>CM031239.1:580784849-581984849 GCA_018340775.1 Taxus wallichiana var. yunnanensis | reverse complement strand
ACCACCGGTCCGAAAATCTATCGTGAGAGCAGATCTATTGATAGATGAGCTAACAGCAGGTGCGGGGCATAGCCCCTCTTTGAGACAACAAAGCGAAACTAGTTTATTACTATTCTACCAAAGGAATCTATGCAAGTCTCACAATATTCCACCTTCAAGGGTTTGGGATCTTATTCTAGTTGGGGTATTTACGGATGTGAAAAGAAAGGAAAGAAGGGAAAGAACGAAGATAAGATAGATCCGAAGGGAGAAAAGAAATGAATTCCAAAGCAGAAAGATCAGAAGGTCTATGTTTTGGGATTGGTAATAAATGGAGCCAAACCTACTTGCATAAACGAACAAAGCAATACTGATGAACAAATGAAAAAAGGTAGAAGTAGATTCAATAGAATAAACATGCAGATCTAACATAAGAAAGTTCTGATGCATAACACAGGTATTCAGCACAAAGTCTCAATATTGTATTAATATTTTCTTCTATTACAAAAAGTACAAAGCCTTTTCTCCTCACTTCTATTTTTCATCTAAAAAGTGTCCACCACCTTGAATACAACAAGTATTCAAGTATATATAGAAGAAGGAGAAGAGAGAAGGCAAAAAGAAACCAACAACTAATTACAAAATATCTAAAAGTCAACTATTGACTTTGGGCAACTTGATGGATGACAACATCCCATGGTGCAACATGGATGATGTCATCATTTGTGCCAACATACTCTTAGATATTTACAAAAAGGAAGCCAAGAGGAAGAAGGCTATTCATCATCGTCTCGCGGCTGAAAGGGGAGTATCTTGCTTCTGCTTTGTTGTTTGGGAGAGGTAATGTGGAACTGGGTCTGATATTCCATGAATTTACTGACCATCGGCTGAAGTTGATCCTGGGTAGGACCCTTGGTATGATCGCCGATGACCTCACAAGTCTCCCGCTCATCTCTGAGTTTTTGAGGAGCTTGAAATATTCATTACCTGCCTCCATCAGGTACCCCACAAAATCATGGCAGGCCAGAAGGTTATTGATGCATTCAGTGTCAAAAGTGACTTCTGGCCCTAGCCCTTGCGAGACGATTTCCTTGAAGATCTGAATAGTTTCATCTGCCTTCCTCAAGGTGAAAGAAGGAGTGAGCAAGCCCGAGAGACATTCTTAGGAAAATTTGCTCCATTTGATGCATTGCATCTAGGGCTTCCTCCTTGACCTTGTCTATCTTCTCCAGGATAAATTCCATCTGATCGACCCGGTAGTCCAAAGCAGCAAGGATTTTTCTAGGTACCCTGGGGTGATTGAAAATGCTAAATTTTACCAAATCATCGACTGAGCAGTCGAGCATCTTCTGGAAAGTCTCATGTTGCAACCTAGCATGGTCCAACTCTTCAGATATAGGTCCTGATCGCCAGAGATCCTTTTGTTCTATCTATTTCGAAAATGGCCAGCTGTCCCCATCCGTGTCTAGATAAACTTGATCAAATTCTTGATCAGATGTTTGATAACCTTTTGGAACAATGGCCACGCCATATTGAATAATCTCTGTTAGGGCCAGGTGAGAGTGATCCTTCCTTCTGAGTTTGACCTCATGATACAGGTCAATGTAGATATCCTCGATCTATGGAACGTGGATTGGATTGAGTTTTGCCTTAGGGAGGCAATTTCTTGGATTAAAGGTGGGCCTTACTAGGAAATTGTGCTTTAGATTGAGTAGTTCTAGCTCTGCGAACATTTCCTGGGCTTTGTTGTGGGAAATTAGGTGTACCTGCCCACTGTAAGGGGGAAAGGAGTTCCACCCTTCTTTCTTTTCAGGCACTTCTCATGGTATGTTATGAGCTACCTGGACAACTCCAACAGGATCAGCTTAGGGCCAGCATATCTCGACAATTTTGTGGGCTCCCCCAAGAAGTTAGCTACTCTAAGATAGGTGAAGGTAGGGAATTGGGTAAATAATGCCCCCACTTCTCGATTGTTGTGACTATGCTCTTGGTCGTTCGACCGTGAGTCATATTGGGCCTCAATAGGTAGATGATGCCATAGAAAAAGGCATCGTTGATCTTGGTGAACTGTGGGATACTATTTTCCAGCTTCAACTCTGGGTAGTACTCATATATTTTTACCTGAGGCCAAACTCGCATTGGCTCAAGTCTTAGATAATCCCTCTCTGAGGCTATAGCGTAGACTACGTAGGAGTTCATATAGAACCTCCCGTTGTGGTGAGTTGTTGGAGCTACTCAGAGATGGTGCTACTTATGATCTCTACCCACTCAAAGCATTGATCAGGCACATTTTTATTCATGGTTTCTAGGTACCTGAGCATCCATTTGTGAAAGTAATGGGCATCAGAAAGCCCAAATACTCTGCTTAGGAATGTGATGGTATCACTCAGTTCCTCGGAGAAGTCACTGCGGTGAATAACCTGTGGCCACCTGGTTATCACCTTCTTATTCTTCAAATACACTTCGTTCATCAGCTGCATGCATTTGTCTTCGTTATCCTCCCATGCCTTGATGCATTCTTCTTGGCTTACAACCACAAAATGTCGGTGGTGGGGAATGCCTAGCATGATCTCGAAGTGCCGGGTAGTGAGGTTGATTATGACCTCGCCCTTTTCATTTTTGACACACCTTGTGTCTTTGTTGTAACAGTGGGCCACCACCATCATAAACTCATTATTCACTACACTGATGGGGATCTCCCCGAGAAAAGTGCGACCACCGCCTACCAGTTTTCCATCTAAGGACTGCTGTGACCCTTCAGTTCGGCCTGTAAATCTTCCATGTTAATGTGGCCAAGTTCGGAATCCCTGATATCTAGGTCACATTCTGCTTGGGACTTGGGTATTCTGACCCTTTGATATTTGTATTTCATCTCTTCCTCTGTGAGTTTAGCCTTACCTTTTGACTTGGTTAGCCTTTTGCTTGATGTAGACATATGTGGATTTGAATTCAGTTGCTGATCTGCAAGAAGAAGGAGCGAAGTCCAACGCAAAGAGCCATGTTAGCTATCAGATCTTCCATTAAAGCTTTACAGAATGAGGAGTTAGCAATTTTAAGGCCTCAGGCGCAGGGTGCAGAGAACATGTAGGATGCAGGGTTAAAAGTATGGCACATCAAGTGGAGTCTTATAAGGAATAAATCAAGTTGCAAAGGGCGCAGGGCGTAAGGATTTTGCATATAACATCATTGTTATTGTAGACAGGGTGTGCCTGTGCCATTATATGTGGTTTTATACTAGGTGCAAATAAGTTTGGTGTTGCATGGGAGCAGGATGCACCAATGGCATAGGTAATTTGCATGTAACATGGAATTTTGGTGCACTGAAGGGTGCAAGATTAATGCGTGTAGCACTTACTTTATGTGTGCAAATGGGGCTTTGGCGCGGCGCAGGAAAAACTTGCATGAAACTTTTGTTGTTGTTAGTAGGATTGCGCCTACACCGGGTTTAGGATTTACTTGGTTTATGCATGGTGCAGGGATTTTGTGTGCTGCAATCAAGGTCAGTGTGCCCTCTTGGTGTGACTGTGTTTTCTGTAACAAGGGTGGTGATTGCGCCAAGAGAAAAATGTGGCCCAGAACTAACCTTTAGGTTTTCTCTCCTTTCTGATGGGTTTGCGGTCTTTTAGGCCTCCTTCTTCATGGATTTAGATGGTGAAGGGGGCACAACAAAGAGATCTGGGTTCATTTTTGAGGTAGAGCCCTCTTGGCCAGCAGATCTGGAAAGAGGGTGAAAACGGTTTGGGAGGGAAGACTTGCAAAAACGGGTAGGAGGGGTTTATGGTTTCTCAGATTCATTTCACCAAACCTCACAAACAACCAACAAAACAAAAACACAAGAGAAGTAAGAACCACTTACCCGGAATATATAGAATGAGAGAAACGAAGTGGGGTCCACAAACGTGACACGAGAATGACAGGCATGCTGACAGGTGCAGAGGAATAAAGTTTTTCACATGTTTTTGATTGTGAAAGTGACAGGTGGATGCGCCTATATATAGCCAAAAGTGTAATAAATGCACCAACCAATTTTTAAAGGGGCACCAAAAACACATGTCAACATGGAAAACTTTGCGCCCTTTGGCGCGGATATGTTTTTGTCAACATGAAATTATCTGCACCTTTGGCGCAAATTTAGTATTGTCAACACTAGATTTTGAGTGCCTTGGCGCACCAAAACATGGCGCAACATTTTTGTTGTTGACAGAAAGCGCATGCACCTTGGCATAGGTAAGAAAGGTGCATCATGGGAAGGCGCAACAATTGTTGTGTCAACACTTCAAAAGGTGTGCCAAAGGAAATAAAGGGGGCATAAATTTATCCTGTGTTGCATAGATAAAAGGTGCGCCCAGCCAAAAAAGGACCAAAATGACTAAGCTCGGAAAACTAGATTTCCCGAAAGGGATTTTACAACATTTCGAACGTTGAGGGACCCCGACGAGGAACCAGAACAAAATTTTGGTATGGTTACCTGTAAAATTGCCCTCATCAATTTTACAGATAACACACTTGTTCATCTTGAACCCAAAACGGGGTATCTCGTTTTGATTTCTCTTGCACTTTTAACTTCCTTTCAAGCTAATGCCATGAATAAATTGTTTCCATGATCGCATTTGTTGTACTGAATACTTAAAAACCTCTTCAGATGTAGACTTGATTTGGGTAATTGTATTTTGTTTCTCTACTTTACTCATTCAAGGGTTTGAAAAAACATTGTGAACTCTGTTTGAATCTTTATCATTGATTTATTTGGTTTGAAACTTGTTCTTGACTAGAACCTTGTAGATAATTCATGAATACTTTAATATTTTGACGTTTCCTTCATTATGTTTTTGTAGACACCAAATTTGTGTCTTACGACCCTCATGACCCGCATCTCATCTCGCAACTTAACCTCATCACCTAAACCTTACACAATTATTTATTAATTACCTTGTAATTGATAAATCCACATCACCTTACCTACCACCTCATTTTGCCACCTCATCATGACCTAGCCCTAACCCTAAACTAACCTAATTAAGACCTATGACTTGGTCTAGACTCACATCCATAACTAATGCCTCCTTACTCGCACCCAAAACCGACCTTCTAGCCACTTGACCAAGCCCGCAACTGATCTCTCGGGAGAAAAGCAGGGAAGGTGGGCTATTTTACTAAAAATAGCCTACTTTTTCCTTACCGATGCCGGTTCCTACTCGACCGCCATCGCCATCGGTTCCTAAATGGGCTCCCAAACCAAAAACAAAGGATCGGAATTTCATTTTGGATCGGGTCGAATGATTTTTGAATCAACAGAGATCATTGGGAGCGAAAAACAGAGTCCAGATCTTCACTTGACCGAGCAGAGACGAGTGAAGAAACCAGAAGCGTTTGCAGCAAAGGAGATCAACTTGCATCTTTGTCAAAACCAGTAAGTCACATCTTGCATGTCCTCTGTTATAACATTTCTTATGCTCTTTGAATCACAGCCCTCCTAAATCCGTTTCTGAATCCACTACCCAACGTGCCATTGCATCTAACTATCATTCATTTACCTCTCATCACCTTATTTCCTAATACCACCTATATACAGCCTTACAAACAACACAACTACCCCACAAAGCAACTAACCTACAGATCCTAGAACCCACCGGTATCGGTTATCAGTAACCGGCATCGGTTATCAGTAACCGGCATCGGTTCCTCTGATCAAAACCAGAAAACCAGCCTTTCCCCTACCCAGTTCAACGAAGCAACTTAATTGATATTTTACAGTCTTTTGTGTTAATTCATATTAGCAGGGAAACCGACCACCTTCGAAAGGAAGTTTTATATTTCCTGGGCCCAAGGCAGTTTCCTCATTTATTGTCTAATCAAAATCTTGTGGTCTTGTGTTCTTATTTGCAGGTAGTCCTTCCAAGACAAAAAGGAGTTCTTCGCAATCAGCCTGATCTTTCTCTACGGTACGCGCACACCATCTCGACATTCTACAGGTATTCCTCCTAGCCCCTAACCTTATCTGTTTCTAAAAGGAACGAAACATTCCGAGTGAAACATTTTGGCACGCCCGGTGGGACCCATCTTGGGTTTCTGTTTCTCTTGCTTATTTTCATTTTAGGAAGCATACTTGCTGTTGCTGCTTTTGTTATATATTTCGTAAAGAATTTGTCTTGCTTTCCTAGTTTCACATTAGTGAAAGTCATCTCTCTTGCTTCATCGAACATAATTTTCGATTTGGGTTTAAAACACGTGCATTGCATTCCTGCTTGTTGTTTTTCAATTCTAGTGAACGTAGATTAAGTAACAGGTCGTACACGTGGGGGTGATATCCACGGTATTGATAGGAAATTAATCTTACATTCACTGCACAACACATACCGAATCACTTCACAATTAACACAACAGCTCAAACATCCCCCTTTTTTTTTCCGCGGTATTCCTCCGCCCGATTGAGGTAACCTTATAAGCCAAAACAACTTGACATTTCCCCTAAGTCTCTTGTTTAGGATTCTCACATCATTCTATGTCTAAAGGCATAAGCCCACGATAATTAAAATTAACCCTAGGGTTAATCTCTGGATTTGTGTGTGCATCTTGCTTGTTTTTAGTTCTGTTTTCTTTCTCATACTCTGTCTTCTGTGATCAATAATTGGACACGTATACTAAATGTTGTTAAAAATCAAATTAGCAGCCTTTTATATCTTGTTAACCCAGACTTCTTACACCGACATCGGTTACCTGACCGACGTCGGCTATAGTATAACCGACATCGGATACTAGACCGATATCGGTTACTGTCTTCTACAACCCCTGACAAACCAGCAACCTGCCAATTTCACCATTCTAAGGCTGTTTCTGTTCCGGATAGATTGAAACCCTACTGTGAACACCTGTCCATGGTTGTTATCACTCGAAAGCAAGCCGCCGCCATGGTTTCACATGCTTGCTCTGTTTCTTTACCTGAATCACCCCCTTCACATTCTGTGGGGAATCCTACAGACACCAGTGAGATCCCCCAAATTCCTGTAGGAGACAAGGACTTTGCCAAGTTTCTGGATGCTAATTCTAGCGCTGTACAATACTATTTGTCCCATACCCCTGACCGTACGCCTGATGGTCAGCTCCTTGTTGGTATGCCTATTAGTATAGCTGCTCATTTAGCTCCCACTCTACCTGATAATACCGCCTTGCTTCCTGCATCTCTAGCCCCGTCTCCCAATCCGACAGCCTTCGAGGGTTCATACGACTCATTGGCTTTTCTTTGGCTAATCTTGGACCCCACATATCATTACCACCGACTGCCCCTACCTCATCTCTCTTGCAGACTACTCCATTCATGACTTGCTCTCTGCCACCTATCCACACGAGCTTTCCTTCTCAAGCTCCACCTACCTTTTCATTCCCATACACGTATCCAGTAACCTCAACACCTTATATGGGACATCCCTATTCTGTCGCCTCAACATATTCATCCTCCATACCTTATCAACACTTAACCCCACCATTGTCCAGTGGAGGCCCTTGGCCCAATTTGCCTCCGTTTGCCACAACCACACCATCATCTCATCCAACCACAGATTTCATCAAACAAATGATGGACAAAATGCAAAATCTGGAGGCTTCTGTGTCGGGAAGTCGTAGCGCCTTGACATACGAGCAAGTTTGTCGGGAGCCCATTCACCCTTCTGTTCCCCTTCACTCATATCCTCCTCAATGGGAACTACCGAAATTTACTCGTTTTAATAGTAAAGAGGATCCTCAACAGCACTTGCGATCATTTAGACATGCTTGTTATTTGATTGCCCATGATGATGCCTTGCTACTCCGCACATTTCCCATGTCCTTATCAGGACCCGCCTTGGAGTGGTACAGTGCTTTAACCCAGCACTCAATCTTCTCTTTTAACCAACTAGCCCAATCTTTCTTGGATCACTTCTCCATTAACATTGCTAAGAAAGTATCCATCACCGACCTTTATGCCATCCGACAATTCGAAATCTATCGCAGATTTCGTCGATTTACGATGGCGTGGCCTTATCAACCAACTTACATATGCCTTGCCTTAGGTGAACTTATCGAACTTTTCACACAGGCATGTGCTAAGCACATTTCTCCTACTCTTCAAATTCAAACTTTCCGCACATTTTATGAGGCCTTTACCATGGCTCGGAAACTAGAAATTCGAGCCTTAGAAGAAGAGAAATTGTGGTTGCGCAACAAAAACCCCAATTTCTGAACTCCTGATTCTACCAATAAACCAAATACCACCACTCCTCACGCGTCCACTTCTTCTAAATCAAAAGGAGCTGTCCACGTGGTGATGGTTAAATCTCAAACACTGTCTAATACCCCACCAAAAACCACCTATAAGTACAAAGCCGAGCCCATCAACTACACTCCCTTGGGAGAAACATATGGTGTGATATTGGAAAAATTGCTCAAAGCAGGAGCCATTACATTACCTCTGTTAAACTTCATTCTCGGGTTTGATTCCACTCGTGCCATACCTTCCTGGTACAAAGAAAATGACTTCTGTAACTTCCACTGCGTGAAGGGACACAGTCATGAGAACTGCAAGATGTTGAAAAACATAGTGCAGGAAATGGTTGACGCAGGGGATATAACCCTCGATAATCCTAATGCCCCTGCCAACCGAAATTTGAAAATCTTCAACAAACCATTCCCGAATCACTCTCCCAACAGTAACACAAACCAGGATATCTTAGCCGAGGAGAGTGTTCATGAGATCCATGCAGTCTTTGATACCCAGCCCAAAGCCTCTATCGAGAAAATTTTGAATCAAGCCTCTTCACTAACACAGGAGCCCGAACCTCCTTTACCACCATCGAACCAAAGCGAAATCATTCCTTTACCCATAAGGGAGTTAACTGCCCAGACTCCTCTTCCCATCGATGAGTCTGCTTATACCACATCCCTACAAGACTGCGAACGGATGTTATCTAATCTATCTATTTCCCAGACTTCCCCTTCTACCACTCTTGTTGCACAAGAGGAAGGTACGCCACTCCTTTTGACATCCTTAGACGAGAAATCTCTTGCACCGACATCACCAAATTCTTTAACCATGACGGATCCTCTCGAACACGCCCTCTTACCTATTAGTTCTTCATCGCCTAAATCTTTTCAACGACCGGTTGACCTCTTAACATCTATTGATACAGTACCTCATCTACTCACTGTATCACACCCACAGTGGACTGGAATCACAACCCACCTTTCTTCCGTACCAAATTTACAATTCAAGCCTGAAGACTGTCATTCTCCAGAGGATAGACAAATCCTATGGGAACGTTTGAGTATGCCATATTCTACTCAAATGCAAATGACCGATCCTGAGACCTCCACCATATACCCGAAGTGTTTACAGAAGCTTAAAATGCCCATGTTCTCACCTTCACCCCCCTCACCTCTACCAAATGCCTCGTCCACTTCTATTAACTTGGCCAAATCTTCCCCTACGCTTGGGACCTTACCCATACCCAGTCTAACACACCCACCTAAGCGACTAGATTTGTCCAAGAATAAAGCCACCCTGCCACCTAGGAGACACACTCAACCCGTGCCTCTATCACAATCAAAACCATCATCGTCATACCTACCTTCCATATTGGGACCTCATCCTTCCACCTTGCACCAATATATCACACCTCCTGCGTTTTCTCTAAAAAGACATATGCCTTCTGCACCTATACCGAGATCTAAGGGTATATCAACATTATCACCCCACGTATCCTATCCACCCATCAACCCTAAACAAACTCCATCATCAAAGGATTTATTTTCTGTCACTCCCCTTTCTCCGTGGTTGTTTCCCGCTACCATGTCATCTGTAGCCTCATCATCTAACTAGCCGAACGTAGCTTCTGCGCAAAGAAACCACGTTTAGTGAAAACCACGTGTCAACACCCCTTGGCCAAACCACCACCCATACGAACCAGCCACGCCCAAACATCACCGAAACCCACACAACCAATACCCTCATCCTCCTCCGATTTTGACCCACTCAAAGGATCTTACGCTAAAATCCTTGCCATGTTGGTAGAGAATGCAACCATTTCCCTACCCCCACTTAGACCTTATGACCCGTCTAAACCTCGGCCTGTAGGTTACGATGAGTCTAAAATCTGCGCTTATCACCACACACCAGGACATGATGTGGAGGATGCAAAGTTTTAAAACCATCCTACATTAGTCACCTCTCCCGATAGAAAGGTTAAGAAAGACAACTTACGAAGGGAGAGACCTTTAGCTTCAATTCCCTCTCCTATACCACCTATCCCCGCCTCACCACGATCTATCATTATTACAACCCCACCTCTTGAAGACCATAATTTATCCCAACCATCTTCCTCACTGGCTCGGGTTTACGAGATTAATATGATTAGTGTTGCTACTCGAGCGCAGAAAAACAACGAGAAAGTGAAAGAAAGCACACCTGCGTCCTCTCTTTCTCCGTCTAGCATCCCGATTGCACCACCACCCAAAGTGGTTATTCATGGACCCACTTACCCCGTCTCTAATGGAGTTGCCCATCGAGCCATGATCAAACAAATTTCACTAATCACCCGTCAAAATGACACTATATGATCTCATTCAGACTTCTGAATCTCATCGACAAGCTCTCGTTGAAATTCTTCAAGGGATCGAGGTCTTACCTAATGAAACCCTGCTGTTGCCTCCATTCTAACACCCAATCACGTTGCCTCTCTCACCAAACAACCCACCGCCCCAACCACTTCTGTCTCGTACCACAAGCTCTTCAGTAGTCGGTTTCTCAAGATGAAATTGTTGATTTTGGTACAGAAGATCCCGACTCCCGCCTGTTCATCTCAAACTTATGTCCGTGGACATTCATGTACGTCGTGTTATGATTGACAGGGGTGCTAGCCTAAACATCATCTATTCAAAAGCTTTTCAACAAATGAATATCCCTTCTAGCTACATGTGTGCCAACCCCATCATGTTGCGGTCATTCAATGACGCTATTACCTCTACCTTAGGCACCGTGATCCTCAACATTCGGGTAGGACCACGTACTTTACCCGAACTCTTCTATGTCCTTGAGGGAGAGTTCCAATATAATATATTGCTGGGTCGTCCTTGGATCCGGGCCATGGGATGCGTTCCCTCAACCTTACATAGATGCATAAAATTTGAGTACGAGGGGAAGTCCTACACCGTAAAAGCTGATCCTCCCCCCTTTAAAACCTGTAATATGTTATACCGCCCAAATGATGTGCTGGTACCAATCAAGACACCCGTTCATTCAACCCAACCATCTTCTTCAACTATGCCTCAACCATGTACCTCAATCGCACCTACGCCTTCAACTGATGAAACCACCGTCGCAAAAACCACTTCCCTTCCCGCAGCTAACATCCCAACCGCAGACCCCTTAGTAGATGTTTTTCAGCGCCTTACGCTGGGGGAGTATCGCCTATATAACGTTAGTTCTTTCCATACCCCACAGGAGTACGGACAGGTACATGCCCATCCTAACTATGACCGTCGTGTGGGGGAAGTAATCTCCTACGGACCACCTCACTGCCGCACTAACCTAACGTATGGGGGTGTCGACGCATCTTCCGTTGCCCCTGAGCCTCCTCTTGGTGTGGTTCCTTTCCAGTCCGATTTTCAATACCTTACCAATCGTCGCTTTGCCCTCACCTTCTTGACTCGTTGTGCTTGGAAAGGCTTTGGTTTTGGTCTTTATGAACAAGGCCGACATACGCTCATCCCCATCACCACATGCAAACATAATGATCGCAGTGGTCTCGGTTTTCCTGAAACACCTACACAGAGACACCTCGTGTCAGCTGTATTCTGGAAGAAGACGACGTCACCCCTACCAAACCATCATCACCCACTTTGCCATCATCACCCACAGAATCTATAGACCCTGAATCTATCCCTCCTAACTTTTTTTTTTCATAAATGCTATCTTCATAGGTCCTCTCACTTATCAACGCAATAATGAGGACCCATCTTCTCTTCCCCTTCTGTATCCAGACATGATCGAAGAGGATTCACCTTTGATTAATGTTGTTGAGTGTCAGGATGACGACTCCATCCTCACTTACCTTGGCGCGGATGATTCTTATATTCAACGAGCCTTACCATCTGAAACCCAAACCATGCTGAACGAATCTACAATAGAAATCAACATCCACACGGAGGAGGATCCTCACATTGTGAAGATCGGACAATCCCTTAACGCATCAGAACAAGTCGCCTTTACTACTTTCCTCCGTGCTCGCAACCAAGCTTTCGCTTGGTCCTACGCTGACATGCCAGGAATTGATCCTGACATTGCTGTCCATAACATTACACTGAAACCCGATTCCAAGCCAATTAAACAGAAATTGAGAAAAATGCATCCACGCATTGCCCTCTTGGTCAAAGAGGAGCTTCAATGACTTCTTTCTGTTTCCTCGGACCATGGATTATTTTGTAACCTTTCCCACTTTTAAGTGGATGAAATTGTAAGTTTTTGAAATCAAGACAGGTTTAGCGATTCCCTTATGAGAATTATTTTGTAACCTTTCCCACTTTTAAGTGGATGAAATTGTAAGTTTTTGAAATCAAAAGATGTTGTGTTGATCTTCTTAAAAGTTGAAATTTGAAATGTAAAAGAGTTATGCTTTGTATTCGATTCTATTAATAAAAAAGAGACATGTATTTTGTATGTCTGTATTTTGAAATTATATATGAAAGGAGTTGTAAGCGATTCATTGAATTTATGGAAGTTGTCTTACCTTGTTCGAATGGTATTGTTATATTTAAACTTCGTATTTGATATCTCTTTCTGAAAGGAAGAAATGTGTGTGAGAAAAATACAATATTTTGTCTCTTTTGGAAATGTGTAAAATTGGAATCAGAATTGCATTTTGGGTTTAGAATAGTTTGATTTGAATCCAATAAATGTATTAGACTAGAAGAGAAATGAATTTTCATATTTGGAAGATAAAAAAAATGATAACCAGATCCTTTAGAAAATTGATCTCTGTTTTAAATTTTAAAACTGGCAAATACTTCTCTAAAATGCACAGTTCAAACCTGCAAACAATAATCAACATTGAAACATTAAAATTTAGCATGCTATGATATCAATGAACTCAATTTGACAAAAAAACACTTAAGGAAATAATTTAAAACATTGCAAAATCGGGCCCAAACCTTTTCACAGTCTTTTTGCTGTCAGAAGTTGTAAAAATTCAAATTGGAAATCAACCAAGAAAAATTACCTTCCTAAACATCCTAAATTCTTCTTGGAACAACTCTCCATGTTTGTTTCGCATGTTGAGTGAAGGAGAAGATTAAATTGAACAAAATTTATAAGTTAAAATTTACTATTTTGCTTTTAAAAATCCTGTAAGAAGTTTTCTTAAAATTGACACCTTAAACCTTATCAAAATCTAAAATTAATGATTCTTGTGCAAAGAGGGAATCGAGAGATTTCCAGAAAGTCCTTGTTTTCCCAAAACTGAGCTTTCTATCAAAATTTATGGCCCTCTGAAGTTTTCCTCCTTGGCGGAAAATTTGGGAAAATTTTCCTTAGCGGGCCCGTGGCCCAAAATTTTCCCTTAAAAAAATTACAATTTTTTTGGAAATTTTTAAAAATTCTCTATTGGCCCACATCCAATCAATGGTTGACACATGACATGGTGGAGGGTAGAACCCTTACACTTAATCAAAAAAAAAAATGGGAAAATTTTATAAAATACCTTAACTCCGCTAACCCGCATGACTAATCTGATCGCCACATGGCTTGGCAGAGGCGAGGAAGGATTTAATACTTTGAAATTTTCTACCCTTAAAATATTAAGGTTGAAAAGCACTCGATGTCTCATTGACACGTGGCCTATAATGTTATGACACATGGCATCATTTGGGATCGTGGAGGCACGCGAAATGTTATGCCTTTGTGCTCTCTAACCCGTGAAGTCAAAATTTCTTGTGTCTCCAGCAGCCTATTTTCCCCACGCCAACCAGATCTCGACACGTGTCCCTGGCAGACCCGTGGGGATGTGGGTGCAAAATTGGTTTTTTGCCCCGCACAGGAAAAAAATTGCAAAGTCTCCCGCTACTGCCCAACCCGCCTTTTTGGGAAAATTTTCATCCTTGGGCTGCAGCCCGCTCTTGGGGGAAATTTTCACCCCAAGGCCCGACGGCCCATAACTTGAGTTTTATGAGGAGTTAGGAGGACTTATTTATATCAATGGAAAGGTGAAGAAATTTACTTTCCAATGGAAATGATTTAGGGAAAATTTGAATGCATTAAGTGTGAGAAAAATCAAGTTGAATCTTTAAGCCTGTTAGAGAGTGGGTATGGTGAGGAATTACCCTCTCGAACATAGTTAAAACTTCTAACCTTGAATTTTGGACCTTATGACCTCTAATAATTGTTAATGAAAGAAAATTATATTCTAGTGGATTAGAGTTGTTATGGAACTTGTTAGTGACATATGTTGCCTTTTACAGTAGTAGACCCTTTTTAATAAAAAAAAATATTCCATAATTTTCCTAACTAACCCTAGGTTGTTTCTTGAGTCTCAAGTGGGTTTTTTTAAGATGGTGTCACATTTTCCAATGATGAATCCAAATGTGTCCAAGGAACTATGCTGGAAGTGTGCAGAAGAAATGAAGGAGTGCAGAGGTAGCTTGTTCACGGTAGTTTGACACCAATTCAATAAAGAGAATAACAAGGAAAATGAACTATGTTTTCTTGTGTACTTCTTGGAAGGATTCTGATAGCATAACAGTGTAATTCCAAATCAAAATACTCCAACCAATGCTTCAGGAAAAAGCTTGGTTTTTATAAAAAAATTGGTAGAGAAGTGGTCCATCCCACTTGGCATCCAAGAAGTGCCACATCACTCATGGGAGTGGCAATTAACTTACTAATAATAGTAAGTAGGGAAGAAGAAGTCTATACACATCTAAAAATATCAAGAACAACTGATTCGGTCAAGAAATGTGCAAGAAAAATGAGTTGGAAGAAGGAAACACGCGTTCAAAACATGCTAGAAATTTCGCAGTAGAAGCGCATAAAATCGATGGTCTACACACACCGGTGGTTACGCAACCACCACGGAAGTTACATAACCACAACTCAAGGTAGATTGATGGTTGGGTAACCATCGGCGTGGTTCTCGTGACTTAAGGAAAAAGGTTAAGGAAATGGCTTGGAAAATAACTTAGGAAAGTGCATAAAGCTGGAAATAGATAAGCAAAGTGTTATAAGCTACAAGAACATGTTGCAAGCAATAAATTTGACTTGAATATCATTGGAAATGATATTTATCATCATTGGGGATTTAAATTGTTTTGACAATGTAGCACCATGTAAATTTGGGTGCATACAATTCCTTTACTTCTTTAGCTTCCTTTTTTATGATTAAATTTACATGATTTTCATTGTAAAGTTAAACAAGTATTCTTTCTTCTTTTCCTTTGTTTGGGACCTATAACAAGGGGTTAGTCCAATCTGGGTTGTGTAGTCCCCGCCATGCTTACATAAAAATACTTCAAAAGACATTAAAACCTTGTAGTTACCCACCTAGTGAATGTGTACAAGATTTATATCACAATGTGTTTTTGAAATGAAGACCAGATTAAGATATCCAATAATTGGTACTGATCTTTGACACATGTTATAGCTTTACAAATCACCTATGGAAAACTTCAATGATGTGTGCAGAATTATATATGTATCAATATGTTTGAGGCTAATTTTCTAATTGGGTGCTTTGTTATTAACTCTTAGGTAGTCAAAATATGTTATTTATGAGACACTTTAAATGGCTTAGGTGTATGTGTTTATATAAGTGACTATTGTATCGATATTTTCTACTCAAATGACACACCTACTAGGGTAACTTATGGATTTAAAATGTGATGATAATGGTTTTTAAGAAAAATTCGTCAACTTTGGACAAAGTAGGGCATGCAAATTTGTTCGACATAAACAACTTTGTCCAAACATAGTGCAAAATGTAATATGTCCATTGGAGGTGGAATTCAAATGTTTGAACATGTGTTTTATATTTTGAGAATGAGATTTTGACTAGTCAATTAAAAATAAAAAAATGTAATCTAATAGTCGGAAGTGTTTATTGAGTAAGACATGTGTAGGAATTAGTCAATTTAGTGCACAATGAATCATGGTCTATCAAATGTCATAAGATATAGATTTAGGTATCTACGTTTCCCCCTTTTAAGTCTAGTAATTGAAAATTATTAGATTAAAAATATAAATAAAATGTAAAAATAATGTATGGATAAGGGCCACACTAGATTAAATGTGTGTTATTTTCTCCTTCATTTTTATATTCATACATTTGAATTTTCTTGCCATATGTAAAATACATGTTACTATCATTTCAATATGCTAACATCAAATCAATAAATAACTTGAACTAAAAACTAAAATCATGAATATGTACACCTTACTTTCCCCTATGCTAAATATGAGAGTATAATACTTGAAAAACATGAGAAATACTTGAAATTTATCCACTTGATTTCCCTAGTGTTGTATGTGACTATAGGATAACTAGCTAAGATTGCGTAAATTAGGCTTATTAAGTGAAGCATGGACACTATCGACAACAATACGATTTATTGAGTGAAGCCATATGTGACCATCCAAGACAATTAGGCTTGCTAAGTGAAATCATATGTAACCATATGCAAATATTAAATATGTTGAGTGAAAGTGCATGTAAATATCATGTAGATGTAATACGCATATACATGTCATGATGTAGTAATTATGTGCATATCATTATTTGATGTTATGTAAAACATTGTATCTACAATTTGAACTAATGTGTTAGAAAACCCCATACAATGTCTCCCTTTTGAGATAAGGGATTTGCAAAAACAACTTAGCTCAAAATAGAAAGTGTTAGTCATGTAAAAGTCTAATATCAAGAAGATCAATGATATACCTTTCTTGGCATTTTGAGTAAGACCAAGCATAATATTTTTTTCTTAGTATAGTTTAGTATTTTACATTGAAGAGTGTATTAGAAGGAGGTGGAATTTACGTTTTCAAGAATGTATTTATGGATCCCTAAATATTTCTCTTAAGCATTTTTAATTAATAAATTATATAATTTTAACATGTTCAAAACAAGAATCTTTTTATTAAATGTATGGACCCTTACAAATGGTTCTTATGAATTTGTTAGTTAAAATATATAATTTTAGCATTGTACAAAACAACCTTATTTTAAAATATATATATATATATATATCATTCGGTGAAAAGAATATAACATTTTCAATAGTCAAAGGAAAACAATTTTATAAGAGGAAAGGAACACTCAAGTAATTTTTGACATATTCCAACTTTACTTTATTGTACTTTCTATTGATTCAAATTTATACAAAGTTTTACATTGAACCAAGATTTTACTTTATGAACCATTCCAAAACATTTTGATGGACATTTGTGTAAGTAAACACCAATTTCTTGCATACTAGGAAGAAATCAAAGCTTCGACCATGCGTGGTATATTGACTAAACACCTACAAAAAGGCCATGAAATGACAAATCCTATCGAAGATGATGTTTTGTGATACCATTATAGTATAATAAGTTGGACTGTAATTTTTTTGAGGGATACAAATGGTCTTAGTTTTTAATAAGGATAGAATGCAATAGAACATATATAGTCTCTTGTGCAAGAATTGAACCTATGAGGAAGAGAAAGAAATATAGATTTGCAATGCCGGATGTGAAGAAAATACAGTGACAATAATGAAACCAACTATTGAAGTCTTAAGCAAGTGTAAGAAAGCCCATGCAATATGGTAACATATTGATTTTTGGATTGTTTACTTTTTGAAAAAATATTTAGATACACATACAAATAGAGTTGATCATATATTCAATTGTCTTATTTGAGAAGTTTGAGTTTTTATAGGTATAATTTATTATATATAATGAATAAAAAGATTTTTATGATAAACATAAGTTTGACACTTTGGTTTGACTATCAAAACAATGTTTAGATTTGAAAATCAAAGTACATTCTAAAGAGTTTAAAACCAATTAAGAGGAATGATTATACACGACTTTGGACATCTTATCACTTTCAAAAACACAACACCATCAAAACTTCTATTAAAGGCTATTTGTTCTATTTGCTTATATTTATAAAAACATTAAAGCTTAACTTATGGTCAAAAGTATTGAAGTTTTGAGTTACTTAAATCATTGGGCTTCTTTGTAAACCGTGTAGATAAATAAAAAATAATTGTTGCTAGAGGCATGTAAGGTGTTTAACAAAATGCCCGAAATATGGTCTTTGGACCAGTAATGATTTCAAGACATGCACACAATGGATTTATTGAAACGACCTTGGAAACTTTTACACAGATGTAGTTAGAAAATGGAGGGACATGCTCCAACACATTTACCAGCATCTTCCCAACATATGTCAAAAATAATCTTTAGAACAAAGCATGGAGAGAATAAATATTAAGGATATTGAAAAGTAAGTGCTATATAGAGTATTCATCAACTATTAAAACCATCATCTAGGTTGAACAAATATGTCTCTTAAATCTAAAATAGACCTATCTAAATCTATGTGCAAAATATTAGCTACAAATCCATGGACCAAGAAAGTTGATTATGTTTTTATTGTTCTGTTAAAAAGTGGCAGAGCCAACATGGTGGAAAAATAAAATGTAGTCATGGTTTTTGAGTGGGTTTCATTCTTTGATGCTTATAATAACTTTTCAAGAACCATAGGTACTAATGTAGCATACATTATAGGTTAGTAAAAATTGAACTTTAGCCATAATAAGATGTCGTAAGATTCCGAATGGGTTGGGAAATATGGGAATTTTGAGGTCTATGGATTTTTCAAACACTACATTATCTGGACCCATTCCTAATCAGCTCTTTAGTGGGTTTTTAAAAAATTTATCCCTATCAATTAATATGATTTCCAGTCCTAATCCCTAAGGATTTCTCACACATTTATATTTAAGAAAATTGAATTTCTCTATAAATAATCCTCCCGGTTCTATACCAATATCCATATGGGTAATGAGGAATATAAGGTTATTGGTTTTCCAAACAAAAATGTTGTTGGGATTGTCCTGTGCATCTTTGGGGATTGTATAAACTAAGACAACTTTATTTGTAGAACAATAAATTTTCGAACATGTTCCCTATGAAAAGCATTGAGCGTATGGATTTTTCCTACAATAAATTGGATGGAAAGCTTTTGGGTTTGGTTCATTGGTTGCGATCTGTAATATTTCTCAATGTGTCTAATAATGCATGATCCAAAACCGAGGGGTTTCAGACTTAAGGAACAGATTAACAATGTGCCAAATGAATTGCAAAACAACTATCTCTGAAAAGAGATGTAAATTACTCAAAGAATTCGAAATACATCAATTATCTCTGCCAAGAGATGTCTATCTCTTCTTCCGGTTACATATGTATTTATAATACTTTATAAATACGAAAGGACACCTAGAAAGATGTGGAAGGTCACCAGTCTCGAGGGAGACGAGGTGTTTCATCTTCCAAGACTTACATGTGCACTAATTTTGCGAAACATACTATTTTTAGAATTTACTATTTTTAGACAGCAGTACAAAAATCACAATTTGGGCCCCTTAAACGCGGATTTCGGGGGTCAAACATTGCCGAACAAAGTTCGCACCTTCTCATCACATTCTACACATTCCAAGCTTTCCGTTGCCTTTTGAACGGAGTCAATCGGAGCTACGGTGCAAAAGTTATGATCTCTGGAAGTTGCGCCACTAGAATTGTCATGCTGGATCAATGCATTCTATGGAGCCTTTCCCAGATCATTTTCTCTAACATCATTCTATAGGACTTGTTCGCATTATTTTTAGAGCATGTGGGCGAGTCATAATAGATATCTATGTGGGTGAGTCAAAAAATATTTTTGTCTTTTGTTCGATTTTTCATAAGAGAAGAATAATTAAAATGATAAAAGGCATTTAGGGTTTTAGGATTTTGATGTGCACATTTTTGTGAGCATTTTGGGTTTTAATAGCCACTATTATGAGAGGAGTAATGCTGAAACAACTAGAAGGGGCATGGAAAGGGATGAAGGAACCCAACTTGTAGGCGTGGCTAGCAGGGGTTATTACTCATGCAAAAAGAAAAATAGGATTCTATTTTACCATGGGCACTCCATATCATGCCTACAATATCCTTATTTAATCCAAGCATTTTAAGCTTGGAGTAAATGTGTGGGTTCTTCTTTATCACAATGGAAAACATATTTTTGTCTTTGATTAGATTTTTCTTCCAACAATCCCAAATGGAAGCTTGCACGATTAAGCGACCAAGCTTGATTTCCTTGTTCTCGCATCAAGGAAAGGATTCTAATAACCTGGACACAACATCAAAGAAACTAGAGCATGTTAGGAGTAAGCAATTTTTAAAAAGAGAAATTGAAAGGAAAATTGAAAACTTCAGTCATTAGTGGAAACAATAGAATAAATGCAGATGCAACATCATTCACATACCACCTCAAAATTTTAAGGCCATTAATAAGCTTATTGTTGATTGGATTCAACAGTAATCAACAATCAAAATTATAAACATTCCAACTTACCCGAGGCATTCGAGAAGCTGGTAATAGGACTCCCTGTAGTGGATTATGCCCTTTTCATGGACTCAAAAAGTAGCGTGTCTGCGCAAAAAATTTAGCGAGCTAAGAAAGCCATTAATGTAAACATGACTAAAAAAATGTTATCTATTTTTCATAATGATTGGAACCAAATTAAAGGAGTCTAAGGAAAACCCCAAATTCTTTCATAGAGAGGAGTTGAGCCACAAATATTTACGCTAGTAGTTTCTTTCAACACCGTAAAACTAGAAAGATAGATTCATCACATCACTTATTCAAAGAATTCATAATTTCTTTAAACTCAAATCTTATTTACAACAATAAGATTTTATCTCTTCATTTCAATGATTAGCCATTGTGTCATTTAATTTTGTTTGGTAGACATTTAACTTGTTGTAGAAAATCTCTGAGTCTTATATAACAAACAACATAAAATAAATAAACAGAACAATTAAATAATTTGCATAACCAGAAGAATATTCAAACCGGAAATTTTGTGCGTAATCTCGATTAATTAACTCGTACTCAAAGCTTCGGCTCAAATTATAATGAAGTTTATGCGTGCAACACTTCTCTAATTCTGCCTGTGTAGATTTCACACTTCTGTGTGTGCATACAAAGCAATTACAATTGCTTTTATTTAAATAGAATAACTCACCCACTAACAACTCTTCAACTGAACATTCTAAATTTAAACTCTTGATTTAAAATAGCTGCATGTTGTGTAATAAAGTAGATTTATTTGAATTAAATATAATCCTAAAAATAAGACTTAACTACAGCAAGACTCGTGCTAAACTAAAGCAAATTAAAACTATTTTTAATTCTTCTAAAATAGCTACGGTTGGAATTAACAATGCATGGTGCATGCATATTTCCAACACTCCCCCTTAATTTCAAACTTGTAGCTTTCACTCTTTTGGAGCTTCATTTGTTTTTTCAGATCTGCCATGTGCAGGATCACAAACTCCCAAACAATCTCTCAAATATTCAAAACTTATTTTTCCAAAGCCTTTGTAAAAATTTTTGCAAACTGATCTTCAGATCTGTAAAATTCAAGATGAATTTCCTTGTTATTTACCAGCTCCCTAATGAAATGATACCTCATATCAATATGATTTCTCCTCTTATGAAAAACATGATTTTTGGACAACGTTATGGCTGAGTTGTTGTCACAAAAATCTGCGTAGCTTCCTCTTGTTTTTGTTGTAAATCAGTCAACACTCTTCTCATCCAAACAACTTGACATACTACTCTTGTTGTT
Source organism: Taxus wallichiana var. yunnanensis (assembly GCA_018340775.1). Classification (NCBI taxonomy): domain Eukaryota; kingdom Viridiplantae; phylum Streptophyta; class Pinopsida; order Cupressales; family Taxaceae; genus Taxus; species Taxus wallichiana. Next base: position 581,962,970 of record CM031239.1, on the reverse strand, counting down.
GCTACATACTCTACTTTTGCTGAAGATAACATGACAATGAGATGCTTATTTGATGCCCATGAAACCACTCCTATTCTTAAGTAAAAAGTATAGTTGGATGTGCTTTTTTTATCATCTATACTTCCAGCACTATCACTATCTGTATACCCAATTAATTTGAACTCATCTGAACTTGAATAAAGAATTCCATGATTCATTGTTCCACGTACATACCTCAAAAAAAATTCCATCTTGCCAATGTGAATCTTTTGGAGATTCCATAAACCTTGATATGAGGCTCACACCATACACATGTGATATCATGCCTTGTGGCCGTCAAATACATAAGACTTCCAACCAAATTTTTAAACAATGTTGGATACACAAACGATCCTTCATCCTCTTTGCTCAAATTCAAACCTACTGCAGTAACCGGTGTTGGCACCGCTTACAATTCAACATGTTAAACCTTTTCAAAACATCATTTGTATACTTTTCTTTTGAGATAAAAAATTCACCGTCTAATTGTTGAACTTGAATGCCCAAAAATAATGCATAAGACCAAGCTCTGTCATCTCAAACTTCTTCTTCATGGCTGATTTGAATGACTTTGTAGATAGATTTGTAGTAATGATCAAGTCATCTACGTATAAACAAACAATTAAAATTTTACCTTGCTTATTTATCTTGGTGTATAAGGTAGGCTCATTGATGCTCCTACTGAGACTATTCTTAATCAAATAAGAATCTATTATGTTGTACCAAGCTCTAGGTGCTTTCTTGAGAACATAGAGAGCTTTCTTCAATCTGTATAATTTTCTTCCATGACCTTCAATCTCATAACCTTTTGGTTGATTTACATAAACTTCCTCTTCAAGGAATCCATTTAAGAATGTTGATTTAACATCCATCTGATAATAAGGCCATTTGTTTTGAGCTACAATTGCTAAAACCATTCTTATCGTGTCCAAATGTGCTCTTTGGTGCAAATGTTTTGTTGTAATCAACTCCATATTGCTGCATAAAACCTCTTGTAACCAGCCTTTCTTTATGTCTTTGTACTTTTCCGTCAGCATTTTATTTTGTCTTGTAGACCCACTTAACTTCTATCGCATCCTTTCTTTTTGGAAGATCCATCATCTCTCATGTCTGATTCTTCTCTATAGCATCGATCTCATCATCAATGGGTTTTTCCCAAACTTCATTCTTTATGGCCTCTTTATAATATAATAGATTTGCAACCCGAGAAAATCATGCAAAAACTAAAAAGGAATTAGTTGTATCAACATTATAAATCTCACTTAGACTTCTTGTTTTCCGTTGGCGAGAACTATTCGATGCGAGAACTACTTTGTGGTGATGGAGTAGCTTCACAGTGTTCTCTGTGGAGTTTCTTGCATGGCTAAAGATGGATGAAATCTTGGTAACCTCCTAACTATAGATGGAGGTGTAGCTTGTGCTATAACTTGTGGTGCATGTCCAAGATTTGTAGATACAATACCTTACTTACTCTAAATTTTCATCTTCCATATCATCATGTAGAATAACTATTTCTATACTCACTTTGTTTTCTCTATACTTCCATCCCATGCTTCATTCTCAATAAAATATACATCCCTACTGATCACAACCTTTCTAGTGACTGGATTGTACAAATTGTATGCTTTTGTATTCTCTGAATACCCAACAAAAATACACTTTTCTCCTTTGTTGTCTAACTTCTTCCTTAGCTCATCAGGTACATGTGCATACGCTACACAACCAAAAACTCTTAAATGTGAAACACTTTGTGTTTCTGTTAGTCCATGCTTGTTGAGGAACCATGTTCCTAACAAGTTTCGTTGGACACCTGTTCAAAATATAAATAGAAGTTGCTACTGCTTTTGCCCAATAATCATTTGGAAGATGTTTTGCCTTCAACATGCTTCTCGCCATCTCCATGATGGTTCTATTTTTCCTCTCTGCCACACCATTCTATTGTGGTGTATACCTAGTAGTAAACTACTTGTGTATACCATGATATCTGCAAAAATTCATAAACTCATTAGAAACATACTCACCTCCTCTGTCTGCATTATGAGAACTTTGATGTAGTATCCACTTTGCTTCTCCACTAATGCCTTGAACTACTTTTGAAATGTATCAAAAGCATCCGATTTATTTCTCGGAAAATAAACCCATATCTTCCTTATGTAATCATCCATGAATGTCATAAAATAAATACTTTGTAACACCCACTAAAAATGCCCACACGAGACCCAAGAACAACCTAGAGTTAATTAGAAAAATTATGGATTTTTTTTTTGAAAAGCGTGCCCACAACTTTTGTTTCGAAAACAACGATTGCTTCATTAACGTTTCTAGACAATTATATTTAATAGATAAATTTTTTCCCATTATAATAAATATTAAACCCACATTAAACTTTAATGAATTTAATTTGACTAAGCATGGAAGATTCCCTAAGTGTTATTTAAATAACAAATTAATTCCTACTATAGTTGAATATTCCCCCATGGGATGTCAAGGGTAAAAGTGGCCAATGTAATTAAATACCAAGGTTATTTAATTTCTACAATGTTGAAACAACTAGCAAGGTCCCTTATTAAATATTGGGTTAGGATAATGAACACTTCCTTACCCCAAAAGTAACCCCTTAAAAAGTCAACCCATATTTTGAAATTAAAACATTTAAATTAAAAGGGTAATTTCCACTCACCCACTCTCCACCTACTTTTTGTAGGGATGAATCTCATCCCTTGGATGGATTCAATTAGGACCCTTGATGAGGAAAAGAGGGCAACTAACCCTAAAGCATGCTTATGAAGGCTTCTTTCTCTTTTCATTTGGCTCATTGTTTCTCTTTTGTTTTGTAGGTTATTGGAGGAGGAAAGGAAGCCATTGAAGGCCATTCCAAGATTTTGGAGGAGCTTACAAGTTTCATTTATTTTCTTATTTTGTTTACACCCTCTCCTAGGGTTTTAAGTGTTTATAAATTTTATTTAGCTCATTTTTGTTGGGGTTTTCCCCAAATGAATTTGTGGGTAATTTCCTATTTTATTGGTATAGCTAGGTTTGATCTATATTTTCATTTGGGTTTATAAAAGTGTATACATACATACATACATACATACATACAAATATGAATCGTAGCATCCGAATCTAGTTTCTAAAATACTAATTTTTTAAAAAATGGACAAGTTTAGCTATATTAAACACTTAAAATTATATGACTTGGTTTTTTTTTTGAAAAACCTATAAGATCAGTAGTCCATTTACCCGCGATTTGGATGACCAAATCTTGTTATTTTTTTTTCCTTTGGTGAAAAGTTAGATGTAGTTGTCTATCTTGGGATGGATTTTATTTTTTATTTTTTCGAGCAATATTTTTTTATGATTTTTTCCGAAAGTGGTCTAAAAGATTTAGAAAATGGAGCGCTTTCCGTTTGCCCGCCATAACTATATCAAAAAAATATCAAATCAAATATTTTTTTTTTAACGTATATAGAATTTCTCCACGCTTGGGATGGTATAAGTTTTGGATCACATTTTAATAAGTGAAACAAAAGTTGTAGTCTTAAACGTAGACATGAACATTCACGGAAAAAATGTCTTAAAGACCTATTGTTAGTAAAAATTATAAAATGATATTTATCTTATTCTATTCACTTTAAAATCAATATTTCTACGAAGCTAATAGTCTCCCCTACGCGATGGCACCATTTTTGTGAAATGTTTTCAGTTTTTTAGCATGGTTCAAGTCTGTGGAAGAGAAAATTTGAAGTTTTTTTACCCTTTACACTTCATAATGACCTTCCATAGCTTTGGTTGGGGCAAAACAAGATTTCCCAGCCTTAGGTTGGATTTGATGATACAGATAGAACCGCGATCATGGTTTACAAACCGTGATCACGGGTTTTTAAACAAGAACCACGATCACACTTTATAAACCGCGAGCATGGTTTATAAAGCATGATCATGGTTTATAAATCATATTTATACGCATCCCAATGTTCTAATTACCATGTGATTTTTACTGTTTGACTTTACCATATGAATTACTATGAAATTTTGTCATTTTCTACATGTTTTTCTTATCACCGAAGTAAAACATCATGGGAGACAAGAAACGAAGTCAAAAAGGAAGTCATTAAGTAAAAAACCCAAACGAATTAGAGGCAAACAAATTTCAAAATGCTGAGCAAATGCGGAATCTTCGTGAATCAAGAAGAGGTTCATCTTCAACCCCTACTATTGTAAGCAATGAGGAACCAGTAATGTTTCTACTGTCAATGTTGAAGTTGAATTAAATACTCATGATGAAGATGTTTTTACTGTCAATGTTGAAGAAGAATTAAATACTCATGATGTAGCAAATGTTGAAATTGAAGGAGACAATGAAAATGTGAATAAAGAAATTCAGGTTGAAACTATAGACAAACAAAATTTGACAAAAACACCTCCTAAGATTTTCCGTAAGAAACCTAATTATTTTATTGAAATTGATGAAAACATTTTGAAACCAATGTGTGACAAACTTTCTGAAACGGAAAATCAAAGAAAAGCCACTGAAATTTGGGATAATCATTTTGAAATTTTAAATGATTCCCAAAGATGTCAGTTGTTGGTTAGTTTGATGAAATTGAATAAAATGAGACCTACATTAAACACCTTAGGATTGACAACATCTAATATACGTGGTCAAACCTCTACAATTGTTGAAAACCTTCATGATGCATATCACATTATTGGTGTCAAGAGACGCACTAGGGATAGTAATATTGTGCATCGTGTACTTGCTACTAGTGTTGTAAGTGAATCAATAAAAAACAACGTTTGATTACGCAAACAAGTCGAATGTTGCAAGTTAATCAAAAACTCTAATGAAAGCAATTGAAAGACGTAATATCCTTCAATCACTCAATAACACCGATTTTTGGGCATTTTCTACTAGAGCACCACGTAAGGACAAATATAATATTGATGCTATAAGAGAAGTTGTTATTCAATTTTGGCATGATAACACTAGAGTTTCACCTAATACAAGAGATGTTGTAAAATGGAGAGTTGGTTCTATTAATCATGAACCACATCCAAAGCATTTCTTAGATATGACTCAAACTCAATTTTTTCGTAAGTTTGAACAAGAGCATCTGAAATTAAAATTAGTCAACATTTTTTTGAAATGTTAAAACCATTCTATGTGAAAATCAACCACGCTCACACCACTTGTTGTTGTAGGCAACATGTTGAATTTGCTATGCATTATGCTAAATTTTTATGTATTCATTCTATTTTACATTCTGAAACTATGTTATCAGAATGTGGTGTTCAAGTTCCACCAATATCTTCCAGGATTTCATTCCTACGATATTTTGTGAAAAAGAAGTTGGACAATTTTTTTATAGTCAGGATTGTTTAGATGGAAGTTGTGGTACATGTGGCGGATTACCTAAATTGGAAAGTTACATCCATGAGCAAATCAAGGTGCAATAGAAATAATTTAGTTGAGTTTGATAAATATAAATCAGTTGCATACCAATTTGAAAGATGGAAAAGAGTCTAAACGGTGTGAGCTAGTTACAAAACATATGCCTGTTTTTCAATTTATGAGAAAATTTAAGGATGAAATTGTTTATGAGTATGCTAGGCATACACACAAAGCTCGATGGTTGGATGAACAGTTCAAGATATGCAAAGACACATTTCCTATTGGTACTATTGTTTCAGTGGTTGATTTTGTAGAGAATTACACATTACAACCACAAATGGAGGTTCAATCACAATATTACAACTCAATACAAGTTGCCATTTTTGTGCATATAGCATTTATACATTCTCCTGACAGTACAGAGAATGATCAAAAATTTTTTTTAAGAGAGTACCACTTTTATATCAGTGATGATCGTACTCATTCTACTGAATTTGTGCAAGGGTGTTTCCAATTATTTTATGGAAACTTGTCTGATAGGGACATCCACTTCAAACAACATTATATATGGTCAGATAATTACACGTCTCAATTTAAGAATGCACAAATGTTTTATTGGATGAGCAGGATGCACGTCAAGATGGGTGTGTAACATATTTTGAGTTTCACTGAGGCTGACATGGAAAAGGAGAGCATGACGGTGTAGGGGCATGTGTGAAAAGAGCTCTTAGCAAGAGAAGAGTTGAAGTACAAAGATGGTGCTAAATTGAAAGATGCAAAGAGCATAGTGGAATGGTGTATTGACAACATGGCCCGAGGTTCTCAAGAAATTTCCACGGTTCAGATATTTTTGGTTGATAGAGGAACAACAAATTGCTAACTATGAGGATTGTATGACACTCACTGGGTCCAGTGATATGCACTCATTTTGTAGCTCAGACGCTACTTCATGGGCCACATGGACAAGAAAGTTGACATGTTTTTGTGCATCTTGTATCGAATTTGTCACACTGAGTGTGATTCACAAGAATGGGTCGATGGATGGATTTGTAGGCCTCTAACTCCACTTGCTAGTTATCAACCTCCACAAGCATTACGACTTGTTTCTAGATGAAGTTGTAACATCCAAGGACTTTGACGAAATTTTGATTTTGGTGCGACAAGGTATTTATGGTTATTTACAATTTTTGTATTGAGTTATGTCCATTGAAATTTTAATATGTACAATTTAAATTTGAGTTGAAACCTTTTTTTTTTAGGACATGTGTTTGTAGTTATTATGACAAAAGACAATGAAGAAGGAACAAACTATTTCTTATGTCATTGCATCGAGGAAAGAAAGAAGTTGACTTCTCTTGTTATAGATGGCGAAGATATTGAGTACCCTACAGGTCATCAGGTGGTAGTTACGAACTTGGCTTCAAATGGGTATCCATTAAAAACTCCTCTGTTTGGGTGTTTGAAGACTTTGAGACACACAGAAAATACTCTTATATTCGCATCTAGTTCTAGCGACAAATATTCAGCTGTATAGATATCGAGGAAGGCCTAATAACAAGATTCTTTGAAGGTTCGAGAGTCGATCATGAAGCAATCCTGTCCGCTATTCGTAGTAGATCCATCCTATGGTTCATTGGAATGAATTTACAATGCTCATGTCTGGTATATATAATTTCTTTGGTATATATAAATTTGTTAGTTAGATAAATTTAAGTTCATATATTTTATTAAATTTGTGTATTTTGTATATATCTAGTATGGTTTTGATTTGAAACTTAAATTTCTTTGACTAACACTTTTATATGCAGGTTAGTGGTGCCAAAAAAAGCTTCCACCTTCACGTGGTTAGCACTATTAGTAGAGAATTATAAATTCTCAAGCTAAGAGAAGCTTTCATTGTTTTACAAGAAAAGAGAAGAAATTAACAATGATTTATGTACCTGTGGAGGGGTTCTTGGCTCCGAGGAGGTAGCCCAAAAGACCTGAGCTTAGAGAACCAAAAAAATGCCTCCCCCAAGTGTTTACAAGACCATCCCTATGCGTGTGTGCACAGTCGGTTCGGTGCCACGACCCACCGTTTGCAAAATATACCATTTGACAGCCTTACACCGGCTCAAACTACACTATTAGGTGCGTTTGCAAACAATAGGGAGCGAGAGAGCACCGATTGAGAAGGAAAAAAGAGATAGACTATTGTAGAGGGTCCCTACACCGAGGTGTAGGATTAGACGAGACATCTCTAGGTGCCACGGAGTCTGTGTAGTCACCCGTCGAAGTTGAATGATTTTTTGGTCTCAGGGCTCTTAAGGGACTACACCCAAAGAGGTAGCCCGAAGAAATGTTGTTGTCACACACCAAAAATGATGCCTCCTCCTCTAGCATTCACCTAGCCACCCGGATGTGTGTCCACGCATAGTCATCGGTTGGTGCCACGACCCACCGTACAAAATATACCATTTGACAACCTTACACTGTCTCAAACTACACTATTCGCATGCATTTGCAAACAATAGGGCAACGAGAGCACCGATTGAGAGAAGGAAAAAACTGAGACAAGATAGGCTATTGTAGAGGGTCCCTATGCCGAGGTGTAGGATTAACGAGACATCTCTAGGTGCCACGAGTGTGCGTAGTCACCCGTCGAAGTTGAATGATTTTTGGTCTCAGGGCTCTTGAGGGACTCCGCCCGAACGAGGTAGCCTAAGAAAATGACGTTGTCACACACACCAAAATGAAACCTCCTCTAGCATTCACCTAGCCACCTGATGTGTCCGCATGTAGTCGGTTTGGTGCCACGACCCACCGTTTACAAAATATACCATTTGACAACCTTACACTATCTCAAACTACACTATTCGACGCGTTTGCAAACAATAGGGCAAATGAGAGCACCGATTGAGAAGGAAAAAAATGAGACAGGATATTATAGAGGGTCCCTACACCAAGGTGGATTAGATGAGACATCTCTAGGTGCCATGGAGTGCGCGTAGTCACCCGTCGAAGTTGAATGAATTTTTTTGGTCTCAAGGCTCTTAAGGGACTCCACCCAAACGAGGTAGCCCTAAGAAATGACGTTGTTCACACACAAAAATGATGCCTCCTCTAGCATTTCACCTAGCCACCTGATGTGTCATGCATGTAGTCGGTTTGGTGCCACGACCCACCGTTTACAAAATATACCATTTGACAACCTTACACTGTCTCAAACTACACTATTCGGCACGTTTGCAAACAATAGGGCAGCGAGAGCACCGATTGAGAGAAGGAAAAAATTGAGACAAAATATTGTAGAGGGTCCCTACACTGAGGTGTAGGATCGATGAGACATCTCTAGGTGCCACGGAGTGCATAGTCACCCGTCAAAGTTGAATGATTTTTTGGTCTCATGGCTCTTAGGGACTCCGCCCGAACGAGGTAGCCCGGAAGAAACGACGTTGTCACACACCAAAAAACCTCCTCTAGCATTCACCTAGCCACCTAGATGTGTCCACATAGTCGGTTTGGTGCCACGACCCACCATTTACAAAATATACCATTTGACAACCTTACACTGTCTCAAACTACACTATTCGATGCATTTTGCAAACAATAGGGCAGCGAGAGCACCGATTGAGAAGGAAAAATTGAGACACATATTGTAGAGGGTCCCTACACCGAGGTGTAGGATTAGACGAGACATCTCTAGGTGCCACGGAGTGTGTGTAGTCACCCGTCAAAGTTGAACAATTTTTTGTCTCAGGGCTCTTGAGGGACTCGCCCGAACGAGGTAGCCCGAAGCAATGACGTTGTTGCACACCAAAAAAACACCTCCTCTAGCATTCACCTAGCCACCCGACATGTTTCCACATAGTTGGTTTGGTGCCACGACCCACCGTTTACAAAATATACCATTTGACAGCCTTACACTGTCTCAAACTACACTATTCGGCATGCATTTGCAAACAATAGGGCAATGAGAGCACCGATTGGAGAAGGAAAAAACTAAGACAGGATATTGTAGAGGGTCCCTACACCAAGGTGTAGGATCGATGAGACATCTCTAGGTGCCACGGAGTGCGTAGTCACCCGTCGAAGTTGAACAATTTTTTTTGGTCTCAGGGCTCTTAGGGACTCCGCCCGAACGAGGTAGCCCGAAGAAATGACATTGTTGCACACCAAAATGACATGCTCCTCTCTAGCATTCACCTAGCCACCCTTAGATGTGTCTCGTAGTATAGTCGGTTTGGTGCCACGACCCACCGTTTACACAATATACCATTTGACAGCCTTACATTGTCTCAAACTACACTATTCGGCGCATTTTTAAAACAATAGGGCAGCGAGAGCACCGATTGGAGAAGGAAAAAAAAGACATGCTATTATAGAGGGTCCCTACACCAAGGTGTAGGATCGATGAGACATCTCTAGGTGCCACGGAGTGCGCGTAGTCACCCGTCGAAGTTGAATGATTTTTTGGTCTCAGGGCTCTTAAGGGACTCCACCCGAACGAGGTAGCCCGAAGCAACGACGTTGTCACACACCAAAATGACACTCCTCTAGTATTCACCTAGCCACCCAGATGTGTCCACATAGTCGTTTGGTGCCACACCCACCGTTTACAAAATATACCATTTGATATCCTTACACTGTCTCAAACTACACTATTCGGCACATTTGCAAACAATAGGGCAGCGAGAGCACCGATTGGAGAAGGAAAAAATCCGAGACATGCTATTGTAGAGGGTCCTACACACCAAGGTGTAGGATTAGACAAGACATCTCTAGGTGCCACGAGTCTGTGTAGTCACCCATCGAAGTTGAACATTTTTTTGTCTCAGGGCTCTTGAGGGACTCCGCCCAACGAGGTAGCCTGGAAGCAACGACATTGTCACACACCAAAAACACCTCCTCTAGCATTTACCTAGCCACCCAAATGTCCGTAGTCCGGTTTGGTGCCATGACCCACCATTTACAATATACCATTTGACAACCTTACACTGTCTCAAACTACACTATTCGGCGCGTGTTTGCAAACAATAGGGCAACGAGAGCACCGATTGAGAAGGAAAAAACTAAGACATGCTATTGTAGAGGGTCCCTACACCAAGGTGTAGGATCAGATGAGACATCTCTAGGTGCCATGGAGTGCACGTAGTCACCCGTCGAAGTTGAACAATTTTTTGGTCTCAGGGCTCTTAAGGGACTCCACCCGAACGAGGTAGCCCGAAAGCAACGACATTGTTGCACCAAAATGATGCCTCCTCTAGTGTTTACTTAGCCACCTGATGTGTGTCCATGTAGTCGGTTTGGTGCCACAACCCACCGTTTACAAAATATATCGTTTGATATCCTTACACGCTCAAACTACACTATTCGAAATGCGCTTTGCAAACAATAGGGCAGCGAGAGCACCGATTGGAGAAGGAAAAACTGAGATAGGCTATTGTAGAGGGTCCCTACACCGAGGTGTAGGATTAGACGAGACATCTCTAGGTGCCACGGAGTGCGCGTAGTCACCCGTCAAGTTGAATAATTTTTTTGGTCTCAGGGCTCTTAAGGGACTCCGCCCAAACGAGGTAGCCTGAAGCAACGACGTTGTCACACACCAAAATGATGCCTCCTCTAGCATTCACCTAGCCACCTGGATGTGTCCACATAGTCGGTTTGGTGCCATGACCCACCATTTACACAATATACCATTTTGACAAATTACACTTGTCTCAAACTACACTATTCGGCATTTGCAAAACAATAGGGCAGCAGAGCACCGATTGAGAAAGGAAAAAAATCGAGACATGCTATTGTAGAGGGTCCCTACGCCAGGTGTAGGATCATACGAGACATCTCTAGGTGCCACGGAGTGCATGTAGTAGTCACCCGTCAAAGTTGAACAATTTTTTTGGTCTTAGGGCTCTTAAGGGACTCCGCCCGAACGAGGTAGCCCGAAGCAATGACGTTGTCGCGCACCAAAACGAACACCTCCTCTAGCATTCACCTAGCCACCCAAATGTGTCCGCAGTAGTCTGGTTCATGCCACCCATGACCCACCGCAAGTAATTTCAACTTTTTTTCAACAATTACAACTTTTTTTAACTTTTTCAACAATTACAACTTTTTCAACAATTTTTCAACAATTACAACTTTTTTAACAATTACAACTTTTTCAACAATAGTTACTCTCTTATTCCAAGTATAGTTAGGATTCCTCATCCTACAAATAGACTAGGAAAACAACATTAGGATTTTCTTTACTAAAAATAGAGATCGGTTGAATTCGTCACTGCCCCCCTAGACCCCCTGTGACATGAGTGGGGGAAGCCCCCCACACACCCCTTTGGAAAGTGAGATAAAAATGTTGTCATAAAGGGATCTAAAATTTAACTTTGTTGTCACATATCTTATAATATCCACCTTGATAACCAATCCACTTTATATATTACATGACCAACTCATCACATTTTCTGCAAATGAATAGAAGATAAACACCATTTTAGCTTCTATAATAGTACTAGTTTTGTGAGAATATCAACAAAGTTTTCTATGGTGTGTACCTTGTCAAGTGCTATTATCCCTTCATCAATAACATGTATAACCAAATTATACTTAACTAAAATATGCTTTGTCTTATTGTGATAAGCTAGATTCTTGGATAATTAAATAACACTTTGATTGTCACACAATACCTTCATCTTCTATTGATATCTTCAAAACTCATCCAATAAAATTTTTACCCAAATTACCTCCTGACAACTATGATAGGCAGCTACATATTCTACCTCAGTAGTTGAAAAAATTGTAATATTTTGAAGCTTTGAAATCCAACTGATAGGTCCAACTACAAGTGTAATAGCATAACTAGAAGTCGATCTTTGTTTTTCCAAATCACTTACAAAATATGAATCAAAATATCCACAAATTGAATCACCAATATTGTTATAGGTGATGCAATAATTTATTTTTCCTCACAAGTAGTGAAACTCCCACTTCACTGCTGAACAATGTTCTCTACCTAGATTTTCCTAAAATCTACTGACAACTCCAACAACATGTGAAATTTCAGTCCTTGACATGTACATGTCATAACATACATAAAACTTATTATTGCACTAGAATATGGTACATGAGATATATGCTTATTTTCTTCTTATTGTTGCACCATAGTTTTTTAATTTTAAATCAAACATACATATAGAATTAATATACATAGAATATACATACATAGAAGGATATCATGTGCAATGAATTCAATCAAACATAGAAGTAATATCATTATGAAAACCAACACATGGATATATAATGTATCAAACTAAGTGTGTTGAACGCACGTCTCTGAAAATATAAGTTCATAACATGTGTACATCTCGAACCAAGTGTGTCATACATATAAGACCACATGCGGCACATAAGGCTATATACAATGTCCTATGAAGAATCATGAACTAGGACCAGCTGCCCATATATATATATATATATACATCCATGTCCTATGAATCTAATCATGAAACATCTTCCCTCTCTTCGCCCTGCTAGAAGTAGCATGTCCACGACCCGGGATGTAGTGGAGGGAGATGCCACTATGGATTTCATCCGTGTGGTCCTAGGCATCTCTAAGAAGGCCTGCAACCTAACCTGCACATTCATAAACAACAAGTTTTTAACACCCATATTTTTAAAATACATTCAAAATTTAGAAACTTAGAATTTAGTTAAAATGCATGTGAAATCTTACCGCAATGTCATGATCCCTATCAATTTGTCATTGACGCATGGCAGGACAATAGTAGACTCATGAGAGGTAAGCTACATACAAATAATTAAATTTCAAATTAAATATTTCATGTACAAAATTTGATATTGTAGATTTAAGTAATAAGAAATAATTCCTAAATAAATTTAACAAATTTGAAAAATTGTACCTCAGTTAGTGGATCTGCAGATGCTATGGCAGTATCTACAATAGCCTCCACAGTCTACATATATGGAGGAGTCTCTCAGTCATAAGCTATACAAAAACATGTACAAATCAATATTAATCTACATGACTGCCACATAACAAAGCCAAAGCATAATCCACGTGAACTTCCACAATTAGAACCAAAGTGTAAAGAGAAACTAACCTATGTAAAATCACGTGAGGCATGCCAATAGCCTCGCCTTCCCAAAGAGAGATGATGACCACTGTGCTCCCGCACATATAAAAGACAAACATATATTAATATGTACATGTACAGTGAAACATTATAATAATAAAAGTGCACAATCAAATGAAATTTGAAATTTAAGTACAACTTGAAACTTACGTTTGTAACATGCCCAGCTGCAGTAGCTAGCATGTCGATGCCGATGTTTCCTTCACCGGCTTTTGCTATTTAAAATAAAATAAAAATTAGTTTTTACATGTATGTACATAACGTATAATGAAATACATATATATTAAAATCTCAAACATGAATTAAACTATTGTATATATATATATATATATATTTATTTGACATTTACCTATGAAAGACCAAGATCCATTACACTAGTTCCAAAAACATCCGCCATCATCTCATCTAGAGAAAAGAAATCATGTGATCCAAAAATGATGTCTCACCCAAGGCATACGGCACCACACCACATGATCCATAGTGGTGTGGTGCGCTAGAACTGATACCTCCACCAACATCACTAGATGCAATCTACTCACTATGTTGGGTCAAAGTGTCAGTGAGCTCCCTCAATGCATGTAGTGTGTCAATCTCCACAACCTCCTTCACTGTAGGAGGGATAACTGAAGGCAGTGGGGGTTTTGGGGCATGGGGGATCCTTGGTTGACCTACGCGTGCACCAGGTCTACTCTGTGCAGAGCCACCACCTCGCCCATAAAAATCAGAAAAGTCAAAATAATTTGGGACCTCATTAAGCACAAACTCGCAATATAATTTCTTCAAAAAATAGAGGGGAACCTCATTGTTGTTGCATGGTGGATAATAAAACCATCCACCATCGGTCCCAAAAATTGTTCTTGATTCGGTCATCGTGGCACCAATGGATTGGGAACCGTTTGCAAGTAACTGCTGGGGGCATTGGTTCTTGGGTCAATAAATAATGCACAAATGTGGTCTTTTCCAATTTTTTTGTCTTTTACGGCCGCATGGGATAATTTATTTGCATACCACTTGCCTACAATCACCTCTAAAGGTATTCCATCTATCTATTTGGTTGGTTGAGTCAACTTCACCAATCAATGTTTGCAATGTGTTGGCTAAAGTCATGCGATGATGATTTGTGGCATGATTTTGTCTTATATTCTGAATAAGGTTCTCAATGGCAATTTTATTTTGTCGAATTTTTCCAACGATATCAGCTTGTGTTCCTGTTGGTTCCGTGGGGACAGAAGGAGCCACAGGAGGTGGATCTATGTTTGGAGGAGGGTTTTGCGGAATGTTTGGAGGGTTTTGAGGAATTTTTGAGGGTTTGTGAGGATTACGGTTTAGCTTTGCTTGCGAGCAAACGACAAACAAAAAAATTGTATACATAAACAAAAATTGAAAACCCATGAAAATCACAAAAAAACCTAAAATGCAAACAAATTGATCAAAATCGAGGGCTTACCTCTTTTCTTGGGCGGCATGGTTGAAACTATCATGATCCACAAGTCCAAGAGTAATTTTTAGGGGTATTCAAAGTGCAAGCCAAAGGTGTATGAGAAATCATGGTTGGAAAGGAAAATGAGGGAAATGAGGAGTCGGGGTTTGCATTTTTGTCTCGAGGAAGGCGATCGCGAGCTTTAGGTTCGGAAATCAGGAGCCTATAAATATATTAGATGTTTAAGTATATTAATATATTAAAAATTATTATTAATATCAATATTGTTGTAGTTAGGTCATATTGTTTTCTATTATTAATAGCAATAACGGATCTAGATCTTATACTTGGACTTGTCATTTTTGTTAAAACAAATTTGATAATATTTTGATGAGAAATCTAGAATCAAAATCAAATTTCACTTGTTGTTACTTTAGTTTACATGGGATTTAAAAGTAAGTCCCTAATAACTCTATAGTGAAATTTTACATACTCCCAATAAGGCTATGGTCTTAAGTTATAGCAAACAATTTCTTTACTCCAATAGACTTGGGAAATTTACCTATTTTTTGAACATGTAAATGACAATTACAATTCAAATTATTTCCATCTAAGCATACATAGTCTTTCCTTCTTTCAATAATGCAAGTAAAAGAACAACTAAGCTAACTTTTCCTTTACATGCTTTCAAGTAACACAATGAGGTTTAATATTTCTTAATACAAATTCCCAACACTCCACAAGAGAGTTTACAACAACATTTCCATTAATATATTCTAAAACAAGAGGAACCCCCTTTTGTGGGGAATAAATCAACTACCATTGAATAAGATATTTCATTTTATAAGTTTCAATCCTATTTCAACAAAACTAGCTTTACAAGCACAATTCCTTCCTTCCCTTTTCAACATACAATACAACTTCAATATCCAACAATCAATACAACTTTTCTTTCCAAAGATTAATACAATACCTTCCACTTAAAGTGGGAAATAATACAAGAATGTAAGCTAAAATAAATACAAGGTTACAAGTTCCTCCACCCTAAGTGTGAACAAAATATAAGGCTTCTCACAAGAAGGGATTTCTTAAGGACTCCAACAAAATCTCCAAGCTTCACATCACCAACAAGAGAGCTCCACCATGCTTCATTTGATCACAAAAAAATGGGGAGAGGAAACACTCTCCACCCAACCAAGAATTCCAATGAGGAGGAGAAGCCATCCTCCTCATTGGCCCCCGAGCCCCAACCACATTGCAATGAAAAATGTATTCAACTCATGGCAACAAAACAAGCTTCCACATCACAATACAAGATTCTACAACCATACCAAAATACAACAATGCAACTACAATCACAAGAAGGAAGCAACAAATACACAAGGCTTCAACATGCAAAAGCCAAGGAGTAAGATCTATGGGGAGGTCACTTATGCCTCCCAATGGGAAATGGGTGCCCACCTACAAACCCTCCAATAAAAATCTCAAACCCCTACACACTCTTATGCCTCCCTCAAGTACCTCTTATGCCTCCCACATTATCTTATGCCTCCCTACAAATCTCTTATGGCTCCCTCATAAAATAGACCAAGTAAGAAATGCAAGCAATTTCTTGTCCAAGGTGGGGCACCCATCCCAACTCCCTCCAAGCATGAAATTAACTCTTATGCCTCCCCACATGTAAGATCCCCATAGTCCCCTCCTACACCACACTTAAGAAATCTACCCAAGCACCCAACAAGCATACCAAAACAACCAAAAACATGCACATATACACAATTTAAAAGAAAATTATTTTACAAGAGTATAGCTCCTACCTTTCCATGGTAGAGCTTGATCCAAGAGTCCCACACCAAACTTCTTCAAGCCCAAGAAATCACCAAAAGCTCTAACAAATCCACAAGCACTCCAAAATCCTCTAACTCCCAAAAATGCAAAAGCACAAAGAAATGAAGTAACCCCAAACAAGCAAAAGAACTTGAATAAATAGAAAAGGGAGAGAGAGGAGGATGATGTGGCTCCAAGTAGGATGCCACCTCATTTCCTCTCCACTCCACATCACCCTAGTCAACCCCATACTCCAAAGCACAATTAATAAGTGGTTGAAGAAATGACATTTTACTTACACACACAATCTAAGCCCACACCCCTTAAGGACTAAAATAAATACATGTAAGAAAGTGCAATAAAAATTACAATTTGTCTTCCCAAAACACATAATGGGGTCTAATTTTACCCCCAACCCATAGGTAGGGTTGGTATAGTAATTTAAGAGGTGTGGGACAAGTTTAACTTGTCCCACAAGCCTCAAAATTTGTCCTTAAGGACAAATCCGAATTTCAAAGGAGAGGTGGAGTGTACAACACTCAAGATCTTAAGCACTCAACTTAAACACATAAACCAAAGAGCTATCAAATCCAATAAATGAATTCTTTTGACCCATTCTTAATTAATTTAGTAAACTAATTAATTTACTAATCTAGACATAAATCAAGTGATTAACAAAAGGAGAATACATCACTATAATTTCACATACTAAAATTAAATAAAGGAAACTAAATGAAAGAAAACACATAACCCCTTGGTCACAATTGGAGGTGATTCCCCCATGGGAAACCCCCTAACAACAATTCAAACACATACACATAACAAAATACATGTTGCCATGGTGACCCTTGTTGAATTCATCTAGAATTCCAATGTGGTTGGTCTCCAATCCCCCCGATGTTTGTTGTGACATGTTTACTTGCAAAACACATAACACCTCCTTCACCTCATGAACATCTAGAATAAAATATACAATATAAATCCATAATCATCTATATACGAATCAAATATCATCTAGGTAAATACGATATCATTTACAATTTCTAGCAACATTTCTATTCTACATTTCATCCATGTCAAAATGATCACAACATTAGTTCAATTATCAAAGCCTACTCAAGTTGTGACGAAATGTCACATGTCAAATATATATAACCATGTCAATAACATATCATCCTCAATATCCAAATGTCTCTAGAAGTCCACACGCATAATATATGAATTGAAATCAACAACAGTCCAATATCTCTAACATCTAACATCATGCTAAATCAAAAGCTACAATAATATCCATAAGTATAGTCGATAATCAAAATCAATAACAAAAGGTGTCAAAGGGAAGTGGGCTCTACAAATAAAACCTCCAATAGAAGTTGTCTACATAGGTCCACATAAATTTGAATGTATAATTTCAAGTGGTGCACTTGCTCTAGTTGTTTTGCCAACTGGGAATGAATCTTTATGTTGCTTCCCAAAATACAACCTTCACATACCCTTTCCAGTTTCTGAATCAATGTACAACCTTTAACCATATTCTT
Source organism: Taxus wallichiana var. yunnanensis (assembly GCA_018340775.1). NCBI lineage: Eukaryota > Viridiplantae > Streptophyta > Pinopsida > Cupressales > Taxaceae > Taxus > Taxus wallichiana. The sequence continues at coordinate 581,944,646 of CM031239.1, read as the reverse complement.
TCTATGTATTAAATTCAAACCTCCAAAATTCAAATTTCCATACCTTAGATGCCAAAGCCATGATTCATCCTTCATGACTGAATGAAAAGCTGATCGTGTTCCTTGAGCTCGGATTCAACCGTATTTACATAGGAATCAATGCATGACTTTCTTGTTGTAGCACAAACCTAATTTGCATTGGTGCAGGACTCTGTTACACTAGTGCAAGACTCTTTTACCTTGGCACAGGACTCATTTGTTTGAGCGTAGGACTCAAAGAAAAGATGATTTGGCTTAGCACAGACTTTATTGCGGCCGAGCTGCTGATTTTGCTGCAAACATATATGATTTCTTCTTTTTCCAGGTTTTAAAATCAATGAAACATCATATTTCTACTTATCTTCACTTTTTTAATCATCTGAGTGCTAGGAGCTTTTTCCACAATCACACACTCGTTGTCTTCCATATAGACTCGGATCCTCCTCTATACCCGTTGTCCAATACTCATAAGGTTATGTTTCAAACCTGCAACATAGTAAACATCTTGCATACTTGTTTTCTCCCCTTTCTTGTTAGAATACTAGCCATGTCTTTTCCTTTCACAGACACAATATTGTTATTTCCAAGAGTTACATCACTCTTAATTAATCATCCAAACTACAAAACAAATGTAGACCGCCTTTCATGTGATTACTTGCAACGTGAATCCAAATACCATACATCACATGGACTCTCATTTGAAAAATTACATTCAATAGGGGATAAAGAAGGTATTTCTTGGGCAACCCTTGTGCATGCAATAAACATAGGTTTAGAAATAGAACTTCTAATCTGATTTTAGTTTTGCCTCTCCCGATCATATTGTTTTTCTCGCAATCATAAGCATAGTGCCCATACTTTATAATAATGGCACTAAACATGAGACTTATCTTGTCTCTAACCATAACTTTGTTCTTGATTCTCGTCCTCTTCCACTCCGAGCTTGATGAGTCGCCGCCACGTCCTCTAGATGGACTTCTTCTACTGCCTCTTGGGCTGAAACTACCTCTTCTTTTTCCACAACTACTTGATGTCTAAGATGCAAAAGCCTGATCTACACTTGCATGTGATCTATTCATCCTCTGTTCCTAATTGATTAGTGATGCATGCAACTCATCAATAGAAAAATAAGTCGATACTTATTTTCTTCAATAACAACAACTAAAGGATCAAATTTCGTAGGAAAAATTCTAAGAAATTTTTCAATAATCCTTCTGTCTTCAAGAGTCTCACCATGGGATTTGATTTGATTAACTAAGCCAACTACATAAGTAAAAACCAATTCTACAAAATCTGAATCTTTCATTGCTAAATTCTCAAAAAATTACGAAGTAACTATAGCTTGTGGTTTTTACTTTCTCCTTACCTTAATATGTAACTTGTAAAGTATCCCATGTGGTCTTTTCTTGACCGATCGCTACCACTATTGGAAGAATGCTTTTTGCATCGCTTTGATGAATATAGAAAAGAGCTTTTCCATCCTTATTTCATAACTCCTTCAAAGTATCTTTCTCTGCCTGAGAAAGTGTAGTATATGTTGCTGCATCTGCAGGCTTTTTGTACCCATCTTCAACGATCTCCCATATGTCTTGAGATCTGAATAGTGCCTTCATGGTCAACGAATAGTATTCGTAATTTTTTCCATTAAATTGCGGCATCTGCATGTTGGATGTAGAAGCCATAACTTGCTACCAATTTAATAATCTGCCAGAATAACCTGCTCTGATACCAATTTGTAGAAAATCTATAGTCTTATACAAAAAAACATAAAATAAATAAATAGAACAATTAAATAACTTGCATAAATAAAAGAATATTCAAACCAACATTGTTGTGCGTAATCTCCATTAATTAACTCATACTCAGAGCTTCGGCTCAAATTACAATGAAGTCTATACGTGTAACACTTCTCTAATTTTACCTCGTGCGATTTAACACTTCTGTGTGTGCATACAAAGCAATTACAATTGTTGTTATTTAAATAGAATAACTCACCCACTAACAACTCTTCAACTGAGCATTCTAAATTTAAACTCTTGCTTTAAAATAGTTGCATGTTGTGCAATAAAGTAGATTTATTAGAATTAAATATAATCCTAAAAATAGGACTTTAACTAAAGCAAGACTCATGCTAAACTAAAGCAAATTAAATCTATTTTTAATCCTTCTAAAAAGCTACGGTTGGAATTAGCAATGCATGGTGCATGCATATTTCCAACACTTGCCCCAAGATTGTCCCAAAGCCATTGTTCCACCCATCCATCAAATCCCCGAGTAATTGCTATTTTTTTCTATGCCTCCGTTTGTGTGAATTATAAAAGTCTAGTATAACATAATAGTGGCAAGTCGGTAGCACAAAAAATCACATCCTCTACAACATGATATCCTCCTCTTTGACAATTTTTTAATTACATAAAATCTCACCGAGTTTCAAATAGATCATCCATCAAATCATGTCTATCCAGCTATTTTCCAAACTTAAGGGTGGAAGAAATATTTTCTATGTGGCATATTATAATTAATCATCAAGAAAAACTCTTTTTAACTAATAGAGAATACTATGCACCATGAGAATAAAGGCTCCAACATATATAATTAAATAAAAAGTTTATTTTTTACAAATACAATGAAATTGGACAATCAAACTTTAGTCAAATAAAATCTAAATACATATGGCACCCTCTAATTGATAAATGAAAAAATAAATATTTATTTTGCTAAGACAATTTACCTACCTTCAACAAGATAATAAAAACATTAATAGATATAATATTGCCGAAGGCGTTACTCTATGGGAAAAGGCTTTGCGGACATTCATGGGACTGTGTCAAATTTGATGGTTTAAATGACGATTTTACTATTTTTAACAATTTTGTTTTTTTTAACAATTTTGCTTTTGCTATTTTTAAATATTTTTACTATTTTTAACAATTTTGCTTTTTTTAATAATTTTGCTTTTGCTATTTTTAAAAAAATTTAATAGCTTTTGCATGCATTAACCTTTAAATACTGGTCATTAATACTATAATTTCATTCTTCAGGTTCTCCAATTTGAGTTTTTATTTCATCTGAGCAGATCTTCAATCCATAGATTTGACCTCCATTTTCTTCGAAGGTTTCACCGATCGTTGTAGCATTGAGCCAGAAGCACGGAAGATTATATACCAGGTGCCTGAATGCATTATGTTTTTCTTCTTTTTCATTTTTGGGGAGAGTTAGTTGTTTGTAATGGTTTTCTCAACATTGTTTTATTTCGCATGTATATTAAAAAATTCTTGTGAAGATCTTGGTTCAATTTGACCTTATCTATACAGCTAAATTGTTATGGATCGGTAATTTTGGCTTTTGATTTTGAACCAACATCAAAATTCAATTTAGTCTGCTGAAAAGCTTAGTTAATTCACCGTATGATACAAAACAAATCTTTCATTGCCAATTTATGGAGTCGGACAACTGATGCAGCCTTCCAAATATACCTTTTGTTTTAATGCCGACGTGGCGTTTGGTGCCGGCGTGGCATTTGGTGCCAATGTGGACCTGTTTGTGCATCATGAGTTACAACCCCTACTTTTTTGTCTTGTTTATCCTTGTTGCGGATCGGTAATTTTGGCTTCGATTTTTGAATCAACATCGAAAATCAATTTAGCTACTTGAAAAGCTTAGTTAATTCACCGTATGATACAAAACAAATCTTTCATTGCCAATTTATGGAGTCGGACAACTGATGTGGCTTCCAAATATACCTTTTGTTTTAATGCCGACGTGGCGTTTGGTGCTGACATGGCATTTGGTGCCAACGTGGACCTGTTCGTGCATCGTGAGTCAGTAACCTCCACTTTTTTGTCTTGTTTATCCTTGTTGCGGATCGGTAATTTTGGCTTTTGATTTTGAACCAGCATCGAAAATCAATTTAGCTGTTGAAAAGCTTAGTTAATTCACCGTATGATACAAAACAGATCTTTCATTGCCAATTTATGGAGTCGGACAATTGATGCAGCTTCCAAATATACCTTTCGTTTTAATGCCGACATGGCGTTTAGTGCCAACATGGACCTGTTCGTGGCCGTGAGTCTGCAACCCCCACTTTTTGTCTTGTTTATCCAAAACAAAAGATTTAGAAACTCCATAATTGGAAGGGGTCGAACAACGTGGACTCCACCTCCAATTCTCTATCTCCGTTTAACTCTAACGGCGCTGCATTCACTGACGGGAACGGGAATTTATCCCAATCGGATATGTGATTGTCGTTTGAATGTCCCAACTCTGAGTCGAACAACGATTCCCACAAAAATATGGGTAACATGTTTAAACAAGTTATGTCTGATATATTGTGTAGAATGAATGAATTTCTTGATGAAGGATTACATAATTAGATGACATAGAGCCAAGGTAGAAGAAATATGGTGGATCCAAACTCAAAGTAAAAGAAGAAGAACAACCTGAATAAGATGAAAAAGTTGGGAAAATCACAGAGCCAAGTGAAGATGAAGCAATGATGGTAATGGGGAAACTAAAATACCACTTCTGAGTTGATTTTCATAGAGCAAGAGCATAGTGCATCATTGTTGGGGACATCTGAATATCAATCTCCAAATAAGAGTCATCATCATTGTGGTCTTCTGCATCTTCATCACAGTGCTCATTACTCACTATATGTTGATCTCATAGCTTTAGATTTGTGTCCATGGTATTATTTACTATATCATCATAGGCCTCCAATTCCAAAATAGGTCTTCAAAATTAAAAATGCAGAGGACCATTTGTATGGAAATATTTATTTTGCAAAAGCAATGTAGGAATGTTCGCCCTACAATACATGCCAAACAGGTAACATATACTGGTAACCTTCATACATATACTCAGCTACATAAATTACCTAATAATTCTTTCCTAAATAGATGTTAGGCCAATGGATTCAAGTTGATTCTTTAACTGATAGGCACAATGTATAGTTGATGAGATGGAAAACAAAGAATGTACTGTATACTCTTTTTATATTATCCAAAACAGAAGCCAACAGAGACTAATAGTTCACTCAAATCCAGAGCAAATCTAATGTTTAAATTCTGAAATTACCATCAAGACTAAGAGACCAAGGAAAGGAGACATGTGGCTGCCACTTTAAGGACATTGTTGTTTCCAAGGCCCTTTAAAGCCGCCTCCACACATTTCTCTACAACAATCCTCCCTCCACGTCCATCTGGGAAGTTTAGTGAACTCACGGTCTATGGTTTTTATTTGAGATTATGCCCCAGTTCTTTTATTGGGTTTCCCAATTCTATGAAATTTATTTGCTGGGTTTTGTTAAAGTTTTTCTTGCCTATCTTGTGGGGGGATTCATGATTTCTATCATAGGTTCCTCGTTGTGAAATCTGGACAGCATATTAATGCTTTTAATTTTTTTTTGTATGATCTAGGCTTTATGTTGTTTCCAAGGTTTTGCATTTCAATGAAATTTTAATATGTGAAGGAGATGAGATTTTGTTTGATTTAAATTGTTTTTAGATTTATTGTTACGGAAAAAAAAACAAAATGGAAACTTTAAATTTAACACACAAGATCCTCTTCAAAAAGGTTATTAAATCCAAACAAGTATATTCGGTTACTGCAGTAATAAGAAAGTTCATGAAAACATTAAATATTTAAACACTGCTCAAATAATTATAATCTTCTCTACATAAGTTTACTATATACAAATTGATTGATCTAGCTCTGTATTTGTATTGGAGCGGGTTCAATGGTCTATGAGCCACTGTTACATATTCCGATACCCCCTATTTCGAGAGGGAATCGAAGACAATTTCCTCTTAAAATGGCACAGGCATTAACTATCCACAAGTCCTGGGGACTTATTATGCATAGAGAAATCTGTCAACATTGGAACCAATGAAAGGCGGGTCGACATTCACAGCCTTTCTCCGAGTTGCCTTGCTTACAAATCTCTCGCATTACACCTCCTTTTTCATTCGAAAGATTTTCAGAAATGGCACACGTAGCAACACTTGGAGCAAGAAGAAAGGAGGAAACAAGACTATTATCACTCAACCCATCGTAAATACTACACTCTACTTTGATAGCTCGTCCACTACTACATTACTCAACACTTCTTCTATCCTAGATGATTTCAAATAAAATAGTCCACAAAACGATACCACTCATGATATGAGAATTGAAAATGTATATGTACGAATTTGTAACAAGTTTGAAATGAAGAGATGAAACCTTTAAATGAAGTGGTTGGTCTATATATCTTCAATTACATAATTACACGTTTCAACATAAATGTTTGATTTTTCCTTTGTATTGTTGCTCGTTCCTTTATGTTAACCAACAACACCACATTTTTAATGTCCTCATCTCCACACAAATACACTTTTCAACATACATGTTCGATTTTGCCTTTTATTGTTGCATGTTTCTTTATGTTAACCAACAACAACACATTTATAATGTCTTCATCTGCACACAAATACCTACAATTTTAAAATGCTTAGAAAGAACCACGCAATTTATAGTTGTTTCCATCCAAAGCTTTGTACATTTAATAGAAAATCAGTATTGTCAATCACACCCCTTATTAACAACTACAAAAGTAATAAGAGTGTTTCTAAATCTAATAACATATACCGTTCGGCGTTCACATTACATTGTATACATGCAATTGCTAGTATTTAAAATCATACGTCAATTCCACTCGACCTTTGCTAGTTATTATTAAGTCACCTTTATAAACATGTATGCATTGAAATGTGATTCTATATATATATATATATAACCTAAAAAAAAAGAAGACAAGCATAAATTAAACGTTAACATCCTCACAATGTACTTTCCTACTCGGTAAAATTGTTTGTGTGCCTTAGTGCGAAACAGTTTGCGGATATAGGATATTTCTTTTGCTTTTGAGAAATATGGCAATAGTTTCTAACTAAAAGATAAATCTGTCGTCACCACAAGAATATTTAGCTTACACAATGCACAGATTTCGGATGCGACAGGAGTGGTCGAAAACCATTACAAGAACTTTCCTGTGACATTTATAAAGTGCAGAGAATCTGACTAAGCCTTCTTATATTTTTCCACACACATATACATTGCAGGTAATTTCTCATCAACTCCTGGATGTTATGTACAATGTGCTGTACAAGAAGAAACTTTTAAAGGTCTATGATAAAATTACAATGAAGAGGGGAATTTCTTTTAAAAAATATTTGTTTTAGTTCCATGATAAGTACTCCATAGTTGTTTATATCGAGCATCTACTTCATACTTCGTTAATAAAAGGTGAATAGCATTCGACAGTCTGATCCGCATCTTCGCTCCATAGCTTCGATATTTGCATGCCCAGTGCTGTTGCGATGCCTATTGAATCCATTCTCGCTACCCTACGCACAGCTTCTTCGTACACAAATCCATACATGTTGTTTTCCAGCAGGTAATTAGCTCTAAGAGCTGCACAATTCATATCGAGAACCTCAAGTTCTGCGCATCCCGCGTTTGAATTGTTGTATAAATTTCTCAAGTACTGCTCTCTCCTTTTTGATTGCAGCATTCCCATTTGACGATGTGAGATTGCAGCTCCGACTCGGAGTCGTACAGCGCCATCACAATTATTTCTTCAAATGCGCTTCTATCATTATTATTATTATTCTTATTTTGACTCTGAATAAATGTGTTTTCTTTTAGGTGCTGGTAGAATATTGGGAGTTTTTTGGGATTGATTGAATATTGTTGCTTCCTTGCTACGTTATTCTCTGCTGTCGACTTCCGCTTCGTGTGAGTTTCGCGAGGGAATCGACAATGAAATGGATGTTCAATTTCAGCGAGAATATTGTGTGCAAATTTGATGGAAGGGAGGTGTGGAATTTGATACGGTTATTGTTTACTGTTTACTTTGGGACAAGGTAAAGGTCGTTTATTATTTTCATTTCTAAAAGTAAATAGGTACCTACGCAAGTATATTCGTCTCTTCACATTGAGCATCTCACCAAAACACTTATATCGTGTTTTTCTCAACTTTATAAAATTAATATACTTCACCTTTTAACTCGATTTAAAGGTTGAAATAAAGCACTTATAGAGGGAGGTGTAATATTATGCCAATAGTAAAATAGGGAAAGAAGTCCATGATCTTGAACTTGAAGTTAGGGGTTGCCAAGTCACTTAATTATTATATACTTAAATTTTGTTTTTTAAAAATTAATTTTTTTAATGTGTAGTTGATTTTCTTTTGTGCATTTAAATTATGTAGAACATATATTTTTAAGGGATTTAAAATAGGTATTTTTGAATACAAACAAAATTAATATGAGCCCTTGTTTGTGAGTAACATCACCTTTTTAGGATAGTCGATGTGTCACCATTTTATTGGTTGATTTGTAGATGCAACTTGTGTTATTGGCTACCTTTTTTTCAAATTTCAAATGTGAAAATAATGAATGTTGACTTTGATTTTTACAATTAATGGTAATATACTACACATAACTACTCACACGCATTGGCTTATACATAGTCATTGACTTCTTTCCCATATGAGGGTGTATAGAGTTGTTGAAGTAATTTTTGGAAGCATGGAAGAGGTAGGCTTGACTTGGAAGGTAAGGCATGTAAGGTTTGAAGAGTCGTCAAACCAATTTTGAGATACACTGAAGAGGCATATCTATCCTGGGTAGCTAGGCAACAAACATATGTATCCCCCAACCAATCGACCATTACATTACTGAGAGGGCCATCTCTAGTATGGTTTGTCCCATATTGGCACAAGGATTGTAATAAATTACAATGGACCACACTAGTCATATAAGATATTTCAAGATTCAAAGTGAGCCAACATCACCTAACATGTCCACCGCCACTTCCTTCTACGGCGATGACAAAGAACATCACTTGAACTAAAGATGGAGGAGTGAGTCTTGTATCTTCTTATCTTATTCATGAATGGCAACTATATGTTTTTGTACAACATAAAATAATAATAATATTTATTAACGTAATTATTGTCCGTATTTATTTAAATATAAATCTATAAAATTGTTATATTAATATCTAAAATTCTTAAAATTATTATGGACGACACAATAAATTGCTAACTACATAAAATATTTTACAAATAGTTGTGCAAAATAGAAGATCATTTGCATAGGATTCATTTCTTTTATAAAACAAAAACAAGTGTAAAGATTAAAAATCAACATGTTTATAAATGACTACGCTTACATTTACTATTACATGAGCAATGAAGCAAGCTACCAAAATATTTTTTTACTATTTAGAGGAATGTGAAAGGATGATATGAGTGTGGGTTGGTTCATCTTTAATCCTACTCATAATCATGTCACCAATAAATTTTTTGTATAATTGACTTTAAAATCATATATTAACATTACAAATCCAACCAATTTAACATTGTTATCCTCTCTCGAGCATAGTTTACAACCGGCATGCAAATGCTAATTTAATTATGATCAACATTTGAGCGTTATTCGACCACAAATATTATGTGGCTTACTCTTATTTAACTTAATATTAAATCATTAAGGATAGTGTGTAACTCCACCCAACATTTATAAAAATTTATCAAGCAAAAATTTATTTATTTAATTTGTCCACTTTGATTTGATTATTAGTTAAATATGAAATAGTTCCAACATATAAGAAAAATTTTTTTTTAATTGGGCCAACTAAGCAATGAGGCTCATGGGTAGTAAGGTAACAAACATATTCATTCCACAACCAATCAACCATTATATTAGTAAGAGGGTCACTTTCATGCGGTGTCACCCCTATTGGCATAAGGATCATGATATATCGGGGTTTATATGTTACCGCATACCAAACCAACAAACAAATGTGGGACTAATTTTTGTAATTGAATGCGGATTTTAGAGTCGTAGAAGCAATTCCAAGATGCACTAAGGAGGCATATCGACTTGGGTGGTACGCCATGTATTCGAGGAAATTTTATAGGATGTTTTTGGATTTTTTGAAACCACATAGGAGTAAAAGGGAAGGATGAGAAAGTAAACATACTCATCTCACAACTATTTGTTCAAAGTGTGTTTTCCATTAGGGATACAACCAATGCACATTATATATACACCATAAATTGAATGATGATGTAGAGGTGTTAGTAGTGGTACTTTAAGTGTTATGTATTGTAAGAATTTAAAAGTGGTAAAAATACTTAACGAAGCTCCCAATCCCCATCTTTTATTTTGAGTAAGCGTGAACTACCTCTAAATGGTGAGTTTCAACCCTTATATTTGTTTCTCTTTAGACGTTGCAGAGAAAGTGATGGTTTTTAGAGAAATGGAACCGGGACTCAAAACCTCCAATAATTTCTTGGTTTAAGAGTATGTGCATTTTCAGTGGAAAAAATCCAGGGGAAGGAAAATAACTATTAAACTATCGCATTAGAACTTGCAGATGAATTGGTAAGAAGGAAAAATCAAAATATATTAAAAAAAACAAACAAAACAAATCATTTAAATAACATCCAAAGTGCCTCCTCCATACCAAATGTTTTCCCATTGTATCTATTCTTACAATTCTATTAAAGGGAGTGATACACCTTTTTGGCCTGACCATCTTTTAAATTGTTTTTTAGTTTTAATTTTATAATTCTTTTCTCTATCTTCCTTATGGGGAATTGATTGATTGAATAAGAAAGAGTGCCCTTTTAAAAATAGAGGTGAAGCATTATTTCTCTGAGGTGTTTCTTAAAAATTTCTTAAAGCTTATTCAAGAGCATTTTGCATATATATTGCAAGCATAACAGTCCATGAAACCACATTGTTTTATGGTGTTTTGTCAAACCATTCTTGTACTTTGTATATGCTTGATTTTACACACATTTATAAGGGCATTTTCAACTACTGCATCTACCAAAATTCCTTTTCCATTATAATTTGGTGTGTGTCCATACCCCACTCTAAAGCTCTCATTTTGACAAAAGTCAAGATTATGTTGGAAAAGGTTATAGAATCTGGCTTTACACCTTCTAGTTGCATTTACTTCAAAGTTTCCAAATCCTTTTTAATAAAATCATTTTATGCATACCCTTCTATCATAGTATTCCATGAGACCACATTTCTTTGATGCATCTCATGCCTTGAGACTGAGTGTGGAAGGAAGAACCCCCTAATATAGTCTAGAAATATTAGGTAAAAATCAATCACTCCCCTAATATATGCAAATTTGGTATATGCAGCCAACCCATTGTTATTCACCATGTCAAAAATAATCTCCAAACATGCGTGTATGCATATTAGATTTTTACTATGTCGAGCTGTGAAGCTGTCATGTGCCCTAATGCTAGTGTGCAGAGGCTTTGCAAAGGCGGCCAGGTGGGAGGGTTGATCCTCAAATTCTTGCATGACAGTGGTTTTCAGAGTGGTAAGGAAAGGTCCCTTCCTTCATGCCTAAACAACAATGGATTTGTCCTTGAGGAGGGTAAGGTGAATGGCGGCGGTACTGAGGGAAAAAGTAGCGACACCTAGAAAGGTAAATATTTTGCGGTTGTTGTTGCAGGGCATGTGAAAGGTGATAGAGGTGAGAGGAAATCCCTCAAACCCTCAACTAAAATCCTTATTCTTAAGATAGAAGAGGACCTTCTTCTTCAAGTTTTGAGACGAGAGGATAATTTTTGCAAACGCAGACTCATCTGCCATTTCCATCATCTATGGCCAAAGATTTCTCAGCTGCATGAATGGATTTTAGAAAATTAGAGTCCCAAAATTATGGGTAAAGTGGAACTTTATCCTTATTCGAAAGCATTTTCTATTGTTGTCTTTAAATCTGGTCAAGATAGGGATGTTATCAATAAAACCTATTGGGCATGGGGCGATCATGGTCTTATGAAAAAACCATGGTACCCGAGTTTGATTCTTTGAGAGATTCATTCGATTGGATGCTTGTTTGGGTTAGGCTTTCGAGTTTTCCTTTACAACTCTGGTCTAAATTGTGTCTTGAAGCTATTGGTAATGCATTGGGAGGTCATGTTGCTATAGATGAGGCATCCACTCAATTGGTGCATCCCTCTTATGCTTGTATATTGGTAGATATGGATGTTCCCCTTGATCTACCAGATAAGATTGAGTGTAAATAGGAGAAAGGGTTTGGACTCAAAGACTGGATTATGAAAGATTGTCCTTTTGCTACCATAGATGTTTCCAAATAGGACATTTGATTGATGAGTGTGGGAAACCCAAACGTAAAAATAGAGAAAACTCATCTTGGTGGAAGGATTCTCTTCCTTCTCACCGTATCATTGAAGCCCCTTTAGATTGTGAGGAAGATTCGTCTTCTGAGAAGAGAATTTCGAGGGTTGAGTCTACTCCTGTAGTTGAGAAATATTATCAGGAGCCTCAGTATGACTCATCGAAGGAATTTCTTCAAGTTTCAAAATGAGTGGTTAAGGAGAGGGATCCTTCTTCCCCTCCCAAATTGATGTATCAACCTATTTCTTTGATCAACGTTATCCTCTCGTGTGGACCAGATGGAGATGATTCAAATAAGGGAGAATGGAATTTGGTCCAAAATAAGAAAAGAATTTCTTTGAAGAAGATTTTAGCTCTAATACAAATGACATTAAGATTTCATTCCTTTGCTTTGGGATGAGTTTTTTTCTTGTATGGAGTGTTGTTATCCTCTTCGATTGTTGTTTGAGCCAAGTTTGTTTGGCACTTTGTTGTTTGTTTTTCTAATCATTGTGAGATTCATTGTAATATCTTTATTGTTATGGCCCTTGGAGCCTTTCCAAGTATTATCAATATAAAAAAATCTCCAAACATGAACATGGAATGCACCTCTCCCTCTCCACAATAATTAGGAAATAATACCCAAAAGGAAAGATTTTTGTTTTGCATAAACCTCTTGTATCAATATAAATTGAAACAATATTCTCTACACCCCAAGTGCGCAAAGTGGCCATGGTTAAAGAAAATGAGAACTATCTATCTCTAACCAATATAATCCTATGTAAGATTGAATAATGCACAAGGGTGCTACCGCTTATGAAATGGGCATAACCTCTGCAAAAGAGCTACTTATTCTATACTATTTGCAGATATGTATAAGAGTTTCTTGGGGCTTTTTTGTGGGAGGTGGAAATTGAGATTGGTGGTGGATGATGATGGAGTTGGCTTTGCAATTGACTTTGTATGATTACAATCAAGCAATATTGGAATTTTTATTTTTTATTCAATCTACGCCTACCTTAATGAAAAAATGTAAACATATTTATTTTTAAAAATGGAAATACTATTTTAGATAATTAATATTGCATGAATGAGTGATGGAGCAATGTGAAGAGATTAACAATTCATGCGAGAGAGATAAGGATGTGTCAATTGAGCTTAGAATGTGAGCATAAGTATTAGTATATGAACAAATCCAAACTTGTCATTTACAGAGAATAAGTTACCAAATTTAAGTGTCTATAATGTTGAATTACCAATCTGAATATGCATATTATTGCTAACCCAAATCTAGAATCAATTTAAGTAAGTAAAACACCCCTTTATATCCCACACTTACACTTATTTATTTCTTTTTCCAAGTTGGATTTTACTTTTCCCTAATCAATAATATCCTCTCCAAATGTTTTATGCTAACATTATTTGTTTACATTATTTACATGCCAAAAATCCACATATATGATCTCCCTTGAGAAATTTTTATCCATGATGGTATGCCATATTTGTTACAAGCATCAAAATACTCAAAATTTAGTGCCAACGACAAGGTAGAAAGTTGTTAATGCTGAAATTTTGTCAACATTAATAACAATGTGATTAAGGTTGAAGATCATGGAATTTTTTATGGCCATGGAATCAAGAGCCTAACAACCTAGAGTAACACACATTCTAGGGTGAGCCACCTATAATCTTGGACTATGTATGGAGTCCCCACACCACACACTGTAATTTAATCAAAAGCAAACTCGATACTTGGGTGACCTAATTTGTTGGTCCCATCCACCCAAGCCAACCTTGGGGGATAAAGATCATGGAATTTTGTTTAGAGCCTTCAAAACATTCCATCATTTCATTTTGGCTCAATGGTAGGGATAGTTATTATATATTTGATTTAGGACCAAAAACTCACACACAATAAATGTATAGACAAGCATTATCATGGATTGTCTTGCGAATTTTGTATTCTTATATTTTTATAATGTGTTTCCATATAGAAGATAATTTCATCCTACATTGTCTCTACTTAACTACTCTTATTTTTAAAGGACCTATTTACCCATAAAATTATTTTGAATTCATATTGGATCTACTTACATTGTATCAAATAGTTCATATGCCTTCATAAATATTTCACATTTTACTTACATGTCTACCAAGACATTCAAAACTATAACATGGTCAATGTTTATCATCTATTGGATGAAATTAGGATATTCCATGTGAAAATGTCTTGTTCAATCATTTGGTCTAATAATATTTCTACACCCATTAAAATTATGCACTTGTCATACATGTGTATAATTGTATTTTGTGAAATTTTCTTATGGAAAATTTAAGTCCCTCTCATTGATGTGAGATTGATTTATTTTACCCTATAAAAGGGATTTCTTTGAAATGAAAGCCTATAATAGCCGAAGACATGTATATGAGTTTCTTGGGATGTTTTTGTGTGAAATGGAAATTGAGATTGGTGGTGGATGATGATGGAGTTGGCATTAGAATTGTTACTTTATATTCAATCTACATTTACCACAATGTTATTGAAATAATGTCAATATATTTGTTTTCAAAAATGGTTTTATGCTTTATTCTTTAACCATGACCTATCCTAGCTTTTTAAGGGGAATGTAGATCATAATAGGAAACAAAATTAGAAAACCAAATGATGTTAAATTGTAGAAAAAAGTTTTATTATTTTTTGACAAAAGGTTATGCTTATAACCAATCTATGGGTTTATGTAGGTATGTTGAATGAGACTCTTCATAAGGTTCTTGATATTATTTATAGACATGATTATACAAAACCATTGTATTTTCCAATGTTCATCCTTGTTGATTTCAAACCATGCATTGGGCCAACATGCGATATGGACAATTCACAATGTGTGTTGATTTTGTCTCAGTAACCCATGGTTGTTAGATACAAATTTCACTTAAAATGACGTAGTGCCCACTTCCCTTTGACACCTTTTTGATACTTGACCATGATACTGTTTGACATGATTATATTATGGACATGATTATGGACTTTATTATAGTGTGATGTTAGATGTTAGATCATGGATTATTGTTGACCTTGATTCAATTATGATGCATGATGATTATTAGAGACATTTTGGATATTGATGTTGATATACTAATTGACATGGTTATATTATGGATGTTGTTCGGACATGTGATATTTGGATATTGTGAGTAGACCTAGAAATGGAAATTATTTGATGATGATATAGTTGTTGAGTAAAATTGCAAATGATCTTGTTGGTTGCTTGGATGTTGTTGTGATTCATATATATATATATATATATATATATATATATATAATTTTATTTATATTATTTATATATATATGGATGCTTATTTATATTATTTTGGCCATGAGGCCATGAGGTCAAAGGAGGTATTTGTGTTTTGCAGATTTAAAATATCACAACAAACATTAGGGGATTGGAGACCAACCACATTGGAATTCTAGATGAATTCAACAAGGTCACCATGGCAACTTGTATTGTTTGTGTGTGGTTGTTTTGTTAGGGATTCCCATGGGGGGATCACCTTTAAATGTGACCAAGGGGTTATGTGTATTTATTTATTTGGTTCTTTTGTTTAATGTTTTCATGTGTTTTATGTGGTGCACTTACCCCTTTCATTATTTAATTAATGTGGTGTTAATATTGTGAGTAATCATGTTGTTAAGTTAATTAATTAAAAGATATCATGAGAATGTAATTAATATTGTTGTTGGTTATGATTTAAAGTGTTGTAAGAATGTGTAAGTAATATGTAAGTGATGTGTAAGTTAACTTTTGAGTGTGAAACACTCCACCTTCTTGGAAATTTGAAATTGTCCTTGGAGGCTGATTTTGGAGGCTTGTGGGACAAGTTAAACTTGTCCCATACCTCTTCAATTTACTTACCAACCATACCTATGGTTTGGGGGTTAAAATTAGACTTTTATAATGATTTTTGAGAGGACAAATTGTAAGTTTTAATTGCACTTTTCTTACATAGGTTTAATTTCAGTCCTTTGGGGTGTGGGTTGGATTTGAGTATGTAAGTAAATTGTCATATTATTCACCCACCTATTTATTATGCATTGGAGAATGAAGTTGACTTTTGGGGCTGAGGTTGAGAATGTGTGATGTGGCATCCTACATGGATCCACCTCATCCTCTTCTCTTCCCTCTTCTATAAAATTTGAATTGCTTGCCTTGTTTTGGGTTGCTTCACTTTTGGGAAACTCCTTTTGGGGTAGAATTATTTTGTTGTTCTAGAGCTCTTGCTTTGGAGAAGTTTTGGGAGATTGTTGCATGCTTGTGCTTGGCTGATTTGGATTGCTTGCATTGAGATAAAGCTTGTTGTTTTGGAACTTGGAACAACTCCATCATGGAGAGGTAGGAACTTGGCTCTTGAAATGCTTCCTTTTGTTTATGAAATTGTTTTGTTGTGAATGTTTTGGCATGTTTGTGGGATGTTGGGTAGATGGCCTAGGAATGGTGTAGGAGAAGACTATGGGGTTTATTTTGTGGGAGGCACAAGTGTTTTGGGGAGGTATAAGTGTGGAGGGAGTTGGGATTTGGGTTCCACCTTACAAAGAAATAACTTGCATTTCTTTACTCATTATGGGGTGCCATAAGAGGTTGGGTAGGCATAAGGAAATGTGAGGAATAAGGGGTACTTGGGGAGGCATAAGGGCATGTTAGGGCTTTGATATACTATAATTTGGTGGTTTAAAATCAAGTGGTGATACCTATTTCACCTTTGGGAGGCATAAGTAGCATCCCCAATAGTTTCTTACTCCTTTGGCTTGCATGATGAAGCTTGAGTTTTGTCTTCTATGTTTTAATGTGGTTGCAAACTACATTCTTGTTTTGGACTGTGTTTTAAATGTGAAATTTACATGTGTGTTTTTGGAATCCTGTTGTTTCTATGAGTTGAAACACATCTTTTATTGCATTATGGTTGGGGCTCGAGGGCCAATGAAGAAGGATGGATTATCCTTGTCATTGGATGTCTTGGTTGGGTGGAGAGCGTTGCCTTTCCCCTGCTCTTGTTGTGATCAGAATTGGAAGAATGATAAAACTACATGTTGTTGTTCTAGAGCAAAGGAGAAAGAAGAAAAAGAAGAAAATAGTTTGACAGTCCCTTGTTGAAAAGAAATCTTATTGTAACCTTTCCCACTTGAAGTGGATGAAATCGTATATGTTTTGTAATGGAAATATGTTGTATTGAATATGAAAGTTGTAATTTTGAAATGTAAAGGAGAGATATATACTCTATTTTTTTTTGAAAGAAAGAGATGTATTTTGTATATTGTATTGTGAAAATCAATAGAAAAGAGAAGTTGTAAAAGAAGGAAATATTTTCTTTTGAATAATAGTTGCATTCTTTTCCATGATTGGAACTATTGCTGTTTAAAATCTAAGTTTGAAATGTATTTGAAATCTCTAGTTTGAAAGGAAGAAATGCGTGTGAGGAAAATACAGAACTCTGTCTTTTGAAAAGTGTAAAATTGGAAATCAGAATTGCATTTTGGTTTTGAATAGTTTGATTTGAATTAACTAAATGTATTAGAGTAGAATTAGAATGAATTCTAATACTTGGAAGATGAAAATGGCAAATAGATCCTTTAAAATTTGATCTCTATTTTATATTTTCAAACTGGTAAATACTTTATCCAAAATGCATAGTTCAAACTTGCAACAAGGAAATAAAAATTAAATGATTAAATTGAAGTAGTATGCCCTAAAAGAATTCAATTGGACAAAAACACTTAAGGAATTTCTTAGGAAACTTAGCAAAATCAGGCTCAAACCGTTTTTTGTTTTTACTGTCAAAATTGTATTTTTTTTCTTATTGGGAGTCAATCAAACAAACTTACCTTCCAAATCCATCCTAAATCCATCTAAGAACAATTCTCCATGTTTAATTGACATGTTGAGAGAGGAAGAAGATCAATTGATTAAAATTTCATAAGTTAAAATTTACCAGTTTGCCTTTTAAAAGCCTCGCAGATTGTTTTTGTGAAATTGACCCCTTAAACATTATCAAAATGAAATATTAATGATTTATGTGCATAGAGGACATCGATATATTTTTGAAAAGTCCTTGTTTGCCAAAAACTGAGTTTCCAATCAAAAGTTATGGCCTTCTGAAGTTTTCACTTCATTTTGGCTTCAAAATTTTCTAACTGTTAAATTTAATTAATAAAAATTTTGGGAAAAATTTCTAAGTTTTCCCCTTCCCGCCACTGCACAGCCAATCATTTATCGACATGTGTCTTAGAGATACATTGGTGGAGGCATGGATCCTTTTTTTAACCTTAGCACTTTAAAAGGAAATTTTGGCAATTTTTCTAAACTACTCCCGCAGCCTCGCAACCACAGCCAATGAATGGATGACACGTGTCCCCACGACACGTCGATGAAGGCGTGGAGTGTCCCAAAGCTTTACGCTTCAAAATTCAACTTTTCCCAAATCTCCCCACCGACCCACCGATCCGCAGCTAATGAACGTCTAACACATGGCATCGTGAGGCACCGACAGAGGTGTGGGTGGATTTTAATCCCATGTGCCTTTTTAACCCTTAAGGAAAAAATGCCTATTTGTCCCCACTAACCCGCTTCCCCATGTTGGATTAGAATGTTCCATGTGTCCCTTATGCTCGGGGTTTAATATCATTTCTGGTGTGGAGTCCCACCGCAGATGCGTGGGTGCACGGGGCAAAGTGCGCTTTTCACCCCAAGCGCTAAGAACCCAAATTTCCTCCCCCATTCTCGACAACTTGAACACCTTTGGGGAATTGTTTCTTCCCATGGCCTGCAGCCCACGCATGGGAAAAATTCCTCTCATGAGCCACAGCCCGCACATAGGAAAATTTTTCTCCCGCATCCCGTACATGGAAAATTTTCTCCCCTAGGCCCGCAGACCCGCTCTTGGGAAAATTTTCCTCCCAAGGTCCGTCGGCCCATAACTTGAGAAATATGAGGAGTTAGGAGGACTTATTTATATCACCGGAAAGGTGAGGAAATTTCCTATCTAATGGGAATGTTTTTGGGAAGTTTTGAGTGCATTAATTTTGAGAAAAATTAGGTTGAATCTTTTAATCCTGTTAGAAAGTGGTATAGTGAGAAATTACCCTCTTAACCTAATTGATTAATCTAACCCTAAGTTTGGACCTTGTGATCTTTTATAATTGTCATATTAATAAATCTATAAGCTATTAATATTATATTGGCTTTGAAACTTGCTTGTAACAACTGTTGTCTTATAACCTGGTTATAGACTCTTTTAAACAAAAAAATTTATTCCATAATTTTTCCTAACTAATCCTAGGTTATTCTTGGGTCTCAAGTGGGTTGTTTTTAGTGGGCATTACACTTGGTATTAGAGCAAAGTGGTTTAAAATATTGGGCCATTGGGCACACTAGAAAACTTGAGACATGAACTTTAAAACCTAGCACACTTTTAAATCTAGAAAACAACTAGTTTAGAAATTGCATATTTTAGTAAACATGGAAACTAAGTAAGACCTAGAATAAGGAGCTAACTCTCATTTTTCTCTGTGCAGGAGGCGCAGACAAGATGAGGAGCCTTTTCACATAGACCTAGGCATACCACAACCATCATGTCAGAAAGAACCTTCCTACCACATATTTTGCAGACTCTTCAGGATGTTAATGTCGCTCTACGTGGAGGGACCGTAGGGGCACATTCAGCTGGACATGATAGGGTGACATCCATTGAGGCTCGTGCATCTCCTCAAAGACATCGAGGATCATAGAGGAGAGAACTCCCATGAGGAGTCAGTTAGAGATGAGTCACCATAGAGGGGACATGGAGACTAGGTTTCAGGACACATAGATAGGTCTCGAGCCCTAGGCTTAGGGATGTGCATGCAGAGAGGCCTAGGGGTCCGTCACCACAACCGCAGATCACATCGTGAGATCTTGAAGCTTCACCCATCACATTATTCCGGTGACACAAGTGGATTTCGTGGTAGAGGCCTAGTTGGTGAGCTTGAGCGGATGCTTCAAGCTCTATCCTTGTTCTAGCAACACGAAAGCTCGTGTTGTGATCCATCTACTGAGGGATGGAGCTGGTGTCTAGTGGAAGACAGAGGAGCAGAAGATCCATGTTGATTCTAAGACACTTACCTAGAGCTCTTTAAGGAGCAGATACTTGTCATGGAGGTTATTATAATAGCGGATAGATGAGTTTCATGACCTCCGACAGGCATCTCTTATAGTAGCAGAGTATGAGAGTAGATTTCTTGATCTATTTCAGTATGTTAATTACATACAGATGAGCAGTGCGGATCCATAGGTTCATGTGGGGCTTGAATCTAGACATTGGAGGTGCAGTATGGATCCATTGTCCACAAACTTTAGCTGGGGTCATTGAGAAGGCCTATATAGCAGAGGAGACTCGGGGAAAGACCCAACAGGTGAGAGACCGAGTCTAGAGTCGCATACAGTAGATGCAAGACAACGTATCAAGGGGATCGCTACCTCTTCCTCATGGTGGATAGGGTTCAACACAGTCATCTTTTAGACCACAGCAACAACAACAGTCTTGCCCACCTTATAGACCTCCACAGAGGTTTGATGCATAGAGAGGTTAGAGTATGGGGCCTCCTCCTAGGGGTCCCATCAGGACACAAGGTGCCCAAAGAGCTCACTCAATAGGATCTCACCAAAGCAGGGATCTCAAAGCAGACCATAGTCGGATCATCAGATCCACACCACGCACCTCTGTAGAGTACCGGCCGACCTACTACTCGGGGGAGAGGATCGTGGTTGTTATGGGTGTGGTGTTAGTGAACATTTTTGAGAGACTACCTACAAAACCATAATAACAAGGGTAAAGCATAGATCTTAGAGCCTCTTGTTTGGTGATATGGGGCGCAGCTTATAGGATGTACGCAGTGGTCAAGAACTACCAAGCAGAGCATTAGAGTATAATTATTGAGACTACAGGGTAACATTCGTGGTATTCGTATCTCCATTTTGTTTGATTATGGTTCTTTTGATTCTTTTAATGCACCATCTTTAGTAGAGCGATGCAACCCGGTGGCAATTAGGTAGGGTCATAGTTGGGATGTTGAGATGGCTTCGGAGCCAAGATCTCTGTAGAGACTCCTTAGTTAAGGAGTGTGTAGTGGATTTGGGACCTTTACCAATACTACCTGGATCTTCGTATCTTCTCGTTGGGATCCTATGGAGTCATCTTGGGCATGGACTAGTTATCTGCACACAGAGCCAGAGTGGATTGTTACCACAAGATCATATCCTATACAGATGATCTAGGATTTGAGGCAGTGTTAGCGGGGGTTAAGAGACTCGTTTCTATTCGTACCATCTCCGCTATGTAGCGGGGTTAGGAGGTAGTGTTAGCGGGGGTTATGAGACCCGTTACTAACGTGCTCACATCAGAAATAATAGCCATTAAAGCTGGTTTCGCGCAATTAATCTCACAAGTCGGTGACATTATGGTGAGTTAGAACATAAGAGTCACTCGAGTAATCTTTATATGCATGGGTATGATAATACCTCTTCTCAAGACTCTGCTTCATCTTTGTTATGGTACTATGTTATTTCTTAGGTAACGTAAATGTTACAAAAATCCCAAATCATTCTTTATGTATTTCGGTCAGTGTTTTAGATGGTTTTATTTGTGGAACAAGTGTTAGAGCTTGGAATAGTTGCCCACTCTCTAATAATTGGAATATCATTAGGGGAATCTCCGATCGATTTGTCTCCATGTGAACACTAGCATTGCAATTGACATTATTTTACCAAATGGAAGCCATATATTAGCAATCGTAGGCTCCTTTCTACGAAGAGTTAACTTTTGAGAAATAAAAAAAATGGCAAAGTGTGAAGAAGTTACAATATTGAAGTGAGGTGGTGGTGTTTGATCTAGAATAGTGTGAGCGGATTTGAAGTGAATGGTTATTCAAGAAATTGTAAAAATGTGTATACTTTATATGATAAATAGAGAATATGTTCCATGCATATTTTTATTTGTATGTTTTTTTTACTGTAATTATTATATTACTTTGTACATTAGTTTGATTTCAAATTAAAAATATGTGTATAATTAAAGAAGCGGGGATAATTTTAGCGGTGAATATTCGTAATATGGCGAAAATTTCATTTTATGAAAATTTGAAAAGGTGAATTATTCGGAGTGGGTCGGTGCCCTGTTCACCTAAAATATATAGTATATTTTTTCTAGGGGGTCAGCTTCACCTTCATTTGAAAACATCTCCTATAAAAACCTAGCTGATTCACCGGGTAGTATACCTCAAGTAGCTTAACAAATTACCAATACTGTGAAATTTAAACTTGCATACCCTTAAGCACCAGAGATTCAAATTACTATTAGCCTGTGATTGTTGACGTGTGATAAATGCAGTGTTGACGCGGACAAGGGCACCGTTGATGAGTGAAAACAGTCATCGATTGACGTGTGACGAGAGGAAGTGTTGACGCGTGACTTGGGCAGTGTTGACGCCGCGGCGAGGAAGTGTTGACGCATGCGACGAGGAAGTGTTGACACGCGGCGCAGGAAGTGTTGACGCGCGAAAGAGGAAGTGTTGACGCACGATAGAGGAAGTGTTGACGCGCAACAAGGGCAGTGTTGACGCGCGACAGTATATTCAGATAGTGGACGCGCGACAGGAAATGGGTTGTTGACACGCGACAAGTGTAGAGTTGACACGTGACAAAGACCTCAGACAGAGGACACACGACAAGACCTCAGACACTGGACAGAGTCGCTACTCGGTTTTTTTGCTGACGCAAGACTCTTTTCAGAATAATGGAAGGTGCCAGCTCAAAGAATACGAATAACCTAAAAGTAAGTAAGAAATCTCAGAAATCACTCTTCAAGTATTTTGGAAACTCTATGGATACATATATTGTAAATACCAATCATATAGATGCCACCACAAAGAATCAGAATACTGACTGTGTGGAAGGTATTATTGAGGTGGACATGCATTCTGCATAGTATCAAAGTCAAACAAATGAAACCTACGATAATATGCCAGATCTTGAAGATATTGTTCCTATTGGGGTGCAACCAGAAGTGCAGCTAGATATCACAGATACAAACACTCAGCAAAATGGAAGACATAAATCAAAATCAAACTCCGGTCCAAGAAAGAGGAAACCAGGTGATTGTGATATTGCTCAAAATTCTACTCAAAAAAGTAAAGCATTGAAAACGAACAAGAATATGTGGACCATTGGTAGGACATACAAGTTTGATTGGGCAGCTAAATTTCTGTTTATTGAACCTGTACAATCATCTAATTCTGAAGAAATCCCATGTGAATGTACATGTAAAATATGTACGTGGAAATTGGGAAAGCAACAAAAAATGCAACTGAAACTGGACACTATAGAAAAACATTGTGGAAAACAATATTTAACTGTAACGGGGGCGGATGGCAGAAAATCAAAACACATAGGTGGAAAACTGAAAAAGAATGCATGTATGTTAGATACGCAGCGGAATATGAGGTAGAGCAGAAAAAACACAGACATCTGTTGGAAAAGGGAGGAACGATCACATTGCATATTGGTAAGATGAAAGAAACAAATCTACATGCAAAATTCATACAATTCTCTACTCTTTTTCAAATACTAAAAAAAGGAAGAGCGATTTCGGATTTCCTCAATTTCAAATTTTTGTATCAATTTAACGGAATGCTGAATGTACCTCAGTCTCATTGGTCTAAAAGTAGTGGATGGGAAATGGCAAAATGCCTCTCGATGATAGAGAAGGAAGATTTGAAAGAGAATGTAAAAAAAGCAAACTTTATCTCTCTTTCAATTGATGAAGTGATAGCAGTCGACAACACCGCATGGGTATGTATCCACATCTATACTTTAGAAAATCATATAAGGACACCTCATCTATTGGGTGTTATGAAAATGGTTGAAAACTGCAATGCCGAAAACCTATATAAAATAGTTGTTTCTCATTTGAAAGATGTTGCTGGTATGACTGATTATGAAATTGCTACGGTTGGTCTCATGTTGGAACAGATGGTGCATCTGTCATGCAGGGTCACCGAACAGGGCTCTGTGTTAGATTACAAACAACAATGGCCCCATATATGCTACCAATTCACTGTATGGCTCACAGAATGAATTTAGCATATAAAATGGTAAGCAACCACGAAAATGTTGCTAAATTAGAAGACCTTATAAGAGAACTTCATGCCTATATGTCAAGCAGCCTAAAGCGTTTTCTCGAGTTCCAAAATTTGCAATTGGAATTACAGATGGCAAAAAACTTCTGAAGGATGTGGAGACTAGATGGATCTCTTTATATGAACCTGCATGCAGAGTTCGTGAGGAGTATCCTTCATTGGTTGGTTTCATGCACAAATACCGTCATGAAGTTGATAGGGCAAGGGACTTGTTCCGTTTAACTGATTTGGAGACATTGCTTACATTGGTTGGTATTCTTCCAATGTTAAAGGAGATCAATACACTGATGAAGCATGCACAGGGAAGATTAATCTATATTGTGGATTTTATACGGATGAGGAAAATGGTATGTCAAAGTCTTGATATATTGTACTGTTCTCAGGATAGTTTTGATGCACCTGTTTTTGAAAATTGGAAAGATTTATTAGATCTTAAAAATCCTAACACCTTTTTGAGATTTAATATCCACGATCACCTATGCATCACTGTTAATCGGAGGGAAATACCAATGCACATTTTGTAAAAATGTCAAGATATTACAGATCGAACGAGAAGATGTTCCCGTGACACGTAATTTGTTTGAGTCAGTTATAGTTGAAACAAGAATAAAGCTTAAAATTTTTTCAGAAACCTTGTCATCAGAAATTAGGGAACGTTTCTGTAAAGATAAAATTCTGGAAGCCATGGGTGTGATGAATCCTAATTTTTGGAATACTGAAGGTGGCCGTGCAGACTTTGTCAGTAAGCATTTCCATAAATCAATGGGTACAATAATGGAACAATTTGCAAAGACGTCAGAGCTCAAGGGTATGGAAATCAAAGGTATACTGAATGCCAATTTATTAAAGTTTCAATCAACAAATTTTGCAACAACAATGAGGAACCAATATAAGAATTTAGATCAACCTTCTGAAAGTGGTGCTATTACAAGGCTGTGGCGAGGAATCTATCAAAGTTCTATCTTACAAGAAGATATCAGTGAATATTTCAGATTATATGAGTTATGCCAAACAATGATTTTGGGGTTTGTGGAGGATGAAAGGGTTTTCAGTGCATTATCATTTATAAAATCAAAACTGAGAAATAGGTTGGATAAAAATCTGGAAAGTTGCATGAGGTGTTATGTTTCTCGATACTCCATCGAAACCTTTCCGTTCGACAGAGAAATTGCGACCGGAATTCCCTTTGTGAAAGAAGAGGTGTGAATAATACAGCTATAAGTACAAATATTCCCAACCTTGAGAGTGTAATTGGCTCTTCGCACATTCTACGTAAGACAACATCGACTTTGATGAAGCTATTGATAATGGATTGTTTTAACTTTAAATAGGTATCTTCTTTATCTATCTTTTATCTTTATCATTAAAGATGTTACAGGTCTATATACTAAAAATGTCAGGAAATTCACCCATCTATCTACTAATACATTTCTTGTGTTGGGTTTTTTTAAAACACAGATCTAGCTCATTACCAGTGGCAATGATGATTTCAACTTTAAGGAGGTATCTTTTTCCCCTTAATCTTATTGTTTGTTACTATTCATTTTTTCAGCTCTGGTTATCATTAAAGATGTTACAGGTGTATGTATTTACATTTAGTTAAATACAATATTTTTATTTTTTGAAAACGTGGGTTACTTCTCGGGACTGACAATGTCAGGCAACTCACCCATCTATCTACTAATCCATTTTTTGTGTTGAATTTTTTTAAGACAAAGATCTAGCACATTACCGGTGATGATTTCAATTTTAAATAGGTATCTTCTTCAACATAATCTTATTGTTTGTTACTTTACATTTTTTCAGCTCTTGTTATCATTAAAGACGTTACAGGTCTAATTCTATATATTTACATTTATTTAAAGATATTGTTGGTCTATATATTTAAAGATGTTGCTGGCACTTCTCAGGACTGACAATGTCAGGCAACTCACCCCTCTATCTACAATGTCATGTAAAACAAAGATCTAGCACGTTACCCTTGATGATTTCACAGCAATCTAATACGCAAGAGGTAAGCTAAACCCTAGCATATTTGCAATTATGTTTAATTTCTTACCAGTGATGATTCTTTCTTGATTTCTCAGAATTATATTTAATTTATTTTTAAATATAAGTCCACATAAAATTCCTCATCATCCATATATATCATATCATCACCATATCATTATCATATCCTGAGTCCTGACACTACAATTATTATTAACACAATTATTTATCTAATTTTAAATTTATTAAAACAATTTCATTTTTTAAAATAATTCATAATCATATCATTACAATTCTATTCATTCTAATGTCATCTATATCCATTCTAATCATTAATGTCATCTATATCCATTATAACACATTCCATTTATTTATCATCTATATCCATTCTAATGACATTATGATCATATCGTTACAAGTATAGAGAATAATTATCTTAAAACAAGTTCAAAAGTCTAGAGAAGAAGAATTACTGTGCTTGATGATAAATCTACGTCCACATTAAATTGATCATCATCTTTCATCATCATCTATCATTAATTATCAATTATCATCATTCATCATCTACGTCCACATACAATTCATGACAATGCAAGTAAACAAGAAACATACATATAATTCATGATAATCACCATCTAATGCAATTAAAATTAAAGATTGTATATAAATCCATATAATTAAATTCAAAAACCATAGTACATACTCAATAGTAGAAGTTTTCAAATTCAATATTTAAAGTTTCCTCAATAATAAAAGTTTCTAGTTTTCAAAACCCTCTCTTTCTTTATCCAATTCTACTCTGCACTCTTCCCCAACGGCTTCTTCCACTGTGGCTGTACCTCTTTCCCCAAAACCAGAAATCTCCATGCGACAACAAATTTGGATCAGCTGCAGCGTATAAACTATCCCGTTGCCAATAATTTTCATAACGACTAATAATCTCATTGATAAGAACCTTAGCCCTTCTCGTCCCATTCTATAAGCTGATTGATATGAGGAAGCATCTCCATCTTTCTCATCAACCCACACAAAATATTTTTTGTGCTTGTCCAGATCTATGAAATACTCCTTGCCCTCTTTAGAAGTACTTGTGCCAAAACCCTGTATGGTCCAAGCAACAAGTGATACCTAATCAGCAAGTGAACAAAACCAGAACTTGAAAACATATAAAGAGAAAACAAACTAGCATTACTTTGTAGTACTATATGGTCCAGCCAGTTATCGATCCACTCAATGATTCTCTCCAAGCTTCATACTCAGGAATTGTGTAAAAAGATAACACATTTCCATTTTTGTGAGTTGCCTACATCAACATGTGCCAAAATTAGACATGGAGATACATAACATCTGGAGGCTTAAAAACAAATATAAAGAGTCTCAATACACTCAACCAAATATACAGGGGGAACATTTACCCTGACAATAGGAGTGATAAATTCCACAACAAATGAAGGAATTTTAAGCAGTGATGGCCAGGTATGGTGTATGAAATTGATCAGCAATCCTTTGATGTGGGAACCATCATGGTCCTTTAAGAGACAAAGGACAAGTCAAAAAGGATCTCACTAGAAAGGATGTGTCAGAATTAAGCAGAAACTAAATAGCGCTAGACAAAGATCATGTACCTGGTCTGTCATTATCATCAGATGGCCATATCTTAAAGATTTAATGCTGTCATATATTTTATCTTCCTGTAGACCAAGGATTTTTTTTATATTTACTATCTCTTTATTCTCCATTTGTTGGTGAGTGGTAGCTTCCCTGACATTGAGCAACTTACCTCTGAGAGGAAACACGCCATAATAATATTGACCAACAATAGATATTCCTGCCACCTGATAGGATAAAGATAACTAAAATAACAAAAAATTAAATTGGAAAGTGATGTCGAAACATGTCACAATACTACTAAATTCAGTATTCACATTTCCCTGATTCAAGGCACAAACACTTACAGCAAGAGCCTTGGCTGAGTCACCCTCCATTAATATTAAAGTACATTGATCAGAATTCTTCCCCCCTGCTTGATTTGCATCATCAAGTTTGGGAACATCAATTAATTTCCCCTTCTTGGTTCCATCAGTTTTCTTAAGATCTTTTTTTTGTTTAAACTTTTCCACTGCACTCATCAGGTCAAACAAAGTTACAAAGCTCATCTTAGACCCTAGCATTGCAAAAATTACATGTACTCAGAAATGCTACATCTTAGACACCACGCCTTTATTTATTGACATGGGCTGCAAATGCGAAACAGTGAAAATTACTATAAATTTATAACAACAAATTGTATCAGAATAAAAAATATGAATTAAAATGAATTATACTTACAATCAACATGGAAACCGAACGTTGATTCGAGAAAATTCTTTTCTTCCACGAGTGTTGCCTTGGTTGTAACAATTGGTAAATTTTTGAACGGAAGGCCCGTAAACCGATGGATGTCATTTGCTTCGATACTGAATTGGAAAATTCGGCCATCGTTCAGAGTCACATAAAAAATGCCATCCTCTGAATTGTAGGATGACAGAAGGTAATTCAAAATATCCGGATCTGTTTCGAAATGGGGCATATTAACGAGCCCTGTAAATTCACATGCATCCATTAAATATTTATATTTTGAAGACATCTTTAAAACAGTATGGATGTGAGGGCATAAGGGATATCGATTGAATTGGATTCTCTTGATTTTTGTTACTGAACTTGCAGTTGGGAAGCATTGAGACCTGCAAAAATTCAAGAGCTGGAAGGTGAAAACGAGAAAATGACCGGTTGAAGGGTATTTATAGGCTAAATCGGGCGTCAATGGCTTCAATTGACGCACGTCAAAGGTCTTAACTGATGCATGACAATAGTCCTAGCTAACGCGCGTTAGTAGGATCCAGCGACGCGCATCAATAAAGCAAGCGAGCATAAGATCGACACGCCGCCAATAAGATCCAAAGGCGACGCGGCGTAATAGGAGCCGATGCCGATGCGCGTCCAATAGGAGCCGATGACGCGCGTTAATAGGAGCCGCGACGCTGCTAATAGAGCCAATGACGCGCGTCAATAGGAGCCAGTGACGCGCGTCAATAGAAGTTAGCGACGCGTCTCAGTAGGAGCCAGTGACGCGTGTCAAAAAGAGCTAGTGACACGCGTCAATAGGTGCCGTGACGCCAGCGTCAATAAGCGGCCGCTGACACGCACGGTCAAGACCATCGACGCCCATCGACGCCTTGCGTCAGAGTGATGAGTGACTAGATGGATCTCTTTATGCACAGAGAAAGCCTGAGACTACCAAATAATTGATTTCTTATCCAAAATTTAATGGAATTCAAAGTTTTCACCTCTTTTGCACTAGAGGAAATTCCCTTCATGTTTGCAATGCAGCCAATTGAGATGAAGCCTTCAAATTTATCCCCAGACCAAAGAAACAAATAGTGTTTGGTGTGTACTTGATGATGATATAGGGTCTTGTTTGATAAGTTCAAAAAGAAACTTCATGATATATGCTAAGACTGAGTTTGAGATGAGGTACCAGTAAGGCACTCTTGACAAAATTTACACAATGTTACCTTTTTAAGATGATCCAACCTTGCACAGAGAACTTTATGTTGAGCTGTAAAAAAATTTCAATATTTGAGACACTTCATTTTATCAATTGTACTTCAAGAAGATCATGATTAATCAATTCAAGGCATAGAAATGGGGGAGCTTCAAGAAAATTGTCTTCAAACATACACTTGAACATTGTATCTTCAGCAAAGGAAAACAAAACAAGGTGGTAGCAGGAATTTTATACTTTGATACTCATTGCAAGGGTCAACCAAGTATTTCATCAGCTCAACAATGATAATTAGAAGAAAGTAAAAACAACTTTCCGTTACACACAACAATTTTGATCACTTTACCCTTATTGTATCTTTCAAACCTCATACTTGTGCCTGAATATCCTTACATAGGATGAGATGAATCTACTAAAGGATCAAAGATTTCAAGTTCATTCTTGTAACTAATATGATATGTAAACAACCTTATTGAGCTATGATCATATGCACCACCTTAAAAATTTGAAAAAAAGAGAAACATATTTTAATTCAACCACTCCAAGAAGCAGTCCTGAAGAGAGAATCTCAAGATGTGAATCCTATACAACATATTTTGATACTGATCCATTTTCCCCAAAACATTTTACAATATCTCAAGATGTGAATCCTATACAAAAATAACTTCTATGATTTATCTGAAGAAGGCACTGTATTTTTTCTTGGATGCTAAGAAGACAGGTTGTTTAGTTTGCATTTCTAAGCGATCCAGTTTTATAAAAACTTGAATAAGTTTAAATACTCATTTCAAAATCTGATTAAATTTGGCATGAAGCACTAAAAGACACTCCTATACACATTTCATGTTTTGGTTAACCATGGGTTTTCCTAAAGATGTTACAGGTCTATATACTAAAAATGTCAGGCAATTCACCCATCTATCTACTAATCCATTTCTCGTGTTGGGTTTTTTTAAAACACAGATCTAGCTCATTACCAGTGGCAGTGATGATTTCAACTTTAAGTAGGTATCTTTTTCCCCTTAATCTTATTGTTTATTACTATTCATTTTTTCAGCTCTGGTTTTCATTAAAGATGTTACAGGTCTATATACTAAAAATGTCAGGCAATTCACCCATCTATCTACTAATCCATTTCTCGTGTTGGGTTTTTTTGAAACACAGATATAGCTCATTACCAGTGGCAGTGATGATTTCAACTTTAAGGAGGTATCTTTTTCCCCTTAATCTTATTGTTTGTTACTATTCATTTTTTTCAGCTCTGGTTATCATTAAAGATGTCTATGTATTTACATTTAGTTAAATACAATATTTTATTTTTTGAAAACGTGGGTTGACATCCGTCCGAGGAAGTCACATTACTCTGGACCGACAATTTCGTGCAACTCACCCATCTATCTACTAATCCATTTTTTGTGTTGAATTTTTTTAAGACAAAGATCTAGCACATTACCGGGGATGATTTCAATTTTAAATAGGTATCTTCTTCAACATAATCTTATTGTTTGTTACTTTACATTTTTTCAGCTCTTGTTATCATTTATTTAAAGATATTGTTGGTCTATATATTTAAAGATGTTCTTTGGCACTTCTCAGATCGATACAATGTCGGAAACTCACCCTCTATCTACAATGTTAGGTAAAACAAAGATCTAAAGACGTTACCCTTGATGATTTCACAAAGAATCTAATATGCAAGAGGTAAGCTAAACCCTATCATATTTGCAATTATGTTTAATTTCTTACCAGTGATGATTCTTTCTTGATTTCTTAGAATTATATTTAATTTATTTTTTATATGTGCAAAATCCTTTGATATATTTTTTTAACTGCGGGATAAACTATTAAACAATACATTATACTATTATAAATATAAGTCCTGACACTCTTCCTAAAATTCCCTGCTTTGTCATAGATCCATCACTTCTTCAGATTTCTCCATGAAGAAATAGATCTATTTTTAGACTTATAATGATCATCCTCTAACACGAAGTTATTCAAACTCAATTCTAATGCTATCTTCCATATCCTATAGTCTACCACCCAAATCTACACTAATCACAACTATTTAAATCAAAATGCTGAATTTGTTCACCGAGAAAGCATTAATTTGATACTACATATTGGGATTTTTAGAAATCATGAATGTAATAAACTAAACCAAAGAAAAAAATTAGATCTAAATGGAAGAATGAAATGCGCAAGGGAACTTGACAGAGTCTTTATCTAATAAAAATCCTTTCTAGTAATAAAACTGACTAGAACATTGATAATTCTATTAACTTCAAACTATCCTGCAAATGTAGTGTGCCTTCTTCAAGGCTCTACATAAATACTTACACACATAGTTTACTATGATCTAGTTTACAACCTTCAATATTTTCTTACACACTCAAAATTATTCCAACTTATAGCCTCCCAGTTCTAATCCACAATTATTCTTCACCCTTATCAAATATAAAAAAATGATAGGATTCTTCAACCTATGAACTTGATCTATACAGACTAATCTTCATGATAAAAACCTTATATGTTTTACATTAAACTTCAAAGTTCTATATCGACTATTTACAGCAACTTGTCAATCTACTCTACACAAAACAATATCCATGATAACAAAACCATATCTTTTAAACCATGGTCTTGATTATTTCCCAAGCTCTAATTCTTATGGCCTGGAATTTAACTATTTCATAATTGGCTAATCTAGCCTCCACATCAATGATTGTTTCCAGCAAAACGTTATTTTCTGACAAATGGTCTTGACTATTTTGGATGTCAAACAACCTCTCTAATGAGAGATTATGCACTTATATAGAGGTGAATCTCTTTAAAATATAATTTTCCTACACCATAAGTCTATTAAGGAGAAATCCTAAAGATCTGTTTCAAATCTTAGTTGCTATTTTTTCCCAAAAACATAATTTTCAAGATAATTAAAGTCCCACAAGATATTTAGGCACTACATTTTACATTATACACATTAAATTGATCATCGTCTTTCATCATCATCTATCATTAATTATCAATTATCATCAGTCATCATCTACGTCCACATACAATTCATGACAATGCAAGTAAACAAGAAACATACATATAATTCATGATAATCACCATCTAATGCAATTAAAATTAAAGACTTTATATAAATCCATATAATTAAATTCAAATACCATAGTACATACTCAATAGTAGAAGTTTTCAAATTCAATATTTAAAGTTTCCTCAATAATAAAAGTTTCTAATTTTCAAAACCCTCTTTTTCTTTATACAATTCTACTCTGCTCTCTTCCCCAACGGCTTCTTCCACTGTGGATGTACCTCTTTCCCCAACACCAGAAATAACCCCTGAACTTATAAGATCTTCTGCAGCACTGTCCAGATTTTTTAAAATTCTTTCTTCTTGATTTGTTGCATCTCCATGCGACAACAAATTTGGATCAGCAGCTGCTTTGGCTTTGAATAATATGTCAGGGTCGAGACCATGCTCTTTAATTATCCGCTTTAGTGTATTGTTTTGTTTGTTAACCAAAACAATATTTTGCTTCAAATTTTTTGTTGCGGATAAGTTGTTCTTTGCTGTTTCCAAGTGAACTTGCAAAACCTTCGCCTGACTCTTCAAATTTTCATATTTCAACTGCACAAAAAGAGTAATGTCAATTCAAAATATTACTAAAAAATGAAAATTTCAAATTAACAAGAATGATTGTTTGAATGTAATAGTACTTACAACCACTCTATCTCTTTCGGCATTTGTGATTGCAACCAAATCCTTGTCCTTGGACCATTTGTTAAAATATGCCTGGGCCTCGGCACTAATATTTTCCAATTTGTTTAATGCCTTATCTAAAATGTCGTCTTTATAGTTGTTGTTAAATGTGATAGTCCCACATCTTACTTGGGTAAGTAAGGAATCCATCTTCGCAGTTGATTCCGGACTGCAGCGTATAAACTATCCTGCCAAGTTGCATAATTTTCATAACGACTAATAATCTCATTGATAAGAACTTTAGCCCTTCTCTCCCATTCTATAAGTTGTTGGATATGAGGAATAATAAACTCACTGACATGGGATTGACAATCATAACCAATTAAGTTCTCCAAAGGAAAACGTGGCAACTGTTCACTATCTGAATCTGATGCAGACGATCTTGCTGGAGAAGTATGGGGGCTTTCACCAAGATCAACTGCTCCTTGTTTCTACCTTTGGGTGGGCTGATCCTATTTTTGAAAAAATTAATCAAGATTTAGATAAATAAATTTAAATCAGAATGTAATGCAAAATTGTAAAGCATATTAAAATTGAAATTTGAAGTATACCTGCTGGCCTTGAATCATCTCGCGGGTATCGAAAAAACCAGTTGGGTCATTGCTATCAATGCCCAAATAATCTTCATCTAAATTTATATTGTTCAAAATAGATATGCCCGTTGCACTGGGCAAGCCACCAAGTGAGAGAGTTGGAATTCGAAACGAGGAGGCAAGGTTTAGTGTCCCACTAGGGGCCGGAGCAAAAGGCATGCATTTACCAATGTTCTTTTCACCGTTCCTCCGGTTGGCATTTTAAAAATTAATGGTTAAGTGGGTTTCGGTCTGTGGTTTGATCATGACTGACATGTGATGAAAAGTACAAGAAAAATTGAAAAATATTAAAACAATTCATAAATTCAAAACTACGAAATTAAACGTACTATAGAAAAGTTGTACCTTGTTGTCGAGGGGTTGTTTTTCTCGGTGCTATGGGTGGCCTTGTAGGAGTTGTACTCAGTGGTTGTTCAGAAGATATGAATGCATGCGACTGTATGGAGTGAGTTGGGGAAGAAGGTTCCAAAGTCCCTGTAATTCATCAATATTAAATGTTGTCAATTCATTTGGTTAAAATTTAAATTGAAAAATAAATATGCAACTTTGGAATTTGTAAATAATATATGAGAATGTATTACTTCTCTGGCGTTTAATGAGTTCAAACTGTTGAGGGTTTGGAGAGGAGTGAGCTTCCATTTCAGATTGGGAGTCCCCCGAAGCCTCCGCGTGTTGTTGGCCTCTTCCTCTCGATAACTTCTTTTTTCGGGGAAGGGCTTCAAGATATCTTCTCTGCAAAACATTAAAATTTAAGTTTTAATAACTGCACTGTAATGTCGAAAATTGAAATACAATTACAAACTAAATAGTTTATACCTGTTGTTCTTCAAATGGAATTGAGAATTTCTTCAAAGCCTCATCAGAGCAAGTAGGAATTTGTTTATCTTTTAAATTTAAAATTGCCTCATAGTAGAAGCCGAGGAGATAGTTTGTTGAATAAATGAAAGGTTTATCTGAGAGTTTTGAATTTGTTATGTCAGTTCTTATTTTTTTGGATAGATATGTGCACCAATCGAATTTTCATTTTGCGATAGTGGCACAAATGTATGCAATGGCCCAATTTGGTATATCATTTGGCGACCCTGCAAAACAATTCTGGATTGAAAAAATGAAATAAGTGCAGGAAGAAAGTGGTGTGCAATTGATTGTGTATCTACACCACATCTGGATTTATTGACATGGGCTGCAAATGCGAAACAGTGAAAATTAATATAAATTTATAACAGCAAATTGTATCAGAATAAAAAACAGAATAAAAAATATGAATTAAAACGAATTATACTTACAATCAACATGGAAACCGTACGTTGATTCGAGAAATTTCTTGTCTTCTTCCAGGAGTGTTGCCTTGGTTGTAACAATTGGTAAATTTCTAAACAGAAGGCCCGTAAACCGATGGATGTCATTTGCTTCAATAGTGAATTGGAACATTTGGCCATCGTTCAGAGTCACATAAAAAATACCGTCCTCTGAATTGTAGGATGACAGAAGGTAATTCAAAATATCCGGATCTGTTTCGAAATGGGGCATATTAACGAGCCCTGTAAATTCACACTCTTCCATCAAATCTTGATATTCTGAAGACATCTTTAAAGCCATATGGATGTGAGGGCATAAGGGATTCCTGTAGTTGATCTTGGAAATCGATTGAGTTGGATTCTCTTGATTTTCTTGCTGAACTTGCAATTGGGAAGCATGTGAAGTCGACATTATAGTTGTACTTGCATCTTTGACAACGATTTAGACCTGCAAAAATTCAAGAACGGGAAAATGAAAACGAGAAAATGAGTGGCGAAGGGTATTTATAAGCTAAATAGGGCGTCACTGGCCCCTATTGATGCGCGTCATTTACTCCTACTGACGCGCGTCACTGGTTCCTATTGACGCGCGTCAGCTAGGACTATTGTCACGTGTCAGCTAAGACCTTTGACGCGCGACACTGGCTCCTAGTGACGCGCGACACTGTCCCCTACTGACGCGCGTCACTTCCTCCTATTGTCGCGCGTCAGCTAAGACCTTTGACGCGCGTCAACAGGTTCCAGTGACGCGCGTCAACGGATCCAGCGACGCGCGTCGATAGAAAGCGATGGCGTGCGTCATTAGGGGATAGTGTCACGCATCAATAGAAGCCAGTGTCGCGCGTCAAAGGTCTTAGCTGACGCGCGACAATAGTCCTAGCTGACGCTGCGTCAATAGGAGCCAGTGACGCACGTCAGTAGGAGAAAATGACGCGTGCGTCAATAGGGGCCAGTGACGCGACAGTGGGAGACAGTAGGAGGTAGTGTCGCGCGTCATTACGAGCCAGTGACGCGTGACAGTAGGAGACAATGTCGCACGCGTCATTACGAGCCAGTGTCGTGCGCCATTGGGAGCCGGTGTCGTGCGTCATTACGAATCAGTGTCGCGCCAGTGACGCGCGTCAGTCTAGACCATTGACGTTCCATTGACGCGTGTCAGGAGTGGTTATTGACGTCTTGTTGTCACGCGTCACTGATGGAGCCATGAAAAACCAGGCGAAAATTTTGTTTTTGAATACTGTCAAATTCACCTTTCGCTGAAACTGGTTACGGGGATATTCGCCAGGTATTTTCCACCTACAATTTTATAGGGGTGTCTTAAAATGAACCACCGTAAAGAAGACGGTTACATTTATTTTTAATGGTGAAATAATTATATTTTTATATAATGTTAATCATGAAATGTAAATATAATTTAATTTCTACAAAATTGTGTATATATGTATATGTATGTATGTATGTATGTTTTGTATTGTAAATGTTGATAATTATATTAAGAATTATTTAAAGGAATGTGAAATTAGATGTTAATAGTAACAATTCTATATATTTTTAAAGATTATTCCACAATTAATTATTGTGGCAATTAAATTGTAGCTTCCACCTACATGTTTAATGTGGTAATGATAATTGTAGAAAAAATTGTTGAAATTGCTACAAAATATAATATTGATAAGTGACACAAAATTATAAAATTGTGGAAACCATACAAAAATAATATACATAGATAATTTATATTTTTGTGATATTGTGGAATATACACAAAAACAAAATTGTGGGAATATTACAAATATGAAAAAATTGTGGACAATATACAATAAAAATATTGTAGATGAGCTATAAATTATATAAATTGTGGCCTATCTATGGTATAATAAATTGTGGAAATACTACAACAATATGTCAAAATGTGGATGCACTACAATTTGAATGCCACAATTTTTTTTTTAAATACCTTATAACCACAATAATATTGTTGCAAATTTGTGGCAAAAGGTTTAATTTGTTGTAGTGACAAACTCTATTTGGTTTCTAAATCAAAGGAAAACCTTTCACCATATTTTTTTTGTGTAATAAATTCAAACCACCAAAGTTTAAATGACCAAACCTGAGATGACATAGCCACAATTCATCTTTTTCAACTGACTGAAAAGATTATTTAATCTCCTTAGCTCCGGATTGATTTGTAGTATGAACTCTAAAGAGGCTAGTATAATCTTCAAAGGAAACATTTTTTTCTTGTCATCTTCACTTTAGCAATCCCCAGGTACTTGGAGCTTTATCCATGATCACACATTTGTTGTCTTCAATGTAAACTATGTATCCCTTTTGTACCAATTAACCAATGCTCATAAAATTCTACTTCAAACCTGCAACATAATAAACATCCTGCATAATCTTTTCCCCCTTTTTAAATAGAATGTTAATTATTCATTTTCCTTTTATAGTCATTGTATTGTTATTCCCAACGGTAACCACGTCTTACTTGACTCATCCAAATTAGAAAAAAATAATAAATCTAAGTTGCTTAACATGTGATTACTACAACCAGAATCCAAATACCACACATCACTAGGACTCTCTTGTGATAGATTACACTCAATAGGAAATGCTTCGGCAATCTTTGTGCATGCAATAAACATGGAGCTTGAAGTAGAGCTCCCAACCTGATTTTGATTCTACTTGTTTTGATCATACTACTTTTCCTGCATTCATAAGCATAGTGCCCATATCTCTTGCAATAGTGACACTTGCACATGCGACTTATCTTGTCTCTAACTTGAAAAATGATTATGATTGTGCTCTTGACTATGTCCTCTTCCACTTGAGTTTGATGGACCGCTGCTGCGTCCTCTAGATGAACTTCTTCCTCTGCCTCTAGGGCTGAAATTTCCTCTTCCTCTTCCACGATTTCTGATACATGTGATGAAAAAGATTGATCTACAACTGCATGTGATCTATTCAACCTTTGTTCATGATTTATTAGTGATACATATAACTCATCAATTGAAAACTGACTTAGATCCTTAGTTTCTTCAATAGCAACTACCAAAGGATCAAATTTTGCAGAAAAATTGAAGCAATTTTTCATTAATCCTTCTTTCCTCAATAGTTTCACCATGAGATTTGATTTGATCGACTAAACCAACTACAAAAGCAAATAATGATTCTATGGAATAAGAATATTTCATTGACATATTTTCAAAATCTCTATGAAGTAACAATAGCTTAGCGGTTTTTACTTTCTCTTTACCTTAATACATAACTTGGAGAGTTTCCCATGCCTTTACTGGATGTTGCCACTTGGAGTAGGATGCTTTCATGCATGGTTTGATGAATGAAGAAAATATTTTTTCCGTATTTTTTTCTTAATTCCTTCAAAGTTTCTTTATCTACCTGTGAAAGTGTGTTATATGTTGCAGCATCTACGGGATCTGTGTACCCATTCCCTACAATTTCCCACACATCCTGGGATCTGAATAGTGCCTTCATGGTTAATGACCAATATTTGTAATTCTTTCCTGTAAATTGTGGTGTTTGCAGACTGGATATAGAAGCCATAACCTGTTGTCAATTAGAAACTTCTTGAAAAATTCATGCTTTGATACCTATTTGTAGAAATTAGGCACATAAAATAACAACTAACGAAATAAAATAAATAATTACAAATAAAACAGATTATTGCAAACTCGATCAACACTTCTGTGCATATATTTCTTCTTCCTTGTCAGAGCTTCAGCTCAATACAATCTCTGAATGTGTTATATCAAAACACTTACAATTGCCTCTAATAAATAGATGGCTTTCATCTAACAATAAAACACTCCACTCTCCTAAAATTAGCACATGCTTTTGTGCAATACAAAGCTTTTTCTTTATTAGCTTTTCCTAAAACTAGGAACATCTATTTAAAAATAACCTATGCATGAAAAGCTACTTTTTTTGTTTTAAAACTTTTCCAAAAAATAAAGCGGGGACAAAATTAAAGTCTTTTTCTAACAACCGACCCGTGTCTCTGTTCACATAGTGATTAATGACTGCTCATTCATTATCATAGAGTCCCAATCCCTTCTCCATTACATTATATTTCTAATTTTTGCTAGGAGAGATTTCTGTTGCTTAAACGATAACTATAAATTCCATGGATGTTTTCTTTCTGAAGGAATGAATGAGTATCTGTTTTCTTTTTATTTCATCTGTAAACTGTTTTATCTTTTATTTCATCCGTGTAACCATAAAAAAACAAAGTTATATGATAAGTACTCTATACTATGGAACACTCGTGATACACACTTCTTACTTTGTTAGTGAAAAGGTGAATAATATTCCATGGTCTTTGTATCTTCGCTCCAAATCTTTGATATTTGTTTGCCCAGCTTCTCTTGCAAAACTTTTTGAATCCATTCTCGCTACTCTCGTCACTTCTTCTTCATACACAATTTTATTCATTATCTTTTCCTTCTCGCGAAGCTACGAAGGTCTACTACGAGCTGCTCATGATATATGCCCACTTTAACCTCTTTTTCAATGACCACTTCCTTGACGAGAACAACAAGCCCTACGCGCCCGCCTTTGAATTGTTGCATAAATTTCTCAAGTCTTGCTCTCTCCCTTCGACACTTCCCTCTCCAATTATCTTTATATTTTAGAGAGAACTTGCTATGGTGGCCTTGTAGCCTTGCTTTCGAGCCTTGTAAATATTACTACAACAAATTTGGTGAGCGGAATATCCAACAAACGGTCTTTTCCACAAACCACACAAACTTTATGCGAAATGCCAGAATTGAACAAGAATCTGCAATAGACCTTGCACGATATTGTTAGACGTAGCCACATCTCCGTTGAGAGAGTATTTTATGTAATCTCTGCAAAGTCAAGCAAAGAGTAACCAAACCCCAACCAGTCTTCGTTTCGACTCCCTCTTGACACCACTCCACTTTCACATTCTCTGTAAAAAATGATAGGAAATTAAGAGTAACGGAACAACTTCCTATGCTAATCTTGAGGAGAGATATTATGCAAAAATTTCAACATAGTAAAACAGTTATAGAAATATCAGCAACATATTCATAACAGAAACACAAACACTAGATATACGTGGGGAAAATCCTTTTGGATAAAAAACCCCACACTCCGAAAGCCCACTCAATGTATTTCAAATCTAATAACAAGATTACATACACTTTCAGGCAAGTTTCTTATAGGAGTATCACCAGAAACAATTCTAGGAGGATTAAAACTCACCACACCAATTGCTTCTCCAAGCCTTCAATTTATAGACCTCCGGTTATACAAGAAACCATCTATGGTTTACAAAACCATGTGCCAAACCTCTCATGAGGTGGATATCATTAAAGAGCAAGATTTCAGTCTAAAATTAGGCTCCCACGTCGACAACATTCTCCCCTATTTTTGACCCTCATAGATGTCATAAAATCTTTCATAATATCTCTAAAAATAGCCCTTCCATGATATACTATCATATAGGAATCTTTTGACAAAACCTATTTCTATTTTTAGAGCCTAGACAATGTGAAACGGTTGTAGGAAAATATTAAATGAATAAACCAAACAAGGTTGAGACACCTCATTTCCAAAAATCTCCCACTTGTCGAATACCTTGCAAGGGCTAAGGGAAAGATACCATCATGGATCAACTTCTAGGGGCCGAGAGGCCCATAGACTCGGAACACCACCTGAATTTCGTTGTGCTCACGTGCTTAGTTAATGCATCTGCAACATTCGCAACTATTTCTACCTTTTCCAACTTCACCCTTCCATCCTCGACCATATCTCTCACAAAGTGATACTGAACATCAATGTGTTTGGTCCTGGCATGAAAAGTTGGGTTCTTCACAAGGCAGATTGCGCTCTGACTGTCATAGTATATTGTAATTACACCCTATTTTAATCCAATATCTGAACACAAATGCTTCAGCCAAATGGCTTCTTTATAGGCATGAGTAGCTACCATGTACTCAGCTGTAGTAGTGGACAAAGTGACCACATCCTGTCGCTTGCTCATCTAACTAATTGCACCACCATTAAGAGTAAACACATATGCACTGGTGGATCTTCTGCTATCGACATCACCGCCCAATCTGAATCCACAAAACCATGAATACGTAGGGAATGTTGATCTCCTCTTCCATGAAAACATATAGAGTACTCTGATGTACCCCATAAATATCTGAAGACCCTCTTAACTACATCCCAATGCACTCTTCCAGGATTAGATATAAAACAAGAAAGAACTCCCACTGCTTGGGCAATGTCTGGTCTCTTACAGACCAGAGCATACATTAAGCTTCCAACTGCACTCTGGTAAGGCACTCTACTCATTTCTTCCATCTCCGATGGGGATGAAGGACATTGTGAAATGGAGAGCTTCATTCCCAAAGTAACAGGAATACAAAGTGGTTTACAATCCTGCATGTTGAACCTTTGCAAAACAGAACAAACATACTTACCCTGCCAAGCCATAGCTTTACTGCATTACGACGATCTCTTCTAATTTCCATCCCAAGTATGTGTTTTGCTACACCAAGATCTTTCATTTCAAATTTCACAGAGAGAGATGAGATTTCAATTTTGTAATCAAACCTTTGCCTTTCCCAATAAACAACATGTCATCAACATATAAAGTAATTACCAGAAACAATCACCATCGATTTAAAATATACACAAAGGTGATCGATTTAGACCGCACAAACCCCAAACTCAACACACATGAATCAAACTACGGTACCACATCCTAGGACTTTGTTTAAGGCCA
This sequence comes from Taxus wallichiana var. yunnanensis, assembly GCA_018340775.1. Lineage (NCBI taxonomy): Eukaryota > Viridiplantae > Streptophyta > Pinopsida > Cupressales > Taxaceae > Taxus > Taxus wallichiana. Next base: position 581,902,237 of record CM031239.1, on the reverse strand, counting down.
TACATGGATTTCTTTAACGACAAACCATATTGATTTTACCTTTCACCATGTAGTGCTCTAGTTGTGTCATATAGATTTCTTCCTCCAAGTCACCATGAAGGAAAGCAGGTTTTCATCCATTTATTCAACCTCTAGGTCATATGTTTGCGTATAGATAATAAAAACTGAATGGTTTTCATTTTAGCAATAAGAGAGAATATCTCACCATAATCAATACCCTCAACTTGAGAGTAACCCTTCACAACCAACCGTGCTTTATACTTTTCAACATTTCCATCTGATCCAATATTTTTCTTAAACACCCATTTACATCCAACAGTTTCCGACCTTCAGGAAATGGTACAAGGTCCCATGTATCATTCTTTTTAAGGGATGCCATCTCTTCATCCATGGCTATTTGCTAGGACTTTGCATCATTCATACCCAAAGCCTCTTGTACAGATCTCGGTTCATCAATGTTAGTACTCAAAGCAAAGGTACACTTCCAATCATCAGGAGAATACCCATACCTTTCAGGTGGTTGCCTTTGCCTTGTAGACTTTCAAACAAGCTGAGGTGGAGATTCTTCCACTTCTTCCTCTTCTTATTCCTCTTTTGAAGATTCAGAGCTTGGTGAGCTCTCCTCAACTTCTTGTCTATTTTGGGGTCTCGATTCAACTTTCTCAGGTGTAGAAGGAAGTTGAACCACATCCTTTTTTGTTCATTTTCTTTATGTTGTTCTGCCGAAAATTAATAGGGGAAGATTTAATATCTCTAAAAAACACTTCTAGAGTATATTACCTTTTGTGCAACAGATCCCAAAGCTTGTATCCTTTCACACCATAGCCATATCCGATGAAGATACATTTGATAGCCTTAGAATCCAACTTTGTTCTCTTCTCCTTAGGCACATGTGCATATGCCTCACAACCAAAAACTCTCAGATGTCTAATTGAAGGCTTTTTCCCCAACCATGCCTCCATTGGCATTTTATCAACAAGCATTGATGTAGGAGATCTATTTATCAAATAGCAAGCAGTGGTAACAACTTCAGCCCAAAACCTCTTTTCTAGACTAGCTCCAATCAACATGCTCCTAGCCTTCTCCATCAATGTTCTATTCATTCTTTCTGCAACTCCATTCTGCTCCGGAGAATACGAAGTTGTCTTTTGTCTTTTAATCCCGTAATCTGTACAAAATCTATCAAAGTCTGCAGAACAGTACTCACCGCCATTATCAAATCTCAAACACTTAATTTTCTTCCCAGTTTGAGTTTCAACCATAGCCTTAAATTCCTTGAAATGACTAAAAACTTTAGATTTACTCTTTAAAAAATATACCCATGTTCTCCTACTAAAATCATCAATGAAAGTAACATAATAAACTGATTTAGCAATAGAAGCAACCTTAATAGGACCAAATACATCCGAATGGATTAGATCTAAGATACATGAAGACTTATGAGTAGACGAGTAAAACTGAACGCGATTCTGTTTTCCATAAATACAATGCTCATAGAAATCAAACTCCAGATTGCAATCATTCAACCCCTCAATGAGGTTCTTATTTTTCAGGGCTTTTAAACCCTTCTCACTAATGTGGCCAAGCCTTTGGTGCCATAACATGGTCTTCTCTATAAGTAATTTTGATTCAGTAGACAGAGAACCCTTGGGTACCTAGAAATCATGACCATCCGCAAAGGAGGAAACCCTCTCCTTTTTCAGTAAGTAGTTCTTGGCTTAGTTTATCCGAGTGCTATTGCACTCAACCGTGCATGCATCAAGTTGGTACAATGTACCCAATCTACTTCCTCTTGCTATCATCATAGCGCCTCTCACCATTTTCACACCTGCTTCATAAAAACTATACATGCACACCCGCATCTATTAGCTTGGTGACAGATAATAAATTTCTTGCTAGTCCTGGGATATGCAAGACACCATCAAATCTTCTAATTCTACCATCAGAAAATTTCACCTGAATACTACCACGACCAACAATTTCAAGGAAAGTATTATCACCCAAATACACCTTACCACCATCATAGTTTTCATACTTAATAAACCAATTTTTGTTAGGAGTCATGTGGAAAGATGCACCTGAGTCTATCAACCATGCATTATCACTTGCACGAGTGGCCAAAGATGCAATAAAGGCATCTCCATCTTCTTTTGCGACTCATAATCAGAATCATACTTTTTCTTTTTCTTTTTCTTTTCTTCTTTACATTCCCTTCGGAAGTGTCCAGATTTGCCATAGTTCTAGCATATCACCTTGGACTTACCAGGGGATTTTGATCTCCCCTTATTCTTGGAATGGCCACGCTTCTTCTCATCTTTGCCTCGTTCTTTTGTTCTTCCTCGAACACTCAAAGCCTCTTTGGCGTTCAGAGAGACCTTCCTTCTCATCTCTTTAGAGAGTAGAGAACCAACAACATCCTCCATCTTCAGAGTGACTGAAGTGCTCCCAATGGCCATGACTAGGCTGTCCCATGAGTCTGGCAATGAAACCAACAACATTTGGCACCTTTCTTCTTCATCCATCTTAACCCCAACCGAGCTCAACTGAGTCACCAACATATTGAATGTTTCTAGATGCTCAGATATTTGTCCACCTTCTTCCATTCTCAAGGAAAACAACTTCTTCCTCAAGAAAATCTTATTTACTAGAGACTTAGCTTGGTATATCTCACCCAACTTTTTCCAAAGCTTCTCCGAAGTGGATTCTTCATGGACATTTATCAGGATCGAATCTGCAAGACATAGTCTAATAAGACCTTTAGCTTTTCTATCCATTACATCATATTGTGCAGCCAAAACTAGATCTGTAGGCCTATGGACCTTCTCATCCACCACATCCCATAGATCCCGATCAACCAACATATATTCCATCTTCATCTTCCACATTTCAAATTTTGTGCCAGAAAACTTCTCTACTTCAATCCGCCCATATGTGCTCACCATTTGAAATATATTTGCAACCAGATAACAAAGTATTCTTTACACAAGCTCCCACTCAAACTCGGATTAGCACAAAAAAACCCAACAACCCATAAAAGCGAAACCAAAGGTGATTAGGCTCGATACCACTTGATAGGAAATTAAGAGTAACTAACAACTTCCTACACTAATCTTAAGGATAGATATTATGCAAAACTTTCAACATAGAAAAACAGATTATAGAAATATCAAAGCAACATATTCATATCAAACCCAAACACGGATATACGTGGGGAAAATCCTTTCGGATAAAAAACCCCACACTCAAAAAGCCCACTCAATGTATTTCAAATCTAATAACAAGATTACATACACTTACAAAGCAAGTTTATTACAGAGTATCACCGAAACAATTCTAGGAGGATTAAAACTCACCACACCAATTGCTACTCCAAGCCTTCAATTTATAGATCTCTGGTTATACAAGAAACCATCTATGGTTTACAAAACCATGTGCCAAACCTCTCATGAGGTGGATATCATTAAAGAGCAAGATTTCGGTCTAAAATTAGGCTCCCACGTCCACAACATTCTCCCCTATTTTGACCCTTATAGATGTCATAAAATCTTTCATAATATCTCTAAAAATAGCCCTTCCACATGATATACTATCATATGGGAATCTTTTGACAACTCCTATTTCTATTTTTAGAGCCTAGACAATGTGAAATGGTTGTAGGAAAATCTTAAATGAATAAACCAAACAAGGTTGAGACACCTCATTTCCAACAAAAAAACACCTGCACCTTGAGCGCACGGTCATTTTTGACCCCAATTCATAGAATCTCATCGTCTCCTCCCAAGAAATCCTCCTCCGCAACCTCAAATTCAAAGCAAGGATTGGGGGTGTGGGATACTTGCATGCTACACCACTCAAACACATTTCCTTCCTTCTCGATCGTCACTTGAAACTGCTTTATGGCATTTAAACTCTTTTGTTCCAAAAATGCTGTTGCCTAGAGCTCGTCTCCGATAGTCCATATCCATCATCCTGGTCTCCCGCAGCTATTAATTCTCTTTTGACGGTTTTCTTATGGAGGCAGCTTGCCATGCTCAAGGAGAAAACTGGCCGCTGCTTGTGCAGCGTGGTGGATGGCCCCTTTCGCCGTCTTACAAGCCGTTGCTGCTATCTCTGCGTCTGCGACAATCATCCACTACTTATCTTTGTGTGCTCAGGAAAACAAAAGGGAAAATGCATACAATTCATCCAGCGCCTCCTCCTCCTGGAACATAGATTTGATGGACATTTCATAACCTAGAAGCAGAAGCTTAAACTTGGAAGGGAAGTCGGGCGCCGTAGTATCTTCACACAGAGAGAGTCAGAGGAGATCTTGATTTCTTGACCTGCATGATATTGAAGGTGTAACCCGTGGTCTCGAGGCGGGGAAGGGCTTGAATCGACCACACCAGTCTCTGCTCATTCCCAACTTAATGTGGCGCAGTTTAGGAATAAATTTCATGAGGCAATCCGCATGACGAGAGCATTTTCAGCTCACGATTTCTGATTGCAGTTTCAATTCGTAATCGTAGAGTGCCATGACAATTAATTACTCAAAAATTCTTCAAATGCACTTCTAATTAATTTCTTGATTAATCAATACTTGTAGAACTTTTTGATAGTTTTTGGATTTACTGAAATAGAGCTGCAAGTTCGTTGGTTATTCTCTACAAGTTTGACTTCGTATGAGTTTCGCGTAGGAGGTTGTCTGGAAGTTTGATGGAGGGTATCTGTGCATCGTAGGCCTCCACACCCATGATCCAGCTTGACCATTTCATGTGAGCGAACACTCGTATTATTTTGATGGATTATGTCATGGTCATGCAACTCTTATGTTTGTGAGATTTTGATTTTGATTATAAAGTTAATATACCTACACTTTGTTTTATTGAAAAGTCATTCAAATCAATAGAAGGAACTAATGCACATAGTTAATCATGTAAAAAGTGTGTGGTATGCTAGCACACTTCAAAATTCTAAGTCACGTGATCGACATGAGTCGGGGAGGTTATATGTGCGAAATAAAAGTTAACAACTTTCCAACTAAAAAGATTTGTATAACAGAAACAATGAAATACATTAAGCAATAACCATGAATAGAACATTAGATGGAGGTAGAGGTGGAGGCGAGTTGTCAAGTTTGTCACCCCAACCAAATCCACCTTGTGTTTCTGCATTAGAAACTCTAACCTAGCCGTCTTGTTCTTCTATGTTATCATCATGTTGTAGAGAAATGGCCAAGGCAAGGCGGAAGAATTTATCAAAGGGGGACCCCACATATCAACTCCATTGCCACTACCACTACCACCCAAGGTATTTCATCTATCATTTCCACCAGGTGCTTGACCTCTAGGAGTGTCAGTAAGAGCAAGACTCCTCCACCCACCTCAAACCCACTAGTCACGAGGGCTAAGACTCTTGTGTCTGTTATGAGAGTGGTAATGTGGCCAATCACAACCATGACCTCATTGTAGGGAATGAGGGTGTGTGCATGATCTATCATTCCCAACCGACAAAGACATGGAGCAATTCCCCAATGGTTAATAAGAGTGTGCAGATGATCCACATGGACTTGAATTTGGAGAAACAGATTCGAAATCACAACCTTGATTAGAAATAGAGAAGTTTTTATCTATTTGAATTTGATAGAAAAATTACAAAATTTCTATGTTTCTAAATGTGAAATATAATATCCACTCGAATAATTGTCATATTTGATTGTATTTTGTAGGTAAAGAAGTTGAGTCCTTAGGAGGATCCTTTTCTCGGTAAAAGGCTCTAGAAGAAAATGAGAAAAAAGGGAGTGGATCCACCACCATGAAAATTGTGCAAACTAAAAAAACCAAAAAGATATTTGATGGATTTCGGTTGGTGGAAAAAGGGAACAAAAATTTGTAACTCCCAATTGCTTAATTCTATCCCTAATACGAAGGCCCTGGATAGAGAGTACACCAATGAAAATGAGATTTCTTAGGTTATGTGGGAATATACTAAAGTTCTTCAAATCTCCGTGACCAAACCTAAGGTGAGGAGTTGAGATTCGATCAACGATTGAGTGTATCGAAAAATTATAGTTTCCACCAAAAGGTGATGACCAATCTAGGAGTTGTACTAATAGAAAGGACCGACAACAGACAATTCGAATCCTAAAACCAAAATATTGCAGGGAAACTCTAATTTTGTGAAAATGATCATTAGGAATAGTCGTAATGATGTTGGAGATAGAATGAGCATCATCATTTGAAAGCTAAAATTGTTGCTTGATATTTTCTCATGATAACCAACTCCTATTTTTCCGATAAAACAAATGTGTGATATGGCGACTTCCTTTCTTAAAGAGATTTAACCCTTTGATTTAAGGAGCAAATGCAAGAGAACCGCCTAGAATTGCAATAAGGGAGACCACCATATGGAATGGTAGTTAATAGATAAACCATTCTAGAAGCCATTCCATGTACCCGATGAGATGGGGTTTGAGAAAATCCTAGGTGCACTAGACACTTTTGGCAAAAATGTGCCTCTAATTTTGATAGAAAAATGACTGAGTAACAAGGATTAAAAATCTATCCCTTTCCAAAATTTCCTTGTAAGCGGTAGACCTTAGAGAATGTATTGTCCGAGAAGAAATATCCTTGCTTCGTAGTTCTTTAAGCTTCAAATATTCCATTTTACGCCAAGGGAATGACCTTAAAGCTATATATCAAGGAGCCATAAACCTCCCGCCTCTTTAGGTTCATAAAAAATGTGTCACACCACCGTATGGAATCTTGTACAGCCCTTAGAGCTGGCCAAAAGCAAACCCCTAAGTAATTTTTCAATTTTATTATAAACTACTTTAGAGGGGGCCCAACATGACGAATAATAAACATGGGTGATAACTAAGACCTTAGAGTAGACCTATAAATTTCCCACTAATGAAACCAGCTTGGTGATCCAGGTGGATAAGGTTTTGTTAAACTTGCTCGACAACATAGGTCCAAAGCTCAATATGAGAGGCTTGGGTGGTGAACAAAAAGCCTAGAAATTTAAAATGGGTCCTAGCTTGAATCCATTAGCACTAATACTACACAAGCCAATGAGGAATGGAGGTGGAATATTGCCTATAACATTAAGTTTTTCTCCATTGAATGGTCAAGCCGAGAGGCAAGGCAAAAATTATTAAGACATTCCATGGAAGTATTATCACTTTTTTCCTCTTCAAATAGAGTGAGAAAGGAGTCATAAAAAAATGCCCAATAATTAATTAGTGTCTAGAGTTGTGAAGGGAGATGCCTTTCACTAGGCCCTCGAGAGATGTAGTGAGCAAGCAAATAGCTGAAACATTCTATAGCCAAAGCATAGAGAGATGGTGCCAAAGGGAATCCTAGTCATATAGATTTTAAGATCCCAAACCTTTAGGATTGAACACAATTCATAGTTTTATAGGCACCATTATGTTGGAATAATATGTTCATCATGCGAATAAATTGAGGTCCAAATCTAAGATCTTGCGCATATGAATGATAAAAGGCCATTTAATCCAATCATAAGCTTTCTCAAAATCGATTTTGATGGCAAGGTCTTTTTAGTTAGAGATTCTCGCCCATTCCATACCTTCCCATTTCTATACAACATTACAATTGTATAGAATATGCTTATTTTTATTAATCTCCTTTGTTCATTACAAAAAATAAGAGAAAGTAAATCCTTGAGGTAGAGAGCAAGAGATTTGGTAATTATTTTGTAAGAGACAATAAACAAGGTGATGGGCCTCCAATTAGAAATATGCACATGATGCCCATATTTTGGAATGAATTTGATATTACCTTGATTGATGATCCCTCTAAAGTTGCTTTGGTTTTCTAGGTTTTCAAGATAGAGGTTATGTAGTATTCCGGAGGGTCTCGTAAAACTCAAAATGGAAGCCATCAAGGCCTAAAATTTTTCGGTGGCCATCTAAATCAAAAATTCATTAAGGTCACTTTTAGTAAGAGGCCTATTACAAGCCACCTATTTGGATTATGAAAGTTTACATGGGATGGTTTGGGGACACTATGTGAGAGCATTAGCTTGAGCGAAGAGGAGGTTTGGGAAACAAAACTCCTTTATACCACAATTGAAAAAGTCTTGAAAAATGTCAAGTAAATGCATCAATCTGGTATTATTTTCCTTAATGTCTCTGATTTTCTTAGCATTTTGTATGGATCAAACCAAGGCAAAAAAATCCTCAATGACATGATAACCCAATTTAATCCAATGCATCTTTTATGTGAGTTGATCTCCCGATCCTTGTGACTTTCTCGCCACTTTGAGCTTATGTTACCAATAAGTTGCATGAGTTTAAAGTTAGAGATTGAAAGGATCCTGGTCTAACACTATGGAATCTCTTTGGAACTCCCCATAGGTAGTAGAGCGATATTTATTTTCTAAAAGGGATTCTTTCTTGCCATAAATGTGAAAAAAGTGGTGGTACGCATGATAGCATCCTCCCACTAGTTAATCCATCTAGTATTTCCCTAGGTTTGAGGAACAAGGTTCTATACCTAAATTATGTGATGAACCATTCATCATGTTGAAGGTGGGATGTGCTGAAACAAAATTGAGTCTTAGGGAGATCAAAATGGGTTTGATTATTTGATTAAAAGAAGAAGAAGACATGGGAGTGGTATGATAGGGTCTTCCCATTGACCAAGGCAATAGGAAGTTCATAAATAGAAGAGAAGGATAAAATATCTTGATTAACTAACATGGCTTAATCAAGTATTTTAACAATTATATCTCATTGTAGACACAAAATTATGCACTTGGGTACATTTTTAGGTCCATAAACACATACTATCATTCATATAATTCCTAAGAAAGAAAAATAGTAATTAACGACTATCTTTGGCCTTTTGTCTTGGTTTCTTTCTTTCTATTCATTCTTTCATACCCCACATCCCAATCAAAACTTTACTTGTTTATCTCTTATGAATTTGGACACCAACACCCAACCAAGACGCCGGTGTCCAGTGCCTTCGTCTCCTCTCTGGTGCCCCCAACCTATTTCCAACTTACTCGCTCCTTTTGAGCCTCTTTTATCTTTTGGGAATCTTATTCTCTTATGGTTCGACATTTCAGTTGTGAATTAAGAAATTCAAACAATGGAATCATATAAATAAAAATGTATGTGACTAAAATAAAGGACTAAGATCTAAGCATCATTACTATCACCTAATATTACACTCAAAAGGCACCTAAATCACTTAAAATCATCCATTTATAATTCAATCAATGGAAAAGGGAATTCATTTTTGCATACACAACACAGAAGGAGAATTTCATTTTTCCATCCACGATCTATCTATATTACTTCATCTAGCTATCATGTTATCAAGTGTGATTGCACAAGGGAATCTAGGGCATGATTCTTTCACACATTCACAAGAACTACATGGATTCTGAGATGTAGTGAAACACTTAGTTTTAAGTTCACTCTATTGGGTGACCATTGGGGTCATTTCGACTCCATATATTACATCTTTCTTTTTTGGATTTGATGTGGTATTATGGGTTTTGTAGGTGAATATTTGTTTTTTAGGTTATAAGTACCTTGATGATCTTATTTAGCATTAGTTTAGTGTTAATACATTGTTATTTGTTGGACAGTTATAATTGTCCTCCTCCTTGTTCCCATAGCTTGTAGCCTTTATATGGCTCTATTCATTGAATATTTTTCAAGGCATTCTATTAATTTTTATTCTATCTCTGCCTTCATCTCTGCCTTCATTGGTATCGAGTGCTTGTTTTGTCTTTTACCCTATGAAGTGGAGCGATCTGTTTTATTGGGCATCCATTTAGAAGAAGAAGCGACTGTTGGACCTTTGGCATGGTAGATTTAGGAGGTTGTTGGGTAGCATCCTTAACAGATGCCAAGTTTTGAGAAATCTGTTTTGGCATTTTGGATAGCAATCGAATCACCAATCCTTCATCGAGGAGCCATCTACCATATTCTGTAGTAGTAGTTGTTGCATGCACAGCTTGTCATAAGACCTTCTACATTTTGCATGGAGTTTGGTGCGCAAGATTTTCTTTGGCATTTTCTTGAAAATGGAAACGTGTTGTGGTTGTGGATTTTTGGATTTTGTGCAAAAGTGGTTATTTAATTAGAACTATGGAGTAAATCAGTTTGGTGCATGCATGGTGACCTATTTTGGATTATTCATAGAGGGGACCATTTGAAACACCATTCCTTGGCCTTTTGTTGTTTGGCATAGAACTCCACCAAAGCATTGAAATCAGTGTGAACTTGGCGTCGATAAAGTAGGGAGAGTATTCACGGTGCTCTTTATTGTTGTTGAGGGTATGTATAATGCTCACTTTATTTGCTATAGAAAGAAGGAAAATTTAATGGTGGGGAATGTTTTGCCTCTTCTCAAGGGTGCTATCATTTTTAATGTGGAGCAACATGTAGGTGATCGCGAGTCGTTTTTAGAGGTTTTGGAGATTATGCCATTGTTTTTAGTCACAACCACGATAATGGCACTTCCAGATAAAGCTTCCATCCGGTGCTAAGAATATTGTGCCAAGCAAGTACCGAGAGTTATGATTGGTCGGGTTCTTTAGTGGTGGAAGAGTAGAACTGCATCAATGGTGAATAGTATTGTTCATTGTGATGGTCCACCAAGGAAAAAGGTTGGCGCATTGTTGCTTTAGAAATGGTCATTTGAGTGGATAGGCTGCAACAACGAGCATTTTCTAGTTTGGAACATCCTCAAGAAGGAGGACGGAGGACAACGAAGGCTGGAGGAAATCTAGTGACCTCTTGTAAGCCGCAAGTGATGAGGCCACCAATAGATATTGTGGCGAATAAGGTATTGAGGACAAATTCCTCAATTTTTGGTTTGTGTTTATTTCAGTTTCTATTTTGTTCCGTGTTTTGTTGTTTTGTGATCGGATGCTGAAAATGGATTACTCTGGAGCATAGTTGTTTGCCAATGGTTCTTCATTTTGAATTGATCCTCTGAGTGTCATGCTTCGAAAAGAAGATGGTTCACTTGTGAATATGTTCACTTGCAACATGAACCATGTGCAACAAGGTCTAAGTGGCGAGATCCAGTCAATAGCATGTTTCTTGATGCAGTCTCTTTCTCAGTATTCACATTTCACATTATGGGTGAAAACGACTTAGTCAAGGGCAACATCTAGTGGCAGTGATTTGTTTCCTTTGTTGTTGAAGATTGGCTAAATGAAAAATCGACATCAGTGGCTACAACTAAGAACATGATTGCTATGATTCTTAGAAGTGAATGTGGAATATTTGTCAATATTGTTTGTTGTTTTCCTATGTTGTTTGGTTGTTCAATAAAGTGCAGATGGTGCATAGTTTCTTGTTTGGGACCTCCTAAATTGAAAAGTGTCATGGGGAATAGAAAAGCACTAAAAGCAGCGCATGGTACTCAAATTTGGGTTCATGGTAATCCTGTAAAACCACCGAGGTATCATCCTCTTGGGTTCGTGGTACGCCTGTAAAACCACCGAGGTAAAATCCTCTTGGTTCGTGGTAAGCCTATAAAACCACCGAGGTGAACAGTGGAAAGTGCTCCAGTCCCTCTAGGTTTATGGTCAACCTTAGAAAAACCATGTGTATCGAGACCATGTAGGCACATGCTCGTGTGAAGACCCTCTTTTGGTGTTCTCATTAAGGGGGGGACATCCAGTATCAGGAAATGTATGTTTGTATGAACAATGTAATAAGGGGGGGAATGTTAGCATTAGTTTAGTGTTAATACATTGTTATTTGTTGGATAGTTATAACTGTCCTCCTCCTTGTTCCCGTAGCCTGCAGCCTTTATATGGCTCTATTCATTGAATATTTTTCAAGGCATTCTATTAATTTTTATTCTATCTTTGCCTTCATCTCTACCTTCACTTATTCCAACACATAAGTGATCAAAAACTAATATTACGACCCTTGTATGACACTTTAGAAATCAAATTATGATCCCATGAGAATTCACTAACACCCAAGCGGACTCTAGTGCATAGGCGTTCGTGCCTTAATCCAGTGCCCGTGTCCTAATCCAAGTGCCCATGCCCTAATCCAAGTGCCCGTGCCCTAATATAGGTGCCCATGCCCTAATCCAAGTGCCCGTGCCTAATCCAAGTGCCCATGCCCTAATCTAGGTGCTCGTGCCCTAATCCAAGTGCCCATGTTTGGATCTATCTGAAAATTCTAGATTTTGCGGTGTGCGGTTATGAAGGTTTGCCATTCCTTTTCATCAATTTCCCAATCTTGTACTAGTCCTAGATCAAGCGTAAATCGAAAAAGTCCATTCCTCTTTCTCTTACACTTAGGGTTTCATATTCTATTAGCTTATTTCTTGTGTCAAATATGTATTTTAGCATTTATTTATCATATGTGACTCTACAATTAGGGTTTTGCATAAATTTAATATTTGTTAAATTATTTGATGAACCTGAATTTGAATACTCTTGGATCCTCTCTTTCTTGTCTTACTTCAATATTTTAGGTCCTTTCATCATCGAGTATCTCCATCCATGCCTTCTTGCAGGCTCATCCTAATTGTAATGCTAAAATCAACTCTTTCTTTGAAATTACTCAAATTTCTCCCAATAATCCTCTAGATCATATATATCAACAATTTGTAGCCACATTTTCTCAACAAATTACTTTCCCATCTGATACAACCACCTCTCTTTCTATTTATGAAAATGAACCTCCTCTTTATATCCAAGCTTGTATCTATAATATAGGCATTAGGCGAGTACTAGTCGATAATGGATCCAAGCTCAATCTTTGCAATCTCACATTTATTCAACAACTTGGTCTTTCCTCAGCTAATATCAGTCCCTCATCCATTTATATCTGTAGTTATGATTATTCTACGCATTTGTGCATGGGCACTATCACCTTTCCCCTCACAATTGGGGCTAAAAACTTTCCTACAGTAGTCTTTGTCATCGATGCAAAACTCCAGTACAATTACTTACTTGGTAGGCCATGGCTTCGCACTATACAACCAATACCTTCTACAATTCATCGATGTGTTAAATTCCTACATGATGGCCAAGCATACATGATTAGTGTTGATTGCACAACCCATTCAAATATTACAACCTATACCCACTCACTTCTCTACCTACTCCACTTCTATATCACAATGTCGGTCATCCCCATAATCCTCCTACATATCTCATTGATGATTATCAACTCACAAAACATCCTACCCCTACCACCAACATGCTTCATCTCCAAGGATCCATTTTTGCATTAGACATCATGCTATTTGATTTATCTCTCCAAGAATACTTTTTCTCGAACCTCCTCCTTCCACATGCCATCTTTTCATACATGAATCTTATTGGCCTCACATTCCATTCAATCCCACTTGCTCTGACACTATTTGCACACATGATGGCTTGGATCGGTTAGGATTCATGTTTTCTAGTATCCTTCCTCCACATCATTCTCCTAACCTCTATCATGGATACCTTCACATCACTGATTATTACGGCCTCTGCATCTTCATTTTATCGGTCTTCCTTGCACACGCTTTTCGTTCTTCTCCACTCATACTTGGGAAATCTTGGATTGATTACATTGGTGTCACATTAGATCTAAATCATATTGATATCACATTTCCTATGCCTTTTTTCCATATTTGTATTTGTAATGACACCTTTTAGGGATAGTCTCAAAATATTAGTCGATGGTATGCACATGATTTTCCACAACCACCTTTCATTGATGAAGAATGTACAATACGCATGTACAATTTACACTGCAAGGGATCTCTATATGATCATCCTCACACTATCACTTATCAATTCTTTGATCCCACTCCATTAGGCTTTGACCCTAACAATGATGATCTCCTAGATGATGTTACTTGATTCTTCTATTCATTACACACTTGGGGGCATCATGCTTTCTTCCCCTCTTTAAAAATTACTAATTATTTCTAGTCTGTACATATACAAATTACGCTCTATACTTCATTCATCATATCACACATTATCAAACCATTTCCCAATGTATGGTTCATTCTTGACTTTGAAGGGGTCTTTTATAAATGAATCTTATCTCACACTCATACACATATGCTGGGATACGAATTGCTTAAATCAGGGATCACGAAGACAATTAAGAACAAATATATATGTGTGTGTGTGTGTGTGTGTGTGTGTGTGTGTGTGTGTGTGTGTGTGTGTGTGTGTGTGTGTGTGTGTGTGTGTGTGTGTAAGAGTAGAACTCCAAATTTCTTAAATCAGGATCACATAAGACAATTAAGAGCAAACAAATATATATATGTAAGAGCAGAACTCCATTACAATATTCTTGTTACATATGACATATGCTAAAGGAAATACAGACGATGCTTCACACAAAATGCAGCTAAAACTTAGAGAAACTACGGACATAATACTTAGAAGAAAATCCGATCAAAATTCTATGGTAGTGAGTGAATCCCTCATCTCTATATATAGAGAAAAGAGAAGCTTTTCCATGAGTAAAACCGGAAGCAACCTAAGGAGAAACCTAGAAGACCGATAAAAAGGTGGAGTACTGAGAATAGTGAACTGTCACAACATTGTCGGCCAATACATTAAAGAGGAGGGTCCCTTAAAGTGTCATAATGGAATGCATTATAGCCACTGTAGTGATTTTCTACCAGTGGAAAGATTCCACTGTTGTCCCATTGTCTTTAAAGAAATACCAAAGAGAAGGAAAAGAGACAGGCCCATAATCTTTATACTCTTACGGCCAGATCAGAGTGGTGAACTTGTCACAATCACCATACGGTAAAGGATAAATCTTTACACACGTCCTAATTCCTTCCTATGTAACTTTTCTGACACATAGAAAAGGTCTTCATTCATAGCTGGAGGATGAGGAATCTTCATCAAATGTGGAGGAGTAAACAACTCATCGAGTGTGACCACTGAGTTTCCTTTGGATACGATGCACGGGAAAGAGATCTGCAGGATGAATGCGTATCCTTTGAGAAGGTGATGGGGGTAATAATTCCAAATGATGTTGCTTGTAGATTTTTATCCATAATTGTCCTTGAGGATGAGCTGGCTTGGATAGAAGAGGAGCGAATAGTGAAGTACTTGATCTTGACACTCCATGTCTTCTTTGTCTGGATCAAAATATTTTTGGCAATAGTAGGAGACATCTGTAAATCGTGGATCATTGGATATCCTGGATGGCATATAGTTTTCAAGAAATACTTTGAGATATTTTGGAAAGTGAGGTGAATCCCAAAGGTTGAATTCTAAGGGATGATTTTTAGGCCATTCTAAATCAAAATAGATTTTCCATAGTGTATTGGGCCTGTGGACCATCTGATCAAACTTAGTACATTCTACTAGATATCCTTTTGGTTCAGTATCACGTGACCACCAGTATGGCCAGTTGAGTGTGCAGGAGCTTAGTGGATCACTTCGTCTGTGGTATGGAAGTGGACTATCAGGATCAGAGAATGTTTCAGAAACCATTTTTGTGGGATAGTTATGAACATTTTCAACAGTTTCTCGATTAGATAACCACTCAACAACTTCTTGACTCATTCGTCTACTATTTTCATCATACGTCTGGAAAAAAGGATTGAGATTATGCAAGTTCCAAAGGAGCATGACAAACTGAGTACTTACTTCAACAAAGTTGATCTTGGCTATTGGTAATTCTCGGCTTGCAAAGTCAGCAAGGGCATTATTTTTGCTAGAGATATGTTCAACATTAAATTCATATCCATCAAACCATTGTGCCCATCTCTACAGATGACCATATGTAGTCTTGTTGGTTGGGTCAACTTTGTAGAGCCTTCCTTTGAAGTGCTACAAATCAGTATAAGAGATAAATTTTTCATGTTGAAGAAAGAATAAGAAAGCTTGGATGGATTTCTTTGCAGCAAGTATCTCTTTGTGGCTAGAGTGGTATTTGAGATCTGGTCCTTTGAATGAGCCTGAAGCATATCTGTAAATATTTTCACCATTGTCTGCTAGCTTTTCCTTGAGGAGGGCTCCCCAATGTTCATCCGAGGCATCTGTTTCAAAATTTTTAAGTCCTATTCCTGGAAGGGACATAGGAGGAAGATTCGACAAGATTTTTAATTCTCTCGGACAGCTTTGGTCATTTCTCGGATTCCATCTTTGGAGCATTTGATCTCGAGCCTTTTGTTGAGAATTAATCTGCAAGAGCCTACATTCTTTTAAAACCCCGTGATATAATTAATACAACCCAAAAATATCTGGAGTTGAGTTTTGTCTGGCATTTTTTCAGGGGAACAAGATAATTTTTGAGACAATATGATCTTGCATCATGATGGTACCATCTTTAAGAGTGATACCTATAAACTGAATAGAGTCTTTGAATGTTTCCATTTTTGTAGGGCTAAGGAAAAGACCATTGTCATAAACAACTTGATAAAACTGATTGAGATGTTCCACATGATATTTAGTATTCTGAGAGAAAATTAGAATGTCATATATATATATAATCAGAAACTTATCAAGATGGCTAAAGATATGATCCATTTTCTTTTGAAAAATGGAGGGTGTAGTTTTGAGGCCGAAGGGAAAAACCTTCCATTCATATTGAGCACTTGGAATACTAAAAGATGTTTTATAAGTATCTTCTTTAGTCAAGAAGATCTGCCAAAAACTAGAATTGAGATCAAATTTACTATAGATCTTACTGCCACTAATCCGAGTCAACAAATCATCTCTACTGGGAATAGGATGTTGTATAGGTAGAATATATTTGTTGAGTGGTTTATAATTAACCACTAACCTCTTTTTACCTCAGACTATTTCACTTCTCTTATTGACATAGAAAGTAGGACAAGTCCAAGGGGACTTGGAAGGTTGGATAAATCCACCTTTAAGCAGGTTATTGATTTCGATTGGCATTCGATTTTCTATAGGAGGAATTCCTATGTGATGTGCTCTAAATTTTGGAGTAGTAGATCGAAACTCTAACTCGATAGAAATGATTTTTTCGTGAATAAAGGCATGAGGATTGTCAGAGGTGCATTCTATTTTGATCTTATTAATGATTGCATCAATAGAGGAGGCATTGAGAGATATGGACTTGTGAAGCCAGTCGAGATTGGAGGCTTTTGGAGGCTTTACATCAAAAGGAATGATGGATTGGTAAGTTTGAAGCCTTGGTATGGATCCTTGGGGAAAATAGATCTCGTCTTGGCTAATGGTATAGGGCATGCATTGTTGAGATTGTTAGACCCGAGAAGCATGTCATAATGCAAGAAGGTCAAATTGATGTACTTTGAATGTGGTCTACATATGTCCTAATTTTACTGGTATGAAAGCAGATCAGGGAGAGAAAACCTTTTTAGAATCAAAACTAATTTGTAAAGGTTCAATATCCCAATAATCTTTAGGAATAACTTTGGCTTTGAGCAGGCTAATTTCAATTTAGGTGCCTGTATCTATCATAGCATTTAGAGAATAAGGCTTGATATTAGGGATGCAGAGTTGTATTTTACAAAAAGGAATGCAAGAATTTTTAACAATACTAACCTCTGTATTGTGTTACGCCTCATCTTGTTCATAGGCCTTATCCATGATTATCCTTTCAACTCGCTTCTTCATCATTTTATGTCTGAGAGTAGATTCTTCTTCCTAAATCAGGGCTTGAAATTCTTACGTGGGGTAAGTGCACCAAATTGGGGGACAATTAAGTGGACATCAAATCCTGAATTTTACATTAAAAACAACAAAACATCAAATTTAGTCTTCCATGCGACTTAAACCATGCCAAAAAGTAAAAATATGTCATAAAAATGGTACCATTACATAGGGGAGACTATTATATTTGTAGAAATACTAATTTTAAAGTGAATAGAAGAGGATAAATATCATTTTATAATTTTTTACTAATAGTAGGTCTTTAAGACACTTTTTCCCGTGAATGTTTATGTCTACGTTTAAGACTACAAAATTTGTTTCACTTATCAGAATGTGATAAAACTTATACCATCCCAACCATGGTGAAATTATATACATGTTCAAAAAAAAAATTATTTGATTTCAATATTTTTTGATGAAGTTATGGCGGGCAAACGGAAAGTGCTCTGTTTTCTTTATGTTTTCATACCACTTTCACGGAAAAAATCATAAAAAATAAAATATTACTCAAAAAAATACAAAATAAAATCCATCCCAAGATAGATAGTGGCATATAACTTCTCACCAAAGGAAAAAATATATATCAATTTTTGGTCATCCAAATTGTGGGCAAACAGACTATAATCTTATCAGCGTTTTAAAAAAAAAAAACAAAGTCATTGAATTTTGAGTGTTTAATATAGATAATCTTGTCCATTTTTTACAAAAATTAGTATTTTAGAAACTAGATTCCGGATGCTACGATTCATATTTATATAATTTTGTCTAATTTTGAGTGTATGTATTGCTAATAATCCCTACAAGTTGATATTATGTTGTTATTTGCAATATGATGTCCACGGATGACCCTATATTTGTCCATCAACTTCTCGCACTTACCTGTGGCCTTCTGAATTGCTTGTTCAATAAGTGAGAGATGATGTTGTCTCTAGAATTTTTGTTCTAGTGTTCCTAGAGTAGGAACAAGATTAGAGACTAGTCTTTGGTGCTAGATATTCTTTCTTCCATTTCTTTTGAAATAGAAATGGGAAATGATGAGAGCTTTGACCTAGTGTACCTCGACCATAAGGACCTCGACTATGACCACGTCCTCTACCCGGGAAGAGAAAAATGATAGGGGTTGGCAGAAGATTGAGATGACTTTTGTACGTATCACTTACGTACGTCTCATATTCAGAAGAGAAAAACGAAAGCTTTCTTATTCTTTCTTCAACATGAAAAATTTCTCTTACGTACTGATTTGAAACACTTCAAAGGAAGGCTCTACAAAGGTGATCGACCAACAAGACTACATATGGTCATCTGCAGAGATGGGCACAATGGTTTGATGGATATGAATTTAATGTTGAACATATCTCTAGCAAAAAGAATGCCCTTGCTGACTTTGCAAGCCGAGAATTACCAACAGCCAAGATCAACTTTTTTGAAGTAAGTACTTAGTTTTTCATGGGCCCCTCTGGAACTTGCATAATCTCAATCCTTTTTCCAGACGTATGATGAAAATACCAGATGAATGAGTCAAGAAGCTGTTGAGTGGTTATTTGATCGAGAAACTATTGAAAATGTTTGTAACTATCCTACAACAATGGTTTCTGAAACATTCTCTAATCCTGATAGTCCACTTCCATACCAAATATGGAGTGATCCACTAAGCTCCTGCACACTCAACTGGCCATACTAGTGGTCACGTGATACTGAACCAAAAGGATATCTAGTAGAATGTACTAAGTTTGATCAGATGATCTGTAGGCCTAATACACTACGGAAAATCTATTTTGATTTGGAATGGCCTGAAAATCATCCCTTAGAATTCAACCTTTTGGATTCACCTCACTTTTTGAAATATCTCAAAGTATTTCTTGAAAACTATATGCCATCCCAGATATCCAATGATCCACGATTCATGAGATGTCTCCTACTCTTGCCAAAATATTTTAATTTAGATAAAGAAGACATGGAGTGTCAAGATCAAGTATTTCACTATTTTCTCCTCTTCTATCCAGCCAGCTCATCCTTAAGGACAATTATGGATAAAAATCTACAAGCAACATCATTTGGAATTATTACCCCCATCACCTTCTCAAAGGATACGAATTCATCTTGCAGACCTCTTTCCCATGCATCACATCCAAAGACAACTCAGTGGTCACACTCGATGAGTTGTTTACTCCTCCACATCTGATGAAGATTCCTCATCCTCTGCGGCTATGAATGAAGACTTTTTTTGTGTGTCAAAAATTTGTGTAGGAAGGAATTAGGACGCGCATAAAGATTTAGCCTTTACCGTATGGTGATTGGGATAAATTCACCACTCTGATCTGGCCGTAAGAGTATAAAGATTGTGGGCTTGTCTCTTTTCCTTCTCCTTGGTCTCTCTTTAAAGATGATGGGACAACATCGAAATCTTTCCACCGGGTAAAAATCACTACAGTGACTATAATGCGTTCCATTATGACACTATAAGGGACCCTCCTCTTTAATGTATTGGTGACAATGCTGTGGACAGTTCACTTGTTCTCGTACTCTACCTTTTCACTAGTCTTCTAGGTTTCTCCTTAGGTTGCTTCCAGGTTTACTCATGGAAAATCTTCTCTTTTCTCTATATATAGAGATGAGGGATTCACTCACTATCATAGAGTTTTGATCAGATTTTATTCTAAGTTTTAGCCTTTGCATTTTGTGTAAAGCATCGTCTGTATTTCCTTTAGCATATGTCATATGTAATAAGAATATTGTAATGGAGTTATGCTCTTACATATATATATCTGTTTGCTCATAACATATTGCATATTTTGGTTGCATTTACTCTTGCTTGACCGTACTTACATGTACACTTTATTTCCCATGTTAGACGGATACTTAGTATGTCAATATATTTTCTATATACACGTGCACATTCACTAGTTCTCTAGTTGTGCAAATAGACTTCTCGACATATCTTTACATACATGCTTGTAATGATGCTTGGCAATGTACCTCTTACTTGTCATACCAAGGCTCATGGGGGAATCTACTTTCTCACACATTACAAGTACTATTGTTTTATTATTTACTAATTTTACTTCCTAGCACACTACTTATTCCATTAGTACATACACACTTTGACATACTTTTTATCTTTCTAACATGCTAATGAGTGCTTCATGTGCAAAATTTTCCTTACAGGAGCTATTTTCCACCATGGTTATTTGTCACACTCGATTGACATTATTTTCTATTGTATGTTATTGTTTGTGATCTACTCTCTTTTTCTTGTATGCACACCGTATGATTTTGGCTGCTTTGTCCCCGATTGTCTTGTGGCGTTGTGAGTGATTTCCCATGTGTGAAACCCACTTTTGCGGATATCTTTTCTTCTTTGATTTATTGATTCCACATTGTCTTCTACTTACATATTATCTTTGATTGAACTAACACATGATTCTAGAAATTTTGTTTACATGTTCCTTGGTCTCTACCATGCACATTCCATCCCCTTCGGGGATATAGTTGAGATCAACATCGGGGCATCTCATTTGGGCCACATACTCCTAGTAATGTTGCATGCACCTAAATGAGGGGCCATACATTGACGAATCAATTAACCCATGCGAAGCTCGGAGATATAGTACAAACTCACACAATACAAGAATAGAGCAGTCATACAGTCTCGAGAATGACCCAAAATATAACTTGGGTCCTCAACACATCATAGAAACCAATGTGCAAGCTTAGATAAAAGAGTCCGGTGCCTGTGTCCTCTCTTGGGTGCTAATGTCCTGGGGCAGACATAACAATATTCTCATATCAACACAGTTCACAAAAATTTACAAAGTAGTTTCACAAGTATAGGCACAATCCTCTAGCAAACAAATGCATTCTATCTCCTTTTCAATTGGAAAATACAATACATTCAAGTAATAAATTAGGGACAAAACATTATCACACCATCATCTACAATGGTGTATAATCGTAGAGAGTCATGGAAGGAGAGTAACACTAGACCTCTCTCCCCAACACTTGCTCTTTGGCATGAGATCACCAAAAAAACTTGCATTTGGCATGAGATCACCCAAAAAAATCACACTTGGCATGAGATTTCCCAAAAAATGCATTCTTTTATAGCATTTCAAGACATTTTATATCGTTTTTACTCCTCGCAAATTAGGTGCACACTTTCCATTTACTACTTTTACATACTTTCAAAATGTGTTTACATATTTATGTAAATTTTCATATACTTATCTTTGACTATTTTCTATTTTTTTGTAGGTCCATCCTTAATACACAACAAGAAGAATTCTTCAATAAGCTATAACAACATTAGATATACCACGGTACAACACATACACTTCACCCCTAGGGTCATTTTCCTTTCCTAGTTTCCACACAACATTTTACATTCATTCCATGCTTCATATATCTCTTTGGAATGCTATCGCCATCACACTCTATAGGAACAAAATGTACACATCAATCTTATCTACTTTAAGTTATCAAGTATTCACTCAAAAACATAAAGTGTGGGAAAATGTAGACACAAAATTATGCACTTGGGTACATTTCTAGGTCTATAAACACATACTAGCATTCATATGATTCCTAAGAAAGAAAAATAATAATTAACGACCATCTTTGGCCTTTTTTATTGGTTTCTTGCATTCTATTCAGCCTTTCATACCCAACTTCCTAGTCAAAAATTTTCTTGCATATATTTTATGACTTTGGACACCAACGCCCAACCAAGACGTTAGTTCCTAGATGTCCTTGTTTCCTCTAGGCGCCCCCGACATCTTTCCATATTCCTCGGTCTTATTGGGCCTCTTTTATCTTTTAGACATCTTATTTTCTTATGGGATGGTATTCTTGTTGTCAATTACAAAATTCGTATAAGGGAATCATATAAATAGAAAACTATGTGACCAAAATAAAGGACCAAGCTCTAAGCATCATTACTATCACCTAATTTTGCACTCAAAAGGAACCTTAAGCACATATAAGCATCTATTTAACATTCAATCAAGGGAAAAGGGGAAAAAAATTCAGCATACCAACATAAGAAGGAGAAGTTAATTTTTCCGTCCACACATCTATCTACATTGCTACATTTAGCTAGCTCGTTATCAAGTGCATTTGTACAAGGGCATCCTAGGGAGAAATTTCTTCACACACACATAAGAAATACATGGATTTTGAGATGTAGTGAAAGACTTGATTGTAAGTTCACTATGTCGGGTGATCTTTGGGGTCCATCCCAACTCCCTATATTGCATATTTATTTTTGGATTTGATGTGGTATTATGGGTCTTGTAGGTGAACCTTTATTTTGTAGGTTACATGTACCTCAACAATATTATTGTGACACACAACCAATCAACAAATAATAATTGTGACACTTGTGTGACATTCCAAAAATCATATTCTAAGCCCATATGCGATCACGATGCCCAATAGTGGATCGCATCACCTGTGCACCCGTCCCCAATCTAGGAACTCAAATCTCGAATCTATTTAACCGTTCCAGCTTTTACAAAGTGCGTGGATATGATGTTCTACCCTTCCTTTTCATCAGTTCTCTCAGTCTACATTAGTCCCAGGACCAATCATAAATTAGATAAGTCCATTCCTCTCTCTCTCTCTTGCACTTAGGGTTTCATATTCTATTAGCTTATTTCTTGTGTCAAATATTTATTTAAGAATTTATTTATCATGCGTGACTCGAAATCGGGGTTTAGCATAAATCTTATTTTTGTTAAATCAGTCACCTCCTCCCAATAGTTACACCAAGTAAACCAAGGAGTGAAGGATCCTTTGTAATGGTGGTTGGGGTCAAAATTGATGCATGTAAATCTAATCCTCGTTCTTTCCAAGCATGCCATCTCATCGAGTCCACCTTTTTCATCTAATAATTTAATCATATTAAAGTCCTCACATAAAACCTAGTTAGCATCAAACAAATAATCAACAAGCCAATGCCAAAGAGAGATTTTCCCACCACATCATTGGAAGCATAGATATTGGTGAGCCCAAGGACGCAGATATACCTACACATTTTAAATCTATTAAGATTTATATCAAGCATCTCATATGACCGAACACATATATCTATGTAATAATGTGTCATAACATTTTTGATAATGTTAGGCTATTAACAATTGTACATAATAATACTATGAATACATTAAAAGGGTAATATAAGGGTTGTATGGGAAAGGATGTGAAGGAAAAAATAGAAATAGGAGTATTTTAATGTCCATTAGAATCTATGTGTAAAGTATGGATAATAATATGAAGTGGTAGTTGTTACGTGATAAACAAGTTGATGTTGTTGAGATTGAGAAAGAAAGAACCCATTGGGATAATGTTTCCCCATTGATATTCGAGATGAGTTATCTTGATTCTCACTCCTTGGTGAGAAAGAGTCAAGGTTGCACTCGTAGTGGATCGGTTCAACAAAGAGGTCAAGGGAAAGGATTTCATCCCTGGAGAATTTCCACATATTCATCGAGAGCAATCTCTTCATCATCAGAGGATTCTTCATCTTTAGATTGATCACTTCTCTCTTCTTCCTTCTCTCTCTACATTCTAATTCTTCATTGGGAATGTACTTTTTGGATATTTTATCTTATTCACTTAAGTGACCTTTGTATTTTGCATTGTAAAAGTTCCTTTTCATAAATAAGAAAAGAACTTATTTTTATTCCTATGGGAATATGAAAGGTCACAAGTGGTAGGAATATGAAAATTCACTGGGGGAGAAGAAGAGACATTTTGTAAGCTATATATTGGGATGGCTTCTCCATTCCAAAGGGTTGATAGATTTTGTTTTCCTACCACAAGCAAGAAGTTATATCTACTATTTTCTTGTCTATGTTCTTCTACTTCCTACCTTCATCTTTGTACTCATTGTAATATTGAACAACCAAGAAAGAAATTTTTATCTTTGAGGAATAAATCAATTTCATTTTTTAATTTGATTTATTAATCTTGTTATTGCTTACATTTATTTTCTTCCTATTGGATGTGGACCTATTCTTTTTAATGTTAGTGAAATTTAAAAGTGCCTACTCATTGAGTCATTACCTTAACTCTATCACACTATCTTATTATCTCCCCTTCACCTCTCAAAAATAAAATTTCTCCTTGTATTCATTACAAGAAATTTGCAACAGGTTTAGTGGAGTATTCCTATTTGATTCTCAACCTAATGGTACCATAGCTTTTACTATTTCTTTCATTCAATAAATGGGATCCTCCCCATTTCTAAGATGATTGACCTAATTGTTTCATGAGAAATATTGATCTTGTTTCAGATTAGTGAAAATATGTAAGAAATTAAGGAACCTTAGAAATATGGGAGGGTTTAGGTAACATAATGATGTAGATGATGATGGAGATGGTACGAGCAAAAATGAAGAGATCTTGTTCGCTGCGAGTTGGAATTTCCTGCACAAAAAGAGAACTCACACATGAAAAATATTAGTGATATAGATGGAGTGTTTCTTGATGAAGTCGGTCTGAAAAGTGTTCGAATGAGTCACTGGAGATTGGGACAGCCAGAGAAATGATTTCAAGATTGAAATGGAAATAAGATGGGTGATGATTCATATTTGATTTCGGGAAGCCAAGAATAAAAATGGGTGGGAAAGGGTATGATGAGATGTTTGGAGATAAATTAGGGGAGCAAATGGGGGATGATTAAGGGTAGGTGAGTAAATTTAGGGATGTTAGGTGGGGGTTTTAATAAATAAATAATAATAAATATAATGTGGAGAGGGTGAAAAATATGTTAATGGGTAATTAAGTGGTTGATAAATATATTAATGCGATTAATGTGAGGATGTGATGATTGGGTAGGATTAGAATTAATGAAGAAAGGGGGTGTTAGATAATTTTTAGGATGAGAAATAAGGGTTAGGAGGGATAATATGGGATATGAGTGCTTAGAAATAAGGTGAAAAGAACGAGTGTGGTGAAAGAGTAACAAATGTGGATTGAGGGGAAAACATGCTGAAAATAGGTGTCTACATTTGCCCCTTTTTGTTGAGTGGTTTGCATTGGGAAAGCCATGAGACAAAAACTAGAAGTGATTATGATGGTTGAGGTGTTCCCCATTAAACTAAGGATCGAGGACACGAAGGGGGTCAATCACAATTTTGAAAGAGATATATGGATGGAGAAGAGGAAAAAAATAAGAGATAGGAAAATGCCTCAAGTGAAGAGAGATGACCATTGAACAAAAACATAAAATATGACGATGACTTTAGAAACACGTTGGTAGGATCATAGCACGACCTTCAATACAAGTCTCATTAATTACCTACAGACCATGTGCTCTGAGATAAGTCACTACAAGATGGATGTACTATCTTGTGGGACCAATATGGAAAAGATAGACATCAAAACATATGTAAAATAATGCGAGAGTAGTTAAAATAGTTGAACAATAAAGTGGGAAATTATATATTTTCCTATAAGCATGAGGAAGAAAAAACATATTGTCTAGGATGGGATGAGGATATAAGATGGCCATGAATGTGGGCTTGGAAGATGCTAATATGCAAAATGGTTCCACAAGGAGGGAACTATGATGACCAAAAAGTGGGTTGCAAGATGTAAGAGATGAATATTGAGATGTAGAAGTGTGTTATGTGTGACACACAAGTCGAGATGGGAGGAAGTGAGATGAATGATCAAAAGGATGGAAAATGGAATCAAAATAAGGTGTGGGTTGAAGGTGAATGATTGAGTCACTTGGTGATCGGGATTGGGTCACCAACGATTAGACCAATTCGATGGCGACCGTACCAATGCGCTTATATAAGTAACTGAAGAGCGATTGAGGGGCTCATTTACATTGTTCAAGTTTACGATTCCAAATCTCGAGAAAGAGGAATTTGTGATATTTTAAGAGAGATGGAGGGTGTTGGTAGAGTAAGGAAGTGCTAGAGGACCCGACTAGTGGTAAATATCGAGATCTTAAGATTTTTAATTGTTTTGGGTTATTTTTTAATTTTTTTGGGAAAATAATGGGCGGGAAGGGCTAATCAACGATGACTTGGCTAGTCACTGTCAGATGGGTATGGATGAGGTTAATTTTATTAAAAATGATGATTTTAGGATTTTGAGATGCTAATGAATAGTTATTTGATGGGTTTTTCGGGTGGGGGACACTTATATCGAGGGACTGGGTCCCTGTTTTTGTATGAACGGATGAGAGGAGATGTCACGATGTAGAGTGGGATCACTAGTAGCATCGGGGCTGGATGGATTTTGGAACTAGAATAGGGTTCCTTGAGATACGGGGTTTATGATTACATTGATTGATTGATGGTACACGAGGACCATTACTTTACAGTTCGAATAGGAGAGATGACAGTCCCATTAGAGGATGTTTACTTGATTCTTAGATTTCCAATTTAGAGGTCACCTATAGTACCAATTACACTGATAGGAGGATGGGGGAATTGACACATCTATTAAGAGAAGATGTCACTCATATTTATTTTGTGTCAAGGGCATTCCATATCAAGGCTAGATACTAGCCAGGACACCGAGAAGTAGGCTGATTTGTTTAATGATGATGGAAGTATCTTATTATGCATTTTGGACTTAGGTAAAGCCGGGTTTCCGTGGACAATGGATTGGGTTTTTAAAAATATGGTAGAGAATCAACGGTATTTGCATTTGGTGTAACTTTATTGGTGAAGGTGTATTTTGAGTTATACACTTATACATCCGGGAGGTGAACAAGGATGAATGTGGGATTTTTATTACATTGTTGGGCCTATGAGCACATAACTATGGTGAGGCCATTAGGAATTCCATAGGTGGTTGGCGATCATATAGAGCTGCCAAAGGCTTTTTTGAGGTGGCGAGAGGATCACCCTCATGGAGATAAGGGGAGTGAGGAGAGGAGTGGTATGAGGACATGCTTGGAAGCCTAGGTTTAAATGAGGTGAAATAGAGGCCCTACAGATTTCCCTGTATGGCCGGGGACAAATGCACTTCTAGCGGGCTTGAGGAGAGTGAGGTGGGTGTAGGGGTAGAGGCCTAAAATGATTAAGGCCATTTAGTTTATGAGGATGATGTGGTAGTTTGGGGTTGTGCATTGATTAACGGGGGCCTATATGGTATAGGAAAGATGAGGTAGAGAGGCATCTTCATATACATGTGATGGTAGATGCATAGGATGAGGAGAGAGATCCTTGGGATGATGATGATGATGTGGTGTAGATGAGGGATATGTTGATTGGTGGACTTAGCGGTGGGTGGTGAAGGCCACAAAGGAGAGGGTGTGGTTAGGAGAGGGAGAGAAGGATGTGGCAACACTTGTGAGAGAGGAGGAGGCAACACTAGAAGGAGATGGAGGATATGGGGGAGAAATTGAGATTTCCCGCCTTGAACATGAGTTAGACACTATGCAGCAGAGAGATTTCACATGACAAGAGGCCGTAAGAGTATGCCAAGAGAGGTATTTTGTAATGAAATAGTTGATATCAATGTGAGAGAGGGAGGCCTATAGGTATAGGTTTGGGGACCTTGGATCTATCCTTACAACATCGGGAGTGAGGTACTAGAGACTCACGAGAGGCCGAGCGAGATGGATCTTCCTAATCTTGTCATGCTGACCAAGATGAATGCACTAGGTGCAAAGGCACAATATTATGAGAAGACGGTGACATCTAGATTTCTAGGTGTGACATGATATGTGGCGTATCTAGCATGACAATGGGTGTTAGTGGCACAACTAGTACCATCTAGTAGCACAACGAGTGTTGTATAGCCGAGGCGTGATAAAGGCCTAGATGAGGGAGCCGTGGGTTGTCAAATAGAGGGACAAGCTCCTTTACCAAGGGATCATGGCTCAAGACCGAGATTGTCTAATGTTAACTTCAATGACTAGAGAGTAAACTTTGTATATAGATTTTGATGGTGTACCAATGTATAGATTTTGGAGATAGAGCCCTCGAGTTACATCACATATATACATACACATTTTTATGATATATATATATATATATATATATACACACACACATATATATACATACACACACACACACACACACACACACACACACACACACATATATATATACATATACATATACATATATATACATATATATATATATGTATATATATATATGATTTTATGATTTGATGTGATGGTTTATTATGATTATTGTAGACACAAATATTACAAATTAGACAATATTTAGCCTACTCTTATACTACTAGTTAAAAGGTTCTCAAGTGTACAAAGTACTAATTAATCCCACCTTTTGGACACATTTTTCTTATCTTTTATTTCTTCTTTCCCACATATTTATCGATACCTATCAGCCCATTTCATGACCTTTCTGACATTCTAGCCTGAAATCAGGGTGCCCTAGCCTATACTGGGGTGCCCCGAGGTGCCTTGGTCCCATTCCGGGTGCCTCGGCTATGCACAACCTCTTCCACTTATTTTTGGGTCACTTCTAGCTATTGGTCATCCTTATCTTCTTCTTAATCAGCCTTGTCGAGATTAATTACAAAATTAAGCTTGAGAGCCCTATAAATATAAAGTTATAAGACCATAATAAGGGTCCTAGGTCATTGCATCTTATCACTACTATCACTCCATCTATGGTTACATCCATTGCATCACTTGCATCCACATAGTGCCATGCATTCAAGCTAGGAGATCTACATCACACACACTTCATTGGGGATAGATTCCAATCTATTCTATGCACACATGCTACTTACATTTCTATAACTACTATTATTGGCTACTTCACAAAGTGTGACTGAACCAAGAGCACTTAGGGAAAAACATGCACATACACACACCAAAACTACATTAGGTTCCATAATGTAGTACAACGCTCAGATGATAAGTCCACTAGCTTGGCGGTTGAGGTCAGTCCGACCCATTCATATGCATATTTTATTTTTTAGGGTTTGATTCTTCTCCTTGCATTATGGGTCATTCTCTAGTTCATCCGACAAATCTAGCGTGATAGATAGGAAACACTCAAAGATACTTAACAACCATACCAGATTCAGATTATGAGGATTCATAGTGTTTTGAGTGCCCAAATTGTAGACCATGGCACCCAGGGAACCCCAATGCACTCCTGTGGCACTGTGTCATCTCGAGACAATCCAAATTTTTCCTTCGCAGGGTCTCTGAGGGTTCATCTACACTTCTATATTTTATTTCTAGATCTGCAACATTGTACGATAATATTGTGTAATTAGATGAGTCTTTCCCTTACTCTTCTCTTCCACATCATGGTTTTATTTCATCTAGAATAGTTTATTTACATTTATTTCATACTGCTTTAGTTCATTTACAACATTTTAGTTCTTCTAACTAGATTAACATTAATAACCTAGATATCCCCTTAGCCCATCTAGGTAAAACCCTTATTTTTGTTAATCATTTTAGTGAACCTAGTGTCTTTTTCTACCACCTTCTAGGGATTTTTCATTCCATCACCATGAATATTTCTATCACTGGATACCTACTTGCCCACCCTTATTTTCTTCATCATGTTCAAAACCTCTTTGCTACTACCAATGTTTCTATTGACATGCATCCATATTCCCTGTATCACTCATTTTTCGAGGCCTTTTCTCAACATATAGCATTTTGAGGCAATCCTCCCACTGACATTCACCCTTTTGACAATGACCCACCACTTTACATCATGTCTCGCATCTACAATGTTGTTGTCAAGTGTACTCTTATTGATAATGGATCTAAGCTTAATTTGTGCCCTATGTCCTTTCTCCAAGCCATAGGTTTGTATTCTCATGACATTATTCCCTCCATTTTACTCTATGCTTATGATGGTTCTTTTTGTCCATGTCTAGGCAAGGTTACCTTGCCTTTAAACTGTAGGTCCTAAGACCCTCCCTACTATTTTCTTCATCATTGATTTCCCTATCTCATATAATTTCTTTTTAGGTAGACCATGGCTCCACACCATGCAAGTTGTTTCTTCTACCATCCACCATTGCGTCAAATTCTTACATGATCATGTTGATTATACCGTCTTCCAAGATCATGATCCATTCCAATATTGTGTTGATGATCCTCATACTAGCATCCTTATTCCTCACATTGCCACTACCGATGAACCCCAACCTTTGGATGATTAGCCACATCTATTGCCACTTGAGGGATCTATTTATTTACTAGATGCAATTCCCCTCCATCACCCATTCCTACCACCATAGTTCCATATCAGCCACCCTCCATGAACACTATCATCCCATCTTCACCATTATCACCCACACACCCACCCTTCACATGTACACTCTTTATCTCGTGACTCATTTTGGGACCATGTTCCATTTGATCCCACCCATGATGAAACCATATGTTCCCCTGCTAGCCTCACTCGTCTTGGTTTCACTTTTGAGGACCTTCAGCCTTCCACTCATGCTCCACATTTATACTATGGCTTTATCATTGTTACAACTACTTATGGCTTACGTGTCTTCCATCTCCTCATCTACTTACCACGTACACCTTGTTCCTTTCCACTCACATTAGGATATTCTTGGATTACCTACATTGGCGAGAACTTTGGACCCTAGTCACACTAACATTTCATTCCCTATGTCATTTGGTCATGTCCTAATCTGTAATAGTTCCTTCCTTGGCTACTCACCTAACTACACTTGTTGGTATGCCCACAGTTTCCCACACCCCCTTTCACTAATGAAGAATATGCTATGGGCATGTATAGTCTACACCTTACCATCTCATTACATGATCAACCTCACACTATAGCCTACCATGTTGCTAATCCCAAGCAATTTGACTTTGACCCAGAGGACGATGATCTACTTGATGAATTCACATCTCCTACTCGACACTACAGTGAGGGGCATATCACATGACATAATACCCCCCTCGCTTTGCCTACTTATACCCATTTTACATCCTACACTTCATCTTTATCACTTATCATCATCACATATCCACATATCCTTTCACATCTTATCACACAACCATTACCCATGGTTCACTTGATTCTTAGAGCATTTCTAGGAATGTGACGAAGCAGATAAGGGTAAAAGGGATAGGAGGAATAAGTATTGAAAATATAGTTGAATCTTGTTACACGCATATGACTTCTTGATCCACAAATGATTTGTGAGAGCTTCCTTTTAGTGGGAGGAACTACCTAAAAAAATAAATAAGACCACCAAATAGAAGTTAAATAGTATATGCAGTGGATTGCCTAGCATATGCTAGTTCCATGAAGTGCGATGACTCCCTAGAAGGTTGTCGATCCACTATTGTAAAAATTTTAATGTGAGAAATAAAGTAAATATTGTCCTACTATAGTCAATATGATTTAGGAATCTCATATAAACACAATAAGAAAAAATTAATCTAACGAGGCTAGGTTAAGATCATATCTGGAAGTCGTAAATGGTTCGGGTTTCTACTGAATTCGACAAAGAATATGATGAAGGTCACACAAGTGATTATAGGTATCTTGGGGGTAAGTAGGTAGGTTCTTGAGTCTCAGTATTGTGTTGGCAGGACACAAAGATCGATGTCGGTCTAGTCTTGACCGATCCGGTTAATTGTGACGGATGGCGATTCTTCTAAAGAAATAACAAGGGTCAAGAACTGGATCTGGGTCTATTTTCTAGGTTGATGGGGAACTGGGTGAGGTGTCTAGGAGGTGTGGGTAGGGATGTAGGTCAATGGGTAGGTCTAGTGGGGTTTTGGTGAAGTGGGAGGAGTTGATGGTTAAGTTGCTGAATGGTAGAAAAGGGGTAGTATCAAGTAGGTAAACCGACATCCAGATAGGCTCAATCGACGATGGTGAGGGAGACTGACACCGTGACTGTGGGAAAGTGGGAGATGTTGTAGAATGGATTTTGGATCTTCTTTGTGATTACACAAAGGGTTGGGTAGGTTGGAATGGAGTGTTGGATTTCTAGGACAAGGTTTTGAGGGGTTTTGGAAGAGGTATAGGGGATAGTTACCAAAGAGGACTTGTGAGTGGATAGGAAAGCAATAGCTCACAGAAGAATCTAAATACTAAAATTATTCAAACAAAACTGGATTGAATAGAGTAGTATACTTACTTGGAATTTTCTACCACTGATCATGGGTGAAGAGTGGAGATGGTGGTGATAGATTTTTCTGTGAAGGTCCACCGGTTGATGGGAGACTCTTGCTTGAGCTACAGGGATTTTTTTCTTGCTTGGTTGAATCAGATCTTGAATTGGATGGTTGTGGATGTCTGTGTGTGAACGGATGCTAGTAGGCCCCTAGAATATTGACTAAGTACAAAAGGCATGTAAGCTCGCAAGGTCCCAGTTAAAGAAAGGCGCGTAACGACAAAGATTGTAAGGCAGGGTTTTAGAAAAGGGTTTAAGGAATCTTGTGGCACACATGACGTGCACAAATAGAACTAAGGGTTTAAGACTTGGAAAAATTACATGTTTGGGGTAGAACATGTGAAAATCATGACCCGACTATGCATGGATAAGATGCTAGCTTGGTGACAAGTTGGCCCAGGAAGGAGCATGCTTGCGGTAGAATCTTCTAGAAGCACATCATGGGATAAAGTGGGAAGCTCAGGCCTAGAGGAGCATGCTCACATGGAGGACCACATTCAGACACTTGGCATTGGATCTGAGGGTGCTTTGGAGGATGAGTTGGTAGTCTAGAAAAGCTATAAATACAAGCACCTGCAGAGTAAATAGAGAGACTTAGAGTGTGGGTAGAGCTCTGCAGAAATACTACAAGAACTCTGTTAATGGGTAATTACATTTGGGAAAGGATGTATTGGGCATGGGGATTGTA
This sequence comes from Taxus wallichiana var. yunnanensis, assembly GCA_018340775.1. Taxonomy (NCBI): domain Eukaryota; kingdom Viridiplantae; phylum Streptophyta; class Pinopsida; order Cupressales; family Taxaceae; genus Taxus; species Taxus wallichiana. The sequence goes on along the minus strand of CM031239.1, from coordinate 581,868,813 downwards.
ATTTTTATTTTTGGTAGCTTAGTTACATAAGTCCAGTTGTAATGCATGACTACAGTCTACTTCTCTGACACTCTGTAATGGCTCCATGGATGTAATGAGGTTACCTGTTATATATACATGAATATCAATGATTCTGATGCATACTTCTCTCTCATGAGTTCTCTTTCCTTTTATGCTAAGTATGGATGCTTGTATGCTTCTTTCTGTTATGATACACATTATAGATTCTATTAAGTACTCTGTCTAAAATGACTGCAAGGATCTAGAGGCTGTCTTGAGCTCTATGGTTCTTGTATGTCCTAAATCCATTTGAAATTATTTTAAACACAAATCATAGATGATGTTTCCCACTAAACTCACATAAAAGAGAGACTCGACACCCGCGTGTGCCTCGGTGAGCACCCAAATTTTGTTGGGTGATAGGTCAGCACGCATGGGGTTCCTTTCTTTTATGTTAAGGGAAAAAATGACTACATCTTGGTTTCATTCTATGGGACCTCTTTTCAAAGTTGTAGTGGGAATTAGCATTCATCATGGTTTGTGTAGTGAGTAATGACAGAGCGGTTAACTTTGGAGAGTGTTGAATCATGGTTTAAGAGCATGAAGGATGAATTTTCTTAGAGATTCAACACTAGACCTGAGTTTAATGCACGTAGATGGGTAGAAGAGAACCTCTACCATGATTTGTATGAGACTTTTTTTCTTGCTTCCCAGTAGAACTGTATGAATGGCTCATAACCTATGCATCTAGATCAAGTTGGCATTATGGATCACGTGTGTGGACCCAAGAAGAATACCAGAGGTCAGTAGGATGTAGATTTGACGTGGACCCATGTTGTGGATCATTGGTGGAAAGGAGTATTGGCTAGCTACACTTTGGAGTATGCCATTTCCACATATTCTTGTCTAGAGGTTGCTGAGTTTGAGTTTCTACGGGAGCCCAGAGGATCATTTCTACAAGTTGTCCCTTTGGCTATGAAGATCTTGATGGTTACCATGAGTTTAGAGGCATTCCCAATGGCCAGCTAAACCATTATGAGTGTTGGGTGAGGAAGCTAGGGTGGAGGAAGATGGAAGATGTTGTGATGGAGAAAGATAGGGAGGAAAGACAACTCAAGTATGGTGAAGCACATGAAAGGGAGATTGCTAGACAACACAAGGTTGCAGGTGTGATGGATGTATGGTGGTAGATGTTGTAAGCGGGATTTGAGGTTCATGCGAGAGGACGTGGAACTGAGTAGTCATGCAACCCCATCTTGGCAAGTGCATAAGAGAGACCCCTTCGGCTTCGATGAGAGTTCGAGTTCGTCACATGGAGAGAGAATAACCATTAGCGCACATCCGAGACCACCTAGTGTCTTGAACTTGGTACTTGGTTTTCCAATTTAAGGGGAAAATATTTCCGATCTAGTTGGTTACATTGGAAGTGATCGGTCTACACCCAGGAGGTATAATTTCTCGTTTGGGCCTTCTATGGCTGCAAACACCAACCCAGTGTTAGGAATTTTTGGGCAAGGTATAGACACAAAAAATTTTGGTCTCACGTCTGGGAGTGGTGCAGGGTATACTATTTGTCTTGGGGCATTATCATAGACCGTAGGTGCACAACTCAGTGGAACTGTGGGGACCCTTGGCATGACCACTTTAGGACTTAGTGGGTACTGGTGGTTCAGGACCTAGTGGGTCTAGTGGTTTAGGAGGAATAGGAGCTGGTGGGTCTAGTGGATCTAGTGGTTCAAGACCTAGTGGACTGGTGGATCAGGTGGCGGAGGAAACACAGGTGGAAACCAAGGCTTTGGCTTAGGAGGATTTGGGCCCTAACCACCCCCACAAGTTTTCTTTGAAATGTCTCTACATTTTCTTGATTATAGAGGTATTGAGGATGTTGTGGAACATGTTCACAAGTGTGAAATGCTATGGCACGCAAAGGGTATCACAACCCCAGAATGGAAGGCTAGTTAGTTTGTAACCACATTGCAAGGGGCATGCATAGATGGTATAGGAAGTATGACCCTCATCAGATAGTAGTGGACTATACTACTTTAAAGAATGAATTCTTGGTAGAATTCCACATTCCTAAGTTTGAGTAGAAGAGCATCAATGCTTTGAAGGAGATTCAACAAGGAATGGTAGAGAGTGTATGGGAGTATGATGTGTGCTTTAAAACTCTCTTGTCTAAATTATCATATGATATTCACCCTTCATAACATGCTCAGTGGTTTGTGGGAGGGTTAATAACTCCATTTAGAAGGGCCTTATATCATAAAACTTTTACAGACCCACGCGAGGCATTGGAAGCTGCTCTACACGCCAAGGCTGTTGGTAGTGTTGATACTGGTGTTAGCCCGTTCCTGGAGGCTCAGATTGTTGCTATGGCCAAGTAGTTGGAAAATTTGTCTACAAACTCAGCCTATGAGACTCACAGTGGTTTGTGGTGCATAGATTGTGAAGTAGAGGGGCACGTTAAGGATAATTTCCCCTGGAGGATAGTATGTGCTGTGGCAATAGATTGTGAAATTTTTCATGGGGACCATGATGTGAGTAGGTGCCCCTTGTTGCAACGTGCAATCTGGAAGAATGTATCTTGTTACTGTAAGATTTACACCTCTACAACCCATGATACTAAGGACTGTAGGCTCATTGATCAAATCCATGAGGCCATTGATCAGGGGTGCGCCCAGACTAGTGTTGCAAGTAGTTCCAAGGGTGATGATCACCGTTATGAGGAGCGTGTAGATGGAGGTGTGCATGGAAGAGGTTTTCGAGGAGGATTCTATGGTCATGGTAACCACGGAGGAGGAAGGACTGAGTTCCCACGTGGAACCTGTTTCAACTTGTGGATCTACAGATCATTACAAACATGAATTCCTAGACCTATTGCAGTGCTCGTGGTGTGGAAAGAAGCATAAGTATGAGGAGTTCCTAGAATTGTTTGAGCACATGAATCAACAGCACCAAAAAGACAAGGGCACTACAATGGTCAGTATTAAGAAGGTAGACACCTAGTGGATGCCTTAGGTAAGATAGGATATAAGTTTGGAGCCTGTCTTGGTAACAACAAGGGCAGAAGCCACGCGCGTAAGAGAGATACCAAGACAGAAGAACCTAGTTTCAAGGGAGGAAGTAGTTCATGGAAAGTATCCAAACCCTACACATCAAAAGGAGGTGTATCAAGACACTATGGATGTCATTCAAAGTTTACAAGGGGAAATCTAGTGTCTAAAGGAGCAATCCAAGAGGGAGGAACAAGGAAGGAGAGTCGAGGTGCCAAAGGATGACCTGGATGAGGTTAAGGAGGTGTGTAAAATGCTAAGGCAAGAGAATATCATTCCCTTGCTAGGATCATGGTTGAGAGAGAAGGTACCACATGTTAGAGGAGAGCACGAGAGGTAGGTCTTGCATGTAAACCTTCCCCCTCACAGCCTTGACTATGACAAGGAGATCACATTAAATGTAGTTGTAGATGGATGGCTCCTTAGTAATATCCTCATTGACACTGTGCAGAGGTTAATGTTCTAACTTTGGATGTATGGCATCAGATGGGAAGACCTGCATTACAGCCATCTTCGAATGTGTCAGTATATGGAAAATAAGACTAAGGTGATGCCCATCGGTGTCTTAAAGGATGTAGCTATTACTATCCAGGGAGCTAAGTTTACTGGGGAATTTGAAGTCTTGGCACTCACTCGAGGTAGATAATTTCCCAGCACTACTTGGGTGCCCATGGTGTTACAAGAACAATACGGACCTTCAGTTTAACAAAGGGTACATCAGCTTTGAAAACAAGGAGGAGTGGGTAATTATACCCTTGGATGATGGGAAGTCGACACCCTATATTGAACCTTTGGGGGAAGAATTTCTAGACAGGATATACGTGCGCTCAATCAAGGACCCAGAGATAATACATCCTACTAACGGAGTTATCTAGTTTGAGGATGCTCAGTCAGTAAGTGATACCACTAGTCTAGCATGTGACAATTGGGTGTAGGGAACTTATGAATTGATGGGATGGTAGTTGAGAGGGTTGGTGACCAAGGTAACAAAGGCGTGCATAGTTCGGTACCTAGGAGGAAAAGAGCTGCCCAAGTATTCAGGAGGAGCCTTCCCTGAGATCTTTCTACAGGAGGTGGAAGCTCAGTGGAAGGATGAGAAGGAATAGAGAGGGATGATAAGTTATGTCCTTCTTGCACAATGGCATGGTGGTGGGCTACACATCAGGAGAGCCTTTTGGAATGGCGTGAAGTAAGAATTTCTCTCTCTATCAGATTCTCTAGGAGCAATGTGCCCACTGCTATCAAGGAGTACCATGTGAAGGAGCCCACCTCTTTCCATATCCAGGAGTGTGAACAACTCTGGAGAGAAGGCATAGAATATTTGCCACCATCCCTCTGGGTGTACAAGTTGTATACTACACTTGCAAGGTTATGTGCACACATGACACATTCATTCGAGACATGCCACCAGACGAGGGGAACCGATAAGAGCTCGCGGTGACCATATTCAAACCTTTGAGTATTGGAGTACCAAGCCATCAGTTGATAAGGCCTTGTAGGGTATCAATCAACTTACCATGGGGGATAGTGCCATGGTGGAAGATAGGATGTTGGAATTACTAGGTGAACTAGGATTAGAGGCGCACTTTGAAGAAGAAGTAGAGGAAACAGAAGAGTTACAACTTGAGCACGTGTGCTTGGAAAATGAGAAAGGAAAGTTAGTGTATGTGATTGATGGAGAGGAATCAGAAAGCTTGGATGTTAGCCATTCCAGCAGGGACACATGAGGTAGTGGAAAATGCCGATACTTGCATCGTTCCTACCATGAGGCCTTAAAGATAAAGAAGGTTAACATCAGTTTAGGAGAAGAACCTAAGGAAGCTATTATTGGAGATTCTTGGTCGAGAAGGAAGTCTCTAAGATCATTGATCATTACGTGAATTTTAATATTTATTCCCGCGTGGGTACCATGAGCTCAAAGGAATTCACCATTCCTTGGGGAGATGAAGATAAAGTCAAGGATGGTGTGCGCACAGTCGGGAAGAGGCCCTACTAGATGAATCCCAATTTGCATGTGAAGGTTAAGGAGGAGAGAGACAAAATGATAGCTTTTGGGATCATTGAAGTAGTGGAGGAATCAAAATGGATAAGTTCGATGGTAATCAACATCAAGAAGGATGGGTGGATTAGGATCTGCATGATTTAAAGGGAACTGAATGTAGTTTGTGTCATTGATCCCTTTCTGACCCCCTTCACTGAATTTTTTTTGGAAGGAGTCACTGGGTGTAAAATCTATTCCTTCATGGATGGATTTTCGGGGTACCACCAAGTCTGGATTGCAAAGGAGGACCAGGAGAAGAAAATTTTGCCACTAAGTGGGGAAGTTTTGCATACACAGTCATGCCCTTTGAGTTGAAGCATGTGCCTACTATTTTTTCACGCACAAGTGGTGCAAGCGTTGCAGGACTTCATCCATAAGTTTCTTCAGGTCTATTTGGATGATTGGATAGTCTATGGTCTAGTTAAAGACCATTGTGACAATTTAAGGTTAATGTTTGAGAGGTGTAGGTAGTTGAGGATATCCCTCAACATTAAGAAGTGTGTGTTTGCTACACCCTTTGGAACTTTATTTGGGCATATCATATGTAAGGAGGGCTTGTTGGTAGATCCTACTAAAGTTGTAGTTATTATGGGGTTAGGGAGCCTACTAGCCAGAGTGCAGTGTGCAGATTCCTTGGGCATATGGGTTATTACAGGAAATTCATCAAATGGTATGCCGAATCACCGCGCCTTTAGAGGAGCTTCTCGAGACATAGAAGTTCCTTCCATTGGGGAGAGGCGCAACAGAGGGAATTTAATACATTAAAGGATAGGCTTGTCACCGCACCTATATTACGTTTTCCCTCTTGGAACAAGCCATTTCGTGTCCATGTAGATGCCTCAGGGACCACTATTGGAGCAAGTGCTTGCATAGCCAATCAAAGGAATTGTTGATCATACTTTGTGTTTTGCAAGCAGGAAGCTAACACCAGCAAAGCAGAACTACACCACAACTAAGCGCGAGGAATTGTCAATGATCTACATGCTTTTTAAGTTTAGACAATATCTGCTAGCAACACCCTTCATATTTTACACCGACCACATGGCATTAAAGTATTTGGTGAACAAGCCTGTTCTACAAGGGCGCATATGTTGGTGGGTGTTATTATTTCAAGAGTTTGAGTTCACTGTTGTAGTGAAGCCTAGGAAAAGCAATTATGGACCTGATCATCTGTCAAGAATTGATTTAGGGGAGGATACGTAGAGTATTGAGGAGATAATGCCAGATGCGCAACTATTTAGATTGTGGCATATGCCCTCAAATTTAGAAGAGATTGCAATATTTTTAAAGGAAGGTGTGGTGCTAGAAAAAGTAGTTAACCATACGCATCACTCCTACATGTTAATCAGTGGAGACTTATACAAGTTGGGATGTGATGAAGTTTTGCACGCAATTGTGTATTAGAGCATGAGCGCCTCGCCATCATGGAGGAAGCACACGAAGGAAGTGCGGGTGGGCATTATGCAGGTGATGCCACCATGCGTAAGATATTAATGGTAGGTTTGTGGTGGGAAACCATGTACAAGGATTGTAGAGACTATTGTAAAGCATGTGACCATTATCAGCGCATTGGAAAACTAGGAAAGAGAGATGAAATGCCTTTGCACCCTATCCCTAGCATGGAGCCTTTTGAAAAGTGGGAAATAGACTTTGTAGGCCCTATTGCACCAGTGGTGCATAGGATTGGGTCATGCTATGTCATCACTTGCACGGATTATTTGACCAGGTGGGTAGAGGCAGCCCCAACTAAAGATTGCACAACAACCACAGTGGCAAGGTTCTTGTGGGAGAACATTATCACGAGGTATGGATGTCCATTGAGTTTGACTAGTGATAGGGGTACACATTTCTTGAATGAGACCGTGAGGATCTTGTTAGCAGAGTTCATGGTGGCTCATCACAAGACTATGCGCTATCACCCACAAGAAAATGGAATTGCGAAGCATTCAATGAAATACTGAGTCATACCTTGACCAAGATTTGTGATGTCGGAAGACAAGATTGGGATGAAAAAGTATCGTAGTATTGTGGGCTTATAGGACAACGTATAAAAGGTTGAACAAAGCCACACCATTTTAGTTGGTGTTTGGCGCGGAAGTTGTTTTTCCAATTGAATTCATGTTACCTTCTCTGCGAATAGAGAACACAAGAGGGTTAGATGATGAGAAAGTACTAGAAGAAATAATTGAGGAGTTAATGAAATTGGATGAGAGATGATCACTCGCCAGGTGGAGCCAAACAACAGAGAAAGCAAAGCAGAAAGCTTGGCATGATCACCACATTAGAAACAAGAAGTTTGAGGTTGGGCAGATGGTTTTACTATATGATTCTAAGTTTTTGTGCCATCCTAAGAAGTTGAAAGTCCATTGGTTGGGTCCTTACACAATCTTGTACATCCTTGATTTGGGTGTGTGCCAGTTACAAGCGCTAGATGGGACGAAGTTTCTGGACACTTCAATGGGAGTAGGCTGAAGCCCTACTATAAATAAGTCTTCTTGGTGTTTATAAATAAGGTAGTTTTTCCAATTAGTTTAGAATTTTTCTTTATGCATTTCTTTTCTTATGTTTCCCTTTTGCGTTGTTGTTTTGTTTTGCACTGGGTGCCGGTATCCTTATTTACTACTTGTTGAGAATTTTTGAGTGCGCAGAGGACCGCACATCATTTTAAGTGTGGGGTGGAGTAATGTGAAGGAGTGCATGGTTAAAGTGCCAAGGAAGTTTGTGTTAAAAATCCCAGTTGAATGGCCCGGTTGAAAGAGGTGTATGGAGAGAAAAGATAGAAAAAGGATGGTTGGTGCCAAGATAAAGCTACTTATAGATCCCACATACAAAGGAGGAGAAAGTGCATTAAGCAACACGAGGTAGGTGAGAGAAAAAATTAGGACAAAAGAAGTGCCTTTGGTGCTAGTTTTGCACACGTAAGAGTCTCCTGTCAAGTTGGATTGGTTGCACGCCAGAAGGTTAGAGGATTTTCTACGCAGGTTGGGCACGTGAGGGAAAGCGCTTAAGTCAGGCTTTGTTTGAAAAATATGCATTAAATGAAGAAAGTATAGTGGTAGGTGAAGTAGCACTTAATGCTCAAAAAGGGAAAAACTATAAATAAGGGGGTCGGGACACTTCATTTTTCACTTTGTGTATAAGAGAATGAAGTGCTTTTTGCACCTTTGCAAACTAGGGCTTCCAAAAAAACTAATCCGTGTGAAGAAAAATTTGGAGAAATTGAAGCATAAGTAGCTAGTTCAGATTTGTGAACCAGGAGGAAGGGATTTCACGGGCATGGGAGAAAGTGTGAGAAGACACCGTCTTGTGAAGGGAGTATCCTAGTTAGGGTTTAAAGAACTAGGGCACGGGTGTGAGTAATTTTCTTCACAAGTTTGAGATCTAGGGTTGGAGAGAATGGAAGAACAAAGTAACATAAGTGATTGAAGTGGGTAGAAGACCTAGAAAATGGCACCCAAGAAACTAGATAGTACACCTAAGAAGGGAAAAGGAAAGGGCAAGGGCAAACAACAAGAAATTGAAGCAAGCACAAATGAGGAATGGTATGCAGAAATGCAATACCTAGATGGAGTGTTGTTGGGGAAGGAGTGGGAGTCCCATCTTAGGGATATGTCTATAAATGATTATAATCATCGGACAAGCACAATTAAAAAGGAGTTGGTGCTAGAGTTAGTACACCCAAAAACAAGAGGATGCCAAAAGGTTTGCCCATATATAATGATAACGTAAAGGTCAAATTGGAGAAGGCAAGGTTACTACAACTCTTTAATTTTCCCTATGTCGGGAAACTCGAAGCGCGATCAGTATCAATGGCTGATGTCACGTGTGCATGAGGAATATTTCCACTTTGCGGGGTGCAAGATGTGCATAACTCCTCATCTCATTTCATAATTCATAGGACTCATTTGTGAAGGAGACGGTTGGAAGATGATTTGACAGACAAGGAAGTGATTAAGGAAACTATCGCCACTCTTGCTTACAAAAAGGGGTCAAGGTATTATGATGTCGCAGACATCAAGGATCCAGTAATGAAGATGGCCACGCACTTGGTGTCAAAGCTAAATGGCTAGGAGAGATGGAATCAAGTTAGTAAGCCATGGTTAAACATTTTCGAAAGATTTCAGAGGGCACCATCTATAATTTGTCCACATTCATCGCAGATGAAATTATCAACTGCACAAAGGAAGGTGACAGGATCCTTTTTGGAAATGTGTTGCTGACCATCATGTTCTTAGAGATAGGGGTATCAAATGCATCAGATAAGTTTATATGGGAGTACCCTGATGAAGACCCCTTGCCCGCCAAAATATTTGAGAAGTATGCTTGTGACACTATGAAAATAGTGCACAAGGTGCGCTTGGAAAAGTGGTACACACACCTAAGGAACGCGTTTGGGGAAGAATGGAGAATTCTCGAACAACTGCCAGTGGCCACTAGGGGAGAGGTATAATTTTCATGTACCAGCATTATTGCCTGGGAAAATTCAAGTTGATAGATGAATCATGGAGCCCATGGTGCAAGCTCCCCTTTGCCTTCACAGCTCAGTACTTCCAAGCGGGAGTAAACAGGTTCAAGGAGTCCAAAAAGTTTAAGTTGGACCTTGGTAGTTTGGAAAAAGACCATAAGGAATTGTACAAAGGGTTGGTCTACCCTAGCAAGCACGCGTACATAGAGTGGTACATGTCACATGAAGTGTAAATGACAAGGCCCATGACTCTGCCCATTACAGGAGGATCCGTGGTGCACGTTTACATTCACATAAGGCCCAAGTCAGAGAAGGGCACATACCTAGAAAACGAGGTATCTATACCTCAAGATCCAACTGGGAGGAAAAGACCCACGCTCAAACGGGAGGAAAAGAACCAGAAAAGAAAATCCCAAGTGTGGTGGAGACATAGGAAATAGGTTCCCCGGGACAAGTGCCAGAACTAGCACGTACGTGCACAAGAAAAAGGCCGTAATCAGAGAAAAGACTCTAGAACTAGAAGAACCATCAGATAAGGAGTCATCAGAAGAAGAAACAGTCACCTACACCAGAATCTCCGGTTAGGAAAAAGTAGAGGGTAGAAGAGGAGACCACCTCGAAAGAAGCTGGAAGTATGGGAAAGTACATAGGAGAGAAGGATGGTAGTGAGGAAGAAGTAAGTGGGGAAGAGGACCTAGGAAAGATCAAGGGCCGCCTATTTTCAATATACATGATTCAGAGGAGAAAGGAAGAGAATAAGAACAAGGGTTCTTTTTTTTGCGGTGCAAGGATAGCCAGGTAGGAGGAAACACCCAGGACATGGGAAAATATGAAGAGGCTAGCGCACAAAGGAAAGAGGTTCCTATCTTGACACAAGAGTAAATGAATAAGGTGGTAGAAGAAGAGGAGACAAGAAACATTGAGACCCTAATAGAAGACAAAGTTGGACACGACACCGATCCAGTGTTGAATAAGGAGAAGGAGAGTGCAGAAGAGGAATGCGGCAACACTAGAGGCCCGGTTTTAAGTATAAGTATACCTAAAGGTATGCACACAGGAGGAAGGCACAAAGAGGGGGAGGCTAGAGATGGGTTATATTGATGACCCCAAGAAGGTGTTTCATGTGCGGTTCTAGAGTACACTTCGGTGGAGGAGCTTGTATGCATGTCATCTTTCGACAAGGAGGCTACCTACCCACGAAAAGGAAGATGATCTCTTGGGAAATTGAGTCCCACCTTGATGAACCAGAGTTTGAGGTAAGCCAAGGGGCAATAGTAACATTTCCAAGACTAGGAGAAGATAACCCAGTGGTGGATACCCAGTAGCTCTCGGATGAACAACTAAGTAACACACTTAACAAAGTCTCTATTGAGATAGAAGCTAGACTCTTTGGGTGAAATGATAGGATCAGGGATTTGGAAGGGGAGCTGAAGGAGAAAGAGGAAGAGCTAGCTACATTAACCAAGGAGCTGAGCTAGGAAAATTTAATCAAGACCCCAGTGGCAGCGAGGAATTGAAGGATGAAAAGGCCAAGGTGAGTGTTGTGTACAAGAAAGTAGAATCCATCAACGAGGCCATACTATTAAAGCATCCAGACCTAGCATCTCCCGCGTAGAAGTATGGATCTTGCTTTGGGATGCCTAGAGGATTTAACAAGGGTCCTCACCATGGAAAGACAACCACCAGCCTTGGAGTTTGTAGAGGAAGTGGCCGCGTGCCTAGAGAAGGAAGACAAGTTGAAGATTGTAGCGCTCATTGTAGAGTATAGCAAAGTGCTTGCTAATGTAAGGGCTGCTTCTGGACCGGTAAGGCTACATACGATAATTGCGTGGATAGAGACAAAGTGGTGAGAACCCTGGTCACCACTCATGAAGCAGAACTCAAGGAGTTCTAGGAGAAAAACAAGGGGAATAGGGTGGAGAGAGACAAAATCCTTTTCGAGGTTGAGAAGAAATTAGAGGCCATTGAAACCTTAAGGGTTTCAATCAAAAACTAGTTGAAGGAGATATATCCATGTATCACACGAAGAATGGACGTGTTGGAGGATATATGCAAGGAGTTGGAGAAAATCACGGATACTATGAGCGCACAAGGAGATGGACTAAATTTTGGGGAGGTAAGCACCCTAGTCGGTGACCTCTATCAAAGAGCGCAGACAAAGTCAATGCCTAGAATAAATTGGAGGCCGACTTATAAAAGGATTTTCCTAGTTTGTTGCAGTGATTCTTTCACTCTCCCATTCTTTCATCCCCTTATTCTTTTTCCTAGGTATAAGCCTATTTGTATTCTTTCTCTCACTAAGGGAAGTGTTCCTGTGGATGGAGAATAGGCGTCTTTGTGGGGTTATGTTGGGCCCCTAGAATATTTACTAAGTACAAAAGGTGCATAGGCGTGTAAGGTCCCAGTTAAATAAAGGCGCGCAAGGACAAAGCGCACAAGGAAAAGCTTTAGAAAAGGGTTTAAGGAATTCCATGGCACGCGTGACGCGCGAACAAAACCAAGGGTTCAAGACAGACAAAAATTGACGTTCATGGTAGAACATGTGAAAAGCATGACTGACTATGCATGGATAAGATGTTAGCCTGGTGATAGGTTGGTGCGGAAGGAGCATGCTTGCGGTAGAATCTTCTAGAAGCACATCATGGGATAAAGTGGGAAGCTCAGGCCTAGAGGAGCATGCTTGCATGGAGGACCACATTCAGACACTTGGCATTAGATTTGAGGGTGTTGGAGGATGAGTTAGCAGTCTAGAAAAGCTATAAATACAAGTGCCTAGTAGAGTAAACAGAGAGACTTAGAGTGTGGGTGGAGCTCTGTAGAAATACTACAAGAAATGTGTTAATGGTTAATTGCATTCGGGAAACGATATATTGGGTATGGGGATTGTAATTTTTCATTTTTGTAGCTTAGTTACATAAGTCCAATTATAATGCATGACTATGCGGTCTACTTCTCTGTGACACTCTGTAATGGCTCCATGGATGTAATGAGGTTACCTATTATATATACATGAATATAAATGATTCTGATGCATACTTCTCTCTCATGAGTTCTATTTCCTTTTATGCTAAGTATGGATGCTTGTATGCTTCTTTCTGTTATGATACACGTTATAGATTCTATTAAGTACTCTATTTGAAATGACTACAAGGATCTAGAGGTCGTCTTGAGCTCTATGGTTCTTGTATGTCCTAAATCCATTTGAAAGTATTTTAAACACAAATCATAGATGATGTTTCCCACTAAACTCACATAAAAGATAGACTTGGCACCGCGCATGCCTTGGGTGAGCATCTAGCTTTCGTTCGGTGATAGGACGGTGCACATGGGGTTCCTTTATTTTGTGTTAAGGGAAAAAATGACTATAGATGCTCGCTCCGATTGCATACGAGATGTGATTATTCTCTCTTGCTCTCTGAAATGTGCCAACCTCAAAATAAGGTTACCAAAGGGAAGAAAAGGTAACCGACGATCATTCTAGGTTGACCGGTGTCAGTTTAGGGGTGACCGGTGTCGATTAGGGTGGGATTTCCTAGGTTTACTAAAATGGGCATATCTTATTGATTTCTTGGATCCAATTAGTTTCTTTTTACAGATTAGAACGGAAGATTCTTTTCTAATGTGTGGGAATGTGGTTAGAGGGAATGTAGAATTTGATTTTTAATGTTTAGGTAGGTCATAGTTAGTTATGGCAATATACTAAGAATAGATTTGGGGTGAGGTGGTGGTGTGGGAATTATCTTAATTAGGATAATTAAATAATAAATATTGTGAGGACATGGATTAATTAAATTAAATTAATTAAATTAATATTAGTGTGGGGTGAAAGGGGCCATGGCTAGGTAAGTGTGTTCAGGTTGGTTATTTGATGAGGGGTCAAGGGGATTATGACCCAATTTTAGTGTCTACATTTTTCCCCTTTTTGTTACATAGGTTGTATTAGTAAGCAACACTAACAAAAATAAGATGTGGTTACCCCATATGTGGGTGAAGGTGATCCCCCTCAAACCGAGAACCGATGAGGCGGAAGGTAGAATTGGTGATTGGTTTGATAAAAGATGAATTTGATGAAGAGGAAGGTGGAAAACAATGGTGAGGGGGAAAAGGTCCAATCGGGTAATCCAGGTAATGGGTCGGGGTCAAAGGTAGTAATAGTTAAACACACGCACTGTGTAGAAGCTGCAACACGCTACCAAAGTTGAAGAGTAGGAAAAATCTACATTGTCTAAGGTCGATAGGTTTATCCAAACAAGGTTGAGGTGATTCCGGTATCCAAGGTATAGGATATGGTCAAGAAACACAACGTAGGTCAGGTGCAGGAATGTTTAGGTATGTTCCGGTACACCAAAGGTTGGGTCAGGATAAACGGTCATGGTAAGAGGCAAGGTAAGGTCATTAGGTCAATCAACATGGGTAATAGTGTCACAAGGTATAATGAGCACATGAGGTCACATGTCACTAGAAATGTTCCAGGTCCAAGTAGCTAGGTCACGGCATGGGTAGGGCTGAGGTATGGGTAAAATAACGAGTCCCCAAATGATGAAGAGGTTAGGTGGTAAATGATGAGGTCAGGAGGGTAAAGTGAAGTGTCCAAGTCAGGTGTGGGTGAGGTAGAAAGGATTCAGGCTAGAAAATTAGGGGTAATGGGTAGTAATAAGACTAAGTAGGATAACCGACAATGGTCATAATTAACCGATGTTGGTCACCATGAACCGACCATGATATGCTACGGCACAAGACCGATGTCGGTCAAGGTGAAACCATCACCGGTCAAGTCGGAAGGTTATAAAAAGAAAAATTTCCACATTTTAGAAAATCATTTGTCATTTGCCACATAGGAGAAAATGACAAGAGAGAGAGAAATAGGTGGAAAGTGACTAAGTGACATGGAGAGCTGAGTTGGTGAACCACAGAGTGAGGGATCGTTGGTTGATAGCAGTCTACCAACTCAGTGTGATCGATTTGATTGGGTGGAGAGCCAGAGGGTAGTTGGTGATGGCAGAGGTAGGAGAGGGATTGGGTGGACCTATGTAGCCTGAGGTGCCACCACATAGATGAAAATGTGATGAGGTAAGAGTCCATTCCTATTGTTGTTAGTTTTGAGTAGGTGGAGGAGAGAAATTGGGTAGGAGGAAAGTGGATTTTAGGAGGGAAAATATTAAAACTTTAACGCAGGGAATTTAATGAGAAAAAGGGGAACAAGGGAGGGTAGATTTAGGTAAATGAGGGTGGGAATAGGTAGTGGGTAGGCATTGGTGAGGGAAATGAGCGAAAGGAGGAGTGTAGGTAGAAATAGGGTAGGGTGTCACGGGTTTGTCACCGTGATAGTGACCGACATCGCCTTGCTCTTTAGCCAAGTCGATGGGTAGGTAGTCATCGGTCGGTCAGATGTGATGACCGATGCTAGTTATTATTGGATTGTGGTCGATCCAATGATGACCGATCTTTGGTTAGGCAGCTAGAGAGCGAGGCCCATAAGTAGCTATAATAGACGAGTTAACGAAAGATAGGTAGGGTTAGGGGGAATTAGATGGGGGAAGAGTTATGGGTATGGGTAGGTGAGTGAATAAGGAAGATTAGTGAGAGGGGAAAAATGAAAATAGGTGAGGGTCCGAGGCATGGGTAGATAAGTAGTGTTGATTTAGGGCATAGATATAGGTGAAAGGTTGATTTAGTTAGGGTAAGTGGTATAGTGGGGGTGGCAAGGTTGCATGTAGGTGTGGTCAAGGTTTAATAATATGATTGGTTGTATGCAGGCCAGGGACTAGCTACGGATGAGGGATAGGGTACCTCCCTTTCTCATGGAGATATGAGGGAGCATGAAATGCGAGGAGTGGATCCATGTTGCAGATGTGGGCCTAATTGGGGTCAAACGCTACCAACGTAGTCTAGGAAGAAATTTTTATGGTTTCCCTCATCGATAGATGGGATTCATGACCAATACATTCCATTTGCCAATGGGTGAGATCACGATCACCCTAGAGGATGTTTATAGGATCATGCAACTACCTATAGCAGGTACACAAGTTTACTTGATCTCCTTAGAGGCATTTGAGGAGTTATTGTTACCAGTGTTTGGAGAGGGGCTGGTATTTTTAGGATTCCATAGTGCCATTATGAGCTATGGGGTGATGTATCGAGCCTACCCCAGGAGATGAGGCTGGTAGTGCTTCTGATGGAGGTAGACTACTATTTTGCACTGCCAAATGTAGAGGGTGGGAGGTTCCCATGGTCACTGATGGGGGTTCTACACAACATGGTGGAGAGCAGTACTCGGTTTACATGGGTGCCTGTATTCTTGGTACAACTATACAGGGAGTTGTGGGCTTATGGGTGACTATGGTAATTCAGCTTGTGCTACACATTCTTGTTACATTGTTGGGCCTATGAGCACATTGTGTGTGTGCACCCAGTTGGTATGCCCCAAGATGATGCATTTAAGCAAGGTTTTGTTTTAGTGGGCTACGGTGATGGCTTACGGTAATGGGAGAGCACCGAGTGGTGAAATCTACACATGATGTAGCCTATTACAGGCGATTACTAGAGGGGTTTTCTGATGTGGACATCATTTGGAGGCCATATGTGGGCTTCCCTTCATACAGGTAGATGGCAGTAGAGCTGGATGGGTTACAGATCTACAGGTGGATAGAGGGGCAGTGGGTAGGGAGCATGAGATGATACCCATAGACCGGGTCAGACGATAGTTTGGGTTGCCACAGGATATACCCCCACCCTTCCCATAGTATAGGAGAGATGATGTGGAGAGGCCTATGTCTCCACCATGACCTACAGTGCTGACCGAGAAGGAGGAGGATCCGGTTGATTGATAGATAGATGATGCCGAGGTGACAGATAGGTATAGACAGTGGTGGGATGCACAGCTATGAGTAGTACCGCCGAGGTCGGGCAGCCGGATTTAGCCACCATCACGGTTCAAAGAGATGCCCTACATGGGTAGGTGGCTACCCTGGTGACCCAGTTGGGCATAATACAGGGACATCGATAGGGGCCGAGGTAAAGATTGTGACTCTGCAAGCATAAGTGGCCATTTTTCGAGCACGGGGAGTACAGGGATCGCACCCACACCGGAGGAGAGGGAGAGGGTGGAGATGGATATGGGGTGTAGATAGCCACCCTATAGGTGCAAGTGATAGGTTTGCAGGGCTAGTTAGCTACGGCGTAGGGATATGTTATAGGTTTGCAGGGCCATTTGGCTGCTACACAGGCATAGATAGTGGCCCTTTAGGACCAGTGCACAGTGTATAGGCTCCAGGGCCGATGACACGCCCATACGGGAAGGGACAGTGGTCCCGTTATTTAGGAAGGATCGGGGTAGGTAGGGTCGAGGCCGATGGCACCACCACAGACAGTACCTGTAGCTAGGTTGAGAGATGCCATGGGCGAGGTGAGATACTACTAGGATCACTTGATGGCAGCGGGATATATGTCTTATCATATGCCGAGCACAAAGCACAACAGGCCTCGAGTGAGAGGAGAAGATCCCACACACATAGTGTGGAGAGTACGGGGCCAACGAGCCTAGGGGTTGGGTCAGGGTGAGGCCACTAGTGCACGGAGACCAGCTCCAAAGGTAGGACCATCAGGGGCCAGACCAAGGCGAGGTGGAGAGAGGTCAATTGGACGTCAAGCTAGAGGAGCGGAGGAGGAGACAGATGAGACAGGCTTGGATATTAGATGGGGAGATGATTGAGCTCTATGTATGATTAGTTTATTTTTGACATCATATTTTTGACATATATATTGGCCTGCATGTTGAAGATAGTGAGGATGTACATGAGAGTTTTTGAGATTTTTTTATATACACCGGCCTATATGTCAAAGATATTTGAGAGTCATGTATATGGATACACATGTTTAGATGATTTATTTATAGATATGATGGTGATTATGGAATGATGTATATATGGTTGTGTGTAACTTGCTATTTTTATTTGTATATGTGATGGAAACCAAGTAGTGTAGGCATGATATGGCCTGAGTCATAGGCATGGATTGAGTCAGGTTGACGTAGGTATGATGAAGTTTAGGTTGGTTTAGGTATGGTTGAGTTGAGGTTGGTTGAGGTATGTAATTCATTAATTTGTGCAATTAATGATGATATGGGTCACGTGACAATGTTTTTGTAGTAAAATTCATGATAATGGTAAAGAAATGGTAGACATAATGAATGTATGAGTGATGATGATAAAGATGTGAAGCAATTGTTGTTTGTTTGGTTTAATTTCCAATTATTGATATAAAAAGGAAACTAACTAGGGTAGAATGTGACTAGGAAAGGGGACAGGGGTGGTTAGGGTAGAGAGTGTTCGAGCTAACCTCCAAGGGCCCCATACCCTCGAGTGTTGCCTACATAGTCCCGGTGAACAGGGGACCTCGGTCGATGTAGTTCTCCCATAAGCGAGGGAAAGATGCGAGGAGGTATGAGAATGGGTTGGTAGGTTATAGGCATGATTGAGTCGGGGTATTTTAGGTATGGTTGAATTATGGGAAAATTGGCATGGGTGATTTTAAGTTGATTATGGTGAAAGAGGAAAATTTCCTAGAGATAAGCGTCGAGGGTCTAGTCCTATATAGGATAATCAATATGTAATGAAGAAGAAAAAATATATGAAGAGGCAAGAGAGCCACTTGATTGGTGAGGATCATAATGGGTGGATCATACCTTAGATAGACTGGTGAACATAAGACCTTAAATACATTGCATGATTGATTATTCTAAAGGTGAAGAATAGTCACATGATCACCAAATATCACAGTTTCAGTAGGTCCCTTGACGCGGTAGGAAATGAAGGTGCAAAGTGTGAGAAGGTGAAAAAAATGGTTGGGTTATATGATATGAGGTAGCATGCTTGTTGGCAAGAGATCCAAGATCACAATGAGAAAGTCCATGATGAATTTTTTTAATGTTTCACTTGTATTTGAGATAGACTGATCGATGCGGGAAGCTTTGGATTTTTTTGGAATCGGGCTTTTCATAGCTGTCCTTTGAGGGAGAAGTCTATTTATAGCAGCGATGTAGAGAGAAATATTTACTTTTTGAGGGAGTCATATTTTTATTGGAAGTTTGACTCAAGGAGTTGGATCCCATGTGGAAATTATGTGAGGTATTTTAAGTCATGGAGAAGACTAGGTACTGATTTGGATTCTTGTTCGAAATCAAGGTAAAATGACCATGGGATCTCATCTGAAAGAAGATGAAAAGTATGCATGAGAATCATGCCAATTGTAGAGTCGTGGTACACATATTTAAGAGAGGGTAAAAGAGTGACGGGTATACACATGATTCTTGTTTAATCATTGGGGATGGTATAGTGAAAGGAGGGAAGTGAATAGTGCTCAAGGGATGAGCATGAAAAGAGGTAGAAGGTGAGGTAGGACTGAAAGTCAATAGTAGAATGGTCAAAGATGCAAGGAATTAAGGGGTTCAAGTTCAGGTTTACCATCGAGTGAAGATAAATGATAAGCACCTGATCCATAGGCATGAGTCACAATGTATGGTCCAAGCCAATTAGGAGCAAATTTTCCCGTTTACTTTTTTTCTTCTTTGGTTACATGTTGATTTTCCTTTAGGATGAGGTCACCAACTTGGAAGGTTCGTTCATGAACACATTTTTCATAGGCACATTTGATACATTTTTGGTAAACTTGGAGATGGTCAAGAGCATGAAGACAGCGTTCATCTAATAACTCAAGTTGTGTTAAATGGTCCTGTGAAATTCATCATCATTAAGCATGTCATGGAGAGATACGAAGAGATGAGAGGCATAACAACCTCTATACCATAGACCAAAGAAAAGGAGTGGCAGCAGTGGAAGTGTGAATACTAGTACGGTATGCCCACAGGGTGAAAGGAATGTGTGTATGCCAGTCCTTCCTAGTATCATTAACCACTTTCATGAGAATTTTTTTCAGGGTTTTATTAGTGGATTCGGATTGGCCGTTGGTTTGTGGGTAATAAGGTGACGAGAAACTTAGTTGAATGTTGAAGGCGTTACAAAGTTTTCGCAAGGTTTTATTTTTGAATTTTTTTCCGTTATCAGTGATGAGGTGATGTGGGACACCAAAGCGAAAGATAATGTGATGATTGATGAACTCACATATTTTCTTGTATTTTGTGGAGATGAGAGGTATGGCTTCAACCCATTTGGTGTAATATTCGGTAGTGGTGATTATCCATTGATGTCTCTAGGAAGAATGGGGATTGATCTCTTCGAAAAGATCCAAACCCCATTGAGAGAAGGTAAAAGGTCACAGTGACTGTAAAGCATGACTGGGTGTATGATGAAGATTGGAATGTTGTTGGAATTTTACACAACACTTAACATAGTCGCAACAATCATGGTTAAGAGTCGGCCAATAATAGCCTAGGCGAATAATATGCTTAGCAACTATGAGACCACTGAAGTGACCTCCACATATGCCATCATGAACTTCCTTAATGGTATAGGGAATTTCAGAACGTGTAAGGCAATCGCAAGAGAATACTGTCAAAGCCACACTTATAGAGGATGCCACCTATGATGACATAATGAGAGGCCCTTTTAAGAAAGGCACGTTTTCCATTACGAGTGAGGTCGAGAGGTAAGATGGAGAGGAAAGATAGTCCGAGTATCGTTTATACCAAGCTCACCGGGGTCGAAGCGGTGGTTCCGATAGAGTAAACTTCACGAGGTAATTAAGAAGGTGATTGGAGTCTTTGTATGATGACAAAAGTTTTAGAGTCGGTGGGTGAAGCGGTATTTGAGAAGCCAAGAAGGCCATGGTATCCGTAATTTTTCTAGACCTTGGGATGGTTTGAATGGCATAACGATCAAGGTGGTCAAAAGTATGTCCACCGATGCTTTTACTTTTGAAGTATCTCATTACAACAAAGGTATATACCATTGACTTGGTTTATGACCAATTGAGAATCACCAAAGATGTTGATTGACTTAACATCTAAGGCATAAGAATCCTTAAGACCTAATATGAGTGCTTCGTATTCAGCAATATTGTTTGTACAATCGAAATCGAGTTTGAAAGACAAAGGCATGGGTTCACCATCAAGCGGAATGAGGATAACACCCTTGACAATTTCTATATTCCTCCTTTGCATTTCAAGTGTTGACAGGTGATTTTCTTTTAAAGATGTGTTCTTTTGATTGATGGAGATCATGCTTGATATGGATAAATCTTTTCTGCTCTTAAGATCATTAGAATGAAATGGAATGGCTTCCTTGAATCCATTTTTCACTTCTTTTAGATGAGTTGCAATCTGGTTTAAGAGTTGAAAACTTATCTCCTTATCTGACTCATCCTTGGATCAATTTTAGTGATCCAAGGAATGTTTTAAATCTGCTCAGTTGAATGAAGGGTAAATTGACATTCAATAAAATTGAGGGACATATCGGACTAAAATTTTTTGTAACAAGTTCTTAGATTTTGTGTGAACGTGTTTCCATTCAGTTGTATATTGTGCTTGGGTATTTGGAGATCAATCATGGCAGAACATTACTGAATTAAATGAAATACAATCTCATTCACAGATAGAAGAATTCAAAATCCTAAAACTAAAGGATTAACCTACGGAATCCTAAGTTGGGTAAGAATATATATATACTACCTAGCTATGTTACTTAATTGAATTTTTATCCTAACCTAAGCTTTGTGCTAAAGGATTATGGAGAGGTTACTAGGCTATTTAATTTAACCTAAAACCTAATGCTATAAGATTATGTGATGATCTAACCTAATGCCTAAAACTATTATGTTGTGAATTAATCTAACCTATGTGGAAACTACCCAAGGTAATGTGTAAGGCCTAGGGTGATTAATTCTAAACTAAATCAAGTTTAAGGATCTATCCTAAGCTATTTTAATGGGAACCTAATGGGTTACATGCATCAAAGGTGACGGTTCCAATGGCATTTAAGTTGTTGATAAGGTTTTTAAGGCATAAAGTACTGCCAGTTTTGGCAGGGGCTAGTTGACTTGGCGGAGGCTTATGTGGAAGTTTCACTAAAGATGGAATTGCATGTTAAATGTGAATTGGCATTTGCCAGACTTGGGAGGTGGTGGCAAGGAAAGATAAGTGGGAAAATTGGAATTAATGGAATTTATTGGTCTCGGTTTTTGTTCACAAACCATCTAGGAAACTTGGAAGGCGGGTTTGTGGGAGGTTGTTTGTTTTTGCATGCTTTCTAGATTTTTCTCTACATGGAGTAAACTGGTTCTTCAAACCAGCAGTTTGACTTGCACTTCTTTATTATTTTTAACTCACCGGTCTATTTTCGATCATGGGAAGGTATATGAGGCATTATGAGGAAATTTGTTTGTTGATCTTTCGTGGAGAAGAAAAGGAGTTGGAAGCTCATCTGGAAGTCTCCTTCGATTTGGCAGAAGCGCTATTAGGCATGATAGGCTCTAATCTTTAAGATCTCTTGCTTTCTTCTAAATGTTTCATTAAAACAAGTCTGCTCTTTTGAGATTCTTGGCTTGCATGTTTTATCTGGTTATTTGCTTGCTTTGGGTTTTATAAATCTTTGGAAATTTGGATATGAAATCCTTAGAAAAATAACATTAAGTTTGGAAAATTACCTTGTGTTAGTTCTTTTAAAAAAGAATGCATGCAAAACGTATTTCTGTAACTCTGCTTGTCATTCTAGAACTGGTAATTGAAGTGTTCTATTTTAAATGACCTTCGTTGCTATTTAAATATGGTTCTGTGTTTGTGGGAACCTTGAGTTCCATCTGATCTTGTTGGAGTTTGTGTTTTGTTTGATCTTGAGCTTGTATTGAGCTCGTGTTTTGCTTGAGCTTGTAATCGAGCTCATATTTGGTTTGGATCTTGTTTTTGGTTTCGTGTTTGATGAAAACTGGTGATGGAGGTTCTTGTTACCCTGGGACCGTGTTTGGAATCTTGGATAATCCTGGATTGTTGTTGAAGTCTGTATATAGCTTGATGCTTGTGTTTTATTTTCTTATGATAATCTAGACTATTGTTTGAAGTCCGTATGTAACTCTGTACTCATGTTTATTCCTGTATTATTTGGGACTATTAATGGGAGTTCATATTGTATACAACACTCATATTTTATTACTTTTATGGTTTCAAACTTTGGTGAGAAACTTGTGTATCGTTGGAGTTGGAAATAGGGCTTTTGATAAGATGTAAACAGATAATGGAAGCCCTCTACTATTCTAAACTATTAATAGGTATGTAATCTCTTGGTCATGATCATTATTATGATAACTTCAATTTCGACACTTAATCTGCAATTGTTACAACAAGAATTGTCATGCGAAGATATATTCCTCGACCTTTAAGATCATGTTTGTAATGAGTAAGTATTCTTACATTACAATTCTTGCACACTATAACTCTATTTACTTAGGATTGATGTCATTATGTCTTGTGATTCACAAAGTTGTGAACCTGCAGAATTGCTTTTGTACTCGATGAATTTATATAAGTTGACAACACACCTTAAATCAATTCCATTGATCTAAGGTATGCTTCAACCTTCTTTATTTTCGTCTTGTCGATTAATTTTCCAAATAAAATGAAGTCTAGAACCGAGCTGAAATTTTTGTAAATTTTAAAGAACCTAGTTACAGGTATACTTACTTGGCATCATGTTGCCAATGGTAAGGTTTGATTTCCTAGATACATATGAGTTGTAACACTAGAAAGCGTAAGATAGAAAAAGGTTGGTATAAGGATGTTAAGGCATATATGTAGTCTAGGACGGGATGTCCTGCACTATACTGGTTTTAAGCCTAAGGTAGTAAGACCTACTTGGAACCTATTTTTGAATTGCTATGGATTATGTTTTAACCTATGAAATAATATTTATCCTACATGGATTTTAAATTAAAAATTTTATAAACTAACCTAAGGTGAATCCTAAGGATCTACGAGCTAGAAGGAAACCTAACTATTAAAATTGTGACCTAGACTATTGCTAATCCTAAGAGGGACCTATGGGATACATGTCAAGTGGGAGGATAAAGGGGAAGGTTTTAAACTTTAATGAAGGACTTAAATGCAGTCCTTGTAGTTTTAATCACCAAGTTTGGCGGGAGCAAGGAAGTTAGAGGCATCTAACTAGCAATGTTACTAAATTTGAATTACATGCAAATTATAAAATAGAACTCACCAAATTCGAGTTGGTGGTGGCATGAGGAAAGAGAGGGAAAATGCGTTTAATGCATTTATTGGCATTGGTTTTGGCAACCAGCCCACCTAGGAAAGAGGAGAGTGGATTTTCGTGGGGTTATTGTTATTCATTTGGTTTTCTAGTTTTTTCATATTGTTGTTCTTTCGAACCTGCAAGTTCATTTTTCATCCATTGTTGTTTTGACCACCTTCAAGTGGTTTCTGGGCCTGTGGAAACGAGGAAGCAATTGAGAGATCTGGTTGTTAACGTTGTTTGGAGGGAAGAAACTCTTGAGAAGCTTGGTTGTGACCTTCTACAAGTTAACAAGAAATTATACAGGCATGTTAGGATCTTTTTGTTAAACAGTTATGCTCTTTATTAAATGTCTTCATTAAAAGAACTCTACTCTTAGAAATGCATGGTTTTATGAAAATATGTTGGTGTGTTTTGGATGTGATCTTTTGCTTGAGTTATCATTTGGAAAAGATGCGGTTTGGGTATCTTCTAGATGCATGCATGAGAAAATGGGTGTTCTTTGTTGAATTCGTAAGTGAAGATGGATTTCATCTCTGCTGTTAAGATTTTGAAAGTAATGGGTATTCGGTTTTGTTGTCTCTTGTGGGTTTGAACTTGTTGAAGGTGACAGTGATGTGTATACTATTTTCTAAGTTTTATATGCTCAAAAGTTATGGATTTCGTGGGAATGCTTTGATAGGACTTTTTGTGAACTTTTCTTCCTTGCCCATATTACAGTTTAATTGTGATGTGAGTTCTCTTAGGGACAATAGGTTCATCGTATCATCTTCACATTTTCTTGTTCTAAAATGATAGGATGTTCCTCCGATTTTATTCTCGGTACCAATAAATGATTGTTTGGAAATAATTTCTTGTCAAACCTGGAATAGAGTAATGTTTATCTGATGGATTGGGGTAGAGTGTACAGTTTTTACTTCTCCTTTGAACTCAATGATGAATATATATATATATATATATATATATATTATATATATATTCTAAACTTCTTCGTTGTTTTCATTGTAACTGAACCAGAGTAGATCCCTTACTCTTGTGATTGAAAAATGATTTCTCATCCCGGTGGAATTGGGACCATGTTTGCTTGGTTGTAAACTCTTAATCGTTTTATGTTTAGATTGAATATGTTTGTTGTTAGTGTATACAACTATTAACGTTGGTTGTAATTGGAAGTTTAGTTGTAAAATGAATTCTTGAATACTTTCCTTAATGGTAGCTAGTAAGCTATTAAGACTGTCATAGTCTAGCGTGGAAAGAATTACCCTATTGATAACTGGTCTGCACGTCATAGTTTGATATTCGGCTATGTATTGGAAAGAAGTAATGCGAATCTCCTTCCTTTCATTCGATTATTGACTTCTAAATTGCTCTCTCCTTGACTGTTATCTCTAGTTGTTATCTCTTTTGCATAAGATCGACCAGTTCGGTTGTGATTAAATGAAAGAGATTATAGAATAGGTAACTGGAAGTAATATTTCTTTTCTTTCTTATCCTATCTAAATTTTTGTTAAGGAGATATTGAAGCAACGTGTGACTGCCTTCGGGAGTATGTAAATGTGTTTTACGTTCTGTTTTCTTTCTCTGAATTGGATGGATACCTTGCTATTTGTTGAATTCTGAAAAGTGATATGGGTTGCCTTCATGGTGTCTAATTACTTTCCCTTCTGCATTTGAAATTGATTGAATTCAAGTGAGTAAAAAAAAAAAAAGAGGGAAAAAGGTTTGTTTAAAATTGTAGTCATTTCACTATAGGAACCCCATTTATAAAGTTGGAACAAGATTGATCTTGAATGTGTTCGAATAGTAATTTATTACTTCTTTCAAATGCTTCTATTCAGAGAATAGTTAGAGCTAATGTTCTTTGGATTATTTGTCTAAATTTGAAATGAACTATATTCATTATTGGAAGGAAACAATTAAGTAAATGAGGATATATCATTGCGTGTTTGCTGTAATTATTTTGAGGAGTTGTTAGTTAATAGTATTGTCTAATTTTGATGCTACTTATTGTGACATGGTTGTTTAAATTGTTCATCCTTACCGGTTCTTAACTCTTATGTGATGTCCATCTCAATTACGAGATGTTTCATAAAAGCAGAGTTCTTTTATTGAGACAGTTAGTCAAGAGCACTTCATTTTAATGGTAAGTGCTTAACATGCTCAGTTCGATGAACTAACCCGTGCTAGTAAATTTTACAGATGGATTCCATGAGTAATAATGAAGACATGTTGTTTTATGATGCTTCTTCTGATTAACTAAAGGATGGATCTTTTATGAGATTTTATTATTCTTCTCGAAGGAAATGGAAAAAGGAAAAGTTGTATTCTTTTTTTTTTTTGAGTTATCAATGCCGTTTGGCATGAATACGGTCCGACTGTTTGGACTTGTGAAATGTGTAAATTTTACCTTGAGGAATGAGAGAAGGGAATGGTGTGTTATTTTAATTGTTGTACCATTATTGAATTGTTGAAATAAAATCATGAACTTATTCCTATTCGTTGAATTTGTACTTATACAAATGATGGCTGATAGATTTAAAAGGATATAATGAGAAGAAAGGAATTGACACTCTGCTCTTCTCTTAAACACTACTCTTAAGTTGAGATGTACAAATGGTTAATACTTAGGTCAATATGGACTATTAATTGACTTTAGTAAAAGAGTAAAATACATATGAACTCTTGTATAAATAATAATTGGAATTGGACTCTAACCAATGAATATTAAGGAAAGGACAATTAGTTTCAAGAATAAGATTTCGTTAATACTCTTTGGGGTGTCATGCCCAAAGGATATTCGGAAGGAGGAAATCATATCTCCTCTTATCAAACCTTAAACTGAAGTAAGGTAATTGTAAATAAATGAATACATTTAAATAGGAAATAGACTTCATTCAAATGATGTCTAATGTAAAGGAAACCTGAGTTTAAAATCAGTTGCGAATGAACTTGATTAAGCTTAGTAAGTTAATCTTACCTCGTTAAGCTGAAGTGGACCGTAAGTCTGAAGCTTTAATAATGAACCAAGAAAAGAATATGCAATCCTTTAGTAAGGAGGAGTGATTGTATATTAAACTTTAAGACAATTCAAGTCATTCCTAACTATGCAATTGTAATGAACAAAGAGGTTAAAGGATCAACAAGGTTTCTAAAACTTATTTTTAAAATAATAAAGATAAGAATCTAATCAAAATTTTAGCTAGATATGTAACCCTAGATGGGAGGATTCCACAGGATGTTGGTACACACCAGCTGTAATAAGGTGTCTTCATGAAGGCCGGGCCTTCATGATGACAAAATGTTGTAGCTGACATGTTGCAACACCCTTCCGAATCGGATCATCTAGGTTTACATAAGCTTGGACTTGGCCTCAGTTTTACTTTGGACCAAGTTAGGAATATGAACTTGTATATGGAGTGACTCGCGATGACTAAAGGTAACTAGACACACGCAGTCGACTAGGGTCGACAAGGTATGTCTACATACCTTTCGTCATCACGAGTGCTTCTCTATACCCTTTCATATTACTAACTTGGGTTAAGGTTTAACCTTGGGCAAAAGGACCGATGTGAAGTTAGAAAAGACCATTCTAGATAACAGATGAAGTGGGGTGAAGGACATATTCCATTGATGAGTATGTCATCTAGGAATATGATCATGCTAAGCATGTGAGAATCTTTGGCCAAAGTAATGCAAGTTGCTGGTTGCGTTGTCCTAAATCACCTAGTTTAAGAAGTAGGATTTCAGATGAATATCGGTAACAAATATTCAGATAGGCCTCTTAAATGGAACACTTCAATAACCAAAAAGGTAAAGGGAACCAAGTATACTTAGTATACAATACATGGATTAACATGAAGGATTGGTAAGTAGCCGAGTCATGAAATGAGAGATCGATGAAACTCCGAGCCATGAAATGGGAGATCGGTAGTTCTTCGAGTCATTACAACTACATATGGTTATCTATTATATGATTGAATGGCATGGAATGTGTGTTCCATATTATGAATATGTGAATAGAGAACATTGGTCTAAAAATCATTGTGTGTTCTAAATTACATCATTTAGAATAGAGAACAATTATCAAAACTTGAAACATGTGTTCTGAATTACGTAATTTAGAGCAGAGAACGTTATAAAAAAATAAAAAAAAATTCCTTGTTCTAGTGTCTTAAAATGGGAATGTTACAAGGTATTTGTATTATATACTACCTCGTATTAAGATACTTGTGCATATCTGAGCTCATGTTTGAGACCTTGTGATTCGACACTGTATACATGTAATTTGGTACTTTGTGTTTGGAATTTGTAGCTGGAATGATGTGTCGGTTCTGTTCTAGTATTTTTGAGTTTTCTTTGATAAGATATAAACTAGAATGGGAACTTGTTGTCTCCCTGAACCTGTGAATATTTACTTGAGTAGTCCTGAACCTTTGTGAAAAGCTTGTGTTCGACATTGTGCTTAGATTTTGTACTTTCGAGTTCTGAACTGGTAGTATTATCGACATGTTCGATTTGGTTTTGGTATTTGAGTTGGGTTTTTAATTTCTTAAAAATTTTAAAGCTCATAACTCTATTAATTTGAACTACTTACTCAAAGGAAATTTGGGAGAGTAGTTTAATCGAGCTGTTTAAATATCTTTTGGAGATTTAACTGGAAACATTTTCTTAAGATAATGGAATTGGAACTCCTCTTGTGGATCTATTTCATCTTTTCTGAGAAGGCACTGGCATTTAATGTGGGATAGTCTTTTCCCCTCTATTTTGAGGAAACCCACATCTTGGGTTGACTATTTTGTTGAAACATTGTCTCCTCTGTTGGAAACATGAAGATGATATTTTTTGTTTTGATATTACTCTCTTGATACCATGAACCGCTTACTCTTTGTAATAAGATGTTGAAACATTGTAATGAATTCAGATCTTTGTTAAGCTCGTGGGTAATTCAAAATTATTAGTTTTCTGTTCGGAATTTTCTATTTCTTGATTGGATTTAGTAAATTATCCCTTATTCTTTTTATAGAGAAAAGAAATTTCGATTCATTTGGGATAGTATGTTGTTTTTGAACTTTACTGTGTATTTGTTCTGAAATGAAATGGGAACTCATGCTTTATTGAAGGTAAAGATTGTAAGGGAGACTTGCAGTATGTTTTCTTCTTACCTTGAGTTGGTTTTGTTCTCTCTTCTAGGAACTAGTGTATGAGCTTATGGTTTGGATTAGAAAAGGGAATTTTTTGTTAAGTGTAGTGAATGATTTAAGGATGAAATCACATTCAGATAAGACTCCTTTTCTATGCTATTGGGTTAAGTTCATTTGATTGAAACCTTTTGTTATTGATTCTCTTAGGGAATGGAGATTTAATATGTTGATTAGTCTTCTTGTACATATCATTTGACTGAAATGATGTAAAAAGAGATTAGATGTTTGATCTTGTTGAATAGAAAATGTAAACTTGTTGTGTTGTTTGATTCTATATTCCTTCAAGGATGGACATGCGATTGTGTTCGATTAATATCTTAAATGTTGAATTTTAAGGTAGTTGTCCTTTAAATGAAAAATTTAAATTCATCTTATGAAACTATTTCTGTTTTTCAATGTTTTGTAATAGTTCTTTTTTTTTAAGAGTTAGATGAACCATCCTAATGAGAGTCATGCTGTAAACCCTTATTTTGGCTTAAAGAAAAGATAAATGTTCTATTCTATTATGATAGAATTGGGAACAATGAGATGATATGATCTGTTGTTTTCTTAAGGATAATTGATAGGATCAATTAAACTTTAATTTTGTAAGGTAGATATAGTGGATTATATTTTGTTCTTCTCTTGGAAGTGAATTCAATTGGTTAAATGTACTTCTTTTTCATTTGCTATTGCTTATATTGATATTTATGATGTAATAATTGTCTCATTAAAGAAGAGTTGTTTTAATGGAATAATTATTGGAATGCACTTCATTTTAAGGCTTAGTGCTTATCATGCTCAGTTCATTGAACTGACCCGTGCTAGCAATTTTTGCAGATGGACTTCATAAGTGATAAAAGAAGGCAAAACTTATATGATGCATTGACTAAATTAAATCTGATTCCTTGTGAAGAATTTTGATTCGTTCTTAAGATTGTAACGAAAAATAAAAGTAGTATTATTTTATAATGAAGATGGTTGTTATGCAGTATGCCTAAATGCATAAGTCTTGTAAATGTATAAGTTATAAGGATGAATTGAAAGTTGAGTGTTTACTTGTATTGGTTGTGTAAACCATTTTTTACTTGTATGGAAGAGATGGATTCTATCTTGTTGACGTATTATTTATATGTTTAATTGGTTATCCTTTAATAAGTTGGATAAAGCGATTTAGTTCAATTTAATCCCTAATTAAAATGCAGCTCATTAAGTTGTAGAATATGATGTTCTTTATCTAAACTATATAATATAGTAATGTAATGAATGTTGTACATACATTAAGAAATATGGATATTGGGTAAGATATACCCTAACACTTAACATGGAGATGAAGACTCTTTCTCCTTCGTAATTGCTTATAAACCAAAAAGGTTTGGAAATATGATTACAATTTATTAGACTTCAAATTGTATGAAGTCTACTTTAAATTGGATATATATTTGGATGTTGAACCTTTCCAAAAAGTTATTGTACTTTTTAAATAAGACATATTATAACACTGTACAATTACGGTTAATTGACAGTTTAACTATGTGATCAAATATTAAAAGTGACCATGAAAATAACAAAGTTCTTAATGGGCTAAATGAGGAAAATTTAGGAAAAAACTTATTGAGCATTGGATTAGGGTTTGGCAGGGTTACTTGTAATCAGGTTATAATCCAAACTAACAATGTATTAACAATCTCCTTGGGGTATGTACATCTCGATGAGGTAGTTTTGTAGGATGTTGGCACATGCCAACTGCAGGGCTATACTTTTGAGAAGGCTTGGGTATTCTCGAGAATACAGTGTTGTAGTTGACATGTGGCATCACCCTTCCGCATTGATCATCTTGATATACACACATCTGAAACTCGGACTTGAACCTAGTTTCTCTCTAGGTCTGGATAGGAGCATATTTAGGATAGGAATTAGCTTCCAAAGGCTTAGGGTACGTTTACACATTCAATGACTTAGGTCAAACGAGTATGCCCATTTTCCCTAAGCCTTTGTGAGTGTCTTCCTATAATAGGTTATCTTTCTATCTAGGGCTAGGGTAAAACTTGGAACAAGTGGACTGATGGTAGTCAGTAAAGACCAATCATGATAATAGAAGAGTGAGGTGAAGGACGTATTCTAAAATGATGAGTATGCCGTCTAGGAATAGTGACATACACAGTATGTTATAAATCTTTGGCCAAAGTATCAAAGCTGCTAGTTGCATTGTCCTATGTCACCAAGTTTAAAACAACGTGATATTAGATGAATATTGGTAATAGATATTCAGATATGTTCTTTAAACAGATCACTCAGTACCCGGTGTAGTAGGGTAGGATAACATAAATAGATCGGTAGCTTACCGAGTTATGGAATGAATAGATCGGTGAATCACCGAGTCATTACAATTGCATATGTTTATCCATTGAATTTGATTGGCATGGAATGTTTGTTCTAAATATTGCTTTATTTAGAACAATGAACATTATTAAAAAAATCTCTTAATTCTAAAGTCTTAAAATGGGAATGTTACAACTCGGTATCAGAGCTAAAGGTTACAACTCTTGGACCTATTGTGTCCACAATATGATGAAACTTAAATTTTATTGTAACAGAAAATGGTGAGAACAAGAGGAAACGTTGCAAATAACCCTCCGCCTAAGGGAGGAGTAGCAGAACTACCCCGAAACTCGATGATATCCTTATTGCCCTTCTTGACATAAGACATTGTTTGGCTGTTCTTGAACAACAAGTAATGGGTAATGAGGAGGAAGAAGAAGTTGATAAAAATAATCAGCCACCTCTAAGGGACAATGCCAATGTGGGTGTTGGTAATAACAATGTTAACATACCTATGGAGCCTGAGAATAAAAAGGCTAGACTAGCAAAAGAACTCACTAATGACATAAAAGGATAAGTCCACCCAAGTTTGATGGCACCACATTAGGAGATGTAGATGAGAATCTGGATCGGTGAGATGGAGAAATACTTTTCAATAAGAAATTTCTCGGAAAAAAACAAAGCGATATGGGGAGCATATCAACTTTCTCACGAAGAATCTTCATGGTGGGACAGCCGCAAGGCTGAGTTGAACATTGATGAATCTAATATCACATGGGACTAATTTAAAAGTTACTTTAGGCAACGATGGCTGTCACAACTTTACTATGATCATAAAATGACTGAATTTCAGAACTTAGCTCAAGGAAAGCTAATTGTAACTGAGTATTGGGAGTGATTTACAAAACTCCTTAAGTATGTGCCTAAGTACCAAACTGATGAGAATTTCAGGCTAAGGAAATTCATTATGGGATTGAATCCCATTATAGGAGGAGAGGTGGATTTTCACAATCTAACCATGATGGAAGGGGTTGTTGAAAAATCCATAAGGTAGGAACATAAATTAAAGGCAATTTCTGCTCACAAGGAGAAAGTAAGGAAGAAGAATCCCAACTCCTCTTCATCCTCTCTTAGACCCAAGAAAGGACCATGGAATAAATTTGGAATGAAACGTAAGTTTTCATCTGATATAAATAATAAAGTAGTAACAAGAAAGTTTGTTGGTAATGCATGGAACAAATTTGCCAATAACATTAATAACGGACAAAAGTCCTATGGGGGTCTAAACGATAACTCTAAGGCTGGAATTAAACCTAAGACTAGGAAGGGACCTGTAGGAGGTTGTTATAACTTTTGCAAATATCATTATGCAAATCAATGTCCTTTAAAGAAGGATGAACATGATCAACAACAAAAGATACACGCTACAGTAGCTAACAAGCAGGCTGAGAAACAGGCCACACCCATAGAAGTTCGGGTAAGTTATTTGGTTTACCAATAACTATTCTTTTTGATACCGAGCTACTAAATGTTTTATTTCTAGTAAATTAGCATCAAAATTAAAAAGAAAATATGGAAACATGGATAAAACATGGACTATACAGTATGGTGATAATTTTGTTCATACGGTTAGTATGTGTCTTTTTGGAGTAGTCCTTGATTTACCTAACTGTTCCATAGAGGTTGATATTTATGTTACACCTTTAGGGTCTTATGATGTAATCATAGGTGTTAATTGATTAGCAAAACATAAGGCTAAAGTGGATTGTTTTGAAAAACACATTAGTGTTTAGATGCTCTGCAGAAAAACAACAGAGATTTAGGGTGTGAAACATGAGATTTATGTTAGAAAACTGTCAGCTATGCAACTTAAAAAGGCCAAAAATAAAGGATGTACCTTATATGAAGTAAAAATTATTGAACCAATAGAAGATAGCGGTGATATTATGGAACGATGACTCGATGTTATGAGACTTCAAAGTGATGTATTTCTAGAAGAATTGTCGTGTCTTCCAACCAAAAGGGAATTTGATTTCACGATTGAGATCAAGCACGAACTCGAACCTATTTCTAAAGCACCATATCGAAAGACTACTATAGAATTAGTAGAGCTTAAGTCTCAATTGTAAGAACTTTTGTCTAAGGGTTTGATTAGACCAAGTGTTTCACCTTGGGGAGCACCAGTGATCTTTGTGAAAAATAAAGATGGAACACTTAGATTTTGCAATGATTACATAATGTTAAACAAGGCAACAATCAAGAATAGATATCCACTTCTTAGGATTGATGATTTATTTGATCGAGATGCGTGGAGCATTGGTATATTCGAAGATAGATCTTTGATCTGATATCATCAACCGTGAATTAAGGATGAGGATATTCATAAAACAACTCTTAGGAAAAGGTATGGACATTATGAGTTTACGAGTTTTACCTTTTAGATTAACTAATGCACATGTGACATTTATGAATTTAATGAATAATATCTTTCAAGAATACTTGGAAAAATTTGTGCTCATATTCTTAGACGACACTATCATATATTCTAAAAGCTTTGAAGAGCATCATGAGCATTTGAAAATAGTTTTGGAAATTATGAGAAAGACACGGTTGTTTGGTAAGCTATCCAAATGTTCCTTCTATGACACAAAAGTGCACTATCTAGGACGTGTAATAAGTAAAGATGAAATTATTGTATATCCTTAAAAATTATAGCTATAACAGAATGGCTGCACCTATAAATGTACATGAAGTTAGAATCTTCATGGGACTTCTTAAACTACTATAGGAAATTCGTAAAAGACTTTTCTAAGATAACTGCACACCAATAACTTCCTTACAGAAGAAAGATAAAAAGTTTGTTTAGAGTGAGAAATGTGAAATTGCATTTAAAACCTTGAAGGAACAGTTAACTTCAGCACCTATTCTTGTAGTACCAGATCCTGATGGAGATTTTATGGTGGTAACTGATGCATCCGGTGAAGGTATAGGAGGTATTTTGTTACAAAGTGGTCATGTTATAGCATACGAAAGTAGAAAACTTAAGTTACATGAGTTGAATTATGCTCCACATGATTTAGAGCTTGTTTCCATTGTTCATGCACTTCAAGTTTGGAGGCATTATCTTCTGGTAAACCATTTGAGTTGAAAACTGATCATCTTGGGCTGAAGTACATTTTCACTCAGCCAAATCTGAATGTAAGACAATGAAGGTGGTTAGAGTTTTTGTCTCAATATGATTTTGACATAAGTTATATAAAGGGTAAAGAAAATAGAGTGGCTGATGCTCTAAGTCATAGGAAGCACATTTCTGCTCTTATAACGTTAAGAACTCAGTTTAAGGATGAAGTAAAAAGTGTTATGGAATATGATTCTTACTTCCAATAAGTAAAAGCAACACTTGCTGCAGATTCTAATGATTCGAGGTATAAAGGTTTTTTCTTTGATAAGGAAGGAATCTTACGATTTGAAAACAGAGTCTATGTACCTTTGCTTAATGATTTGAGAAAGAAATTGTTAGCTAAATTTCACAATTCACCTTTTTCTAGACACCTTGGCATTACTAAGATGTTTGCTGATATAAAACAACAATTTTTCAGAAAGGAATGAAAAATGATGTTATTGATTTTGTTACACATTGTCTTGAGTGCCAACGTGTTAAGGCGGAACATATGCACCCAACCGGTTTGTTGTATCCTCATAGCATACCACAGTACAAATGGCAGGTAATAAGCATGGATTTTGTACAAGGGTTACCTATGTCAAGAAATAAGCATGATGTTATCTTAGTAGTTGTGGATAAACTAACAAAGGTAGCACATTTTATTGTTAGAAATATGAAGGATGATTCTCATATTTTGGAAAGAATATTTGTACACAAAATTTTTAGATTACATGGAGTACCTAAGTTAATCATTTTGGATAGAGATCCTAGAATGACGTCAAGATTTTGGCAAACACTTAATGTAGCTCTAGGAACTAAGCTAAATTTTAGTTCTGCGTATCATCCGGAAATAGATGGGCAAACTGAAAGAGTAAATCAAGTTTTAGAAGATATGTTACAAATGTATTACATGGATCAACAATATAAGTGGGAAGAGTATATTCCATTAGTTGAATTCACATATAATAATACATATCATGTTTCTCTTAAGATGGCACCTTTCGAGGCATTATATGGAAGAAAATGCAGAACCCCTGTTAGTTGGGATAACATAGAAGATAGAGAGGTAATTGGACCCAAAATTCTTACTGAAATGGAACAAGAAGTTACATTGATTCAAGAATGCTTGAAAGAAGCAACAGATAGGCAAAAGAGTTACGCTGACTTGAAGAGGGTTGATAGGAAATTTGAACTTGGTGAGAAAGTCTTTCTTCGGGTTAAACTAAAAAAGAGTTCTATAACTTTTGGCAAGGCTGCTAAGTTATAACCTCGTTATGTGGGACCTTTTGAGATAGTTGAAGTAATCATCCCCGTAGCTTATCATTTAGCATTACCTCCTGCTTTGTCACGAATGCATGATGTTTTCCATATTTCTTTGCTTAAGAAATACATTTCAGATTTATCACACGTGTTAAATTGGAATTCCTTGCAGGTCCAAGACCCAAGAATAATCATGGTTAAACCCATACGAGTGCTTGAAACTCGCCAGTTGCATTTGAGAAATCGAGAAATAAGACAATGTAAGGTCCAGTGGGACCAGTTTAACGAAGAGAGTGCAACTTGGGAAAACCTAGAGGATATGAAAACTACTTTTCCATATCTATTTGAATAGAATTGATTTTGTTGACTGATAAAAATTTATGATTTTATCTTTATATGACAATAAGTATGCCAGTTTTGGGTAGATATTTATTTGATTTGAATAAACAACTATTTAATGCTGATTTTTTGAACTATAAGGTTCTAATATATTTTGACTTATGGTAAGAGAAGTGAATGAATTGATTGTCTTGATGTAAATTGTTAAAAAAAAGAGGTAATCATCGGGAAGCATGTAACACCCTTGACAATTGTTATATTCCTCCTTTGCATTTCAAGTGTTGACATGTGATTTTATTTTAAATATGTGTTCTTTTGATTGATGGAGATCATGCTTGATATGGATAAATATTTTCTGCTCTTAAGATCATTAGACTAAAATGGAATGGCTTCCTTGAATCCATTTTTCACTTCTTTTAGATGAGTTGCAATCTGGTTTAAGAGTTGCAAACTTATCTCCTTATCTGACTCATCCTTGGATCAATTTCAGTGATCCAAGGAATGTTTTAAATCTACTCAGTTGAATGAAGGGTAAATTGACATTCAATAAAATTGAGGGACATATCGACTGAAATTTGTTGTAACAAGTTCTTAGATTTTGTGTGAACATGTTTCCATTTAGTTGTATGTTGTGCTTGGGTCTTTGGAGATCAATCATGGCAGGACATTGCTGACGTAAATGAAATATAGTCTGTTCATGGCATAGGAAGGATTCAAAATCCTAAAACTAAAGGATTAACCTACGGAATCCTAAGCTGGGTAATAATATATATATACTACCTAGCTATGTTACTTAATTGAATTTTTATCCTAACCTAAGCTTTTTGCTAAAGGATTATGGAGAGGTTACTAGGCTATTTTAATTTAACCTAAAACCTAATGCTATAAGATTATGTGATGATCTAACCTAATGCCTAAAACTATTAGGTTGTGAATTAATCTAACCTATGTGGAAACTACCCAAGGTAATGTGTAAGGCCTAGGGTGATTAATTCTAAACTAACCTAAGTTTAAGGATCTATCCTAAGCTATTTTAATGGGAACCTAATGGGTCGCATGCATTAAAGGTGACGGTTCCAATGGCATTTAAGTTGTTGATAAGGTTTTTAAGGCATAAATTACTTCCAGTTTTGGAAAAGGCTAGTTGACTTGGAGGAGGCTAGTTTCACTAAAGATGGAATTACATGTTAAATGTGAATTGGCATTCGCCAGACTTGGGGGTGGTGGCAAGGAAAGATAAGTGGGAAAATTAGAATTAATGGAATTTATTGGTCTCGGTTTTTGTTCACAAACCGTCTAGGAAACTTGGAAGGCGAGTTTGTGGGAGGTTGTTGGTTTTTGCATGCTTTCCAGATTTTCTCTGCATGGAGAAAACTGGTTCTTTGAACCAGCAATTCGACTTGCACTTCTTTGCTATTTTTAACTCACCTGGTCTATTTTTGATCATGGGAAGGTATATGAGGCATTTTGAGGAAAGTTATTTGTTTGTTGATCTTTCGTGGAGAAGAAAAGGAGTTGGAAGCTTGTCTGGAAGTCTCCTTCGATTTGGAAGAAGTGCTATCAGGCATGATAGGCTCTAATCTTTAAGATCTCTTGCTTTCTTCTAAATGTTTCATTAAAACAAGTCTACTCTTTTGAGATTCTTGGCTTGCATGTTTTATCTGGTTATTTTCTTGCTTGGGTTTTATAAATCTCTAGAAATTTGGATACGAAATCCTTAGCAAAATAACATTAAGTTTGGAAACTTACCTTGTGTTAGTTCTTTTTAAAAAATAATGCATGTAAAACGTATTTCTGTAACTCTGCTTGTCATTCTGGAACTGGTAATTGAAGTGTTCTATTTTAAATGACCTTCGTTGCTATTTAAATATGGTTTTGTGTTTGTGGGAACCTTGAGTTTTGTTTGATCTTGTTGGAGTTTGTGTTTTATTTGATCTTGAGCTTGTATTGAGCTCGTGTTTTGCTTGAGCTTGTAATCGAGCTCGTATTTGGTTTGGATCTTGTTTTTGGTTTCGTGTTTGATGAAAATTGGTGATGGAGGTTCTTGTTACCTTGGGACTGTGTTTGGAATCTTGGATAATCCTGGACTGTTGTTGAAGTCCGTATATAGCTCGGTGCTTGTGTTTTATTTTCTTATGATAATCTGGACTATTGTTTGAAGTCCGTATGTAACTCTGTACTCATGTTTATTCCTATATTATTTAGGACTGTTAATGGGAGTTCATATCGTATACAACACTCGTATTTTATTACTTTTATGGTTTCAAACTTTGGTGAGAAACTTGTGTATCGTTGGAGTTGGAAATAGGGCTTTTGATAAGATGTAAACAGATAATGGAAGCCCTTTGCTATTTTGAACTATTAATAGGTATTTGTATTATATACTTGCCTCATATTAAGATACTTGTGCATATCTGAGCTCATGTTTGAGACCTTGTGATTTGACACTGTACATGTAATTTGGTACTTTGTGTTTGGAATTTGTAGCTAGAACGATGTGTCGGTTCCGTTACTGTTATTTTTGAGTTTTCTTTGATAAGATATAAACTAGAATGGGAACTTGTTGTTTCCCTGAACCTATGAATATTTACTTGAGTAGTCCTGAACCTTTGTGAAAAGCTTGTGTTTGACATTGTGCTTGGATTTTGTACTTTCAAGTTCTGAACTGGTAGTATTATCGACATGTTCAATTTGGTTTTGGTATTTGAGTCGGTTTTTAATTTCTTAAAAAGTTTAAATCTTAGAACTCTATTAATTCAAACTACTTACTCAAAGGAAATCTGGGAGAGTAGTTTAATCAAGTTGTTTAAATATATTTTGGAGATTTAACTGAAACATTTTCTTAAGATAATGGAATTGGAACTCCTCTTTTGATCTATTTCATCTTTTCTGAGAAGGCACTGGCATTTAATGTGGGATAGTCTTTTCCCCTCTATTTTGAGGAAACCTACATCTTGGGTTGACTATTTTGTTGAAACATTGTCTCCTCTATTGGAAACATGAAGATGAGATAGTTTTTGTTTGGATATTGCTCTCTTGAAACCATGAACCGCTTACTCTTTGTAATAAGATGTTGAAACATTGTAATGAAGTTACAGTCTTTGTTAAGCTTGTGGGTAATTCAGAATTGTTAGTTTTTGTTTGGAATTTTCTATTTCTTGATTGGATTTAGTAAATGATCCCTTATTCTTTTTATAGAGAAAATAAATTTTGATTCATTTGGGACAGTATGCTATTTTTGAACTTCACTGTGTATTTGTTCTGAAATGAAATGGGAACTCATGCTTTATTGAAGGTAAAGATTGTAAGGGAGACTTGCAGTATGTTTTCTTCTTACCTTGAGTTGGTTTTGTTCTCTCTTCTGGGAACTAGTGTATGAGCTTATGGTTTGGATTAGAAAAGGGAATTTGTTGTTAAGTGTAGTGAATGATTTAAGGATGAAATCACATTCAGATAAGATTCCTTTTCTATGTTGTTGGGTTAAGTTCATTTGATTGAAACCTTCTGTTATTGATTCTCTTAGGGAATGGAGATTTAATATGTTGATTAGTCTTCTTGTACATATCATTTGACTGAAATGATGTAAAAAGAGATTAGATGTTTCGGTCTTGTTGAACAGAAAATGTAAACTTGTTGATAGACTATTTGATTCTATATTCCTTCAGGGATGGACATGGGATTCTGTTCTAATTAATATCTTAAATGTTGAATGTTAAGGTAGTTGTCCTTTAAATGAAACAGTTAAATTCATGTTATGAAATTGTTTCTGTTTTTAGATGTTTTGTGTTTGGGCATGGTTTGTAATAGTTCTTCTTCTTCTTTTGCTTAAGAGTTAGATGAACCATCCTAATGAGAACCATGCTGTAAACCCTTCTTTTGGCTTAAAGAAAAGATAAATGTTGTATTCTATTATGATAGAATTGGGAACAATGAGATGATATGATCTGTTGTTTGCTTAAGGATAATTGATAGGATCAATTAAAATTTAATTTTGTAAGGAAAATATAGTGGATTATATTATGTTCTTCTCTTGGAAGTGAATTCAATTGGTTAAATGTACTTCTTTTCCGTTTGTTATTGCTTATATTGATATTTATGATGTAATAATTGTCTCATTAAAGAAGAGTTGTTTTAATGGAACAATTATTGGAATGCACTTCATTTTAAGGCTTAGTGCTTATCATGCTCAGTTCATTGAACTGACCCATGCTAGCAATTTTTGTAGATGGACTTTGTAAGTGATAAAAGAAGGAAAAACTTATATGATGCATTGATGAATTAAATTTGATTCCTTGTGAAGAATTCTAATTCATTCTTAAGATTGTAATGAAAAATAAAAGTAGTATTATTTTATAATGAAGATGGTTGTTATGCAGTATGCCTAAATGCATAAGTCTTGTAAATTTATAAGTTATAAAGATGAATTGAAAGTTGAGAGTTTACCTGTATTGGTTGTGTAAATTATTTTGTACTTGTATGGAAGAGATGGATTCTATCTTGTTGATATTCTTCATATTATTTATATGCTTAATTGGTTATCCTTTAATAAGTTGGATAAAGGGATTTAGTTCAATTTCCCTAATTAAGATGCAGCTCATTAAGTTGCAGAATATGATGTTCTTTATCTAAACTATATAATATAGTAATGTAATGAATGTTGTACATACATTAAGAAATATGGATATTGGGTAAGATATACCCTAACACTTAACATGGAGATGAAGACTCTTTCTCCTTCGTAATTTCTTATAAACCAAAAAGATTTGGAAATATGATTACAATTTATTAGACTTCAAATTATATGAAGTATACTTTAAATTGGATATATATTCGGATGTTGAACCTTTCCAAAAAGTTATTGTACTTTTTAAATAAGACATATTATAACGCTGTACAGTTACGGTTAATTGACAGTTTAACTATGTGATCAAATATTAAAAGCGACCATGAAAATAATGAAGTTCTTAATGGGCTAAATGAGGCAAATTTAGGAAATAAATTATTGAGTGTTGGATTAGGGTTTGGCAAGGTTGCTGTAATCAGGTTATAATCCAAATTAACAATGTATTAACAATCTCCTTGGGGTATGTACATCTCGATGAGGTAGTTTTTGTAGGATGTTGGCACATGCCAACTGTAGGGCTGTAATTTCGAGAAGGCTTAGGTCTTCTTGAGAATACAATGTTGTAGTTGACATGTGGCATCACCCTTCCGCATTGATCATCTAGATCTACACACATCTGGAACTCAGACTTGAACCTAGTTTCTCTCTAGGTCTGGATAGGAGCATATTTAGGATAGGAATTAGCTTCCAAAGGCTCAGGGTATGTTTGCACATTCAGATGACTTAGGTCAAATGAGTATGCCCATCTACCCTAAGCCTTTGTGAGCGTCTTCCTATAATAGGTTATGTTTCTATCTAGGGCTAGGGTAAAACTTGGAACAAGTGGACTGACGGTAGTCAGTAAAGACCAATCATGATAATAAAAGAGTGAGGTGAAGGATGTATTCCAAAATGACGAGTATGCCATCTAGGAATAGTGACATACACAATATGTTATAAATCTTTGGCCAAAGTATCACAAACTGCTGGTTGTGTTGTCCTATGTCACCAAGTTTAAAACAACGTGATATCAGATGAATATTGGTAACAGATATTCAGATATGTTCTTTAAACATATCACTCAGTACCCGGTGTAGGGTAGGATGACAAATTATATGAAGTATACAATATGTACTCAATACATAAGATAACATAAATAGATCGGTAGCTTACCAAGTTATGGAATGAATAGATCATTGAATCACCAAGTCATTATAGATGCATATGTTTATCCATTGAATTTGATTGGCATGGAA
This sequence comes from Taxus wallichiana var. yunnanensis, assembly GCA_018340775.1. Classification (NCBI taxonomy): domain Eukaryota; kingdom Viridiplantae; phylum Streptophyta; class Pinopsida; order Cupressales; family Taxaceae; genus Taxus; species Taxus wallichiana. The sequence goes on along the minus strand of CM031239.1, from coordinate 581,826,939 downwards.
TGTTTGTTCTAAATATATTCTTTGTTTAGAACATGAACATTATTTAATTTTTTTTCTTGGTTCTAAAGTCTTAAAATGGGAATGTTACACTTTTGAAGTATCTCATTATGACACTGGTATATACCATTGACTTGGTTTATGACCAATTGAGAATCACCAAAGATGTTGATTGACTTAACATCTAAGGCATAAGCATCTTGGAGACCCAATATGAGTGCTTTGTATTCAACAATATTGTTTGTACAATCAAAATCAAGTTTGAAAGACAAAGGCATGGGTTCACCATCAAGTAGAATGAGGATAACACCAGCCCCACCCCCATGCTAACACTTGGAACCATCGAAGAAGAGTGTCATTTGGTAAGCAGGTTCATCTAGGGAAAGGGTAGCAATAGACTCATCTGGAAATTCAAAGTTAGAGGGTTGATCCCTAGAAATAGGTGCGTTGGCCAATTGGTCGGTGATAGCTTGGCCCTTGATGGAATTTTGATGGATGAATTTGAGGTTGAGGTTAGCCAGAAGCATAAGCTAGTGTGCAGCCTATTGGTTTTGATAAGGTTTGGCATACATGAAGTGTAAGGGGTTGGTGTTGGTCAAAACATAGCATTTTTGGTTGAGGAGGTAATGGCGGAGTTTGGTGGCAACAAAAACTAAGGCTAAGAAAAGTTTTTGGCATGGGTGTATGAGGTTTTGTAGTCCATAAGAGTACGGCTTATGTAATAAACCACCTGCTCCCTATGTTGTTCATTGCGTTGAGAAAGCATGGCCCCTAAGAAATGATTAGTAGCAAAGATGTATAGGTAGAAGGGTTGATCGTCTTTAGGTGGAATGAGTACGGGTGGTTGGAGAAGGTATTGTTTTAAGGCCTCAAAATATTTATGGAAGTCATCATCCCATTTAAAGGAGACATCCTTTTTGAGAAGATGATGAAATGGTTGACATCGATCGGAAAGTTGCGAAATGAAACGATGAATAGATTACAACTTACCTTGCAAGCTACGGAGTTTCCACAAGTTAGTGGGTAGAGGAATTTCGAGAATGGCCTTGAATTTAGTAGGGTCAACCTCTATACCATGTAAGGAAATGATAAATCCTAGGAGCTTTCCCAAGAGAACTGCGAAGACACACTTCTTGGGCTGAAGGCAAACACAATACTTAATGAGGTGGTCAAATATGGTTTTTAGGATGGCGAGGTGCTTGGAGTAGCATTTAGATTTGGTAAGGAGATCATCTACATAATCTTCCAATATACAGTGCATGATGTCATGGAAGATGTAAGTCATAGCCCATTGATATGTGGCACCAACATTTTTAAGGCCAAAAGGCATGACTCGATAGCAGAAGGTCCCCCAAGGGGTGATGAATGTGATTTTGTGTTGATCCTCTAGGGAAAGCAAGATTTGGTTATAACCCAAGAAACCATTCATGAGTGACAACATCTCGTGACCAGGAGCAAGGTCAACCAACCGGTCAATACCGGTTAGATCAAATTCATCTTTCGGGCAAGCTAGGTTGAGATCACAAAAATCTATGCGAGATGTGAAGTCCCCTTGTCACTATAAGATAGAAAAGTGACATGCAAGCATGAGAATCTACAAGAAACTCTTCTTCGTACTGCGCCTCCCGAGGTCATGCCGAGACAATCTGGTGGAAATGGAATATATACGGATATAGACAAACTAGTTGGGAAATCTTATATCTTATTAAAAGAGTAGCTATTCTAATATATTCGAGAAAATGGACAATTAATCTAGTAACAGAATAAAAAATAAGCAAAGTAGCCTGGTGTAGCTATTTGCATGTGCAGTTGTGAGTTTATCCTAAATATCTAAATAGCTAACTAATTTTAATCGAAAGACTCAATCCTACCTCAGAAGTGAGGAATGAATCATAGTTTCTCAGAAACTATCATTCCCCACAGCTTCCCTAGTGATATCGAGAGCGAGCTCTAACTGAAATGAAATAATTTACTACTCTATTTGATATATTGTAATTAACCTTTGATAGCTCAAACTTGGAGTTTACAAAATAGTGGTAAATCCAGTTGTGTGTGTGACTTTGTCCCCTCAATGTGATCTCCCGTTCCTTCATGTTCTCGTGAATCTAGAAAAGTGTGTATATGATAGCATCAACAGAAGAAGATACTCAAATAATGGCAGCTTTGGATATAGACCGAATACAATGCAAGTAAGAGAGGGATAATGCAAGTGAACAGATCTTGACTATGTAATTCCTAACAGGATTTATTATGAGTAGACAACACAAATACACCGAGAATTCTAGAAACTATCTTTTGTGACTAAACAAAACCTGCAACTCTAAATGGATTCTATTCTAAAATGAAACTACCTTATTCTAAACTGATTATATGGAACAAAAATGAAGTAAGATGAAACAAGAAGATCAAATGATCTCTAAATAGTAAAGGAAGGCTGATAATTGATGCAAAACATGAAACTATTGGAACTCTAAGCAAGAACTTCAAACAAACTGAATATTTAAATAGAGAAGGAGAGGGGCCATTTGCTTGAGAACAAGTCAGTGCTATTTATAAGCATTGCATTTACCAGAGGTAACTCCCAATTGATCTCTTTTACTATAAACAAAGGGAAAACACTATTTACTAGGTGGCAAAAAAATAAATGCAAGCCAAAGTGGGTGAAGAATGTGGGTGAAGGTTGAATTTTTACGTTTGATGCATTTTTCTAAGCATTCTGGAAAATGCACATAGATCGCCGCCTTGCACAGGCGGTAGTTTCAGAGTGCCACCTGCGCATGGTGGTGGTGGTTCAGACCGCCGCCTTGTCCCGGCGCGCCACGGACCGCCACCCAGGTAGGGCAGCGATCCTATCACTTAAGACCAAAATTTAAGGAAAAAGGGGGTAGAGAATAGAATGAAGCATACGGAGCTTGGATAAAGCATTTGGGATGCAAACATACACTTGGTGAGATTTTTCTATATTTTGAACACCTCGTGAAGAGACTTGAATCATTATTGGGATTTATGTGACCTCTTTCTGGTAGTATAGTACCTATATTTTTGGGTACATACATATTTCCCCCTTGAAGAAGCATTTTATCCATGAAGAGGCATAAAACAGTGGGTTCAAGTATGGCAGTCCCAAAATGGGGAGTTAGAAGTTATACTTGACACGCCCATGTGTCGAAACATCGCCATCCAAATTCCTGCTACCTATAAAATGAAAAGAGGACTCAAGCATAGATAGATAAAATAAATTGAGAAATAAAACTAAATTAAATTAATATGAAATGAGGACTTACCATTTTTGTGGGGATTAGAACTTACCTCCGTCGACGCTCCATTTCTGCGAAGAAAAACATTCAAAACCAAATTAGAATTCTATATATATTTAAAACTAGCTCATTTTACTATTCATTTGTGCATGTCGATTTGGTGATTTCTGAGCTTTGGGACCCATGGTGACCATTTTCAATGAGAGTACATCAAAACTTCCATTAGGATATCGTGATCATGCCTCCAAGAGTAGGACATCAGCTCGTGAAATCTTAGGTTAATTCTTCTCAATTTATCGTTTTTAAACCTAAAAGATAGAAATGTAGAAATCTTTGTCTTCGGGGTTATTTTCAAAAATGCTAGTTTTAAATGAGTCTCTAGGGGGCGTCCATAGGGTAGGTTTTAATTTCGTCTAAAATGATGCATTTTTGCATATTTTTAAGTGTTTTAGGGCTTTCGAGCCATTTGGTGATTTGGGATGGGACCGCCACCCCATGAAGGTAGCGGTTATAAGATCACGCCCTATAAGGCGGTGGTTACAAGGCCGCCACCACCTAAGGTGGTGGTTGTGAAACCGCCGCTTTCTGCACAGGGTGGTGGTTTTGAATAGAATGCAAAAGGAGATGTTTTACTTTATTGTTTTTGCATTTTTAGCATTTTTATATGTTCCTGATGATTTTCCCAGTTGGATTATGTTACTAACTTACTCCTTTTCTATGTTTTGGGTGGATGTAGGAGGAGTATATTAGATGGAGTAGAGAGAGGGAGTGTGATTGGCTCCCGACAGTGTTGGATGCATTGACCCAGGCTAAGAGAGATACTTTTAGTGGGCTGACATCTTGCGGATCTCTCGGGTTCCTCACGTTACTCCTTCTAGTCACATACTATGTGACTTATTCTCATATTGGGATGCCAACCGGAATACCTTCCGGTTACCAGGTGCTAGGGGTGAGTGGACTATCACCCTTGAGGATGTCTACCACATATTGGGGGTCCTAATTCTTGGGAGGTGGATGTCTCTTAAGACAACAATATCCAGATCTCAGATGGTCTAGTGGGCCACATATATGGGAGATGTTGTTGTTTCCATGGGGTCAAAGAAGGGGGTGAAGGTTCGCTCCATTATTGAGTCAAATATTCTTGTGCTCTGCAAGGCTATTATGGGCATCCTTGCCTCGCGGTTGATTGGGGACAAGGGAGGGGATACTCTTTTATACTACTGGGATCCTATTATCGCACAGATTGAGGTGCATGGCCACGTTTACACTTGGGGAGTGGACATTCTTGGGACCACCTATCATGATTTGTATAGGGTGGTCAGATTACAGGGGCAGTCATTGAGTCACCCTACTCTAGTCATGAGTTGGGTGTATGAGCACATTATTCCCTATGAGAGAGGTGTATAGGAAGAGGATCCCCAGTCAGCATCAAGGGAGTGAGGTGGATAGGGATGACCGTTCTTAGAGTGTCACACCAGCCAATGGATTATTTGACTACTGTAGACATGGAGGCTGCTCCTTATCAGGCCATGGCATAGTTATGGGGAGAGGATACATTTACATTGATTACTTGCCAAACTACCAGCCAATTGATAGACAAGACGGGGAAGTTGGAGATCCACCTTTGATAGAGTACCACAACAGTTTGGCCTCCCTTATATTGATATGTTTCCTCAGTGGGCAAAGATACGAGATCTATTCGTGAGGCCAAGGGATGTCCTAGAGGCTAAGGTTGGACTATGATCACTCCTGGCATTCCCATTCTAGCTAGGAGGGTGGTTCGTGCCCGAGGGGTAGCTAGTGCTCCTCGAGCACCTTTACTTCAAATTGGCACCGGTCCTGCTCATAGTGGTGATGATCCCATTGATGTGGACTCCAAGTCTGAGGAGTTCATTGAGGGAGATAGAGGAGGAGATGGAGGAGGGTAAGATTAGTGAGGAGGATGAAAATGATTCCCGAGTGGCATGACACTCGTGATATCTTAATGGGCAAGAGGGTGGAGGAGAGTGTAGAGAAGGTGACCCCGATTTCGAAGATTTACCTTCTCGGACCTAGGGGAGATAATGAGTCCAGTGGCGGGACGTCACTTCGTTCTAGATGTGGGAGAGGCATGAAAGTCGGCGGTAGCATCGGTAGTAGGCATAGATCCTAGAGATCCTACCTGGAGGACTAGAGATCTAAGTGAGTTACTACTCTTTTCTTGATTTTGTTTCAGTTAGAATTGTTTAGTTGATGTTTCTCTTTTTTGTTTTGTTTATTTTTGGTCTTATTTTGGACAACTTTCTAACTTGTTTGTTTCCCCTTTTTACTTGCAGTGACTATTGAGGGATGGTGAGACTTGATTCGCTAGGTGTGCGTGGATACTCTACATCCCCTTCGAGGGTACTCGAGGCCGAGATAATCAAGATGTTGGAGAACCCTCAAAGCACCTGGTCGGCATACGATGTCTTTGCCCCTATATGGAAGGCGGAAAAGATCATGACCTCCCTTCGCACCGAGCTAGCTAGATATAGGACTGTTGAGAACTTGATGAGGAGGAGTCACTCTCACAGTGAGACCACAGCTGTTGGCCATGATCATGAGAATTCAGTTCATTCAGAGCATTGTCGCAGTAGGATTCCTAGATGAGGTCGTGGACCTTCTGAGGGATCTCACAGGGATTGATAGATCATGGTCCTTTTTACAGTGATCTTTGGTCAGATATTTATATGATTATCTTTATATTTTCTGAGCTCATTGAGTGTTTTAACCATGCCTTAGTCCATGATGGCATTGTACATAAAACACCATATATATATATATATATATATATATATATATATATATATATATATATATATATATATATATCTTTTTGGATCTAGATCTTCTTGTGTCTAGAATTTTGTGATTCTCTTCTCATGTGTACACTAGATGTTTTTAGAGTATTTTGCTTATATGCTTTTCAGAATGTATGCAATGGATGACAAATGAATAACAAATACTAAACAGAATGCTTTACTTTTATTTGCTTTTGTAATGCTGGTACGTGATGATGTGAAACATATTGTAGTACTAAACTCTTGGCCTCTTTGGGAAATGTCTATTGTTTCTTCTTATGTTGGAAAAACGTGATGAATGTATAGTGATAAAGAGATGAACTTTCCCCACTCCTAACTCCACGCAACTAGTAAGATGTGAGGGCTCAACACCAAGAGTTGGGAAGGGCACAAATTGTATGAGTTTGACCGAATGGAATGATGAGAGATAGACAAACTAGTGATAGAAACCAAACTTAGACCTACACACTTACCCTACTCAAAACTACCACCAAGCTTAGAAAGAAACTTACTTTCTAGTTTATCTAGACTTAGATCATAAATGGAAACCTGGTTGAAAAAATATGGTTTTGAGGATTTGATCTCTTTGGAATTTGGACATTTATTTTTACTTAATATAATTTGATTTGTACTTCCAAAAATACCAAGATTTATTAATTTGTGTGAATGGACCCCCACACACTCGCCCCCCCATGCTACTAGTAAGAAGCATGGATTTTCACCAAAGGAAGGATATACGTGAGTAAGGGCACTTCTTTCCTTTCTTAACCTCACACCACCAAGAAGAGATGCGGGCTTATCACCGTAGGTTGGTGGGGCAAAGAAGTGTGTAAAATAAAATATTTTGTTTGCTTGGTATTTTTGATTCTATTTGATTTTGACACTTCTAATCCGTGATTTTTGGATATCCTTGTTTCAAAGAGACATAAGAGGATAGATGTGTCACCTAGGAGTTTTTAGAATAGACCATAGGTAAGAAAAAATTCACTTAGTAGGAAGAAAGAGAAAAACCAAGTATGCAGGCCTTGGTATGGTTTTTGTCAATATTTGTCTGTCAAACTTGATGAAAAGATTCTGAAACTACTTGATGATGTTTGAAGAGATGTGATTTGAATGATTTTGCCAATATTTTCAGAAATTTATAATAGATTTCTTAAGAGTAAGTTCCTTGACTACAATTTTTACAAAACGAGTGGACAAAATGAAACAACTAAGTGACTAATGCAATGTAGGTAGATATAATATACAAATGGTGACATTGATGTCTCATGCGTAAAACTATTTAAGATGCAAGGAATTGACTATTTCATTGAAATCCTCACCTTATAATGTACACAAGAGATACACACCATTTATGTAGTCTTTCATGACTCGGTATGGGCCCAACCACTTGGGCCAGAATTTCCTTCCTTCGCCGGTTTTCTTATCAATCCATTGTCTAGTCTTAGAACTAGATCTCCCTCATATATTTCTCACTCGTAAACTTATTTGTTATATTACCGGCACATCCAGTTAATAGGATATATGTTTTTTTTTGGCATTTATCCTGGCCTCATCAAGGCTTTCTAGTTGAGAGAGACGTGCCTCTCTATAGGCGTCTTCTCCCAGAATCCCTTGTAATGAGATGAAGAGACTAGGTATTTCGACCTCAAGTGGGAGAGCTACTTCTACCCCAAATACTAATGAGAAGGTGGTTGCTCCCGTTGGTTTTCTTATAGAGGTTCAATGGGTCCACAAGGTGGGATATAATTTTAAATTCTAATCTCATTTGTTCTCCTTAACTATTTTGAGGAGAATAGCCTTTAATGTTTTGTTTGTTTCTTCGGCTTGTCCATTGGCTTCAAGGTAGTAAAGAGAGGCCATATGTTGGTTTATTTTGAATTTGCTGCATAACTCATGGACCTCATTGTTCTTAAAGGATGTGCCATTATCTCGAGATAATGAGTTGTGGGACATTTGTACCTATAAATGATTTGGTTCGAGAATGAACTTGGCGATTACCGAACCTGCACGATGGTGAAAGGCATAGCCTTTACCCATTTGGTAAAATATTCTCAGTGGCCGTAATTATAAAATTATGACCATCTCACAATGAGGGAGAGAATTTCCCTATTAAATCTAGACCCCATGTGGAGGAAGGCGACGGGGTTGCTATTGGTTGCAGATATTGTGTCGGCATGTGAATCTCGTGGGAGAATTCTTGGCACTTGTGGAACTTGCGTGACAAACTCGCTATGTCATGTTTAAGAGTGGGCCAAAATAGCCCATCCGATGTATTTTGTGAGTAGTGGTGTGACCACCAAACGACCTCCACATATCCCACTATGGGATTCATAAAGAATCTTCTTGGATTCTTCTATGTTGATGCATCTTAGAAGCATGCCATTAAAGGCCTTATGATAGAGTACTTGTTCTAAAATAACGTATTTAGTAGTGATAATGTGCATCCGCTTTCTTTGTTGCGATGTGGCATCTTCTCGAGTACATATGGTCCATGATAAAATTGATGATGTCGGTGTACCAAGGACATGTAGAGATGGGGGTCTAGTTTTGATAAAGTATATACATTCATCGGGAAAGTCTAGATTTACCAGATCGCCTCCATCTAACAGATTGTTAGCTAACTAGTTTGCAATGATTTGTCCCTTAACGGATTTATGGTTTACAAATGTTAATTGAAATTCTCCCATTAAGGTTATGAAACATCTATCCTTTTTTGATAAATACCCTTGCGTGAGGAATGTTCGTAAATGATCCGTCTTTATAATGACCCTTGTTTCTTGATTTAACATGTAATGTCTCAAACATTTTGCTACAAAGACTATGGCAAGACATTCTCTCTCTTCCTGTGTATAACATGTTTCATAATCAAGCAATGTTCGGCTAGTGAAATAGACAACACGTTCTCATTTATCATTATATTCTTGAGCCGATGCAAAGCTAGCGAGACATCAATAGCCCATGAGTATAGGATCAAAGGATGATCTGGTCTGGGAGGCATTAGCATGGGTGGAGACAACAAGAAGTGTTTAACTACTTTGAAGGCCTCGTTGCATTCTTCTGTCTAATCAATGTTATAATATTTATTTAATAGATTGTTGATTGGATGAATAGAAAAACTTAAATCCAGGATGAACCTTCGGATTGCACCGAGTTTCCCAAGAAATTATGTGATACCAGACTCATCTTATGGTGGAATCATTTCAAGAACAGCCCGATTTTGGCTGGATTAACATCAATCCCTCGTGAGGATATAATATAACCCAAAAGCTTGCCTCTTGTCACACTAAATACACATTTCTCTAGGTTCAATGTGATGCCATATTCAATCAATCATGAGAGGATGATACAGAGTACTTCTGGGTGATCACAACGCTTCTTGGCCTTGGCCAACAAGTCATCCATATAAGATTCCACAATTTTATGGATAAGATCATGGAATATGTATATCATTACCCACTGGTATGTAGCGCCAGCGTTCCTAAGACCGAATGACATGACAATGTAACAATAAGTTCCCTAGGGAGTTATAAATGTGGTTTTGGCTTGATCTTGTTAAGATATTTTAATCTGATTATACCCTGAGAACCCATCCATGAGGGACAATAGTTCAAATCCAGCTGTTACATCAACAATGACATCAATGGATGGTAATGGGAAGTCATCCTTGGGAAAAGATTTGTTAATATCCCGAAAGTCTATGCAAATGCGTATCTTCCCATTCTTTTTGAGAACAGGGATGATATTAGATACCCATTGTGAATAGTCAACTGGTTTGATGAATCCCACTTGGAGAAGTTTCATTACTTCTTCTTTCACCATGAGAGCCACTTTTGGCTTCATTGGTCTTGACTTTTGTTTAATTGGTTTTGCATCTAGTTTGGTGACAAGATTATGTACCATGATATGTGGTGTAATTCTTGTCATTTCTTTGTAGTTAAATGTGAAATCCTTTTGATGTTCTTTGAGGATTTGGGTGTGTATTTCTATCTCCTCTAGAGTTAACGAGGATCCTAATTTCAAAAATTTTGGTTCTTCCTTTGTTCCAATGTTTATGTCAATTGTTTCTTCGATTAAAGAAGTGTTGCCTTCTTTAAATTTAGGTGGGGCCAGAGGTAGTTCCAAACTTTCTCCGTTCTCTACCTCATAGATATCAAGATCCTTTTGTGGAGGAGACTCTATCATGGGATTTCCAAAATAGGAAGAGGAATGTGGTATTAGGGAAAGATCCACTATGTGGTGAGTGAGATGTAGCTCCACATATGCATTTAGATATTTGAGAGTGACTCTATCACCGTAAGAGTGATCCAAAGATATAGCAAAATCATTCTCGCTTCTCCATGAGTTAGGAGTGGGTTTTTGGTATTTTACACACTAATGGTTTAGTATGAAGCGACATCATGAAAATTGTATCTTCCAAATCATTGTTTGGAGTGAAACGGGAAGCTGAGGTTGCTATTGAATCTACGAGGAGGTTCTGTTCTCATGGGATTTCTTCAAATGATATGAATTTGAATCCCTTGCTTAGATCTAGTGCCGTCATTTTGTAGAGTTGTAAATGTTTAGCTCTAGTCTCATATACCTTAGAGACTTGGTTTACAACCAGTTGTGAGTCTCCTAGTACTCTAATGTTATCGACACCCATTATTTTGGCTAGGATGAGGCCAAGGAGGAGGGATTTGTACTCCACCCCATTGTTTGTACACTCAAAGTTTAATTTAAAGGAAAAAGGTAGGATCTTTCCCTTAGGAGAAGTGAAGATCACTGCTGCCCAAACTCCAAAGTGACATCTAGCTCCATCAAAGTGGAGAGTCCAATATGTGCTTAGGAAAATGGATGTTGGGATATTCATCATGTATGTTTCTTTTGCCTCGGTTACTTCTACCATACAAACTTTGTCTAATGGAAGGGAACCAATTCCTAGGGTGTATCCTATACCCATAGAATCAAATGGTAGGAGAATGGTTAGATCTTTCTCTAGTAACTCAACAATTTTTAGGGTAGTCCCTAATGACACCATTTCTATGATGTTAGCCTCATTTTTGAGTGTTGGAATGACCTTGACTAGATTCATAATTTCTAATTCTGTGGTAGGTATCAACTTCTCTTCTGGTTTTGAATTAATTGGTTTGCTAAGTTGATTCCTTGGGAGTTCAAACTTGGAGTGAATTCCTGGTCTTTTCTTCAAGTCAGCTAGGTGTATATCGAAGGGTTTTGGGTCACCTTGTGCCAAAAATATTTTCCCTAAGTGTAAAAATATTATTTCTTGGAATAACATGGAAGGGATCGCCTTCATGCATTATATCCATGATCAACCGAGGATCATATTATAGTTGGTTTCTTGGTCTATATATAAAATTTGGTGAGGACCATCTTGGGTCCTAAGGTGACTGGTAAAACTATGGTTCCAATTGAAGTGGCCTTGAGACTATCATAACCTCTTAGCATATTTCGTGTTGTGGAACAATTTGTTTCTCCATATCTTAGATTTTGAAGAAAAGTGAAGGGGACTATATTAACTACTGCCCCATCATCAATCATTACATGTTTAACATAATTATTATAGACCCATACTTGTAAATGTAAATTTGGGTTGCCTCTATGCGCAATTTCAACATCCATTGGCATTTTGCTTATATCAAATATAAAATCAATATCCCTATTTGGCTGCCATGGAGGGTAGACATCAAAGTCTACATGGTTTAATTGGGTTTCAGGAGGAGGAGTGATCTTGATTAAATGACCAATTCCTAATGCTTCTAAGAGAGCATCCCTATGGGTGGGAGAGTTCTTCAATAAATCTAAGAAGGAAATATGAGAGAAGGTCTTCGTGTCATTAATTAAATCATAAGCGCCTATGGGTTTTACCAACATTTGTTGAATGTTGTCTAGTTCTAATGGATAACTTGGAACTGGTTGAGAAGAATAATCCCGTGTTCTTGTTATGGTTTCTATGGGTAGCTCGGTGTCTAGCTCTACCAGGCCAACTATCTTGGTTTGCGGTCGAGTTCCCAATTGGGGTGCGACTGGTGGACTTAATGAAGTTGAAGCTTCATGATCATTATTTCCTGTCATAACACCCTTGTTCGTTCCACTTGGATCTAACTTTGTTATTGTTAGAATGATTTGGGAGTGGATCATTAAAGATTTTGAGTGGTGCATTTTGAGGGGAGACTGCCCTGTGTAAGTGTTTGGCATGGGTATTACAGAATTTGCTAAGAACATATCTATAAAGAGTTGTTTTTGTCTTCTAGAAAACATTGGATGAATTTATTGTAGTCACGGCAAGTCCTAGTATCATGGCCTTGAATCTTGTGGAAACCACAATAAAAATTAGGATTATAATTTCAAGGATGTTGATTTGAAACCTGCTATGGTCAGAAATTCTAATAAGGTTGCTGGTTGTTAGAGTTAAAATTTTGAGGTTGTTGCCTTTGGTTTTGACTATGATATCTAGTTGGGTTTTGATTTGGACCTTGTGTCTAGATTTGTCTTTGTTGTTGTTGTCGTGGTGGATGATTAAAATCCACCGCGTTGATTGTTGGAGTAAAATTGTTATTTCACTGATTGTTAACGAGTGGCGAAATGTTCACAACGTTTTCTCTTTTAACTTGGTCTGTTACTCCATCTGTTGTAACCCCGTAGTTTTTGTTAAGGATTTTAGGTCCTTGATTGGTATTCCCGGTACTAGGATAGGTCGTAGTGTTTTGATTGGGAGTGATTAATTTCCCGTTTGTTCCATATGTCTTACGACCACTATCTATTACCGCTTGGTTGATTCGAGAGCACTCTCGAGTACTTCATCATAAGTTCTTAGTGGGAACTTCTAGACTTCTTCCTTTATCTCTCTATTGAGGGAATGAAGGAATAAATCACATAGTTCCATCTGATCCATGTTTAGAGCACTTGCTGATGAGTAGAGAACCGTACGCCATATTTGAATAAAATGAGCAGCGGATTCATTATGCTCTTGTTTAATATGCAAGAATTCCCTTATTCCTGTTCTCAATAATTTGTTAATATCAAAAGCCTTGATGAACTCGACACAAGTTTTTAAATGAGTGTATCGAGGCTTCGTGTATTCTCAGTAGTACTAATAAAGGGAAATACCCTCTAAGGTTCTAAGGAATATCTTAGCAACAACCCCATCCCAAGGAAGTAATTCCCATATGGCCGTGGCATAGGCCTTGATGTGTGCATTTGGATCTCCCTCCCCTTTATATCTGGGTAAATTGGGAAGAGGTCTTGGAAGCATAATACTTCATATGGTGAAGTCTAGGGGCTCTTTTAAATATTTTGAATAAGTCCCTACCGCATAGGCTTCGACCATCGATGGTGTTTGCTAAGGGGGTGGGGGTGGAATGGGTTGTTGATATGGCATAGCATATGTGTTTACAGGGGCATAAGGGAATCCCTATGGTTGAGTGAACATCCCAGGAGAGGAGAACATGTCTCCCTGTGGTGATTTTGAATAAATTTTTAAGTAGGGAGGATCATTTCTCTGGTATGGGTTGTTTGGTGCTAAGCCGGGAGGTATCATATTTTCAACTGGACTGGCATTTGAAAATGCAGTTCTAGTTGGTGTTTACTATGGATAGTTATATGAATGTTGAGGAGGCATGCCTAACGTTCTTGTTTTTGTAAGGAGGTCAACTTGGCTGGGATGATACAGAGGGTTAGGGATTCCTACTTGCCTGAAATATGAATTTTGATTTGCTTGAGCAAGTTCCAATCCTCTAACTTTCTCAATTAAGGCTAAAATGACCTCGATTGGCGAAGACACGGTGTTTTTCCTTAATGGTGTTTGTTGCACACCTTGAGGTTGTAAAGGGGTATGATACCCTACTATGAATTGATCATTACCCTACCAAGCTTCACCGAGAGTATTTCCCAGAGGTGGAGGAATGGGGGTGTTTTATTGGAGTAGGGTATCGGGTTGTGTTTGCAAACTCCCTATAGGTGGTTACATGTTTTGGAAGCATTGTTAACTTCTAGCATAGCGCACTAAATGCTCCTCATCAAAAAATGGGAGTGGATCTGACTGTCTACTGATTTGTGGTCTAAGCAAAACTTGAGGAGATGAAATAGATTCTCCAGTAAACATCATATTGTTAGAGCCTGAGGGCTCTAGTTGCATTTTTGCAAGCTAATCTAACTCCTCAATTCGGAATGAAGAACTAGAGCTAGTTCTTTGAGGAGGAGTTTGAGATGACAAGTAATTACTTGAATAGTTGTTAGCCCATGTAGAAAGTGAGGGTGACGGTTGTCTATTTGTTTGACCATAATTTTCTTCGAGACCTGAGAGAGGTCTGCCATATGTGTCATATCCCGACATATTTGGGGGTATATGAATACCCATAGAATAATGGGAAAGAGTGAAGGTGGATGAAAGAAATGAAAATAAAAGGGGAACAATTGTTAGTTCACATCGTGTTCACCAATTTTGTACGATAGAAAAGTGACATGCGAGCATGAGAATCTAAAATCAACTCTTCTTCGTACCTTGCCTCTCAAGGTCATGCTGAGACAGCTAATGGAAATGGAATATATATGGATACGAGATAAACTAGTGGGTAATCTAATATCCTCAATACGTAATAATGGAATCTATGAATCTAAGGCAAAGAAGGCCCTCCTAACTGGATTGGTGTAATGGATCATTCAGATATAATAACTGCTCGAAGACTCCAATCAATGTCGAGCTCTACCAAGATCCTATTTATTGGCTGTCAGATACATGGAAAGTGACCTGTAGCTGCTTCGTGTATATTTCCAGACAAGGTCATGAAAAATGGTGATGAGAGGTGTAGTGGATCCTATGGATTTTTATGGATGATTCTCTAGTCTAGTCCATAAATCCCTAACCTAATTGGCTACTACGTTTAATACGGAGAATTATGTAATGATGATTGGTGGAAGTGGTGAGGATTTGAATATTAGTGTGCGTAAACCAACGTCAATATCTGATTGATCAATAGGCCCATTGGGTTGTGGGACCTATGGATCACAACCGTAAGTTCATGGTTGTGGCAGACCTCCTATGGTCATATGAGGAGTCAATCTCTTCTCCCGACTATCCAATAGTCATAAGATTTTTCAGCCTCTATGTTTAGAACTAGAAGTTGTGTAATTTTCTCAAAATACCTTACAGTGTTCTGGAAACTTGAATACGTAAGCTAGTATCTATGTCAATGAGGAGGTCTCCTATATTGGGCTATGGAACTAAAGGATAACAACCAAATATTTGTTCTCTTTCAAGTCCTTGCAGACAAATTAATGCGAGATATCCTATCAATGCAAATCTATAGTTAGGGTGATTTGACCAAAATGTGTATGCCTTTTTGTCTTCAATATTTAACTCTCTCAATTATTCACTAAATTCTCTTAGGTTTATTGTTGTTCAGAAAATCTGAATCGTAATGTCTTGATCTATATCAGCTAGTGTCATGAGGAGATTTGGTTGAGGCACTATCAGTTCAAATACATATTCCCTGAGTTCTCTAGGTCCCATGATTGTCATGCAAAGATGATTCAATTTTAACTGAAACGAATAAACTAATTATGAAAGATGTATCTACACTATGCATATATTATTTTATTTTTGTATTTTCAATGAAGTATTTTAACGAAATTAAAAGAGTAGCTATTCTAATATATTCGAAAATGGACAATTAATCTAGTAACAAAATCAAAACAAGCAAAGTAGCCTGGTGTAGCTATTTTCCTGTGCAGTTGTGAGTTTATCCTAAATATCTAAATAACTAACTAATTTTAATTAAAAGACTCTCAATCCTACCTCAGAAGTGAGGAATGAATCATAGTTTCTCAGAAACTATCATTCCCCACAACTTCCCTGGCGATATTGAGAGTGAGCTCTAACTGAAATGAAATAATTTACTACTCTATTTGATATATTGTAATTAGAACTTTGATAGCTCAAACCTAGAGTTTACAGAACAGTGGTAAATCCAGTTGTGTGTGTGACTTTTTCCCCTTAGTGTGATCTCCTTGTTCCTTCATGTTCTCATGAATCCATAAAAGCATGTATATGATAACATCAACAAAAGAAGATACTTGAACAATGGCAACTTTGAATATAGACCGAATACAATGCAAGTAAGAGAGGGATAGTGCAAGTGAACAGAGCTTGACTATGCAATTCCTAGTAGGATTTATTGTGGGAATACAACACAAATACGCCGAGAATTCTGAAACTATCTTTTGTGACTAAACAAAACCTAGTAACTCTAAATGGATTCTATTCTAAAATGAAACTACCTTATTCTAAACTGATTGTATGGAACAAAAATGAAGTAAGATGAAACAAGAAGATCAAATGATCTCTAAATAGTAAAGGAAGGCTGATAATTGATACAAAACATGAAACTATTGGAACTCTAAGAAAGAACTTCAAACAAACTGAATATTTAAACAGAGAAGGAGAGTGGCCATTTTCTTGAGAACAAGATGGCTATTTATAGTAGTTGCATTTACCAGAGGGTAACTCGTAATTGATATCTTTTACTATAAACAAAGGGAAAACACTATTTACTGGGTAGCCAAAACATAAATACAAGCCAAAGAGGGTGAAGAATGTGGGTGAAAGTTGAATTTTTACGTTTGATGCAAATCGTGGAGCATTCTCGGAAAATGTGCATAGGACCGCCGCTCTGCGCATAGGCCGTAGGGTAGTAGTCCTATCACTTAAGACCAAAATGTAAGGAAAAAGGGGGAAGAGGATAGAACAAAGCATACAAATCTTGGATAAAGCATTTGGGATGCAAACATACACTTGGCAAGGTTTTTCTCGGATTTCGAGAACCTTGCGAAGAGACCTGAATCATCATTGATGTTTTTGTGACCTCTTTTTGGTAGTACAATACCTACATTTTTGGTGTACACTGTCACCTTAGTGACAGAACAATGTTAGAAATCCACTAGGGATGATCAATGGGTAAAATGAAGGAAACAGAAAGAAGGCACTGAAGTTTTTCTTTAACCAGAAGAGCAATGCGAGGGTGCATTTTCCTCAGCTTTTGTTTTATGGGTTTGGCATCAAGAATGGTTACGATATTATGGACCATTATGGTGGGCTCAATACCAAGCATGCCAACATAAGACCAAGAAAAATCATGGTTATGATTTTTGAGAAAAGAAGTGATGGCTTCCTGTTCAGCAGTATCTAAAGATTGGCTGATCTTTAGAATGTGCGGGTCATCCTGAGTATGGATGTTGACTTTGATAGTCAATTCATTCAACATGGTTTACGTCTTAGATGGTAACGAATGATGAATGTAAGATTCTTCCGCACCAAGATAGGTGAGTATAGATTCATCATCTTGACATTGAATGACATTAATAAAAGGTGTATTGTCATCGATCATTTCAAGATACAAGAAGGGAAGAGAAGAGGGGGCCTCACCCTCACGTTGATAAGTCAGAGGCCCCAAAGAAATGGTGTTTATGAAAAAAATTAGGAGGAATGGATTTTGGATCCATCAACTCTGTCGGTGAAGGTGGTGAAGGTGGTGAAGAAGGTGGAGCAGGTGAAGAAGGTGGAGAAGGGTCGATATCCTCAATGAGTTCAATGTGGGCCTTCTTAGTAGGTAGTTCAGCAAAGTCGATACCTCTACGACCATTATGTTTACAAGTAGTACATGGAATAATAGTGTGATGACCTTGCTTGTAAAATCCAAAACCAAAACCTTTCCATGCACATCGGTGTAGGAAGGTGTGGCGAAGCAACAATTGGTGAGTGACTGGAGGTCAGTAGAAAAGGGGTGGGTTTGTGATGGTGGTTCAAGTGTATAAGTGGAAGTATTAAGTCCCCCATAGGTGAGATTGGTGTGAATATGGGGAGGACCATAAAGGAGATGCTCTCCTATGTGGTGATCATAGTGAGGGTGTTGGTGAAGGCTTCCATACTCTTGTGGGGTAAGGAATGTGTTGACATTATATAGGTGATACTCCCTAGAGTGGCGTTAAATAATTACTTTAATGGATTGGTGGTTGATATGTGGGTAGCTGGGATAGATGATGTGTTAGAGGTTGGATTGGAGGTGGAGCTAGCTGATTGGGAGGTTGACGGGTTGGCCATGGAGGTCATGGCAGTGGTAGGAATGGAGGATTTAGGTGTGGTTGAGGTAGCGGTGATACTTGGTGAGTGGAGGTGTGGGTGAAGAGGAAGTGGTCATGGAGGTAGACACCTTAATGGGTATAAGCATGTCATTGGGTTGGTAAAGCATGTTGTAGGTTTTGAAAGGTGATGGGTCAGCCAGAATGGTATAGGTGTGTCCTTCATGCTCAAACTTCACACAATGATGCAAAGTGGAAGGAACGCAACCCATAACATGAATCTAGGGTCTACTAAGTAATAGGTTATATTGAAATTCCCCCTCCAAGACGTAAAATAACTCGAACAGTATGGGGGCCCATGTGAACATGGAGGATGATGGTGCCAAGTGTAGAAGTGATAGCGTCATTAAATGAATGTAACATGATGGGATGTTTATGCATGTAATTGTCGAGTATGCGCATTTGGTCGAATGCATGGGAGGAGATGATGTTAATGCTAGTGCCCCCATCAATCATAACACATCGTACATGTATATTATCAATATGGATGGAGATGAAAAGGGCTAGATCAGGGTCATAATTTTGGTGGTGTGATATCTTCATCTGAGAAGATGAGGGTGGCTACTTGGTGAGTAGGTGGAGGTGTAGAAGAAGGTGGTAATTTGGTGAGAGAGGCTACATGATGAGGTGTAATAATGGAGGCTATGGGTGTAGGGTCATTGGGTAAAACCTCAATAGACTGAAGAACCTCCATGAGAGCTTGGTGATGGGATTCGAGGTTTGGATGAGGTCATATAGGGACATTTTGAGGGAGGATTGGTGTAATTGTTTGAGCATCGTGCGATGTGTAAAACCATTAGAGATAGGATGTGTGGGGACACAGATAGTGACTTTAGGTGTGGGTGTAGATGGTATGTTGGGTATAGGGTTGGTTGGTGGGTTGGTTTCCTTTTCCTTTCCTTTTTCCTTCTAAGATCGTAACAACATGGATCATGTTGATTTGAGGTGGTGAGGTAGATGAAGTAGGTGAGCCATGAAAGGTGTAACAATAGGAAGGGTAGAAGCCAAGTGTGGGAAGGAACCTTGTGAAATGAGTTGGGCACACCGACATTTGGGTGGAGGTTTGGTGAGTTCTTTGATATGAACCATGTTAATTTCAAATCTTAGGGATGGCTCTAAGAGTTTTGGGGGTGGATATTTTTGTCGCTAAGTAGCAATGAGGGAAGAACTGTGGAAATTGGTGCTAGCAAAATGGGGTCCTCATCGAGAAGGTCATCATCATCAAAGTTTTCTTCAGGAGGACACAACTAGACAAGAGTGGCTTTCAAATCCTTATAGTTCTCTACATTATGTTCGACACATGATGGTAGGTGTAAATTTTGGTTTCATCAAACCCTTTTGGTTTAGGTTTGAGTGGGTCGTAAGGTCTAAGAGGTGGTAATGTGATGACAGAATTTTTGAGGAGATTGGTTAAGATTTTGGCATAGGATCCCACTAGTGGATCACAATGGGAGGTGAATGTGGGTTTGGGTGCAGGTGTGGCTGACTGTATAGGAAGAGTCTTTGTAAGAGGGGGAGAGGGTTGGGCTATGGTCTTAGGTGTTGGTCATGTCTGCTTAAGTAGGGGCATGGTAGATGAACTGGCAATAGAGTGTGTGGTTGGTCTAACTACCTTATTGGAGAGTAATAGATTTTTTCCTTTAGGTTGCACCTTCTTGGGTAAAGGTGATATGGGTGCACGAGATGTAGAGGGAAAAGCGAGATGGTGGAAGAGGGTGGGTTACCCATGGGGGTAACCGAAGGTTTGTGGAGGTAGATGGCATAGGTTGGGTAGGAGGTGTGAGGGAAAGGGAAGGAAGTTTCATGGGTAGTGAAGAAGTTATTGATGGTATTGGAGGTATGGGTGGTAAAAATGTTATAGGTGAGGGTGGAGGTTGTGTGGGGCACTTGGGTATATTAGAGGTCTGTGATGGGGAAATGGGTTGTTGCGTTCTGGGTTTACCAGTGGATGGGGGTTTCTTAGCCAAGGTCGAGGGGTGAGGTCCTAGGATGGATGGAAGAGGTGAAGGTGATAAGGGTGTGGTTGGTGAGTTTGGGGTATGAGGTCTAGGAGATTGGTTCTTCTATTTAGGGGCCGAGTTAAGTTTGGTGTTAGTTTTGGAAGATGTAGCTAAATCTAATTTGATGGGTGGATGAGTAAGGCTAGCCGTTGGTATGACCCCTAAAGTAGTAATAGGTTTAGGTAAGGAAGATGATGTAGGTGTGGGTTTGGATGTAAATGCATGTTGGGTTATGGGTAGAGGTGTGAGTTGAGACATGAGTGGTATCGTGGGAGAATTTGTGATAGTTGTGGTTTTGTTTGGCTCGGTCGGTTGAAAAACTTTTGGATAGATAGTGGAGGTGTCAGCAAGTGACATCTGCATTTGTGTTGAGATAGGAAGTAGAAGATGCCCCCAAAGTAAGGCTCTATCAACATAATCCAGTGATCAACTAAGCGTGAGAATGACACCGTTGTGGCGAGGTCAATGTGGATCCAATGGTGATTCCCATAAAATGTGTTTTAGAAACAGGGAAATCACTAGCTTCAGCCTCTATGGGTAAAAGAGCCAAAAGTAAGTCAGTAGGATCTCGGGTGGTTAATAGAGAATGGTCACCTAGAGGTAACAAAATTTCTTCTGGATCTTTGATAGGTGGAGGAGATGATGGGTTCTCTTCTATGGGTAGAGGAGATGAATAAGCATCTCCCATGGGTCGGAGAGGTATTACTGGTGATGGCTCTCTAGTTGGAGAAGCCAAAGGTGAAGTGGTATTGATGTTAACAGAAGACTCCTTCACAGGTGAGGGAGGAGATGAATGGTGTTCTTGTGTAGGTGAAGGAATATGTGAAGTGGGTTCATGTGTAGGTGGAGGACTTGGGCTAGGATTTCCTCTATAGAAGGAATATGAGGCAATTGGGAAGTAACTGGTGCATCACTAAAAATAACATGGACCTCATGGGTATTGCTATCATTAGTTGAGGTCTCCCCAGTTTGGTCAGAAGAAGGGGCATGATTAGGAAATGGTTTCTTGAAAATGTGTAGGTTTTGGTTGGTAGGTGCATTTGGATTATCCAAGACTAACTCGCCGTTCTCAAGCATTTCCTAGACAATGTTCTTGAAAGTGATGCAATTTCCGTCATTATGACCTTTTACCCAATGATAGTTGTAGAAGTCATGCTCTTTATACCACATAGGTGTGGGGTGAGCAGGATCAAAACCAGTGTGTGGTTTTATAGGAGGAAGGGTGATGGCCCCAACTTTAATGAGATTTTCTAAAACAGAAGAATAAGGCTCCCTAATTGGGGTGTATTTTTGTTGTTCTCGTCTGAATTGAAAATTCTAGATAGGGGAAAGATTAGATGAGGGCTTAGCTTGATTTGATGGATGAGTTGGGCCGGCCTTGAGTACCACTACATTAGTGGTTCCCTTGGATTTTGAATAATTATTCTATGGTTTCAAAGAAGAAGAGGTATCATTTGACTTAAATTCCACGTTCTTATTTTGTAGTTGGATTTTCTTTTCTTCGATGGCCCGAATCTCTAGCTTTCATGCCATGGTGAATGCCTCATCAAAGGTTCGTGAAAGTCTACACCTACAAGGTCGGTGAAATATGTCTAGCACAAGCCTACGTGAAGAGCTCTATGAGTTCAGTTTGTGGTAATTGGAATGTGAGTTGATTGATCGATCAGCTACGCCACCAAGAAACAAAATATTTGATAGACTCGTCGTCATATTGACACGTAGAATAGAGGTCACCATGGTAACCTTCTTAACAACGCGTTGATGGAGAAGTGATCCAAGAAGACTTGGGATACCCGATTAAATGATTAGATAGAATGTCTAGGTAATCCACTATACCAGATCTAATGTGGGGCTGGTCGAGACATGGGAAAGGTCATCGAAGCAAAGCGTTGTCATGGATGATCGATAACACCCATATTTGAAAGACTTCAAATGTTGTTGTGGGTCCTCTTTGTTGTTGAAGTAGTTAAATTTTGGCATCTCTCGAATTTACGAGATATGGATGAATAGGAATGGGTGGGTGTATGGGCTCATTACAAATTTCATCGTAGGTGAGAGAATCACGCGTAAGTGAAACCGATTCCTCCGATTGTTCCGCATCTTGTCCATCATTAACTTGATGAGGTATTTAGTAGGTGGTGATGGATGGGTACCTCCCGTAGCGTAAGATGGTTGGTGTTGGACATATGATGGAGGTGACATTTATGGAGATGCCAAATAGGTAGGTTGAGAATGAGGGAGTGAAATAGGGGGCACGTACCTAGAATGAATGATAGATGAAACAGGAGGCTACTGATAGTATGTATATGAAGGTGGAAGGGTCGAGGTGACTCTAGTAGTGATGGGGGCTAAGGACTATATTTTGAAATGGGGTAGGAGTCATCAACACCAGGGGTGGTTGTGTTGTTATGGGTATATGTGAGACAATAGGCATGGATGAGGTTACGTTACGGTGGTCGAAGAAGGTATAGTGGATGTTGTGGGTGCAATAGATGTGGCAGATGTGGCGGTCATAGTAGGTATAGGGCCTATCTGTGAAATGACTGGGGGCAAGGTAGGTGGGGATAGTGCAGAGCTAGAAAGGGTTGACGTAAAAGTAGGAACGAATGTCAAGGGGATAGATACGGACATGCCGTATATCAAATGACCCTAGGAATATTGAGTGGATGAGTGGGAAAGATAGAACTGTAAGGCAACAGGGTTCTGATCAAGGATTCATGCGAACTCCTCGTCACCTGTGGCGATGGTGATAGGTTGGGTAGGATCCATGGGTGATAGAATGGAAGGTGGTGAAGGACTAGGTGGGAGTGGTTGACAACTAGTGTGGAATATGAGGGCATTTTCTTGGCTACGAGTCAACACCATGTGAACAAGTGTTGATTTGGTAGGACTACTTTCTGTAAATGACACATAAATACAACAAGAAAATGGGAAAAATAGGTAGTGGTAGGTGGATTGGGTAAAAATTTCAGCTGGAAAATTACACAGGCTAACCAATGTCGGTTAGGGTAAACCGATGTCGGTTAGAGATAATGTGTTTGGTCACTATGGAAAAAGAATAGTTTTCCAAACAAGGTAAAAGACTGATAATCTACTAGGTAGATAAGTTGTAGGATGGATTTTATTAGGACAAAGAAGATACTTGAGAGTTACAGAGACTCTGAATAACAAAGAAGATGAAATAGGTGTCCTTTTGGGTAGGTTAACCAAAATAACAATAAACCAACATTGGTTGGATAAAACTCGGTGACGGTTAGAGGGTAACCGATGATGGTTCTTTGGACTGACACCGGTTACTATGAAATTAAAATAGAAATGAAGAAAAATGTGGTTGTGATTTATAATCAAGTGTGGAATCGACCCAAAACTCGAGAATGATAAAAATAAATGAATTTGGAATACACCAACTATGATGAGGAGCGTGCAAGGAGAAATAAAAAGATGAAGAATGTGTCCTCTCACCTCAAAACACAAGCCAAGTAGAAACACTAAGAAAAATATGATCCTAAGAGTGCTCTTTCCTTTATGTTTGTTCAGCTTATGCTATTTAGAAGACTGACTCATGAACTTTAGAATAGAGTTTTTGGTGAGGAAGGCTTCCTACGAAGAAGGAGATCTACAAGGAGAGGTTTTAGGTTATGTTATGGCGGGGCGGGCCATCCTTTGAGATAATGACTCGATAGAAGTAACGAGCAGGGTGGTGCCCACCGTTGTCTTGTGATTGTGTGATCACATAAAGCTTCTTTTGGGTGAGATGTTATTTAAGAATGTGTGTATTTTTCAATTTTGTGATGTTTGGTAAGACTCGAGAGAGAGAGAAATAGAAATAAAGTGCTTTTCTATGATTCATTTGTCAACCATCATTGGGCATGACTTCCAACATATAGGTTGCCCTCATTTAATGTGATCTAATGCAGTAAAGTAGAATGAAATGTAGTTGATTTTAAGCCCAAATCAAAATATTGAATTCAATGACACAAAAGATGAACAAGAGAGAATATGATCTTTCACTAATGCAATACAAATGAAAGAGAAGAAGAGTTATTTTTATAGCACCAAAACACAATTGATTTGAGACAATAGAAAGAAGAGAATATTCCAGGGAGAAATTTAATGTGAGAACCTTTCAAAAAGGAAACAAACATGCAACTTTCACCTAGGAATGAAGAAATGCAAGGAACCTCGAATGGGTCCCACCGGCGTGCCAAAATGTTTCACCTGATTCTTAGAGCGTTTCTTGGAATGTGACGAAACAGATAAGGGTAAAAGAGCTAGGAGGAATACCTATTGAAAATTTAGTTGAAGGTTGTTACATGCATATGACTTCTTGATCCACAACTGACCGTGAGAGCTTCCTTTTGGCTGGGAGGAACTACCTGAAATAAACAACAAGACCACCAAATAGAAGTTAAATAGTATATGCAGTGGACTGCCTAGCGTATGCTAGTTTCGGGAAGTGCGGTACTCCTAAAAGGTTGTCAATCCACTGTTGTAAACAAGTTAATGTGATAAATAAAGTAAATATTGTCCTACTATAGTCAATATGATTTAGGCATCTCATATAAACACAATAAGCAAAATCTAATCTAACAAGATAGGTTAGGATCAGATCCAGAGGTTAGGTAAATGGTTCGGGTTTCTGCAGGTCTGACAAAGATCTGATGAAGGTCACAGGTGATTATAGGTATCTTGGGAGTAAGTAGGTAGGTTGCTGGTCTATACTGTGTTGACAGACACAGAGACCGATGTCGGTCTAGTCTTGACCGATGCCGATTAATTGTGACCAATGGAGGTCACCGAATAAATAACAGGGGTCAAGAACTGGGGTCTGTGTCAATTTTCCAGGTTGATGGGGAAACTGGGTGAGGTGTCTAGGAGGTGTGGGTAGGGATGTAGGTCAATGGGAAAGTTTGGTGGGGTTTTGGTGAAGCTGGGAGGAGTTGATGGGTAAGTTGGTGAATGGTAGCAAAGGGGTAGTATCGGGTAGGTAAACCAACATCGGTATAGGCTCGATCGACGGTGGCTTAGGAGACCAACACCGGTGACTGTGGGAAAGTGGGAGATGTTGCAGAATGGATTTTAGATCTTCTTTGTGATTACACAAAGGGTTGGGTAGGTTGGAATGGAGTGTTGGATTGCTAGGACAAGGTTTTGAGGGGTTTTGGAAGAAGTATAGGGGGATAGTTACCAAAGAGGACTTGTGAGTGGCTAGGAAAGCAATAGCTCACAAAAGAATCTAAATATTGAAAGTATTCAAACAAAAATGGACTGAATAGAGCAATATACTTACTTGGAATTTTCTACCAGTCGACTGTGGGTGAAGAGTGGAGATGGTGGTGAGATATTTCTTCTGTGAAGGTCCACCGATTGATGGGAGACTCTTGCTTGAGCTGCCTGGGCTTTTCTCCTTGCTTGGTTGAATCAGATCTTGACTTGGATGGTCAGTGATATCTGGGTGTGAACAGATGCTCGCTCTGATTGTATGTAGATGTGATTATTCTATCTTTCTCTTAGAAATGTTCCAACCTCGAAATAAGGTTACCGAATGGAATAAAGGTAACCAATGATGGTTCTGGGTTGACCGGCATCGGTTAGGGTGGGATTTCCTAGGTTTACTAAAATGGGCAGATCTACTTGATTTCTTAGATCCAGTTAGTTTCTTTTTGTGGATTAGAACGGAAGCTTCTTTTCTAACGGGTGGGAATGTGGTTAGAGGGAATGTAGGCTTTGATTTTTAGGGTTTAGGTAGGTCTTAGTTAGTTATGGCAACATACTAAGAATAGATTTGGGGTGAGGTGGATAGGTGAGGTGTATAGGTGAGGTGGTGGTGTGGGAATTATCTTAATTAGGATAATTAAATAATAAATATTGTGAGGACATGGATTAATTTAATTTAATTTAATTAATTAAATTAATATTAGAGTGGGGTGAAATGGCCATGGCTATGTAAGTGTGTTCGGGTTGGTTATTTGTGAAGGGTCAAGGGAGTATGACCCAAATTTGGTGTGTACAACCCGGTGATGTACCTTAGTGATTTGGTTCACACTAGACTGTTGAGTGATTACCATCACAATGAACCCCACACACTGCACTACATGACATATACATTTACATTCCATCATCCTACATTATGTCTCTTTAGCATACACTACACTAGTCATAATCATATATGAGCCTAATTTTTCATTCCATCCTCTCATTCTACATTTATGCTAGGTCATATTGTATATGAGTCTAGCTTTATCTTTTACCATCACATATTATACCTACACCTATCCTCATATTTCCCACACTACATATACATCCTACACACCCATATTGCATTCATACATCTTACCTATTCTACATGCTACACTAGATTTCCTTATACTTGGGTCTAGTTTTATCTATTATCATTACACATTCTACTTCTACCTACACATTTATTACATTACATTCCATACCCACTACACATTCTACACCATACATTTACATACCTTGGTCATTTACACTACACACTACACTCACCACCCTATGATGCACTTTAGTTCCTCGGTCCATACTCAAATGCCGAGGGTTTACCAATCAAATGGACCTTACCTACATGTGACATGTCATCATACCACATTCATCGACTAGTGACCGACACTCTAGGCTATATCATCACCCACATGCATCATCACATACCATAGTGGTATACACCTTAGGTTAAATCACCACTCTTTTCATCACTTCTACATCATCCTATTACATCATATCATCTGTTATTATCTTCTCCTCTTACATTTTCTAAATTCCAAATTATTCCATTACATTGTCACACCTTCCATCATCCTATAGTGGTATACACCTTAGGTTAAATCACCACTCCCTTCATCCATTCTATATTATCCCCTTACATCCGATCATCACCTATTTTATTATCATATTATACATCATTATATTACATCCTCAGCTATCCTACTCATCACTTAGTGGTATACACTTTAGGATAAATCATCACCCTTGCTTTATTCATAACATAATGGTCTATGCTTCGTGCTAAATCACCACCTTCTGCTATCCACCATATGCTCATATACACTTCATACACCCTCATCACCAATCTCTCATAGTGACATACACTATACCCTAAATTGTCACATTCTTCCTCCATCATGTAGTGATATACACTCAGTATAAATCATCAATCCTCCATTCAACAAGCCGTAGTATATGCTTAGGCTATAGGATCCATGCACATCTTTCCATATATATCATTCCCATACACTTCTTCTATAGTGATATACGCTTAGGGATAAATCATCATTCTTATATTCACAAAACTCATGGTATACATTTATGCTATAGGTTCCACGTACCTATTCTCCCTATTTCGCATTTCATCACCATCACATACACATACTCATCACAACACGTCGATATCAACCAACACTACTCAACTGCTTTCCGATGATGCACTTTCATTTACTGTTCATGCTTGATTATTTAGGGGAAAACAAAATAAACCTCATTACATACACATTCCATCTACTCGGGGGCATGTTTCTTCTATCATTCCATTTTTCTTTCCATTCCATCCATCCATAGCATACTTGCATTGTCTTGGTAGCATTTAATCTTGCTTATAAGTGTTTTACATGTTCACTTTACAACATATGTTATATTTATTTCTTCAATGTCATTATCATATACACATGTGTTTTCACGCTTTGTCTAATGTGATCATAGATAAAACACATTTACATGTTTCATGGATGCTCACCTTCTACCCTTACTATACTAGTTGTTGGGGGCATCCAAATTCATCTCATACAGTGATATTGTTTCATTTTGTACTTGGCATATTTTACTACTTTCTTCTAGACTCTTTGATATACCGGTTATCACTCTAACATGCTAACATGTGTTCCATATGCAACACTTGTCTTCTTGGACTACATGTTTCCATGAATACATATTTGTTTTTACTTGTTTGTGGTGTTTTCCATTATATGCGGGATTTTCCCTTTGCTTGTGTGCAAACTTGACTATGGTTTGCATCCATGATGACTTTGAGTGTCTAGTGACATCATGAGTGATGTTCCATGTTTGAAACCTTGTTTGTGCAATCTGCTTAATTTCTTGCATGTTTACACTAATTTTCTTGGTATTTTTACATTGTCTACATATTTTACACATGTCTTAGTTTTCATGCATGTATTCGGACTAACACTTTTATTGGCTAGCCATCCCCTTTTGTGTGCACCTTGGTATCTACTAAGTGTTTCTCTTTCCCTCTCCGGGAAGAGTTCTATAGTTCGATTGTGGTTGTTCCTCTTTTGGGGCCACATTCTCCTTCCAAGGTCATCACATACACCCCCAAAGAGGGGGCATCATTGAGGGTTTTCTACTAACACAGTGTATCTACACCGGTTCAGACACATCAAGTGAGTTTAGACTAGTCTATGAACTCCATACACAATGGCCTTAATAGGACATGGTGTCTTTCAAAAATTTTGTGGGTTGGTTATAGGCTCGAGAGGTTACGGTGGTTGTGGCTCTTTATACTTCTCTATCCAAGAAGATCGAGATCACCCAAAAATATAGGACAGTACATATATATCTTCCAATATTTCAGTAGAAGCGGTTAAAGTTTGGAGCATACATCATGGTTCCTCCCTATACTTCTTCAACCAAGGTGGCGTGAGATTTCCCAAAAATTCATGAAACTACAGGATATCCTTCTAACATGGATCGGGTGCACATGTTTCATTTTTCGATTTAAACTTTCTATTCTAGCATAGTTTGCATTAGCGTATTTTACACAACATTTTTACATACATGTATATTTGACTACTTGATCATTTTCTCCTTGCAGGTCCACCATATGAGAAACAATAAGTCAAATTGGGGGCAACAAATACATCAACAACAACAATGACAATGAAAACACACCATGGTGGTACTTTCCATACTAACCATGCAGTACACTACACACAACAACGCATTACACATGTGTTCCAC
This sequence comes from Taxus wallichiana var. yunnanensis, assembly GCA_018340775.1. Classification (NCBI taxonomy): domain Eukaryota; kingdom Viridiplantae; phylum Streptophyta; class Pinopsida; order Cupressales; family Taxaceae; genus Taxus; species Taxus wallichiana. The sequence continues at coordinate 581,797,746 of CM031239.1, read as the reverse complement.
CCTAGGTTCACTCTCATCACCTTTTGTACATTATTTTCATCTTTAGAAACCATGATCCTCCACATTTTCTTTTTTCATTCCACACTTGAGTCTATTCCATCGATATGTATTATTCTACACTCTATATGGTTATCATGTACGCATCTCTATCTACTTTATGTTACACAGATTACACTCAACAATATAAAGTGGGCGCAAATGTAGACACAAATATTACACATAAGAAAATATTTGGCACGGTCTTATAATAATATTTAAAATGTTCTCAAGTGTACAAATTGCTAATTAATCCCACCTTTTTACACCTTTTACTTTTATTTTATTTCATCTTTTCACGTATTTCTAGATACCTATCAACCTATTTCATGACCTTTCCAACATTCTTTCCTAAAATCAGGGTGCCTCAACCTATATTGTGGTGCCCCAAGGTACCCTGGTCCCATTCTGGGTGTCTCGGTCTATAAACAACCTCTTCCTCTTCTTTTTGGGTCACTTCTAGCTATTGGTCATCCTTATCTTCTTCTTAGTCAGCCTTTTCGGGATTAATTACAAAATTAAGCTTGAGAGCCCTATAAATATAAATTTATAAGACCATAATAAGGGTCCTAGGTCATTGCATCTTATCACTATTATCACTCCATCTAGGGCTACATCCATTACATCACTTGCATCCACATAGTGTCATGCATTCAAGCTAGGATATCTACATCACACACACTTCATAGGGGAGGGATTCCATTCTATTCCATGCACACATGCTACTTATATTTCTATAGCTATTATTGATCACTAATTCACAAAGTGTGACCGATACAAGACCACCTAGGGAACAACATGCGCACACACACACCAGAACTACATCGGGGCCCGTGATGTAGTGCAACGCTTCGATGACAAGTCCAGACCCATTCATATCTTTCATTTTTCTAGGGTTTGATGCTTATCCTTGCATTACAGGTCATTCTCCAGTTCATTTGATGAATCTAGTGCAAAAAATAAGAAATATTCGAAGATACTTATCGATCATACCAAATTTAGATTTAGAGGATTTACAATGTTCAAAGCTCCCAGATTGTAAACTAGGGTGCCCCAGGTGTACTCCTAGGCACTTTGTGTCATCTCAAATAGTCCAGATCTACCCTTCGCAGGGTCCTTGAGGGTTCGTCTACACCTACAAATTTTATTTCTTGATCTTCGACACTATGTGACAATCTTCTATAATCATCTAAGTCTTTTCCTTACTCTTATCTTATACATTAGGGTTTTATTTCATCTAGAATAGTTTATTTACATTTATTTCATACTACTTTAGTTCATTTATAGCATTTTAGTCCTCCTAACTATATTAACATTAATACCCTAGATATCCCCTTAGACCATCTAGGTAAAACCCTAATTTTTGTTAGTCAATTATATGGATATGATGTGATGAATATAATGATGTGATGTGATGATTTGATATTGTTATTTGTTATGATTAGATGGATGTGTAGATGATTTGATGTAATGGTAGATGTTAATGATGTGATAGATGATATTTCTTAGGTAGAATTTAGATGTGGCTACATTATGTGATGGATGGATATGTATATAGATGTAAGATCTTGAATAGATGATATTTTGATTTGATTAGATGTTTGAAATATATGTTAGATTATATGAGTGTGGATGTAAAAGTGAGGATAGTGTGGTAGACGGGTGCAACCTTAAGGGTGAGATAAGCATATGAAAGTACACTAGATTATAGAGGGAAGTGTATGTAAAGATATGATTTGAGATTGGATTAGAGGAAAAGCATGAGAGGGAACAACACGAGCAATGCACTTGTGACCAATGATAGGTGTTAACACATAACTAACGATAGTTAGTCACATTTAAGATCATGAGGGAAATATGGAAAGTGTGCTTATAGACCTATTATAGACATGACAAAAGGGGTTAATATGGAGCTTATATGGGGAAAACGGTTCTCCTTATGTGGTGATCCTAGGTCTATGCCCCATCTCTAAGAAATACAACACAAACCGAATGATGTGGGAAGTTTGCAGGAGATGGTGAATTTGATTGATGTGGGAAGCTTTCCAAGGATGCTTACTTGCTTTAAATACATTGCTTTTGCATTTGATATTTTAAAAATGTTAATCGATGTGGGAAGCCTTTGTTTTCATGATATGAGAAAGTAGCCATCTTTCGAGGGATTGGTCTACATGTTGATTTTTTATTTATATTTTGAATTTTTAGATGAAAAGGTGATATATGCATGATAGTTGTCCTTAGAGGGAGAAGTCTATACTTTTGACAATTTTTCTTTATATGAGCAGTTGTCCTTCAACGGAGTAGCTTTGTTTTTTTGGATAAGATTGATTTTAGTGTGAGCACTCGTAGTTTTGAATTTTAGATGGATTTTGGATAGCCAAGTAGACCTCTTGAGGAGGGTATGATAAGATGTAAAAAATCTACTTATGGATCCTTAGCATGGTTCTATTAGGTAGATAAGAAGGTGATGGATATAATTTTTGTAGGGATCCCGCTGGAAGGAGGAACATGTCCATAAGGAATAAACTATGAGAAAATATGTGGTGCACATATTTAAGGTCATAGATAGGCTAGTGATGGTAGACCACATAATTCCAAATCACTACAATGATGGATGGAAAGGATGAATAATGGACGTAAGATCATAGGTGTGAATAAGATCATGTTGGTAGGTATGTTAACAACGTAAAGGGTCACAAGTGCAAGGTATTGAGAGGTTATGCTATTTGATTTACCATAAAGGGAGGCTAAACGATAGGCCCCAGACCCATACTTATGTTTGATAATGTATGGTCCAATCTAGTTGGGAGAAAAATTTCCACATTGGATCCTTTCTAGAGTAGTGACATTACGATTTTATCTTAAAATGATGTCACCCAGTTAAAGTCATACACCTTGAGGTGTTTGTTGTAAGTACATTTGATGAAATCTTGATATACATGATGGTGTTGAAGGGTGAGAAAGCAACATTTTTCTAACAACTCAAGAAGGGATAGATGTTCTTGATGATAGTCCTCATCATAGATGAAGTCACGAGATATACACGTAAGGATAAGATTTTTACTTTGAGAGGAAGAACGACTTCATATCCATATACAAAAGAGAAATGAGTAGCACCCATAGAGGTACGTATGCTAGTCTAATAAGGCCAAATGGTGAAGGGAATGTGAAGATGTGAATTAGGACCTGATCTCACAATGATTTTAGAAAGGATGTTATGAAGAATTTTGTTAGTGGCTTTGGCTTTCTGTTAGCTTGATGGTAGTAAGGAAATGAGAAACTAAGCTTAATTTTGTAAGAGTCACAAATATTTTAGAGGTCTTTATTTTTAAAGGACTATTTTGTTTTCTATGATGATTTTATAGGGAATACCAAAGTGACAGATGATGTGTTGGTAGACGAAGTCAATTCTTTTTTTTGCTTTGTTGCATGCGAGTGGAACAAATTCTACACATATGGTGAAGTATTAGGTAAAGCAATGATAATGGAATGATGACACTAAGAAGAGCATGGGTTGATGAGACCAATGAGATCGAGGCCTTATTTTTAGAAAGGCTATAGGTCTTGAGTTGGTCAGAAGGCATGGTTGAGGATGCATATGAATTTGGATTATCTTGTTGGCATTTGGTATACTTCTTAACATATTCATAGTAGTATTTATTGACAGTGGGCTAGTAATATCCTAGGCGAGGGATGCTCTTGGAAACAACCAAACTGATAAAATGTCCACCATAGGTACTGTCATGGACCTCTTGCATGGTGCACATATATTTATGAGACTTAAGGCAACTTAACAAGATTCCATCGAAGCCACATTTATAGAGGATTCCACCAAGGATGACATAGCAGTTAGTTTGTTGAAGAAAGAAACTCTTACTATTTTTAGACAGGTTAGAGGGGATATTGGATATGGACAAGTAGTCAAATATTTGGGTGTACTAGGTGTCTGATTGGTTAGTGGGTTTTATAATAAAGAAGATAATGATTGAGTTTGGATGTGGAAAAGAAGAGAGTGTAACACAATTTTTCAGCTTCAATGTAGTGGTTTTTATAATAAAGAAGATTGTGGTTAATACCATAGATGGCTTGCTCCCTAGATTTTTCATTATGGTGTGCCAACATGGAACCTAGACCATGATAAGAGGAAGAGATGTATAGGTATAAAGGCTCCCTTCACATGGAGGTATGATTACAACAGAGGATAGGAGGTGTTGCTTGAGATCATCAAAGGCCTTCTAGAAATTGGCATCCCAATGGAATTGGGTGTCTTTGTGAAGGAGATGATGGAAAGGTTGGTAGCGATCGAGAAAGTTGTGAGAAAAAATAGTGGAAATATTATATTTTTCCATGTTCCATGTAGAATCTAAATTTTTTTAAGGTTAGAAGGAGGGGGAATCTTGGGGGTAGATTTGAAATTGGTAGGCTTGACTTCAATGCCCCTAATAGAAATGATGAAGCCAAGACATTTACCGGTCATAAATGATTGAGATGGAGGAATAATTTGATAAGACATGTAAATAGGATTTAAATGATAACAAGATGGTATTTTGTTGTTTATATTTTCCTAAAAGGTCATCAACGTAATGATATATGGTATTATAGATAATATTATGTAAGATGTGGGTCATGACGGGCTAGTAGGTGGCTCCAAAGCAATTTTCAAATGAAGGGCATGATGTGATAGCATAAGGTTCCCCAATGGGTGATGAAAGATGCCTTATGTTAGTCTTTATGCATGATAAGAATCTTATTATAACCTGAAAAACCATCCATAAGAGAGAGTATCTTATGGTTGGTCATGAGGTTGATGAGCTGATCTACGTTGGTAAAGGGAAATTCATCCTTATGGCAGAAAGATTTAAATCTCTAAAGTTGATACAGATCCATATCTTTCTAGAGGCTTTGGTAATGAGTATGATGTTTGAAAACCCATTGAAGATAATCAATGGGATGGATGAAATTATTAGAGTGAATACGTTGTAACTCCTCTTTAACAAGGAGAGCAACACAAGGGTGTATATGGTAGAGATTTTGCTTAATTGGATTTGTGTCGGGATGGTGAGATTCTTATGGGTAATAATGGATAGATCAAGTCATAGCATGTCAAAGTACCACCATTCAAAGGCTGGTTATGCTTGGAAAGAAAGGTAGTGAAGGCCTCAAGCTCTTGTGGCTCAAAAGATTGGATAACTTAAATGATATGACAATCCCGAGGAGTCTCGACGTTGTTGTTGATAGTAGATTAATTGAGGAGAGTGGATTTGTCAAGGCAAGGTATTATGAAGATAAGACTTCTCTTCCCCATGTATGAAAGGATGGAGTCATCATTGGCACATTGAAGGATGTCTATGGTATGGGAATCCTCCTCTACCATGTCGGGAAGATGAGAGGAAGGGACCTAGTTTCACCCCTAGTCTGGTAAGTGATCGGTACTAAGCCGATGGTGGAGACTAAAATAAAATAAGTTAGGAGGAAGGGATACTACTTCATCCATGTCCATTGTGTCATCATAGTGAGATGGATTTGATGATGAGTCGATACCCATGGGAGATGTGGAAGAAGGTTGCACGATGGATTTAGTGGATTCATCCGTGAAACCAATTTCAAAATTTTTATGAGGCTCATAGGATTGGTTACTAACAAGATCAACTATACCTTATTCATAGTGTTGTAAGTCAAATCCCTTCCATACGTAGTGGTGGAGGTATGTATAGGTGAAGGATTTTTGTAGAGGAAATCAAATCCATTTGTGTAAGGCTTGGTACGAGGTTGATTGTCAAAATGGGATGAAGGGAGATTAAATCCACTATAGGGGAGGTTGGTTTTAAGATGGGGCTAAATGAAGGAAATGATATCCCTGATATTTGATTGATACATGGGTGCCTTATTGGGTATACCAATTCTATTAAATGATGGAAGAGAATAAATATTGAGGAGATGATACTCTCCCGAGAGATAGGTGTTGCATCACATTGTCAAGGGATTTTTCATTATGAAGTTTAGATACGAGGACAGAGGAACTGGTGGATGTTTTGGTGGATGAATATTTATCTAGAATGAGTACATCATTGGGTCGATAAGTCATATTACATGCCTTGAAGGGAGCAAGGTCGATGGGAAGCGTATGTTATCTTCCCTCCGCACTCATATTTTATGCAACAATGGAGGTTATAGGGGATATAACACATGGCACGAATCCATGGACACCCTAATAAGACATTGTATTGAAAATCCCCTTCAATGATATAAAAGATTTCATGGAGGATTTTTCCACCAATGCAGATGGGAAGGATTTTTGTGCCTAAATTAGGGGTCACAACATCATTAAAATAAGGTAGGACCACAGGTGATTAGGAGATGATATATTTGGGAATTTTAAGTTGATCAAAGGTGTGAGATGAGATTATGTTAATGTTGGCGTCATTGTCTATCATAGAGTGGTAGATGAATGTGTCGTTGATGTGGATAGTGATGAAGAGGGGAAGGTTGTGATCTTTAGGTAAGATGTCTCAAATTTTGAAATCGTCAAAATAAATGGTGGCGGAAGTGATTAGGGTTCCAAAATGGTTTCAAAGGGATGTGAGTATTGAGATGAGATGGGGAAACATTGTAGGGTCTTAATGAGAGCTTTTCAATGATGGGGAGATTTGGATAATATTGTAAAGAAACATTTGAACGAGAGTTTGATGGAGTTGTCTTATGATTCTTTGATCGATGGTAAGTGATTTTAGGTCGATGGTGTAGCTAAGATGGAAACCTTACCCTTGGATAATGAAGGGGCTAGAGTGGGATCATAAGAGGGAGCCATGATGATGAATTTAGATTTAGATTGTGCAAATGGGTGAGTCTCATTAGGGTGAGAGTGGGTGGTGATGTGAATGACATAAATATAGAGATGAGGTCCATACTTAGAAGAGGTAAAGGTGGGCAGAGGAATAACGATGAAGGCCATGGATGAGGAAGAAGCCTTGGATGTCATAGAATTATTTGGAAGATGGGGCATGGATTTGGGTTAGATAGCGAAAGGGATGGGGTGATCCTCTCTTCGAGGAGAAGATCATATTATTTGATAAATTTGTTGATGAGTGCGTAGGGATTTATAGTATTTAGTGTCATGCCCTAGGGCATGCTTGGTAGGCATATACAAATACTGTTGGGTTCAAATGACGTATGTTTTGGCCTCGCATGAATCGAAGGGTTTGATGAAAGGCGGGGTAATTATAGATTCTGGAGAAGAATCTGAAATATATAAGTATAAGATCTGATGATGGATGATGAAGGTGAATTCATATGATCCTTTGAAGGATTTTATTTAGGCGAGGTTAATATAAGATAGGAAGATTATATTTATGAGGCTTTGTGATAGCCTTAGATTCAGATTTATCTTGATATGTTTGTGATCCGACTTGAGGGGGAGGAATGTCTAGTTTAGCTATTGGTTTGGAAGGGGCCATGGATAATTTAGATGTAGATGTCATCTTAGAATAAGGCATGGATAATTTGGATGTAGATGCAAGGAAGAGATATGTATGTTGGATTTCGGTTGGGTAGATGGTGAGGATGATAGGAAAGGTCCCAATATAGAAGGTTGAGGCACTATGATGGATGGTTGGATGGTGGGAAATTTAGATTATCGGGGTTTAAGGGGGATTTATAGCTTCTTATGTGGATGGGTAAGTGACTTATGGATGGGAACACTAAGATTATTTGGTTTCTAATGTGAGGTCTTTCCCTTAGTGGGAATGATGACGATTTCAATAGGGGAATCTCTATGGTTGGGATTACATGATGTAGGTGCATATTTTGAAGATGAGGAAATAGAGGATGGGAGTGACTTTTGAATAATATGTTTAGTGAGATTAGATTGGGATACAAATGGTTTGGAAGGAGTAGTAGCAATCATATAAGATGGGGATGAGAGTGAAAGATCCTTGGAAGTTGTATCAAGTGATGTTTAAAGGGGCAGTGTGTAGATGTGGAGGTAGATGTAGGTGTAAGAATTCAATCAAAGTCATAGATGTGGATTTGTTTGAAGGTATGGGTGTAGGAGAGGCTATAGATGTGGATGTATATTTGGGTGTTAATATAGGGGTGAGAAACATGGGTGTAAAAGATGTAGTTGTGACATGTTCGAATGTATATTTGAGGTTGTAGATGTGATAGATGTAGACATGGTGGATGCGGATTTGATAGATGAGGACATAGGTGTAGGTACTTGGTGTGATTGTAGATGGTGAGGTAACGAGAAAAAATGGTGATGTTGATTATGGGTTTAAGGTATTGATGGTGTGGGCATTGGGTTTTTGGGATGTGGAAGGCTATGTTTGTTTATTTGGCAAATGATTAGGGAATGGTTGTTTGAAGACACCCAAAGGTTGATTGGGAGGGTGTTAGGATTATCCAAGTGGATCTCCCTTTGGTTGATGAGGTATTGAACAAGGTCCTTTAATGTGCAACACCTTTCAATGTCATTTCCATGAACCTGATGATGTTTACAATAGTGGTCCTCACGGTACCATGCGGGTTTAGGTTGCATGTTGTTGACAAGGTGGATAGGAGTTATCTGGATGAGATGTGCTACCATGAGCTTGTTGAATACTAAAATATATGACTCCTTGAGAGGGGTATAGTCAAGGGTAGGAAAAGGATCCCTTTACAGGGGACCAATATGAGAGGTAGGTGTGGCGAAAGATTTAATGATGACATCATTAACAACAGCTTTGGTTTTTTCATTTTGATTAGATGTCTTGGTAAATTAGGATTTTAGTTTATTTGATCTGAGTTTAACATAGCCTTGCTGATGGGCACAAATTTTTAGTTTATGAGACATAGTGAAGGCCTACTCAAAGATTCAAAAGGATTATATCTAGAGGTTTAATGAGATGTGTTGCATAAGATCAAGAGAAGAGCTTATTGAGCTCGGTTTGTGGAAGGGAAAAAGATAGTTTATTGATGAGACTATGCCATCTAATGATGAAGTATGTGACAGATTCGTCATTCTATTCTTTAATATTGTATAATTCGGTGATGGTGACCTTACGCGTAATGATTTTGGAGAAATGTTCTAGGAATAATTTCACGATTTGGGTGAATGAAAAGAGGGAGTGTTGTGGGATGTTTTTGTACCAATCCAGGTAGGGATGTCTAATGACATGTGGGATGTACGAATCATGAGATCTTGATCATGTGTGATAAGGTAATAGACGTGCCTAAAGGCACGAAGGTGCTACTTAGGATCCTCCTTACTATTGAATTTCTAGAATTTAGGGAGTTCCCAATGTGGTTGATAAGTTTTAACAATAACAAAGGGATGAATTGAAACATTACATATTTGTTCATAGTTAAATGAGAATTTGGGACCCATGGTGGTGGCTTCGATGTTTGCTAACCTATTCAAAAATCCTATGTAGGGTTGTGAGATGGTGAGAGATGGATTGGTGAGGTTGTGAATAGTAATATGTGGAAGGATTATGTTGAGGATGAGATTGATAATTATGAGGATAGGTGGGTGTTTGTGGAGGTGTTTGATAAGGAGGGAGGTAATTGAATGGTTGTGATTGAACATGATGGGAAATAGGGTTTTGTTGAGAGACAAGAATATAGTGAGGGGGATGTGATTATGTTTACTAAGAAGTGGAGATATTATGTTGATTCTGTGTGGGATGAGTGATGATGCAAGTATGAAGTGGCTGAGAGTTTTGAGTTACTTGATTAGGGAAGATATGGTGGAATACATTCGAATAGGAGGTTGATGTGTTTGGGTTTATTCAAAAGGATGGTGTTGTGAAGTGATGAAATTAACATGAATTTGACATGTGGAGATTTGAATATTTTTTTTTCATGTTGTTTAGATAGGGAGCGAGAAAATGGGATTGTTATAAAGATTGATTAGGGATATAAATAAAAAATTTGGATGAAGGGATGATAGGGATGGTAAAAGAGGGGAAAATGGTGATTTGAGTAAGGTTTGGTGGAATAGAAGCCACCATAAGAGTGTATTGTAAGTAAAATGGATTAGAGTGGATTTTTATGGGAACCAAATTATCATTACGCCATGGAAAGCTCATGCATACCTTGGGGAAGAAAAGGGCAAGTTGAGAGGTGAGGTCCTAAGAGGTCTCGGGATGAGAGTGATAGACGTAGATTTGTTCAAGTGGGGTTCTATTAATTTGGGAAGATTGATGGATCGGTGGAGAATGTGATTGTAAAGAGCGATAGGGTTAGCGTTAAGGAGCTCTTGGAACTCCGATCATCCACAGGGGAAGAATATGAGGCTGAAATGTCTCTAATGAATTGGTGGATGGAGGTGTAGCCACCTCTAGATGGGATTGAATGGTGATATTGGCATGGATTTTTTTCAACATGAGAATGATTTTGGATAGAAAAGGGGGCACTAGAAGGATCCCTAGAAATGAGGGGTTAGTAAACTGAAGAGGATGTACGTATAGGAATAGAAGAATCGGTAGTAAGGGAAGACATGTTCTAGATGATGTTATTAAAAGTGGGGATATTGGAAGAGGTGGTTTTTTCCATTTTCTTACTTATTAAAAGATGTGAAAAAGAGGAAAAAGGCTTAGAGGGAACCTAGGAAATGGCTGATCTAAGGATGGTTTCAAGATATTTTGGATGGATTCCTCAATATACCCAAAGGTATGTGAGGAAAAAATATGTGATGAATACCTATATGGGTCCTTAAATAGTGGCCTACCCCATACTTTAAGTATTACAGCGATAAGGGTTTTGAGTGTTGGTGCTCAAATTAGTCTCACCCCGTTTGCCATTAAAATCCCTCAGTTTGTGGCCTCTGTCACATTTTCTATCACCCCTGAGTTGGTTCTTGAAGACTCTGTCCTCCATTTGGTCTCCATGATTAGTTCCTCCTTGGTTGAAGGCCACTTAAAAATCTAGAATTTGTTGTTTGTTTCTTTTTTCCATCTGAAGGTGTTTGTCAATTGGGCGTAAAAATCAGGTTGTTCCTTTCCTTCTGTTTTCTGCTGTCATGTGTTGTTTTCCCTACCATTTTTGTCCCAAATACCTAGGGAAACATAATTAAATGTAGCTTAGAGGTTCATGTTTGAACTTTACAACATTTCTAAATTCTCTATCCTTGAAGAAAATTTCATCTCCGGGCTCAAACAGTGGTTTCCTGCATTTTTTGGTTTGACGGGTGTGTTTTTCCCATCAAATTTACATCTCTACATCAATGGAAACGTGGCCCTTTTTGGTTGGATGTAGCTTGGCGGGCACTCTAAAACTTTGTGGATCATTTCAACCCAAAACCTATCCACGTGGAGGAACAACACTCGTTTGAAGACTCACCTTTTGGTTTGGCCTTGAGTTGCACCATGAAGACACGTGGAATATTCCACTACTTTTTCCGGACTTACAAAAAAATTCATGCAGCTGGTACAATTTTGGCGGGTTGTGGACACATGGTGGGCTAGTGCTCATTTGAAGATCTATCTCAAGGTCCCACCTTAACAAATGTGACAGAGGGATAGGTGGAGGCTTCCATTAGCTCCGCTCTATACTTAAACTTTTAAGAAACTTTCTAAGGCCTAGGACACGTGGTGAGCCCACGCTCATTCAAGGTCTCCGCTCTTGGGGACCATCTTGAAGTTGCACCATAAAGACACATGGAGGTTTCCACCGGGCCTTCCCTTACTTAGACTTTTCAAGCAACTTCCTAAAGGGCCTAAGACACGTGGAGGGACCACGCATGTTTGGGGACCGGCCCTTGAGTTTTATTTTGAAGAAGCACCAGGAGGAAACTTGGAGGCTTCCACTCACTTTACCTTTTTGCTTGGACTTTTCAACAACTAAAGAAGATTGTCTCGGACCTTGGACACATGGTGCCTTCCGCTAAAATCTCAAAACTTTTAACAGACTCTTCCGGATTGAGACACGTGTTGAGAAAACACTTGTTTGGGGTCTCTAATTTTCAGGACCATCTCAAAATGTGCCATTGAGATGTATGGCGGTTTGAAAAGTCAAAAGGCGGGAGGCAGGCCATCGGAGGTAACTTGGATTTTTGCCCCTTATTGTTTAAAAGATTAAAGTCATCAAAATGACCTGCAAGCCCAACAGAGAATAGTCAAAATTTTCTTCACTCAATGGTGGAGGTGCAAACTTTTAGGGGAAATTTGGAAAACTTTCCTTTTGTGAAAAAGGTGGTTCAGTGTAAAAGGGAAGCACGGTTCCTGCTTTAGGACCCACATTGGGACATGTGTCAAGCCAATTTTTCAAAGGAAGATGGATGGAAAAAAATGAGAAATTTCGCATTTTTTCCCAAAAGTTGTAAAAGGTAAAAAGGAACCCCAAGCCCATCTTAACTCGGATCTCCCACATGGATGGTCCAAATTAAAAAGGGAAATCGATGGTAACTGTGCATTTGTATCTGATTTTCCACCATTTTTCTCCAAAGCTCCTAGGGATGTAAATTTTTATGGTTTTTTATCATTTCTTGGTGTCTCCTACATGCCAAATGAAGAGGAACATTAATTTGATATCCTGGTTTGGTGGGGAAGATCTAAAACATCTTTTACCATTAAGATGTAATCTAACTATCAGATTTGATCTTATTTTATAATCTTTCTTTGGCACACAAGAAACCAATTGATATATTGATTTGGTGGGGAAGATCATGAAAATGTCTTTTATTGTTAAGATGTGATCTGATTTTACAATCTTACCTTCCTTTGTATGCAAGAAACCAGATTTGACAGAGTAGAGGAGGAAGTAGTTGGCACATGAAGTGAAGAGTGACTTACTAGGTGAATAATTGAATGCTGGAAATATTTGAAGAGATTTGCCATCTGAGCACCTAAAACCTTTTTACAAATCTGATTCTGGAGTCATGATCAAAATCGTAACACGTAATGGTGCTTTGAATGTTTTTGGTTTTGGGGAAAAAATCTATTGTAAATGAAATGTTATAAATTGCATGAATTTTTCATGTAAATGGTTGGAGTGTTAGAGGTTGGGAACTAATTCCTAAGAGAAAAGTTTGACAGAGCCCATTTTTCTAAGAAATCATCTGAGGAACCTGTTTATCTCTTTTGTGTTAAATTTGATCATGTCAAGGTGGTTACAAGTGTATAGCCATTGAAAGCTCTGAGATTGTTCTAGAAACTTTCCCTTGTTGATGCATTTAATCATATTTGAGTAAATTTGTGTTTTATTTTGAGAAAATCGTGTCTTCTTCATTTCTAAATGTCTGCAAATATTTTTCTTCTTCCCATTGCAATCTTACATTGAAATATGTGTGAATCACACAAGATCTTATCCTCGTTATAGTTTGGTGGCATTTGCAATTTCATTTATCAGAAGAGATTTCATTTGATAGTGAAATAAAAAAATTTAAAATCACTTTACTCCTAACATGATGATAAGATTGTTTGTTAGCCTTTGAGGGTATCTTAGGCGTGATAAAACAAAGGTTGATAATGTTCAATTAAGTTTTTCAATTTGAGCCTTCATTTTGGATTCTTAAAGTTTGTGTGAAAATGTTCGATTTGGGCCTCCACTGAAAGCACACCTTCAGTTAAAGGAACATTTTAGTTGTTCTAAAAGCATTCTGTTGATCAAGCCTTCCATTTTTGTAAAATTCTCAAAGATCTAGTGAATCAAAGTCCACTCTACCTCACCTCCCACCAAAATTCATTTAAAAACAACCAATCCTACCCATACTACCCTGTTTGTCCTGTGTGTGTACAAATGCATAATTTCTATTACTAAAACATGTAGAAGCAATCAAGTTTTCATTGTCTTTAGTAGCCTTGAACCTTGCTTAGAAAATATCTCCATTATCTAGGGTGACAACTCGTGAGAGTTATATTTTTGTTGTATTGATCATATTTTCTTCAAGGTCTTCTTAATAACTTTGCAAAGAAGGACATCTCCATCTCCTCCACAAACAACAAAGCTACAAAGGGTCCTCTCACCCTAGTTGAAAGGCACAACCATAAAGTAGTGAGGATAGATCAAATCCTCTTAAGGGTACTACCCATTTCTTCACATCTGAGTGACAAAGAGAAAGATGCATTTCTTCCCCAGCTACAAAACGAGACACAACATGGTCTTCTTGTCTCTAAACTTCTGTCAAAACTTTGATGTTGCTTTGCTCAAATTCTCGAGAGAGAATCAATTTGGGTACCAACACCGTTCTGGCGTGCGTTTTGGGGAAATTGTGATTAAAATTCATGTTCGACCTTGGTAACCATTTCTTATGTGCTCTAAGTACTTGTACATTGTTTCAACATCTTCTTCCGTCAGCCTATGAGAACTGGTTCAAATTTACAAGTGTTGTGTGTAATATTTCCGTTTCTACAATTATTGCATTAAGTTTCATAAAGATGGGTAAAGGAAGGTCAGATCATTCCACTTCTAGTTTCTAGTGTTGATAGACATTTGACGGATCATATTTTTTAGTGCATTTACACAAATAAGGTTGAAATCCTTAGTGGCGAATCTGTGTTAATTTGATTTTTGATAAATACCAGTGTCTTAACCTCTGTTAAGTGAGATTTGTTATTAATCTTTGCAAAGCTAGAAGGAAGAAGATATTTCTTCACTAGGGATCCTACTAGGACATTATTTCCAGATCTAGGAAAACAAATACGAAGGAAGAAGAACACCTGGAGAGTTGTTAGAGATAAGAAGTCAAGAAAAGAGATATCCATTGATGAAAGTGATCATCCTATCATTGGATATTTCCATTCAAGTTCTTCTGAATCAGGTAGTAGTCTTTTTGTGGAATTGAATTTTCCATCTGGAGAGGGGCCTTCATTTGAATTTGAAAAGTTTGCTTCTCATTCTACCCCTATGTTTTCCAAATTTGATAGGGTTTTCCAAGAAACAAGGCCTTTAGGGGATATCCATTTTGAAATGTATACTCCTGTGTTTCAAATACCCTGTTCCTTATCAATTTGATTCTCCTCCAAGGTCACCTCCTCAAAACAACATGGTTGATCCCCCGCCCAGACCTCCATTTGTTGTAAATAATTTTGGTCCTATAAATTTTAGAGGGATGGTTGGTTATCCAAATGCAGTTCCCCAAGATGTAAGAAATAGACTACCAAAGTTCCAAGGAAATAATGTTATAATTGGTGATCAACACTTAAAGCTTTTCATCAACATGATGGAAGACTTTGAGATTGAATTTGAAGATGTATATATCAAATTGTTTATCCATACTTTGGAAGAATATGCAAGGGATTGGTATATAGCTTTGTCTAGATAATTCCATTGATTCTTGGACTAAATGAATAATGCATTCAGATTGCAGTATGGTGACAAAATGATCCTAGGTTTCTTTTGTCAAAATTTGAGAATATTAAAAAGAATCCCAATGAATCAGTGCATGACTTCAACACTAGATTTAATAAGACATTGAGGAGATTTCCTATAAGTTTAAGGCCATGTGATGAATCTTGTCTTATAAAATATTTAAATGCATTTGATAAGAAATATGCTTACTACTTGAGGGAAAAAAACCCTACCAATTTGAGGCAGGCCTTTACCATGGCTCTACAAATTGAGAATAACATTAAAGCAATTGGAAAACCTCCTAAGAGGGAAGGTGTGAAACTAGTTAACCTGAGAAAGACCTCAAGCAAGTAAGGTTTTTGATTTGGAGGAAGTTGTGAAAACTTTGGCAGGGGTTATCAAAGAAATCTCATACAAATTAGCCCGGGCAGAGAAAGGAATTGGGCAGAGTTCACAAGGCTAGCATAAGCAACAAGGCCAAGAAAGATTTTCCAATCATCCTAGAAATGAGTAGAGATCTGATGACAGAGGCAAGGGACCCATGGGATCTACAAATAGACATCCCCAAGCTAGGGAAAACATAATGGTGTGATCCTTTGGTTGTCAGAGTTGTTGTTATTGAAGAAATAGATGTAATTGATTGGTGTGACAGATGTTTCATGCCCCATGCTCCATGTGAAGTAGATCAGCAAGTAGAAGAGGAAGTTGATGATGATAACACTGATGATGATGCATGCATGATGGAGTGCTCTATAAGCTCACAACAAGGAGCAACTTCAACTGAGGTAATAAGTGTTATAACTACTTTGATTTTGGGATTGCATTCACTGGGTACCTCTTCTTCCTCCCTCTCATACTTTATAAATAGATACTATACAAGATTTTGAATTTCCCAATAATGACTTTGAATATTTAAGAGCTTTAATGATAAAGAAGTATGATGGAGGAATCCCATCTGAGGAGGATAGGCAGTTTATTGATGAACATTGTTGTTGCTCAAGAAAGGATTATAATACTAGGAGTAGAGTTGTCAAAGGAGTAGGGCCTCAAGCCAAACCTAAAGCTCCATTTCTTTCAAATATTCCTAAAGAGGCTCCTAAGAAAGATACACCTTCCAAAGGCCTTGTTGTCCCAAACAAGATACATACTTATCCTCATGCTTAAGCTGTCAAAAATCTCATGCCATCTGATGAATGTGTTAATCTCCCTTCCAATGTTGCCTTGCCAAAGTGTGTTCCATATGAAATTTCCCATGTTTTGAGTCAAATCAAAGTTAGTGTTCCAATTGTTGAGCTGCTTAGGATTCTTGAGCACAAGAAGAGGGAATTTGAGTATTTGGGATTGAAAGAAGAGAAGAGTATGCCCAGGCAGAAATGTAAACATTGTGGAGACTCCTCCAATCATTGAAGAGCTAGAAACACCACCAACATTGGAAGAAATAGGTGAACCACCTGAGGTTTATTTGGGAACATCCTTGGTAGAGTCTCAACTAAATGTAGATCCATTCTTCACCACTCTGATCATTAAGGATAGATTGCTACACAATTGTATGTTTGATTCGGGGCATCATGTAATGTTATGCCTCTGGAAGTCATGAATGAACTGATATCAAAGTAATAACAACATATGGGAAGTGTACTTCCATGGATTCCAAAGAGGTTCTAGTGGTGGGATGTGTGAAAGGTTTGGTGGTACAACTTGTAGCTTATTCGGTAGGAACTTGAAACTTGATTTTCTTATTGTTGATTACCCAACCAAGTGGGGTATGTTGTTGTCTAGAAAATGGGCGCAAGTGTTGGTGGGAGTGTTCAAATGGATATGTCCTATGCCACCATCCCAATTGAGGGCAGCCTTGTCAAGTTGTATGGAGAAAATAAGATGTTGCACCTCATTGAAGATCCCAACAATGCATCTTATGAAGTGTTATACACAAGTGTTGATGCTAATAACTTTATTGGATTCGCTGATGGGAAAGAGAAAAAATGGATCAATGTAAGAGTTTTTAACAAGTAGGCTCTCCATGGACATTTCTATTTGATGGAGCTTGCTCCAAATTTGGAAATGGTTCGGTGTAGTTCTGATTTCTCCAAGCTTGGAAGAGTTTGTTTTTATTTCAAACTTAACTTTGAGTGTACTAACAACATTGTTGAGTATGAAGCATTGTTGTTAGGTTTGAGAATTGCTTATAAATAGTATGTTAAAGGCATCATTGTTAAGGGAGATTCGTAACTCGATTGTTAAACAAATCGAGAAAATTGTATGCTACTAAGAATCGAATAATGAAACAAGACAAACATGCGATGCAGGGACTTGATTGAGATGTTTGATTCATTTAACATTGTGCATCATGATAAGAAGTTCAATGTTATGGAAGAAAGCTTGCAAGTATGGTATCTTGGTTTGATAATTGTGCAATGTCCCCATATTGTGAATATGATGTTGAAGTGTTAACAAGGCCATCTGTCCTTGACAACATTAAACATTGGCAAATTTTTGATGATGATGCTCAGGTCAAAATTTCTACGAATAAGGGGAGTTTTTTTATCAATGTATTGATTAGGAGCCAATGGTGTGTGCAAATGAGGTAAAGAAACTTTTTTTGGAAAAGACATCATCCAACTAAAAACTAATACCATTCCTAAAGGACTGGTTTCTCTTGAATCAAACTTTGATAATGCTTATTACATTATTAACAGGCATATAGCAGCCTCAAGGGATGTTGAGGAGCATGACTTGGGTACAAAGGAGAAACCAAGAAGATCTAGTTGGGAAGCAATATGAACAAGAAGGAAAAATAGTCCTATGGCCAACTTTGGTTGCTCTTGAATCAAACTTTGATAATGTTGATTACATTATTAACGGCATATAACAGCCTCAAGGATGTTGAGGAGCATGAAATTGGGTACAAAGGAGAAACTAAGGAAGATCTAGTTGGGAAGCAATATGAAGGCAAGAATGAAAAACTAGTCTCTTAAATTGTTGAAGAAATATCAGAAAAGGCGAGGCTTAGTCTTATTCTAAGTTGAAGGCATACAAAGAGGATTCGTGAAGTGTTAACAAGGCCATCTCGATCCCTAGACAACATTAAACATTGGTGAATTTTTATGATGATGCTCATGTCAAAAGGTTTCTAGAAATCAAAGGGGAGTTTTTTTATCGAAGATATTGATTGGGATCCAATGGTGTGTGTAACAGGGTAAAGAAACTTTTTTGGAAAAGACATCATCACACTAAAAACTAATACCATTCCTAAAGGAATCACAAAGTTACTCTTGAATCAAACTTTGATAATGTTGATTACATTATTAACATGCATATAGCAGCCTCAAGGGATGTTGAGGAGCATGAACTTGGTACAAAGGAGAAACCAAGGAAGATCTAGTTGGGAAGCAATATGAACAAGGAGGAAAAATAGTCCTATGTCCAATTGTTGAAGAAATATCATTAATGGCTTAGTCTTTGTTGAGTTGAAGGCATACAAAGAGGATTCATGAAGTGTTAACAAGGCCATCACTTTCAGCACTTGACAAAATTAAAAGATTGGAAAAAATTTATGATGATGCTCAATCAAAAAGGTTTCTGGAGTGCAAAGGGGAGTTTTTTTATCAAAAGTATATTGATTGGGAGCCAATGGTGTGTGCAGCAGAGGGTAAAGAAACTTTGTTTGGAAAAGACATCATCCAACTGAAAACTAATACCATTCCTAAAGGATTGGTTGCTCTTGAATCAAACTTTGATAATGTTGATTACATTATTAACAGGCATATATCAGCCTCAAGGGATGTTGAGGAGCATGACCTGGGTACAAAGGAGAAACCAAGGAAGATCTAGTTGGGAAGCAATCTGAATAAGGAGGAAAAATAGTCCTATGTCCAATTGTTGAAGAAATATCAGGACTTCTTGGCTTGGTCTTATTTTGAGTTGAAGGCATATAGAGAGGATCATTTCAACATGAAATTCCTTTGGAATCTAATGCAAAGCCATTTAGGAAGAAACAGAGGCCGAACAATCCACTCATATCTTTTAAAATGCAAGAAGAATTAAGAAATTGAGAGATGGAGGGATCATTCACCAATGGAGGTATTCTTCTTGGGTTTCAAACTTAGTTCCAATTAGGAAAAATAATGGTGGTATCATGCTATGCATTGATTTTAGAAATCTAAATAGAGTATCAATGAAGGATAATTATCCTTTACTAAACATGGATAACATGCCATGCCGAAAAGTCAAAAAGTGATTCATAAAGATGCTTTCCATACCTTGAATGGTTTCTCTAGCTATAATTAGGTGGTTGTGAAGGAATCGAAAAGAATTAAGACAACCTTTACCACTCCTTGGAGAACTTATGTATATGTTAGAATTCCCTTTGGTTTGATGAATACTAGAGAAACCTTTCAAAGAGCAATGGATGTTTCTTTTGCTACATTTACATTAATGATTTTATTGTTGTCTATGAAGATGATGTGATGTGTGTTTTCCAGAAAGAGAAGTGATCACTTGTAGAACTTGGAAAAAAAGATGATAAGATGCAGAGAGTATGAAATTTCACTCAATCCAAAGAAGTGCCATTGAGTGCAAAAATCCAAGTTTTTTTGTCACATTGTATCAAAGGATGGTGTCATGATTGATCCCGAGAGGGTAGATGCCATCAACTAGGTCCCAATTCCAAGAACCAAGAATGGAATTCAGTCCTTCTTTGGGAAAATAAAATTTATCAAAGATTCATATCAAACTTTACTAAGTTGACCATTCCAATTACTTGCATGCTAAAGAAGGACCAAGTTATCAAATGCCATTTAGGCTTTCAATATGGATCAAAGAATCATTAAAGTATGCCCTTGTTTTAGTAGCCCCCGATTATATGATTTTAAAAACTTTAGCCTTTTCAAATATTTTCTTTTATTGTTTTTACACTATTGCATATGTCGTGTTGCAAAAGGATGATGAAGTGGCTAAGAGGCAAATTTATTTGTTCGAAGGCACCGCATGAGGATGAGTTGAGGTACACCATTATGGAGAAGAAATAATTTGCCTTGGTAAAAGCAATAAAGAATTTTAGACCTTACATTTTGAGCTCTAAAGTTGTTGCTTATGTTCCCCACATCATGGTGAAATATTTCTTGTCAGAGATGGAGGTCTCAAGAAAAATATGTAGATGGGTGAACAAGTTGCAAGAGTATGACATGGATATCCAAACCACGAAATTGGTGAGGGTTTTGGGCTTAGCTAAACTTATGGTTGAGAGCAACCTACAAACTGTTGATGTGAATGCAATAGAAGAAGGAAGGGTGGATGTCCTTGAAAATTTGGTGAGTTCTGAATGGTACAAAGATATAATTTTTATCTCAAACATCTATACTACCCTAAGTATTTGAGTAAAAATCAGAAAAGAGCTCTTAAGTCAGCTTCCTAGAAATATGTCATTACTAATTTTGGGTTAGCTTGGAAGAACCCTAAAGGAGTTCTCTTAAGGTGCATTACTGAAAATGAAGCCCCAAAGATAATTTCTGATCTCCATGGAGGAGTTTGTGGGGGGAATTTTACTGGAAAATTCACAGGAGACAAGATCTTGAGGGGTGGTTATTGGTGGCAAAATCTTTTCAAGGATACAACTTTGTTGGTTAGAAGATGTGAGAGTTACCAGCATTTTTCTAGAAGACTAAAAGCTTGAGCTCCTTAATTTGCATCCTGTATCAATTGAATCCCGTTCAAGAAATGGGAAATTGTTTTCATTGGTGAGATTTTAGACCCTGCAAGTGTTGGCCATAAGTGGATTATTGTAGCCACTAATTACTTCACTAAGTGGGTGGAGTAAATCCCCACCAAGAGAAAAACACACAAAATTTTCATGGACTTCATGCTAAACCATATCATCTCGTAGGTTAAAATTGTCACTTGAAAATATCATGAGCTTTGCGAGATAAACCTTTGGTGGCATTATGTAAAGAATATGGGATCAATTTAACATATGCCTCCAACTATAACCCCCAAGGCAATGGAAAAGAAGATTCCAACAATAAAAATCTATTAAATATCATTAGGAGAAAGTTGAAGCTGAAAAAAAGGAAATGGGGTGAGCAGTTGAAGTTTGTTGTTTGGGCTGATAGAATTACTGTTAAAAGAGATACTAGAAAAATTCCATTTGAGTTGGTGTATAGCACTCAAAATATTTTTCCCCTGCATATGCAATTATCCTCATATCAGTTCATTCAATAAATGGAAGATCAAGAAGTTATTCCATATGATGCTCATTAACAGATTGTTGAACTTGATGAGAAAGGAGGGAATCTCACCAAAGGCATGTGAAGTTTAGAGAAATATTGAAGAAGCTATTTGATAAAAAGGTTACTCCAAGAGATTTCAACATTGGGGATCTTGTGTTGTTATGGGATAACAAACATGAAGATAAGGGCAAGCATGGTAAATTTGATGCATTATGGATGGGGCCTTACTCCATTGACATTCGAATTGGTGAACATACCTTCTTCTTGAAAGAATTGAATGAGGAATTACTCAAATTTCATGTTAATGGCAGGCATTTGAAACATTTCTTGGATTGATTCCCTAGAATCAAGGTGAGCATCATTTGTATAGTGTATAGTTTTTTGGTTTCTTTCTGTCTTTTGTGTTTTTTGCTCGTTTTGGTCCTTGATGACCTGGTTTTGCTGGTTTCGGTTTATTTTTGGAGATGGTTCTAGTTTTCTACTCTGCAAGCTGAATCCTTTGCCCAATGGATGTTTTTGTCACTTGGTATGTTATTTGGTTCTTATGGCACTCACAGGGAGTGCCCATCCCCGAGTCGGAGCCAATGTTGGTGCTCAAATTAGTCTCACCCCATTTGCCATTAAAATCCCTTAGTTTGTGGCCTTTGTCATGTTTTTTTATCTCCTGAGTTGGTGCTTGAAGACTTTGTCCTCCATTTGGTTGCCATGATTAGTTCCTCCTTGGTCGAAGGTCACTTAAAAATCTAGAATTTGTTGTTTGTTTCTCTGTCCATCTAAAGGTGTCTGTCAATTGGGCATAAAACTCGAGTTGTTCCTTTCCTTCCATTTTCCGTTGTTGTGTGTTTTTGTCCCTGCCATTTTTTCCCAAATACCTAGGGAAATGTAATTGAATATAGCTCGAGGATCATGTTTTAACTTTACAACATTTCTAAATTCTCTTTCCTTGAAGAAAATTTCATCTTCGGGCTCAAACGGTGGTTTCCCTGCATTTTTACGGTTTGTCAGTGTGTTTTTCCCATCAAATTTACATCTCTACATCAATGGCAATGTGGCCATTGTTGGTTAGATGTAGCTCAGTGGAGAACTTTAAAACTTTGTGGATCATTTCTACCCAAAACCTATCCACATGGAGGAAAAACACTCGTTTGAAGACTCAACTTTTGGTTTGGTCTTGGAGTTGTGTTGGTAAGACATGTGGAGGATTCCACTGCTTTACCTGGACTTAGAAAAAAATTTCATGCAACTAGTACAATTTTGGCGGGTCATGGACACATTGTGGGCTGGTGCTCATTTGAAGATCTATCTCAAGGTCCCACCTTAACAAATGCAATAGAGGGACAGGTGGAGGCTTCCGCTAGCCTCTCTCTATACTTAAACTTTTAAAGAAAATTTCTAAGGCATGGGACATGTGGTGAGCCCATGCTCATTCAGAGTCTCTCCGCTCTTGGGGACCATCTTGAAGTTACACCATAAAGACACATGGAGGTTTCCACTGGGCCTTCCTTTACTTATAATTTTCAAGCAACTTCCTAAAGGGCCTAAGACATGGAGGGACCACGCATGTTTGGGGACCGACCCTTGAGTTTTATTTTGAAGAAGTGCCAGGAGGACACTTGGAGGCTTCCGCTCACTTTGCCTTTTTTCTTGGACTTTTCAACGTCAAAGAAGACTGTCTCGGACCTTGGACACATGATGCCTTCCGCTAAACTCTCAAACCTTTTAATAATCTTCTTAGATTGAGACACATGTTGAGCCCATGCTTGTTTGGGGTCTCTACTTTTCAGACCATCTCAAAATGTGCCATTGAGACACGTGGCGGTTTGAAAAGTCAAAAAGCGGGGAGGCGGGCCATCGAGAACTTGTATTTTTGCCCCTATTGTTTAAAAGATTAAAGTCATCAAAATGACCCACAAGCTCGACAGAGAATAGTCAAAATTTGCTTCAGTCAACAATGGAGGTGCGGAATTTTGGGGGAAATTTGGAAAATTTCCTTTTCCAAAAAGGGGTTCGGTGTAAAAAGGGAAGTGTAGTTCCTCTAGGACCCACATTGGGACACGTGTCAAGCCCATTTTTCAAAGGCGGAGGCGGAGAAAAATGAGAAATTTTGCATTTTTTCCCAAAAGTTGTAAAAGGTAAAAAGGAACCCCCAAGCCTATCTTAACTCGGATCTCCCACGTGGATGGTCCAAATTTAAAAGGGAAATCGACAAACAACTCGTGTGTCTATATCTAAATTTCTACCATTTATGCTCTAAAGCTTCGGGGATGTGAATTTTTATGGTTTTTTTATTATTTCTTGGTGTCTCCTACACACCAAATGAAGAGGAACATTAATTTGATATCCTGGTTTGGTGGGGAAGATCTAAAATGTATTTTACCATTAAGATGTAATTTGACTATCGATTTGATTTGATTTTCTAATCTTTCTTTGGCACGCAAGAAACTAGTTGATATCTTGATTTGGTGGGGAAGATCTGAAAACATCTTTTACCATTAAGATGTGATATGACTATTGGACTCGAATCTGATTTTCCAATCTTTCCTTCCTTGGTACATAAGAAACCATATTTGAGATAAGTAGAGGAGGAAGTAGTTGGCACATGAAGTGAAGAGTGACTTACTAGGTGAAGAATTGAATGCTGGAAATATTTGAAGAGATTTTCCCTCGAGCACCTGACAACCTTTTTGTAAATCCGATTCTGGGAGTCACGATCAAATTTGTAACATGCAATGGTGCTTTGAATGTTTTTGGTTTTGGGGGGAAAACTCTATTGTAAATGAAATGTTATAAATTGCATGAATTTTTCATGTAAATGGTTGGAGTGTTAGAGGTCGGGAGCTAATTCCTAAGAGAAAAGTTTGACAGAGCCCATTTTTCTGAGAATCATCTGAGGAACTTGTTTATCTCTTTTGTGTTAAATTTGATCATGTCAAGGTGGTTACAGGTGTACAACCATTAACAAGATCTGAGATTGTTCTAGAAACTTTCCCTTGCTGATGCATTTAATCATATTTGAGTTAATCTATGTTTGATTTTGAGAAAAATTGTGTCTGCTTCATTTCTGAATGTTTGTAAACAATTTTTCTTGTTCCCATTGCAATCTTACATTGAAATATTTGTGAATCACACAAGATATTATCCTCGTGATAGTTTGGTGGCATTTGTAATTTCATTTATCAGAAGAGATTTCATTTGATAGTGAAATAAAAAAATTAAAATCACTTTACTCCTAACATGATGATAAGATTGTTTGTTAGCCTTTGAGGGTATCTTAGGAGCGATAAAACAAAGGTTGATAATGTTCAATTAAGTTTTTCAATTTGAGCCTTCATTTTGGATTCTTAAAGTTTGTGTGAAAATGTTCGATTTGGGCCTCCACTAAAAGCACACCTTCTGGTTAAAGGAACATTTTAGTTGTTCTAAAGCATTTTGTTGATCAAACCTTCCATTTTTTGTAAAATTTCTCAAAGATCTAGTGAATCAAAGTCCACTCTACCTCACCTCCCACCAAAATTCATTTAAAACAACCAATCCTACCCATACTACCCCTGTTTGTCCTGTGTGTGTACAAATGCATAATTTCTATTACTAAAACATGTAGAAGTAATCAATTTTTCATTGTCTTTAGTAGCTTGAACCTTGCTTAGAAAATATCTCCATTATCTAGGGTGACAACTCGTGAGAGTTATATTTTTGTTGTATTGATCATATTTTCTTCAAGGTCTTCTTAATAACTTTGCAAAGAAGGACATATCCATATCCTCCACAAATAACAGGCTACAAAGGGTCCTCTCACCCTGGTTGAAAGGCACAACCATAAAGTAGTGAGGATAGATCAAATCCTCTTAAGGGTACTACCCATTTCTCCACATCTGAGTGACAAAGAGAAAGCTGCATTTCTTCCCCGACTACAAAATGACACACAACATGGTTTTCTTGTCTCTAAGCTTCTTGTCAAAACTATGATGCTTCTCATCTTCTAAGGGAGAATCAATTTGGGTACCAACATCGGGCACTTGACCAATATAGAGATATCCAAAAAAATTGTAACATGTCCGTAAAACCATTGTGGATTTCCTACTAGTTGATGAAATCCCAATAGTTCCACTTGGTAGATGTTGTTTCAGATGTGTAATTTGATGTGTGAGTTTGTATGTGTGTGGAAGGAAAGGTGAATGCAACAAATTAACCTCCTATTTAGTCTAGATGATCAATCAAGAATGAAAGGGTTCTTTTCATACTGGAAAGTGAAATGTGAGATTTGATGAGAATACACACAAGGAGATGAAGAAAGGATAAAATAGGGAATAAAAATAAGAATACTTGGGTACAATTTTCTCCATTTTAGTTTATTTTATTTCAATTTGTTAAGTAAGCACGTTCTCAATCCAGAAAGAAATATAGTGAATACATGATCAAGTGAAGCCCTCACTTATGAGGTTAGTAGAAAGAAAGGAATATGAAGAAATATGTAAATGAAATGAAAGAAAAAAAGACTCACCAAAAGAGAAGGAAGGTGGGTCCCATCAGTTATGCCGAGAATGTTTCACAAGAAATTCTACTCTTATTTCATATGAGTAAAAATATGTAAGAAATTAAGGAAACTCGGAAATATGGAAGGGTTTAGGTAACCTCCCATGTAGATGACGATGGAGAGATGGTACAGGTGAAAATGAAGAGATCCTCTCCACTCTAATTTTTGATTTCCTACACAACAAAGAGAAATAACACACAAAAAATATTAGTGATAGAGATGGAGGGTTTCCCAATGAATTTGGTCCTAAGAAGTGAGAACTTCCTAAGATGGATGTCAACCCTTGTTTGATAAAAAGATTTTATAAATGATAAAGGTATGTAGATAAAATATGAGATGTGGATCTGATACAAGCTAAAGATTCTGAGATAATAACTGATAATGATAAAATGTTGATAAAGGAAATGAAAACATGAGCAATTTGAAAGCAACTCCGGGTCCAACTAGCATGGTCGATGGAGATTGGTGCAGAGATGAGAGATGTGATGAAACTAGGCTAAAATATGATGTAGATTTTTTTGGATTGATGTTAGGATGGGGATAAGATAGAGGGGATGCAAAAGGTTAATTGATTAGATGATGATTTGGGCATAAGTTGACGACGATTAGGTAGGGTTGACAACGACCAAACCAAGGTGTGATATTTTTATAAATTGATGGGATGGTAGGATGAATCTGATATGGATCGAGAGACATGGGTAGAACTAAGGTACGACTTACAAACCTATGAAATAGAAACAAACTTACACAAATGATATCACTAATAATCTTCAAGGTGTTTAGAGCTCCTATGAGGTCATGCAAATCGATGTTGAGGTTGATCACACTGATGATGGATTCTCTAGAGGCAAAGGGGAATGCAAAAAATGTACAAATTTGGCAAAGATCTTAATTTTATGGGGGTTTTAAAAGAATGACGAGGGTAAATTTATAGGGTTGACAAAGGACTACATGATTCACCGCCAATTGGGACAGATAGAGAAATGATTTATGGATTTAAATGAAAAGAAGAAGGATGATGTGTCATATTTGATTTAAGGAAGGCAAGAATAAAAATGGGTAGGAAACAGATGACGAGCTGTTTGGAGAGATATTAGGGAGCTAATGGGGGATGGTTAAGGGTAGGTGAGTAAATAAATAAATAATAATAATATAATGTGGAGAGGGTGAAAAAGGGGTTAATAGGTGATTAAGTTTTTAATAAATATCTTAATGTGATTAATGTGAGGATGGGGTGAATGAGTAGGCTTAGAATTAATGAAGAAATGGGGTGTTAGATAATTTTTAGGATGAGAAATAAGGAATAGTGGGGAAATTTGGGGATATGAGTGGTTATAAATAAGGTGAGAAGAAGAAGTGTGGTGAAAGAGAATCGGATGCGAAGTGAGGGGACAACATGTTAAAAATAAATGTCTACACTAGTCTCATGACCATTGGTGATTTTTTTTTCCTTGTGATAAATTATTTTTCCAACAATTTCAATCAACGTGGGCTTCACATTAAATGTTTAAATTTTTGCCAAATTTAGAAAAATGGTGCTTGATGATGTCAAAGAAAATTTAATGATGTGATGAATAAAGGGGAATTAATCATGTGTTCAATATAGTATTTCATTGAGGATATCCCTTGTAAATTCATTGAGAAACATAATCAAAGGAGCTTCATACAATTTCTTAAAGAGCAATTAATCGAGCTAATAAAAAATCAGTATTCTTCCTTGGAAAATTTTAATCCCGGTTCTCTTCACAAACTCATTAAAATTAATTTATTTTTTCCAAAATGGAAGAGAAAATGGTGGAGTTTCATACAGTTTATGGTACAGTTTTGTAAATGCAAGTCATCTATGAGACTTCCCTTTCACCACACTACTTCCCTGATGAGATGAGAATGAGGAAATCATTGGATAAATTTAGAAGATTCAAAATGGAAAGATGTTTACACCCAAGATTTTCAAAATGGTGTTTCAATAATTTGATGAGGTTCTCATTGGTGATCAATGAATTAATTTCCCATACCATTAGGATATGCAAACTCTTGGCCTAATGGATAA
Organism: Taxus wallichiana var. yunnanensis; assembly: GCA_018340775.1. Taxonomy (NCBI): domain Eukaryota; kingdom Viridiplantae; phylum Streptophyta; class Pinopsida; order Cupressales; family Taxaceae; genus Taxus; species Taxus wallichiana. Next base: position 581,769,635 of record CM031239.1, on the reverse strand, counting down.
AGAACTAATCATATGTTTCATGTTATAATCTATGTTTCAATATTTTGTCTATGTGTTTGTCATGTCACTTCTTAGTGGGGTACAAACATACTCACTTATTTAAGTTATTTGAAATACTTTATTTAATTCACTCTAATCCTAAAGTTATTTTAATACAATGAGTTTCATTTATTAAAATAAATTTAATGAAGTAAAATTACTTAATCAATTCCTAATGTGATGTCTATAAGCTACCTAAGAATTTTTTCAGAAGTAATGAAGCTAGATGTGGTGGTTCAAGACTTGGTCTCGAATGTAATGAAATTAAACCTCAATGTGCTTTTTTGTTCATGGAAAACTAGATTATTTTCAAGCTTCAATACACCTTGATTGTCACAATGAATTATAGGTGAATTTTCTTCAGAATATTCATATAAGACAAAATTCAACATAACCAAATCGCTCTAAACACAAATCGTACGACATGATATTCTTCCTCTGTGTATGAGAGAGAAACCATAGTTTGATTCTTGATAATCCACTAAATAGGTCCATATCTGAGATGAAAAACATATCTTATAGTTGTGTGTGCAAGAATTAGTTAGCTATGCAAGTAAAATCAAGACTAACACCTAATAGCCTCAATACAATGCTAAACTAAAATCTATGCACCATCATGCTTAGAGCTTAAACAAGACTAATCTACCAACATCTTTACATTAGAACATGAATAAATATAAAACTAATATCCTAAGCAATCAATATCTATCTTTATTGAATGTTAAAAAATGGAATGAACCTGTTTAGATCCTTAGCAATCAAAAGGGTTGATTGTATGTTTGAATCCCAAGGTTTTAAGAATGGAGTCTTGTCAATCCATGGCTACAAGGCCACTTGACATATATCCATATGAATTCAAACTTGGATAGATGAATGCAAGAAATGAAGATAGCTAGCTCCTCTCGATGGAAGAATACTCTAAGATGATAAAATGTCTATAATATAGGATCTTTTCTCATTTAGGTGTAAGTAGAATGGTAAGAGTGTTGGTATCTAGATTTAATCTTCTTCACAACTTGAAAAGCATCATGAACTTGCACAAGACACTCAAGGATAGATAGATGTTTTGTATGTTGTTTGTAGCCCGACGAAGCACACCTATCTTCTTGTTTGCAATCAAGAATTGAGGGAGTGGATAACACCTTTAAGAGGGTTTTGATCTAACCCTCACTATTTTAGGTTGTGCCTATCAACCAAGGCAAGAGAACCTATATTACAGCCCATATATGGTAAGGAAATGGATATATCCTTTTGTTTTGCATATGGTATGGAAGAGGCTTTGTGAAAACATGATTAAGTATCCATTATCCAAACTCAAAGGAGTCACTACTAAATGTTGGAAATGTTTTCAAAACAAAGCTAGAATCAAGCTTAAAGACATGATAAAACCCTGATCAAATTTGTGCATTTTAGTGAAAGGATTGAATTCTTTTGTGGACACACAAAGCAAATGCAGGGTATTGTAGGTAGGATGAGTTAGTCTAAAATGAAATTCTGATGAGAGATCTTGGGATAGGAGTAGGTAGAAATCATCACCTTCTTTGGGAAGCTTTGCAAATGAATTACAACACCTAAACAACATAAATGTTTCAATGAATTTTGAAGTGCTCTTTCAACCAAGATGTGTGCACACATGGATTCCCAAATATGCACTATTCCATACAAACTTTGATAGCCTGCCAAAAAGGCTTGAAGAAAAATATCAATGAAGCATTTAGAAACCTTTGTTAGATCATGACCTAAGGTACACCCAAAGGTTTACAAACACCCTCAATTTACAAGGAAGGTAAGATGAATTTAAATATGTTTATCTTCACTAAAATGAATGATCTTATGAATGGAAGATTACAGATACCTTCAAACCCTATATAAGAAATGAGACCATGTATGACCAATAAAGATCCCAAACACAAGATTGCAACATGAGCATGAAACACAAATTGAAAACATATTGAAATACAAGTGTATGCAAGCTTTGCCAAGAGATAAAACTAGTTAATCCAAGAATTTGATCAAATATATCAGCAAGGGAATGTTATTTAGAAAATCTCAAAGCTTGTTGATGGCTTTACAACTGAAACCAACTCAACATGATGAACATTTGATGCAAACAGAATCAAAAATGGCTCTCAGGTAGTTTCTCCAAGAGAAAATGGACTTCTTCTAGTTTTCTTTGTGAAAATTCTTCTCTCTTTCTCAAAAATTCTCAACAGACCTTACAAAATGCCTCCAAATTACATCATATACCCTCTTCCATCTTGGATCCTTGCATCCCAAGCAAAGAATATGCCAAAGGGATCAAATTTGTTACAAAACTCTTATCCATTTCATGAAAATGACATCAAACTATAAAATAGCTCGCATATTGCTAGGGATGCACAAATATTTTAAAATATTGCATGAACTTGGATCCTTATCCATCCCAGGGTCACATTTTTGGCATTCAGACATGCCAACATGCATTTGCAATCATTTTTCACCTTTTACTTCATCATTTTTAACTCTACAACTTTTTATTTTTACCTTTCACTTTTTTACAACGGGCTGGGAAAATGTTTCATGAAAAACACTATAGGGCACTGAATTAGCTCAAATGAATGATGCCATTATGTTCAGAAGGCCGAAAGGATGCATAATCGTATAAAATTTCATGTGATTTGGTGTAAAAATGACAATTCCACACTTCTTGGAGCTTCCATGGCGGCAAGAAACAAAGAACACTCGGCAACTGTTGATTAAATCAACTTTAATTTTCCGCCGTCCACGTGTCCAATGAGATCTCTAATTTTCTCACTTTTTGTCTTTGGATGAGGTGGGACACATGCCTAAATACAATTGGGCTACACCCTTGCCTTCAAAAATGCATTTTAAACCTTTTTGACCTCGAGAAAATTTTGAACATTTTCCTTGCGAGCCCCCTGGACACGCCACGTGTCCTCCTGTGGGCCCTACTAAAAACCATGGGCCAGAATGATGAATTTTGCTCCCCTTTGACAAAAGGAAAATTTTCTCTCGAAAACCCCGCGGCCCGAACACCAGCTTCATTCCTCTCGCTACGTGGCGGTCTCCCGATTCGCCGCGGGCCACATGTCCAAATTCGCCTCAAAACACCAAAGGCACCAAAAATATTCTCGGGGCCGAGCTTCCTTGTTTATCTTTTGAAATGTACTACGTGTCACCCCCGATTGGATGCAGGGGCACACCTCCAAAATTTCCTCTTCGGGCCACGGATCAATTTTTTATTTTGAGATTCTTTGCTAAAATTTTACAAAATTTTTGACTTCCTCTCCGCACTCTAAAATTCTGCAAAATTTAGGACACGTGTCCTATTTTCACTAGACGCGGCCTAGTCTCCTTTCTACTTGTCGCGGGCCTTCGGGAAAAAAATTGATTTTAGCATTTTGACGTTAAAACTTCAAAGTCTTTAAAACTTCCCCACATGGCCTTTCCTGGACACATGTCCACTTTTCATTGGGTGCGGGCATATTTTTCAATTTTTTCCCCTAGCATTTTGAAGCCAAAAACTTAAAAAAAATATAACTCCCCGCTTTTCCTTGATCTCCCTGCCACATGTCCACCTCCCATTGGATGTGGGCCATCCGGAAAAAATCCCTAGCATTTTGAAGCCAAAAACTTCAAAAAAATTCCAACTCCCACATTGTCCGCTTGATCTCCCGCCACTTGTCACCTTCTCATTGGGCGTAGGTTTGCAGCAAAATTTGACATTTGAGAATTTTACAAAATGAAGGCAATAAGTCTAAGTGCAACCCACCACCCACTGATTCTCCAACCAATCACATTGTGCCACGTAGGCACTTCTCTCGTAGCATCATGGGGGCCACACACAAAAATTTTCCCTTTACCAAAATTTCAAAAATGACAAGTTATAACATTTTTTTGACCTTCCCACAGTCAATGAGAGCATGTCACGTTAGCAAAAGGTTACAATGATAAGTTTGACCAACTAGTGACACCCGCTTACCCGTCAAAATGTAAAAATGCAGAGCATGCCTTGAAAATCAGATTTTTCACAAGGAATGTAGACTTCTCATTTTTAAATCAAGTGAAGCACGATTTTATATCAATCCACAACCCCATTTTCAAACAAAATCCAAGTTCCCCCTATATTCCCTAATTTTGTCTTCCCCACGGGTTGTGTCATTTTTCTTCACAAATCGTGAGAAAATTTGAAGTGGATTGATTCCGGTAATTTGAGGATAAAACCCCGCTTCACTCGATTTTATATTAATTTTGACTCAATCTCACGATTTGGCAAAGAAAATGACACAACCCGTGGGGAAGACAAAATTAGGGAATATAGGGGGGGAACTTGGATTTTGTTTGAAAATGGGGTAGAATAACAACATTGAGGGCATTTCTGAAAGCATCCAATTGAAAAAATGAGTTGCAGATCACCAAATTTCGAGCCAAAAATATGTTTTTTAACAAATTAGGTATGGAAAATTAGAGCAAAGTGTGTAAAGGGAATATTTACACCGACATTGGCTCCTTCTGGGGATGGGCACTCCCAGCGGGTGCCACAAGATCACAACGTAGACCAAGTGCCAAAATCCATTAGGAAAGGAGTCTAAAATGCAGAGCAACCTAAAAACTAGAATTTTCACCAAAAAACTGGTTTCCAAGGACAAAATGGCAAACCACGAGCCAACAACATCAAAGGACAAAACAAAAACAAGGACTATACAAAATGTACAACTTGTGTATACCTCACATGGGGATTTAATCCAAGAAATGTTTTAAATGTCTGCCATTAACAGAAGCTCCAAAGCAAATCCCCATCCAAATCCTTAAGAAAAATGTATTTTCTCTAATCCTGATATCAATGGCATAAGGGCCCATCCATAGAGCATCAAACTTGCCATGCTTTCCTTTGTCTTCATGCCTACTATCCCATAGCAAAACCAGATCTCCAACATTGAAAGCTCTAGGGGTGACCTTCTTATCAAACAACTTCTTCAATTTCTCCCTAAATCTGACATGCCTTTGATGAGAGGCTCTCCTTTCTTCATCCAACTCAATGATCTGATTGATTCTTGATTCATATGGGCCATGTTCTTGATCTTCCAACTGCTGGGCAAACTGAAAAGTGGATAATTGCAGGTGTAATGGCAGCAAATCCTGAGTTCCATACACCAATTCAAATGGAATTTTACCAGTTGCTCTTTTTGGAGTTATTCTATCAGCCCATACTGTAAATTTCAATTGCTCTCCCCACGTCTTCTTGTTGATTTCCAAAGTCCTTCTAATGGTCTTGAGCAAGTTCTTGTTACTTGATTCGATTGTCCATTACCTTGTGGATTGTAGTTTGAAGAACAATTCGATTTATCCCATATTCATTGTACATTGCCATCAAAGGCTTGGCTCTAAAACACATGGCATTATCAGATACAATCTTTACTAGAACCCAAATCTACATATGATATGATTCAATAAGAAATCCATTACCACTTGGTGTGTTGCCTTTCTAGATGGAATTACCTCAACCCATTTTGTAAAATAATTAGTTGCTACAAGGATCCATTTATGACCAGCACTAGAAGGATCTGAAATCTCACCAATGAAATCCATTCCCCATTGTTTGAAAGGAGCTTCAATTGATATAGGCTACAAAGGAAGGGAGCCTGAAGCTTTCAATATTCCTGAGAAGCATTGGCAACTATCACATCTTCTAACTAGCTGGTTTGCATCTTTAAAAAGAGTTGGCCACCAATAACCAACTCTTAAAATCTTATGTGCTATCACTCTCCTAGAAAAATGTCCTCCACAAAATCCCCCATGGAAATCAGAAATCAACTTGGGAGCTTCATCTTCAATTATGCATTTCAAGAGGACACCTTCAGGGTTCTTCCAAGCCAGCCCAAGGTCTGTTATGATATATTTCTGAGAAGCCAGCTTGAGGGCTCTTTTCTGATTTTTATTCAAGTGACTAGGACAGCATAGGTGCTTGAGGTAGAAGACCACATCCTTGTACCATTCAAAATTCATCAATTTGTCAAGAAGATCTGCCCTTTCTTCCTCTAGCTGATTCACTTCTACATTTTACAAATTACTCTCAGCCATGAGCTTGGCAAGACCCAAACCTCTTACCAGCTTTGTTGTTTGGATATCCATATCATATTCTTGTAATTTTTTGACCCATCTACATATCTTGCTTGATATCTCCATGTTTGATAAGATGTCTTTAACCATGGTGTGGGGAACATAAGCAACAACTTTTGAACTCAGTATATAGGGTCTGAAAATCTTTGTTGCTTTTACCAATGAAAATGCTTGTTTTTCCATGATCGTATACTTCAATTCAGCTACTTGTAAAGCCTTGCTATAGAAGGCAATAGGTCTCTCAGCTCCATCCTCATCCTTTTATAAAAACTGAAGCAATAGTAAATTCAGATGCAAAAGAGAAGATTTGGAAAGGTCTCTTGTATTTTGGAGCCGCCAAAATAGGTGCATGCTTAAGTGCATCCTTTATTCCTTCAAAATCCTGAATGGCAACCTCCTCTCTCATTTGATAACTTGATCCTTTTTTAGCATGCTTGTGATTGGAAGAGTTATCTCAGAAAAATTAGAAACAAACCTTCTAATGAAATTGATTTGGCCAAATAAAGATTGAATACCTTTCTTGGTTCTTGGAATAGGCACCTTACTGATTGCTTCCACTCTCTCAGGGTCTATCATAACACCTTCTTTGGACACAATATGCCCCTACAACTTGACTTTTACACACCAAAATGACACTTCTTTGGATTAATTGAAATGTCATACTCTACATTTGATTAGCATATTCTCTAGGTGGTGCAAATGGTCTCGCTCACTACCTTGAAAAAACAGTCACATCATCTTGGTAAACTACAATAAATTCATTGATATAACCAAGAAAGGAAACATCCATCACCCTTTGAAAAGTAGCACCAGAATTCATCAATCCAAAAGGCATCCTTACAAAAACATAAGTCCCCAAGGAGTAGTTAAGGTTGTCTTAAGTCTTTCTCGATTCTTTAATAACTACTTGATTGTATCTCGGATAAACCATCTAAAGTAGAAAGCATTTCACCATTACTCATATAAGCTGCAACATATTCTCCATGTTTGGCAAAGGATATTTTTCCTTCATAGATGCTTTTTTAGATTCCTAAAATCCACACAAAGTCTAATATCTCTGTTCTTCTTTCTAATCGGGACAAGGTTTGCCACCCATGATGAGTATCGAGTAGGCTAAATGATGCCACCATCTCTCAATTTCTTCAACTCTTCCTATATTTTCATGGAAATCAGTGGGTTAATAGGCCTTTTTTTTGTCTAAATGGCTTGGTTTTTGCCTCAAGAGGGATCTCATGCTGAAATAAATCTTCTCTATATGCCTTGAGCTCAAATAAGACTAGGCAAGGCAGCCTTTGATACTTCTTTAAAAGTTGGGCATAGGACTGCTTTTTCCTCTTTGCCGAGATGGCTGCCCAACCAAATCTTCCTTGGTTTGTCCTTGGTTCCCAAGTTATGCTCTTCCACACCCTCAAGCATATATTTCTATTTATGATGCAATCAACATTGTTAAAATTGGATTCAAGTGCAACAAGACCTTTAGGAATGGTATTTGTTTTCAATTGTATAATATCCTTGTCAAACAAAGTTTCTCTACCTTCATTCATGCATACCATTGGTTCCCAATCAATATTCTAACCAGAAAACTTGCGTTGGCATTGTAATAATCTCAACACTTGTGCATCATCATTAAAAATCTACCAATGCTTCACATTATCCAGGACAGCTGGCCTTGTTAGCACTTCAATGTCATATTCACAAAAAGGTGAAATGGTGAAATTTTCAAATCTAGAACCAAGGACAGCCAGCTTATCAACAGCAACATTAAGACTTCTATCATGGTAAACAATGTTAAAGGAATCAAACATTTCAATCAAGTCCCAAACAACATGCTTATATTATTTCATACTTTGATTTTTTGTGGCATATAACTTTCTTATTTGCTTGACAACCAGCTCAATCCCCTCGGAAAAATATCCTTTACTCCATACTTCCATGCAATCCTTAATCCCAATAATAATGCCTCATACTCAGCAATGTTGTTAGTACATTCAAAATTGAGCTTGAAGGAGAAAGGAAACTCTTCCAAACTAGGAGAAACCAACACTATACCAAGATTATTCATTTCCAACTTTGGAGCAAGCTCCATCAAATAGTAATGTCCATGGAGAACCTACCATACCAAGGCACTCGATTTGTCCATTTTATTCTCTTTTCCATCAGCAAAACCAATGAAATTGTTAACATTTACATCAGCAAACAACACTTCATAAGAAGCATTGTTGGGATCTTTAATCAAGTGTAACATCTTCTTTTCACCATAGAGTTTGACAAGGCTTCCCTCAATGGGAATGGTGGAAAAATACATGTCCATTTGAACAATACCACCAACACTCGCAGCCCACTTTCTTGACAAAAGCATACCTGTTTGTGGAAATCAACAATTACAACATCAAGTTTTAAATTCTTACCCGGATAGGCTGCAAGTTACACTACTAAACCCTTCACACATCCAACAACTAGAACTTCCCTTGAATCCATGGTTGTACACTTCCCATATGTCTTGTCACCTTGATATCCAACTCATTCATGACTTCTAGAGGCATGACATTACATGATGCACCGGAATCAAACATACAATTGTGAAGCAACCTATCTTTTATGAGAAAAGTTGTGAAGAATGGATCAACATTCAATTGGGAATCAACCAAGGATGTCCCCAAATATACTTCAGGTGCCTCTCCAAGATCTTCCATTGGTGGTGGTGTTTTAAGGCCAACAATGCTTTGAAGAGGATTCTCAACAACATTTATATTTCTACTTGGGGTAACCTTTTCTTCTTTCAATCCCAAGTACTCAAATGCTCTCTTCTTATGCTCAGGAATTCTAAGAAATTCAATAATTGGAACACTCACTTTAATTTGGCTCAAAACCTGGGCTATATCATATGGAACATTCTTTGGTAAGACAACATTGGAAGGGAGAAAAAAAGGTTCATCAGATGGAGAAATATTCTTGCAGCACCTGGCATGAAGAGGACTGATATTTTTGCATGGGACAACAAGGTTCTTGGCAATTGTTTATTTTCTAGGATTTTCTTTGGGAATGCTTGTGAGCAAGGGTGTCTTTGGCTTGGCTTGAGGACCAGATCCTCTAACAACTTTACTTATAGTATTGTACTCTTTCTCTTGACCAACCATAGCATTCATTAACAATCTGTCTATCTTCCTTCAAGGAATACCATCATCATACTTCTTGATCATTAAATCCCTTAGATATTCAAAGTCATTACTAGGAATTTCAAAGGCCCGAACTAAATCTACATCATGAGTTTGAGGAAGAGAAAGAAATGGTACCCTCTTTATGCAATCCCAAAAGGTTGCAGCAATCCTTGCACTTATCACATCTGTTGATGTTGCTACTTGTTGTGAGCCTGAAGAGCTGCCCATCATACAAATGTCATCATCCATTTCATTCTCATTATCATCATCAATATCTTGTTGGTCCATTTCACATGGAGGATGAGGAAGAAAACATCTATCACACCAATCCATATCAGCAATTTCTTGAACAACAAAGAACTCTTGCAGTCAGAGGGTTAGGCACCACTCTATTTTCACATGCTTGGGGTTGTCTATTTGTAGATCCAATAGGCCCTTTACCTCTATCATCTTGTCTTTGATCACCCCTAGGATGATTGCCAAATCTATCATGGTTTTGAGTTCTTTGTTGTCCTTGTGAAATTTGCCCAATTCCTTTCTCAGCCTGGGCTAACTTGTAAGAAATTTCTTTAATAGCCCCTACCAAAGTCTTGACAACATCTTCTAAATCAGCACCCTTGCTGCTTGAGGCTTCTCAGGGTTTATCAGCTTCACACCATCCCTCTTAAGTGGTTTACCAATAGCTTTAATATTATTTTCAATTTGAAGTGCCATGGTGAAAGCTTGTCTCAAGTTTGTAGGATTTTTGTCTCTCAAGTAATAGGCTACCTTTTTATCAAATGCATCTGCATATTTGATCAAGCAAGATTCATCACAAGGCCTCAAAATGACAGGAAACCTTCTCAATGTTTTATTAAATCTTGTATTAAAATCATGAACGGTCTCATTAGGGTTCTTCTTGATGTTCTCAAACTCAGATAGAAGGAACCTTGGATCTATTTTGTCTCCATATTGTAATCTGAATGCATTACTCATCTCACCATGAATCAATAGAGTTATCAGGTAGAGCTTTGTACCAATCTCTTGCATCTTCCTCAAGTGTATGAATAAACAACTTAATATACACATCCTCAAATTCTATCTCAAAATCTTCCATCATGTTAACAAAGAGTTTGAGATGCTGATCTCCAGTAATGGCATTGTTACCTTGGAATTTTGGTAACCTATTTCTCACATCTTGTGGGACAGCATTTGGATAACCATCCATTCCTCCAAAATTTATAGGACCAAAGGTGTTAACAAAAATGGAGGTCTAGGCTGAGCCATATTGTTTGGTGGGGGTGATCTTGGAGGTGAAACAAGCTGATGAGGAGTAGTAAGGGGTCTGATTGGAATAGATGAATGATCTTTAAAATGACAACCCCCAAAGGCTCTCTCTCTTGATAAACTTTAGCAAACTTAGAAACCACAGGAGAAGATCTAGGAGTAAGTTTTTTAAATACATAAGAAGGTCCCTCACCTGATGGAGAATGAAAATCAGCAAGAAGATTGCTTGAATCAGATCTACTTGAAGAGGAATTATAGTCTTCAATAACAGCCGCTTCTCCTTCAAATTCAACTATGGGGATCTCTTTTCTTTTCGCAACCAAATCACCAACAACTTTCCACACTCTTCTTCCTTCTAGCTCGAGCTTCTTGATTTTGTGAGAAAATTCTTAGAAGAGTCCTTGGTGAAGAGGGATCTCCTTCCTCTAGCTTGACAGATTTAAAAACAAGTTTCAAATGACAGACATGTGTAAGATAACTTGTATTTCAAGATCCCAACAAGGCTTAGCCCTCTTTGAGACAAAGCAAAGCGAAACTGTTTATTGCTACTTCTACTAGCAGAACCTATGCAAGTCTCACATTCTCGCCTTCGGGGTTGGGATCTCATCCCAAAGAGAGTGTTCTAGGCTGCGAAGAGAAAGGAATAAAAGAAGGAGAAGAGAAAGAACAGATCCGAAGGAAGAAAAGAAATGAGTTCCAAAGCGGAAGGGTCGTAAGATCTATGCTTTGGGCTTGGTAGTAAACAGAGCCAAACCTACTTCGCATAAATAAACAAAGCAATACCGATAAACAAGTGACGGAAAAGTAGATATGAATTCAACAAATAAACACACGCAGACCTAACATAAGAAAGATCTTAATGTATAACACAGCTTATCGAGCACAAAGTCCGAATAATTGTATTAATTGTTTTTATCTGCATACAAGAAAGCTCAAAGTCTTTCTCTCCTCACTTCTATTTCTATCTCAAAATGTTCACCCCTCAATACAACAAGTATTCTAGTATTTATAGAAAGTGAGGGAGAGAGAAGGCAAAATGGAGCCAACCACTTATTCACAAGATATTTACAAAATATCCAAAAGTCATGTTGACTTTGACAACTGATGGATGACATCATCCCATGATGCAACATGGATGATGTCATCGCTTGTGCCAAACACACTTCGATATTTCAAGAGAAAGTCGAGAATAGAGAGGAGAAGAAGAAGAAGAAGAAGAAGAAGAAGCTATTCATCATCATCATCCCGTGGCCTAAAAGGGGTCACTGCTTTTGATGCCGATCAGAGATGAGATGTGGAACCGAGCGCGTATTCCAAGAACTTGCTGATCATCGGCGCAAATTGATCCCGTGATGGATCCTCAGGTTTTCACCGATTGCTTCGCAAGTTTCCCGCTCATCAATGAGCTTTTCGGGACCTTGGAATAGTCTTTACCCGCCTCGATTAGGGACCCGATGAAGTCTCTACAGCCAAGAGGTTGTTGATGGATTCGATGCGTCGAAAGTGACTTCTCGCCCCGTCCCTCGAGAAGCTAACTCCTCAAAATTCGGATAGTATCGCCACCGATCTCAAGGTGAGGGAAGGAGTGAGCAACCCCGAGTCATAGAGAACAATCTTCTCCATTTGATGCATCGCATCCAGTGGCCTCTTCCTTCACCTTGTCTATCTTCTCTAACACAAATTCGAGCTGATCTATCCGATAGTCCAGAGTGGACATGGTCTTGCTGAGGGTCCTCGATGACCGAATACTCCAAACTTGACCAAATCTTCGACTCAACAAATAACATTTGTCGGAAGGCCTCGTGTTGAGTCTCGGCGCTTTCGAGCTCTTCCGATACGACTTGCTAATGTTTGAGTTCCTTATTCGCCTTCTCGATGTTCGTGTATAAACCGATATACTCGCGATCACCTTTTCACTATCCTTAAGGATTTGCCCTCCAAGCAGTAAACAAACCATACCCCGCCGCCGATCTTTGAATATTCATTGATCTTCTCCCGACCGAGCAGCTCAGAGTCTCGGGCAGCTGTGGGAGGTGCACTTCCCATCTTCTCGTAGGGCTTCAAGCAGTATTTATTCTCGCTCCTTCGCAGCCTCTTTTCTTCTTCCTTTTGTTTCAAGCTTTTCGCAGATTGCATCAACCATGAAAGAGCTTCCCCGGAGACTTTCGTAGGATGTCCCCATCAGACTTGGGTCACCGTGAAATCTGCCGAGACATGATCTTCTTTCTCTTTTGTGGGATCGGGTAGGCAATTTCCATAACCTCTCACCGCAGCGCTTCTTGAGAAGCGTGTAACCGGCTTGTGCTTCTTTGCTCCTTTAGCTTAATGATCAAAAGTCCATCTGAGCGATGGGGACTTTCCTCTTTGGTCAGCTCACCACCGAGAGATCCAAGCTGGTCCTATCAAGAAGGACCAGAGACAGAGGGGGAGGCAGCAACGGTAGAAGAGGGGAAGAACGTGGAGACACGCGGCGGCGATTGAAAGAATAGCCAAGACATGCCCACGGAGGAAGGGAAACCGCAGCTGCAGAAGACATGGGAAGGGAAGGGAGCCCGAAATGAGGGAAGAAATGGAGGAAGACAAATCAGCGAGAGAGGAGAAGATGGACGAAGAGGCAGGGGAGAGAGTAGAAGAAGGGGGAGAGGACACAACCAAAGGAGTGGTCACGACATCCGAGGAAGGGGAGGAAGAGAAGAAGAAGGGATGAAGGGACCTCTCGTAGAGTCAGAAGCGATGCCGACATCCCGGGTGGATGGGCGTATAGGACTATCCTCTCACAATTCCTTCTCCGCGAATCCAGTGGTTATTACTTGTTCAGCTCAAGGAAGAGGACTTTCAGGGGCTTCCTCCCGAATGGTGCTAGGCTCACCTTCCGCAGCCTTGCCTTTTAGCCGCTTCTTTGACCTCGAGGTGCATTACCCAAAGGAGAAGTTGTAAAATCTACACCGAGGTAGATTAACCCATTCATGCGGCACCAATGCTCTGCTTCTCCGCATAGTCTCCTCGACCCTCTCCTCGATTGTCCGAGGAGCCTCGCTTCACAATGTCCTGAAGGGCCAATCATCCCCTTCTCGTGTCATTATACACTTTGTCTACTTCGCCTTCTTCCGTGGTTTGGAAGCCTTTGGGACAATGGCCACTCCGTAATGGATGATTTCCGTTAATGCTAAGCGAGAGTGATCCTTTCTTCCGAGTTCTACCTCATGGAGAACGCCAATGTAGATATCCTCAACTGAGGGACATGAATCGGATCAAGCTTAGCCCTCGCAGATAACCCCTAGGGTCGAATGTGGGCCTCACTGGAAATCATGCTTTAGGTTGAGCAATTCTAGCTCAAAGAAACATCTCCTTCGCCTTGTGATAGCCGGAGCATGTGTAACGGCCACCGTGAGGGGGAAAGGAGTTCCGCCTTCTTTCTCTTGAGGCACTTTTCATGGTATGTGACGAGCCGTCTTGATAGTTCCAATAAAATCAGCTTTGGTCCAAAGATACCTGGCAACCTCGGTTGGTTCGCCCAAAAAGTCGACCGCCTCGATAGGTGAATGTGGGAAATCAAAGTGAACAAGGCCCCCACTTCTCTCGTGATCGCCACTATGTTTTTGGTCAGTCCGGCCATGAGTCAAATTTGGCCGCAATATGCACATGATGTGATAGAAGAAAACATCATTGATCTTAGCCAAGTGTCGATGTCAAGTTTCTCCACCTTCACTTCTTGATAGTATTCATATATTTTGGCCTGAGGCCAAGTTCCACTTCGGTGCAGCCCTGGATAATCCCTTTCAGACGCAGCAGCATACACTACGTAGGAGTTCATGTGGAACACTCCTGTAGAGCGAATCATCAGCTTGCTCGATATTGTGTCGCTTATTATCTCCCCCAAAGTAAACGCCGATCGGGCGATTCTTATTCATTGTTCCGTGTATCGCAAAGATCCACTTATGGAAGTAGTGAGCATCCGAAGACCGAAGACTCGCTCAGAAGGTGATCAGATCACCGAGTTCCTCCGAGAAATCACTCCGGTGGATAGTTTGAGGCCACCGGTCACTACCTTCTTATTCTCGAGGTAGACCTCATTCATCAATCGCATGCACTTGTCTTCGTTGTCCTCCCAAGCCTTGAGGCATTCTTGCTGCTAAATGTACCACATAGTTTCGGTGGTGAGGGATGCCAAGATCAACTCAAAGCGACGGGCAAAGAAGGTTTATAACTACCTCGCCTTGCTATTCTCGACACATCTTGTGTCTTTGCTGGAAGGATCAGTGCAACAACCATCATAAACTCGTTATTAACAAAGACCGACAGAATCCCACCGGCGGCGTGCAGGCGCCGCCATCAATTTATCCATCCATGGACTCCTTGTCACTTTCTCGAGTCCTTACCTGCACTCTCTATGTCAATGTGGCCCATTCGTAATCCCCGACATCCATATTACACTCGCCCGTGATTCGGCATCCCGACCTCCGATATTTGTATTTCATTTCTTCTTCTGTTAGCTTTGCCTTCCCTCTTGGTTTGATGGGTCTCTTGCTTGACGTAGACATGTGTTCTTCAAGGCTTATCTGATGATCTGCACGTAGAAGGAGCGAAACCCAATCCAAGAAGCTTGAATTAGTCATTTGATCTTCCATTGGAATACTAAAGCGTAAAGAAAGAGTTAGAACTTTTAAGGTTCGGGACGCAGGGCGCATGAAAAATGTATATAACAGGCTGAATAGTCAAGGCGCACAGGAAAAGGGTGCAACAGAGGTTAAGTTGGCGCCAAAGGCGCATGGCGCATGGATGAAGCAGACTGCATTATATAGAAGGGCGCACAGGAAATGCATGTTACATTGAGATTTGGTGCGCCCTTGGCGCATGGGCAGATTGTGCAACATGGAAAAAAGGCGCGCCAAAGGTATATGGCGCGGCGCATGGAGGGTCTACACAACATCATGTACTTGCAACGGAAGGTGCGCCCGCGCCTTGGAGGTTTTACACTTGCGCAAATAACTCTTGCGTTGCATGGAAGCTGGGCGCGCCCTTTTGCGCATAGAAGAGGGATGCAACAGGGGTAAAGGGTGCGCCAAAGTTTTTATGGAAGCGCGGGATTTAAACTTGCAAAGATGTAAAAGGGGGCGCTCGAGGGCGCATGAATTTAAACCGCAGCAGATGGCGGGTGCGCCTAGCGCGGGTCTTGAGCATGTCACATGGCGGGTAAGCGCGCCGAGGGGCGCGACTGTCTTGATTGTAACAAGGCGCGCCAGTGCGCCATTTGAAAAAAGACTCTTCACTCAAATCATTCTTACTCATTTCCTCCACCTAAATAGTTACTTGGGCAAGTAAGGTTTTATAAAAGGTTTAATCAAGCCAAGCCATTCAAGAAAGCTCCCTTTACCAGCAGATCTGGAAAAAGGGAAGAAGAGGAGAGAAGAAAACGATGGAAAAGCTCAGGGGGAAACACCTAAACATACTCTTTTAAACACAGTACTCAAAGAGACCAAACACGTACCAAAACACGAAAGCATGCAATGAAAAAGAGGATGAACCTCTTACCTTAAATATATGTTAAAATCGGAAAGCGGGTCCACAGGGCGAGATAATGACAGAGCAGAGCTGACAAATCCAGAGCGATCACGTGCTTGTCAAAATGAAATGAAAATGACATGGCGGGCACGGTATATATAGAAAAATTGTCATTAATGCGCCACCAACTTTTGAAATGGCGCATGGAAACAAATTGCCGATTGGGAAAGCGTGCGCCTTTGGCGCATGGAAGGAAATGACAACAGAGAATGAGCGCGCTTTGGCGCATCAAACGAGTTGTCGACACGGCTATGTGCGCTTTTCGCGCACCAAAACTTGATGTAACAAAGATATTACGTGCGCCTTCGCGCACCAAAACTTACTCAACATCCTTTGCGCACCGAAAGACGTGCTAACATGGAAAACCATGCGCCAAAGGCTTTTAAGGAGGCGCATCAAAATTGATGTCAGCAAGGCAAACCATGCGCCCACCAAAAAGGCTCAAAAGACTAAGTTCAAAACTGAATTTCCCGAAGGGATTTTACAATATTTTGAACGCCAAGGATCCCTAACGAGGATCAAACAAAATTTTCGTATAGGTTATCGGTAAAATTGCCCTTGTCAATTTTACGATAACAGCTGCTCTTTCTGGGGACTATCCCTGAGCAAACTCGGGGGTAGAGAATCCCAGATCACATGTGCCTATCCATTGGGTACGGAGTCAAAAACAAGGGGGACCGGGGGAGAAAAAGGAAACACACAAAAACCGAAAGCAAACACACGACTAAAGCAAACGCACAACTAAAATAAACTGTACAAAGAAGAGAGCAAGCTCTACTTCCTGAAGATCTTGAGATGTTGCCCGCTATAGGGAAGCGGGAGCTCACCCATCCGTATATGAGAGATAGAAACTATTCTCTCCATTGAGTTGCTTGATTTTGAAGGGCCCTCTCCATAGGGAATCAAATTTTCCGTGCATACCCTTTGCTCTCTCTTCGCTTGTCCCGCAGAAGGACGAGATCTCCCACTTCAAAATTCCTCTCGCTTGGCCTTCTTGTCGAAAAGCTTCTTCACTTGATTCTCGATGTTCAAAGATCCCGCCGACCACCCTTACTCTCTTTCTTCAAGTTCCGCAAGGTACATGATTCTCTTTTCCAGAGAACTCAAAAGTTTCATCTTCGATTGCTCGCGCTGCCGAGCAGAAGTTCCGCAGAAATGGGAAGTTCGCATCGTTGCCATATAACACTTGAAAAGGTGACATGCCGAGGATCTCTTGGGGTAATGCGGTCCGCCCACAAAGCATCGTACAAAGACTTGTGCCACATCCGCTGATTTTCATCTACTAATTTCCGTATGATGGTCACCAAGTTCTTATTATCGGATTCTCGCCCGACCATTTCCCCGAGGATAATAACTGAGGCATGTGCTAAAGTTATCCCATATTCATAGCAAAAACTAATAACTTCCCGAAGAGAAGTTAGAAGCATTATCAAGAACGATTTTATTTGGAATGCCAAACCCGACAATGATATTTTCCTTGATAAAACCGCAAACCACCTCGTAAGTGGCATGCTTGATGTGTATGGCCTCCACCCATTTAGTGAAGTAATCTGCATGCCGTGAGGACATAGCTATGTCCAAAGACTCGATCGAGGATTGAGTGCACCAATAAAATCAATTCCCCATCGCCTCAATGGTTCATTGATAATGACCGCCTTAGGGGAGGGCAGCCAACTTGGGCTTGCCGACGAATCACGACAGGTTCACATTTTGCCACCTGTAGCCGCATCTCGAAAGAGCGCCGCCGCAGTACCGCTCGAATGATTTTGTGCGCCGTCACTAAGAAGAAAATGGCCTCCACAGCCGAGTTGTGAAAACTTTCCAGCAGCTTTACTTGCCGGGCTTGTCAACACATCGCAGAAGACACCGCTATCCCGCGCTTTATATATAAACCTTCATCCCGTATGACATACTTAGCTGCCCCGAGCTTTACAAGACGCTTCTCCTTTACAAGCTTAGGTGCATCGGGCATTCGCCGTAGGTAAGGAAGAAAGCAATGTCGAGTACCATTCGTCACTAGTCAAACAAACAAAACCAGAGGCGAGAATCGTGCCCTTCTAGAGGGGTTTGCTCTTCATTGGTACAATTTTCTCTTTCATCGATTTTCTCAACCCTTGTTCTCACCATTAGCCGACATGTGCCTTTACCCTCACCACTTGGTGGGTTTAATATCTAGGTCATATTCCCGACCTCATGATCCAATTCCTCTCTCAAGCTTCCTAACTCCCGCCGAGTTAGAATTGACTTCACCGCAGTTGTCGTGAACCAAGACCACCGTATGCGAGTTCGTAATATAATACCTGAAATTCTTCACCGCTTTGACAACGGCAAAGGCGTGCTTTTCTAATTGAGTCATCTTCAACTCGTGGGGCTTGAGGGGAGAACTCATGAATGCAATCGGGATTCAATATCCTCCGAATTCTTTTGCATTAGGATCATGCAGCATACGTATGTTCGGAGGCGAACTATACATAATGAAGTCTTTGGAGAAATCTGACATACCAGACCGCGCATGAGCAATGTAAGTTTTTATCTCTTCAAACGACCTTTTCCCTCTCACTCCATCTCAAAGTGGGTGACCCTTTCATCATGTTCAAGATGTGGCGGGTCTTCTCAAAGAAAATCAGTGGACAAAACGCCTAAGAAAGTTCACCTTTCCGAAGAAAGAATGAACACCATTCTTGCTTGAAGGCGAGTAAGGCTTTGATAGCCTTAACTCTTTCGGCATCAATCTTCGCTCCTTCTTTGCTAACCACATGGCCTAGCAATTTCCCTTCAAGAACCCCAAAAATGACTTTTTAGGATTTAGGAAATCCCATGTTCTCGACACTGCCAATACTTGCTCCAAGTGATCACAATGATCACTTCGCTCGCTTGGAGAACACGGTTAAGTCATCTAGATAAACTACAATGACTTTTCCCATCATGCCTTTAAATGCAAATCCATGGCCCGCCGAAAAGTGGCACCAAAGCTTGTTAGGCCGAAAGGCATCCCGTCAGAGGCAAATGTACCCCATGGAGTAGTGAATGCTGTTTTGAATTGATCTTCAAAGCGAGACTTCAACTGATTATAGCCTCGAAAACCGCTAAGCATGACAAGATCTCTCGACCCAGCCATCGCTGCGTAACTTGGTCCATTATGGGAAGAGGGTAGTTGTCTTTCAAATGCTGAAGCTTGATTCAAGTTTCTAAGTCTACGCAGATGCGTATTTCACCGCTTTTTCTGCGTGCACGCACAATGTTTGCCACCCAAGTGTCAGTGATGGATAGGGAAGATGATTCTCATCCAAAGATCTTCCCGAATTTCGGCCCGAATGGTGCCCGAAATCTTGGGATTATAATGCCTTTCGCTTCGACTTTTAAGGCTTTGCATCTTCTTTCGGGTATATTATGCCGAACGTCCTCTCGCTTGAAGGACTTTAAATCTGCATAGACCATGCCAATACATCCATATATCTTTTCAAAGAACTTGACAAATTTCCGCTTTTCTTCTCGCGTGCAACATTTCCCGATGTTCACGAATCATGGATGTGCCTCGTAACCTATATTGACTGTTCTGCTCTCTGGAGATGAGCTAGATCATCTCGCCTTTTCTTTTTCACAAAACGGTCATGCTCACAAACAGCGCGCCCAGAGAAACCAGTTCCCTTTGGGATTTTATTTCCTTGCCGACAAATGCCATCGCTCTCCTTTGTTTCGTGGTTTTGACTCAAGCTGATTGATTCACTGCATGGAGAGGGTGGATCCTTCAAAATACAACTCATCAAAATTTTCTGATTTTTCTAGAAAGGCAATGAGGTGATTATCATCGTTGAATACCTGCCAATGCTGAGAGTTGTCTGGCACGCTTGGGCGGAAAACCACTTCAATGGTGTATTTGTTTGTTTTCAAACCCGGGTGCGGGAGCATGAGAGATGCTGAAACAGCCAACGAATCAGCCATGTCATTTTGAGCTCTTGGAATTGCCTCTATTGAAAAAGCGTCAAATTCCTCAATGCTGTCCCATACTGCATTACGGTAGTGCCTGAGCCTTTCATTTTTTACTTGGTAAATCCTTTTGACCTGATTTACAACTAGCTCGGCATCACCTTGAACTTTTAGATTTTTTATTCCTCTTTCCTTTGCGGCTTGCATACCGAGTAACAGAGACTCATACTCGGCAGTATTGTTAGTGTTGAAAAACTGCAATTTGAAAGAGAGAGGAATGACCTCCTCCTCAGGAGATATTAGCACAACCCCAGCGCCACATCCACTAGTTGCGCAGCTGCCATCAAATTGCAAGGTCCAGACCTTATTAAGGTCCTTTTCTTGAATGAAAACTTCCTTTGATCCGCCTCGGTGGATAAGAAGTAGTTCCCATCCCCGATGATTCAAAAGGATTTGGGCTTTGGGGTCTTCGAGCTAGTGACCAAGTATTTCTTTGGGATTCCGCTCCAAAGTTTGCATTACGCCTTTGACTCGGAATTCTAGCTTTAGACCACCCATATGAATTTCTCCACCAACTTCGCCGCAAAAGCTCCTTCCCAAAGAAAATTCCATAGGTCACCGGAATGTCGCCGACAAGGACGCCATTTTTACCCTCTTTTCGTGGAATGCCGCGAACGCGAATCGCGCGCTTTTGATTTGACCAATCAATGGCACTTGCTTGGTTTCCAATGAGTAGCATCTGCCGAAAGGCTTGGTAAGAGTGAGGCCCAAAGCATGGGCGACTTTCGCCGCATGACGTTATCTCAAGCTCCTAATCAATTATACAAATTGCTCAACTTATGGCCATTGATTAGGAGGGAGAGATAGAAAGGCTCTATCTTGCCTGATGCAGATGTTGAGGCAACATTTATATGGGATTCAGGAGGAGTGGAAAGGATTCCTTTAGGGGAAGCCTGATTAGATATAACAGCTTGACTTTGGATATACTTAGTCAATCTTACAAGCTGTTCGGGGTTTGACTGAAGATACTCAGCTTCAGACATTTGGATCTTGGTCTTTTTTGCATGATCTATTATATCAAATGCGGTTAAGGGTCATGCTGGTAAAGGAATGAGTCCTTCACCCCGCGATGATGGAATAGGGTTACTGATCTTGATAGGAATATGAGAGGGCTGACTCGGAGGAGAGATAGGTGGAAAAGACTTCTTTGCAAAAGATTTAACAGGGAGTTGAGCGGGAAGAGGATTACCTCTTTTAACAATGGTTGGAGGCGCGCTTGACACGGCCTTCTCTTTCTCAAGTATGGGCAGCAACTTCGCTTCTTTTCCTCATGAGAGCGGGTAAAAAAAGCGTAGGATTGTCCGCTTGCATAGCCTCACAGCGTACTTCTCTTCTTCATCAGATTCGTCCTCATCAAATTCCATGTATCCAATTGTGGAGTCGCCAGTCGGTTCACCGACATCTTGATCATCTTCGCTTTGGAGCGAAGGTTCTTCATAGTACTGCTCCTCTTCTTCAATTTCGGCCAAAGCATTGACCGGAGGAGCTTCAAGCGCCAACCGTGGAGCAGCTGCAGGCAAGCGCGGCCTTTGTGAAGCGTTGTTAGGGACAAAATTCCTCCGCGGGATATCCCGATACGAGGAACCGGGAGAGGCCTCTAGCGCTTTAGTGCAAGCAAATCATTCGCCATTTTTTGGAATGCTGGATCAGACGAAGTGGTAGGCGAAGGGCCCAAAGACTTAGGCTTTACTGATTCCTTTCTTAACTCGCCAGATATTATCAGATTGTCTTCTATACGGATGGCAAAGCAAATGAGCGAGAGGTAGAGTAGCTACTCGCTTCAAGGAGTAAGAAGCTAACTTTTGAGCTCATGGCATTTACGAAAAACACTTCGGTTCTCCTGGTGTCAAGCATGGCAAGAGGGACACTCGCTGATTAGCGCATTGAACCGGCGACAAAATCGCGCATGGTCTCATTTGCCTCCTTCTTCGATGAGTGATTCGTGACAATAAAGTAAATGCATCTTCCAAGGCTTATACTGCCTTCAAAAGCGCCCCGCAAAGTTGCCCAACTAGTGATAGATCCGCCGGCAAATGCTGAAACCATTCACCGCAGCCCTCAGAGTTTCTAGAAAAGGCGAACTCGACACATCTTCATGAAGTCACATCCAAAATACCGCATGACATAATGAAAGCGTAAATGTGGGAATCCGTGCTTTGATTTCCGCTCCCGTCGAATTTAGGAAAATTCTTTCGATTTCCGTGAGGGAGTGCGTGAACTGGATGTGGTAAAGCCAACGGACCCATAGCGCTTTCCCATGGTACCGCCATCTGAAAAGCCGGAAAGAGAACACGAGCCGGAAGTGTAGTTCCGCTGAGTAGCAAAGCACTACAAAGGGATGTGGATGCTTCCTGGCAAAAGACTTTTTCTTCGTGAAGGCGAGACACTCCTGGATGACGGCTAATGAGCTTAGCGCTGAAAAACGTGCCGGTGTTACGCTGAAAGGCTCCGGCGCATCGAAAGTAGGATCAGCTTCTCCACGGCTCTTCTTCGCGCGCGTAAAAGGTTCACTCGCCAAAGTACCTTTCAGATCTCGTAATATTACAAACAGAGATTTAAACTTTATTTTTGGGTGTACTTGCTGATTTTCTGTTCTCACAAAACCAGCAAAGATGCACTTTTCTCGATATTTGAAAATTATCCTCTTCGTAAACCGATCATGTTAAATGACAAATAACAATGAGGATAAGATGGAGGAAGATAGTAAGCTGATTTTCGATCTGGTTTTTAATTTTCGAGGGTTTAGAACATTTCGTAAAATAGTTAAAAACTCGTATCTACGGAAAATGATGATTTTTGATAAAAACTCAAATAACTAAAGATATGTAATGTGCCCGCATCTATGATTCTCGTAAGAAAATTTTCAATTTGAGTACTTTTGCAAATTTTTAGGATTTTTAACAAAAAGGTTTAGATTTGCAAACCGGCAAAAGAACTCCGCTGATTTTCTCTCGATTTTTTATTTTACTACCAAAGATAGATCCGATGATTTATCTGCTTCGTTGGCGAAATCTGCTAGAAAATCCGATCCCAAATGAGAGTCGCCAAAACTCAAGGTCCGAAAATCATGCGGGACAGATCTATGGATAGACGGGCCAACGGTGCAGTGTGGCTTAGCCCTCTTTGAGACAAAGAAAGCGAAACTGGTTTATTGCTACTTCTACTAGCAGAACCTATGCAAGTCTCACGATTCTCGCCTTCGGGGTTGGGATCTCATCCCAAAGAGAGTGTTCTAGGCTCAAAGAGAAAGGAATAAAAGAAGGAGAAGAGAAAGAACAGATCCGAAGGAAGAAAAGAAATGAGTTCCAAAGCGGAAGGGTCAGAAGATCTATGCTTTGGGCTTGGTAGTAAACAGAGCCAAACCTACTTGCATAAATAAACAAAGCAATACTGATAAACAAGTGACGGAAAAGTAGATATGAATTCAACAGAATAAACACATGCAGACCTAACATAAGAAAGATCTTAATGTATAACACAGTTATTGAGCACAAAGTCTGAATAATTGTATTAATTGTTTTTATCTGTTACAAGAAAGCTCAAAGTCTTTCTCTCCTCACTTCTATTTCTATCTGAAAAATGTTCACCCCTTGAATACAACAAGTATTCTAGTATTTATAGAAAGTGAGGGAGAGAGAAGGCAAAATGGAGCCAACCACTTATTCACAAGATATTTACAAAATATCCAAAAGTCATGTTGACTTTGACAACTTGGATGGATGACATCATCCCATGATGCAACATGGATGATGTCATCGTTTGTGCCAACACACTTCAGATATTTCGAAGAGAAAGTCGGAGAATAGAGAGGAGAAGAAGAAGAAGAAGAAGAAGAAGAAGAAGAAGCTATTCATCATCATCATCCTGTGGCCTAAAAGGGGTCGCCTGTTTTTGATGCTGATCAGGAGATGAGATGTGGAACTGAGCGCGGTATTCCAAGAACTTGCTGATCATTGGCGCAAATTGATCCTGTGATGGATCCTCAGTGTTTTCACCGATTGCTTCATAAGTTTCCCGCTCATCAATGAGCTTTTCGGGACCTTGGAATAGTCTTTACCCGCCTCGATTAGGGACCCGATGAAGTCTCTACACAGCCAAGGTTGTTGATGGATTCGATGTCGAAAGTGACTTCTGCCCCGTCCCGAGAAGCTAACTCCTTGAAAATTCGGATAGTATCGCCACCGATCTCAAGGTGAGGGAAGGAGTGAGCAACCCCGAGTCATAGATAGAACAATCTTCTCCATTTGATGCATCGCATCCAGGCCTCTTCCTTCACCTTGTCTATCTTCTCTAACACAAATTCGAGCTGATCTATCCGATAGTCCAGAGTGGACATGGTCTTGCTGAGGGTCCTCGATGACCGAATACTCCAAACTTGACCAAATCTTCGACTCAACAAATAACATTTGTTGGAAGGCCTCGTGTTGGAGTCTCAAGGCGCTTTCGAGCTCTTCCGATACATCGACTTGCTAATGTTTGAGTTCCTTATTCGCCTTCTCGATGTTCGTGTATAAACCGATATACTCGCGATCACCTTTTCACTATCCTTAAGGATTTGCTCCTCCAAGCAAACAAACCCATACCCTCGCTCGCCGATCTTTGAATATTCATTGATCTTCTCCCGACCGAGCAGCTCAGAGTCTCGGCGGCAAAGCAGGGGAGGTGCACTTCCCATCTTCTCGTAGGGCTTGAAGCAGTATTTATTCTCGCTCCTTCGCAGCCTCTTTTCTTCCTTTGTTTCCTCGAAGCTTTTCGCAGAGTGCATCAATCATGAAAGAGCTTCCCGGAGACTTTCGAGGATGTCCCCATCAGACTTGGGTCACCGTGAAATCTGCCGAGACAGATCTTCTTTCTCTTTGTGGATCGGGTAGGCAATTTCCATAACCCTCTCACCGCAGCTTCTTGAGAAGCGTGTAACCGGCTTGTGCTTCTTTGCTCCTTTAGTTTAATGATCAAAAAGTCCATCTGAGCGATGGGGACTTTCCTCTTTGTCAGCTCACCCGAGAGATCCAAGCTGGTCCTATCAAGAAGGACCAGAGACAGAGGGGGAGGCAAAGAATGGTAGAAGAGGGGAAGAACGTGAGACACGCGGCGGCGGATTGAAAGAATAGCCAAGACATGCCCACGGAGGAAGGGAAACCGCAAATGCAGAAGACATGGGAAGGGAAGGGAGCCCGAAATGAGGGAAGAAATGGAGGAAGACAAATCAGCGAGAGAGGAGAAGATGGACGAAGAGGCAGGGAGAGAGTAGAAGAAGGGGGAGAGGGACACAACCAAAGGAGTGGTCACGCCGACATCCGAGGAAGGGGAGGAAGAGAAGAAGAAGGGATGAAGGGACCTCTCGTAGTTGTAGAAGGATGCCGACATCCCGGGTGGATGGGCGTATAGGACTATCCTCTCACAATTCCTTCTCCGCGAATCCAGGTTATTACTTGTTCAGCTCAAGGAAGAGGACTTTCAGGGGCTTCCTCCCGAATGGTGCTAGGCTCACCTTCCGCAGCCTTTGCCTTTTAGCCGCTTCTTTGACCTCGAGGTGCATTACCCAAAGGAGAAGTTGTAAAATCTACACCGAGGTAGATTAACCCATTCATGCGGCACCAATGCTCTGTTCTCCGCATAGTCTCCTTGACCCTCTCCTCGATTGTCTGAGGAGCCTTGCTTCAGTCAATGTCCGGGAAGGGCCAATCATACCCTTCTGTGTCATTATACACTTTGTCTACTTCGTCTTCCGTGGTTTGGAAGCCTTTTGGGACAATGGCCACTCCGTAATGGATGATTTCCGTTAATGCTAAGCGAGAGTGATCCTTTCTTCTGAGTTCTACCTCATGGAGAACGTCAATGTAGATATCCTCAATCTGAGGGACATGAATCGGATCAAGCTTAGCCCTCGTAGACAAATTTCCTAGGGTCGAATGTGGGCCTCATTGGGGAAATCATGCTTTAGGTTGAGCAATTCTAGCTCAGCAAACATCTCCTTCGCCTTGTGATAGCTGGAGCATGTGTAACGGCCTACTGTGAGGGGGAAAGGAGTTCCGCCCTTCTTTCTCTTGAGGCACTTTTCATGGTATGTGACGAGCTGTCTTGATAGTTCCAATAAAATCAGCTTTGGTCCAGCATACCTTGGCAACCTGGTTGGTTCGCCCAAAAAGTTGACCGCCCTCAGATAGGTGAATGTGGGAAACTGGGTGAACAAGGCCCCCCACTTCTCTGTGACTGCCACTATGTTTTTGGTTGTCCGGCCATGAGTCAAATTTGGCCGCAATATGCACATGATGTGATAGAAGAAAACATCATTGATCTTAGCGAAGTGTTGGATGCTGTTCTCCAGCTTCAGCTCTTGATAGTATTCATATATTTTGGCCTGAGGCCAAGTTCCACTTCGGTGCAGCCCTGGATAATCCCTTTCAGACGCAGCAGCATACACTACGTAGGAGTTCATGTGGAACACTCCTGTTGTAGCGAACTGTTGCAGTTGCTCGGATATTGTGCTGCTTATTATCTCCCCCCAGCAGAAACGCTGATCGGGCAGATTCTTATTCATTGTGTCCAGGTATCGCAGCATCCACTTATGGAAGTAGTGAGTGATCCAAAGACCGAAGACTCGCGCTCAGAAGGTGATCAGATCACCGTTCCTCTCGAGAAATCACTCCTGGTGGATAGTTTGAGGCCACCGGGTCACTACCTTCTTATTCTTGAGGTAGACCTCATTCATCAATTGCATGCACTTGTCTTCGTTGTCCTCCCAAGCCTTGAGGCATTCTTGCTGGCTAACAGCCACATAGTTTCGGTGGTGAGGGATGCCAAGCATCAACTCAAAGCGACGGCGCAAGGTTTATAACTACCTCGCCTTGCTTGCTATTCTCGACACATCTTGTGTCTTTGTTGAAGGATCAGCAACAACCATCATAAACTCGTTATTAACAAAGACCGACAGAATCCCACCGGCGAAGTGCAGGGCGGCGCGCCTATCAATTTATCCATCCATGGACTCCTTGTCACTTTCTCGAGTCCTTACCTGCACTCTCTATGTCAATGTGGCCCAATTCAGAATCCCTGACATCCATATTACACTCTGCCTGTGATTCGGGCATCCTGACCCTCTGATATTTGTATTTCATTTCTTCTTCTGTTAGCTTTGCCTTCCCTCTTGGTTTGATGGGTCTCTTGCTTGACGTAGACATGTGTTCTTCAAGGCTTATCTGATGATCTGCACGTAGAAGGAGCGAAACCCAATCCAAGAAGCTTGAATTAGTCATTTGATCTTCCATTGGAATACTAGCAGAAGAAAGAGTTAGAACTTTTAAGGTTCGGGACGCAGGGCGCATGAAAAATGTATATAACAGGCTGAATAGTCAAGGCGCACAGGAAAAGGGTGCAACAGAGGTTAAGTTGGCGCCAAAGGCGCATGGCGCATGGATGAAGCAGACTGCATTATATAGAAGGGCGCACAGGAAATGCATGTTACATTGAGATTTGGTGCGCCCCTTGGCGCATGGGCAGATTGTGCAACATGGAAAAAAGGCGCGCCAAAGGTATATGGCGCGGCGCATGGAGGGTCTACACAACATCATGTACTTGCAACGGAAGGTGCGCCCGCGCTTTTGGAGGTTTTACACGCGCAAATAACTCTTGCGTTGCATGGAAGCTGGGCGCGCCCTTTGGCGCATAGAAGAGGGATGCAACAGGGGTAAAGGGTGCGCCAAAGTTTTTATGGAAGCGCGGGATTTAAACTTGCAGCATGTAAAAGGGGCGCGCTTCGAGGGCGCATGAATTTAAACTGCAGCAGGATGGCCGGGTGCGCCCTAGGCGCGGGTCTTGAGCATGTTGCATGGCGGGTAAGCGCGCCGAGGGGCGCGACTGTCTTGATTGTAACAAGGCGCGCCAGTGCGCCATTTGAAAAAAGACTCTTCACTCAAATCATTCTTACTCATTTCCTCCACCTAAATAGTTACTTGGGCAAGTAAGGTTTTATAAAAGGTTTAATCAAGCCAAGCCATTCAAGAAAGCTCCCTTTACCAGCAGATCTGGAAAAAGGGAAGAAGAGGAGAGAAGAAAACGATGGAAAAGCCTAAACATACTCTTAAACACGTAACTCAGCAGACCAAACACACTAAAAACACGAAAGCATGCAATGAAAAAGAGGATGAACCTCTTACCTTAAATATATGTTAAAATCGGAAAGCGGGTCCACAGTGGCGAGATAATGACAGAGCAGAGTCGACAAATCCAGAGCGATCACGTGCTTGTCAAAAATGAAATGAAAATGACATGGCGGGCACGGGTATATATAGAAAAACTTGTCATTAATGCGCCACCAACTTTTGAAATGGCGCATGGAAACAGCTGTCGACAGGGGAAAGCGTGCGCCCTTTGGCGCATGGAAGGAAATGACAACAGGAGAATGAGCGCGCCTTTGGCGCATCAAACGAGTTGTCGACACGAAGCTATGTGCGCCCTTTGGCGCACCAAAACTTGATGTAACAAAGATATTACGTGCGCCTTCGCACCAAAACTTACTCAACATCCTTTGGCGCACCGAAAGACGTGCTAACATGGAAAACCATGCGCCAAAGGCTTTTAAGGAGGCGCATCAAAAATTGATGTTGCAAGGCAAAACCATGCGCCCAGCCAAAAAGGCTCAAAAAGACTAAGTTCAAAAACTGAATTTCCCGGGAAGGGATTTTACAATATTTTGAACGCGAAGGATCCCTAACGAGGGATCGAAACAAAATTTTCCAAACTCAAAGGAGTTGTCACTACTAAATGATGGAAATGTTTTCAAAACAAAGCTAGAACTCACTAAAGACATGATAAAACCCCGATCAACTTTGTGCATTTTAGTGAAAGGATTGAATTCTTTTGTGGACACACAAATCAAATATAGAGAATACTTGTAGGTAGGATGAGTTAGTCCGAAATGAAATTCGATGAGAGATCTTGGGATAGGAGTAGGTAGAAATTCACCTTCTTTGGGAAGCTTTGCAAATGAATTACAACACCTAAACAATGGAGATGTTTCAATGAATTTTGAAGTGCTCTTTCAACCAAGATGTGTGCAGAACATGGATGCCCAAATTTGCACTATTCCATACAAACTTTGATATCCTGCCATAAAGGCTTGAAGTAAAATATCAATGAAGCATTTAGAAACCTTTGTTAGATCATGACCTAAGGTACACCCAAAGGTTTACAAACACCCTCAATTTACAAGGAAGGTAAGATGAATTTAAATTTGTTTATCTTCACTCAAATGAATGCTCTTATGAATGGAATATTTTAGATACCTTCAAAACCTCTACAAGAAATGTGACCATGTATGACCAATAAAGATCCCAAACACAAGATTGCAACATGAGCATGAAACACAAATTGAAAACATATTGAAATACAAGTGTATGCAAGCTTTGCCAAGAGATAAAACTAGTTAATCCAAGAATTTGATCAAAAATATCAGCAAGGGAATGTCATTTAGACAATCTCAAATCTTGTTGATGGCTTTATAGCTAAAACCAACTCAAGATGACAAACATTTGATGCAAACAAGAATAAAAATGGCTCTTAGACAGTTTCTCCAAGAGAAAATGAACTTCTTCCAGCTTTCTTTGTGAAAATTCTTCTCTCTTTCTCCAAAATTCTCTATAGACCTTACAAAATGCCTCCAAATTACATCATATACCCTCTCGCCACTTGGATCCTTGCATCCTAAGCAAAGAATATGCCAAAGGGATGAAATTTGTTTCAAAACTCTTATCCATTTCATGAAAATGACATCAAACTATTAAACAACTCACATATTGCCAGGGATGCACAAATATTTTAAAATATTACATGAAATCAGATCCTTATCCATCCTAGGGTCACATTTTTGCATTCAGACATGCCAGCATGCATTTGCAATCATTTTTCACCTTTTATTTCATCATTTTTAACTCTGCAACTTTTATTTTTTTACCTTTCACGTTTTTTACAACGGGCCGGGAAAATGTTTCATGAAAAACACTATAGGGCATAAAATTAGCTCAAATGAATGATGCCATTGTGTTGAAGGCCGAAAGGTGCAGAATCATATAAAATTTCATGTGATTTGGTGTAAAAATGACAATTCCACACTTCTTAGAGCTTCCATGGCGGCAACAAACAAAGAACACTCAACAACCATTGATTAAATCAAATTTAATTTTCCACCGAATCCATGTGTCCGATGAGATCTTGAATATTCTCACTTTTTTCTTTGGATGAGGTGGGACACGTGCCCAAATACCATTGGACTGGACCCTTGCCTTCAAAAATGCATTTTAAACCTTTTTTTTTTGACCTCGGGAAAATTTTGAACATTTTCCCTGCGAGCCCCCTAGACACGCCACATGTCCTCCTGTGGGCCCTACTAAAAACTGTGGGCTAGAATGATGACTTTTTCTCCCTTTTTGAGAAAAGGAAAATTTTCTCCGAAAACCCCGTGGGCCCGAACACCCGCTTCATTCCTCTGCTACGTGGCGCTCCGATTCTCCACGGGGCCATATGACCAAATTCACCCTCAAAACACTAAAGGCACCAAAACTCTTCTCGAGGCCAAGATTCCATGTTTATCTTTTGAAATGTGCTACGTGTCTCCCCTTGATTGGATTTTGGGGCACACCTCCAAAATTTCCTCTTTAGGGCCACGGATCAATTTTTTATTTTGAGATTTTTGCTAAAATTTTACAAAATTTTCGAGTTCCTCTCCGTGCTCCAAAATTCTGCACTTAATTTAGGACACGTGTCCTATTTTCATTGGACACGGGCCTAGTCTTCATTTTTAACCTTTTATACCAAGGGCAAAAATTCACAAAAATTTTCTTTGGCTTCCATTCCCATTTCTCCTCCCGTACACGTGTCTCCTTTCTACTTATCGCGGGCCTTTGGGAAAAAAATTGATTTTAGCATTTTGACATTAAAACTTCAAAGTCTTTAAAACTTCCGCCCCCACACATGGCCTTTCTTGGACACGTGTCCACTTTTCATTGGGTGCGGGCATATTTTTTAATTATTTCCCCTATCATTTTGAAGCCAAAACTTCAAAAAACTTCTAACTCCCCACTTTTCCTTGATCTCCTCGCCATGTGTCCACCTCCCATTGGATGTGGGCCATCGGGTAAAAAATTTTCCCCTAGCATTTTGAAGCCAAAAACTTCAAAAACAATTTCCAACTCACACACTATCCACTTGATCTCCCCGCCACATGTCGCCTTCTCATTGGGCGTGGGTTTACGGGAAAAATTTGACATTTGAGAATTTTGCAAAATGAAGGCAAATATTCTAAGTGTGACCCACCACCCACTGATTCTCCAACCAATCACATTGTGCCACATAGGCACTTCTCTGTAGCACTGCGGGGCCTCGGACAAAAAATTTCCCTTTGCCAAAATTTCAAAAATGACAAGTTATAACATTTTTTCGACCTTCCCGATCCAATGACAATTGCCATGTTAGCACAAAGGTTACAAAGATAAGTTTGACGGGCTGGTGACACCCGTTTACCCGTCAAAAATGTAAAAATGCAGAGAATGCCCTGAAAATTGGATCTTTTCACAAGGAATGTAGATTTCTCGTTTTTAAATCAAGTGAAGCATGATTTTATATTGATTTCGACCAAGGGAGCAGGGTTTTTAACCTCAAATTACTCAATCAATCCACTTCAATTTTTATCATGATTTGGCAAAGAAAAAATGACACACTGTGGGGAAGAAAAATTAGGGCATAGAGGGGGAAACTTGGATTTTGTTTGAAAATGGGGCAGAATAACAACATTGAGGGCATTTCAAAGCATCCAACCGAGAAAACGAGTTGCAAAATCACCAACTTGAGCCAAAAAGACGTTTTTAAACAAATTGGGCATGGAAAATTAGAGCAAAGTGTGTAAAGTGAATATTTGCACCAACAAAGAGGAGGGTTCCTTATATTACCCAATGGATAAAAGAATCTCTACATCCCTTTACATGTGGGATAATAGCTAGGTTGAGTTAGTTAGGGGTGACTATGGTTGAAGAGGGGTTTAGCCAACCTTAGGGAATTTAATTTTTCCTGTAATGCGACTCATGGGGTTTGAGAGGATTTATTAATTAACCCAAGTGATTAATTAATAGGTGAGAAATCTTTATAGAAGCTTTTAGAAGAACAATTAGTATGATTTAGGGAATAGGAAAGGTTTAGGCTAAATAAATGACAATTTATTTATCTAATAGAAGAGGAAACTTAATTAATTATGAATAATTAATTAAATTCAAGTAGAAAGGGGTTTAATTAACGAAGGTCATTAATTGTCATCTTTTCTAGATAGAAGGGTTAATTAATTAGCGTAATGTAATTAATTAATGATGATAGAAGAGAAAGTGTGCTATATTGACGATATGTCGTCAATTTGTGGGAAGTAGTATAATTAGTGTAATTTAAGTATTTAAATTGTTGGAGCTAAATTATAAGTGTCTACATTTTCCCCTCTTTGGGGTGGCATAAGTGATGTCACTTCAAGATAGTAGATAGGTGAAATTTTGAAGGGGTAGAAGAAAAATTAGTAGAAGTGAGAGGTGCCCCTCGAGTATTGATGAGGTGATGAATGAAGGCAATTGAAGATCAAAATGATGAGAGTAATGGATTGAAGAATGGGTAGGGGCAGGATGCCCCAAGTGAATTAGAAGAATAATTTTTATATGAGAATGATTGAGAAGAAAGACAGGAAGAAGGTCGGGAATAACTAGTCTTACATCTAGAGTAGAATAACTTTCTTATCATCATTTTTCCAAGGATATACATCATCAGTCCTTATTAAAGACATAAGAAAATGAAAAAGTAGAATGCCATGAAAATCCATACTAGAACAATTGTCCATTTCTCAAAACACCAACTCAATGTAACATACAGATAGTAATGCAATACGAGAAGGAAACAAGCTCATTTAACAAGGAAACAAGTACAAACACACATACTCAAACCAACAATGGTCAAGACGGTTGCACAAATGTTTTGTTATCAAACCAAATGTCCTAAAATGTTTGTGATTGATCAAAAGGGTTAAAGATGATGCCCCAAGAAAGGATACATGCTAGGGGAAATGATGAAGGACACATGGTCCAGTCTTTAAAGTGTTTTGTGTAATGAAACAGAATCAGGAAACAATATGTGCCCTAGAATACTGACAAAGCAAGCAAGCTAGCTTTGTAGATGGTTATAGATATGATGATCTACGATTCATTAAATTTGTGAACACGTGAAAATAATAGAAAGATATGGGATGAATACCATGTGCAAGATATGAGTTTCACCACTATGGGCCTATCACCAATTTTTTCCAATTTTTCATTTTTATGATTTTTAGGATTTTTGAGAAATGTTTAAATTTTTTAGGATTTTCCATTTTCTTGATTTTTTAGAAAATTTTGATTTTTATAATTTTTATGGATTTTTATTTTTATGGAAGAAATAAGAAGGTATGAGATCACTTGAAAGCGAGAAAATTGTTCTAGGGAGAAGAAACAAGCACCAGGTAGCAAAACAAATTCCCAACATGGCAAAAATTAGTTAAAAATGATTATTTAATAAAAATAATCATCATGATGGATAGAAGAAGTGTTAAAAGAATCACAATGGTCAAAACATGCCCCTAGGGCATTGCGGTGGTGTAAAACAACGAGATATATACCCCTCTCGAGGAGTAAATCATCGTGATCAATTTTATTTGTTACCGAGCTCTACCAAATTTTTACTGTGAGATACCATGAGTGATTAGCAAGATGGCCAAGATTCCGAGCCACCACAAATGAGATGATACTATCCAGGAGTATGCCCGATATGATGACAACAAATCATTCATAAGTTCCCTAACCTTGCTTCATCCCCTTTAGCATTTAGTTTTGCATTTATTACTATTAGTAGCTAGGTTAAAAATCAGACGCACGATGCGTGGCACGTATGCATCCAAATGTTAGCGTACATGTGTCAAAAATGTGTACACATAGGTGTACATGTCAAATCACATGTAGACATGTGTGTATGCACTCAAAGGGGGTGTATGTAGTATTAGATAGAGTTTGTGTGCGCCAGGCGTACACATAGGAAAATGTACGCATGCAATAAAAGGGCCGCACATGTGACAAAAAGGCCACACTGCGCGCCAAGGTAGGTAGGTTAGTTAGGGCACAAGTGTACACATTACTATGGGTGCATATGCATGATGGAATTCATGTACATAGGTTAGGTGCATATACACCTAAAGAGGCATGTACATTCCCAAATGGGCACATATATATACGCCAAAGAAGGGATGAATCCCGACTTTCCAAAGTTCTAGAAGAAGTATTAGTGAATGAAAAGAGGGAATTGAGATGAAAAATTAGTTAGATAGAAGAAAATAGAAAAAATTAGATAGAAGATAATTGTAATATGCACATTTTATTTTCGCAGTTTGCCTACAATCGCCGGACTAGAGAGTGACACAACCGACTAGCCACTTTAGAGACTCAAGCTTCCGCTCATGTAATCGATGGATGTTGGTGATCTTTTTAGATGTTACTGGATTGTCTTATGTGATGCATATGCATATGATCACTTTAGATCATGGTTTCCTTATAGATTTGGTTGATAGATGACACTCGGATAACTAGTGTTTCGACTCCCAACAGGAGATGACTGTTAAACTTAACGATGTCGATGTATATTCCATGTTCCCATAGTTGGCTAGTTAGTTGAGTATACTACTAATGATGAGGATATTATAGGGTGTCTCATTGAGGTGTTTGGTTGTTTGGATATACCTCACTGAGGGATGATGGTTTATCTAAACTGTTGCATTACAGAGCCACATTTTCATTGCATTACTATATACTTGATGGAACTTTTCAGTGGCATTCTTGTCCTTGAAAAGATAGGTGTTACCTTTCCTCTTGGCCTCATTAGATACATATCGGGCTTACTACGAGGAGAGAGATGTTGCTGCGGACAATGTATGTTAGCACACCTATATTAGGATATTCATCTTATTACATACCACAGTCAAAAGACTGTGGGTCTAGCACTTTTGTTACAGATCTAGTCATGGGACCACATAGCTATTTCTCACCTTATAGGTGAGTTACGAGCTTAAGATCTAGAGGAGCCATCTATTATGGGATGGGTCTTGACAAGTGGTGATATTCAAGGGAACATAGGTAGCACCTACCATTATAGGTAAGAGTTCGATGAGCTTACACAAAAATGATAGTGTGGAGGCCCTACTGCTATTATCAGTGGGTTGAGGATGCCAATGAGCTCAAGGCATAGCGATGGTCGAGCATTTTATGATAGGAAGAAGGGGCTACATTATTGAGTATTATTGCTTGGACCAATGTGCCGAGAAGTTTTAGGGTGTTCAGGATGTTCGTGGCATAGACATGTGGTATGCCCGTAGGGCTTCCAAGAGATTTGAGATGGGGCCCTAGATTCACCAGTCAGTCCCATGTTAGTTTTTATTAGATGGTTCTACAACAAAGGGATTCCAGTGAGGTATGTTAGATATTTCGGGACCACTATTTAGTATAATCCTTAGTATGTGACAATGTTATTATGTCGTCTTACTATTCTCGCAAAGCAACATGGACTGCAATGGTTAGGGGCACCTAGAGATGGTGAGGAGGATGTTAATGGTGGGGAGGAGGAGGAGGAGGAGGATGAGGGAGAGCAACAGGTTACGGGATAGGGTCCTCTACCCATACATCAATAGGTACATAAATAATGTGTATGGGTATGAAAGATTGAGATTCCCCGAGTGGGCATGGTTGTAGGACTAGATGTCCCACTACGGTAGGTGTCGGGCATGCATGTATCACCATAGGGTCCTCTTATAGGAGGAGTTCCACAACAAGGGAAACCTCCTAGCTTGCGAGGATGGTGGAGAGTAAATGATGGAAGAGATTGAAGAGGTAGGTGGAGATGGGGTAAAAATAGTTGTACTTCATTTATAGCTTGAGCAGTCATAACTATCCAATTACAAGCTACAAAGTGGAGAGGAACAAGCCAAGGTCTAGGTACATACACTCAAGGTCAAGTGGTTCCAGTCTAGTGCATAGGCTTAGACACTAATAGCTGAGTGTGATGAGGCCAGGGCATAGGTTGGACAAGGAGGTGATGGTGCCACATGGTTTCAACAGATATGGAAAATGATGGCCCATATGTCATAAATTATGAGCACCCTACAAAAGGTAGGTACAGCTCGGGTTCTCACTGCTACCGTAGACAGGGGATAGACATATATGTTATCTAGTATCATGAGAGCCAGTGGGGAAGCTACCTATTACAAGGTAACTTACCTCAAGGTAGTTTCAGAGGGTCGAGGATCGCGTCATTTTGAACAACTTGTTAGTAGTTTGGGGACTATATCCCATAGGACATATAGATCTGTTCGCTTAGTACACCAGCCCGGCTATGCGGTGGAGTACGGTGGTAGGGCCTTCTCACCAAAAGAGCAAATACCACCTCCACTCCCTAGGCTAGGCAGCCCAGGTGAGGGAGAGAGAGTCATGGATGACTCTTCCTCTCTGATCATGTATTTTTATGATGTATCTAATGTACACCTCTTATGAAGGATTATTTTGATCAATGTACATGTATTATTTTTTTCATGCCTCGTGATGAAGGATTATTTTGATCTACACCCATGATGGCCAGTTTTGTATCTAGATGATGTACATTTTGAGACATACATGTATATTTGGACATTTGACATTGATATTTATGATTTATGATGATTATGGACCTTGTGTTATTGATGATGTATCACATGTTTATTGATTTCATGATATATCCTGTAGATGTTATCATTTTTATTGCATATGATGTTGTTTTGATTTATTACACATGATGATATTGGTGTGGGGGATAGATTTTGATATTTGTGATCCCTCTTTCCCCCATTTGATGATATGATATGTGATGATTAGCTTAGTGTACATGTATGATGTAAACTTAGCATTTTATTTATATATGATGTTAGATGTGATGATATAGATGGAGACATGATGATGTGATAACAAAAATATGTACAAGAAAAAAACAAGCACAAGAAAATGTTAAAAAATCTACCAAATATACACATTAAATCAACCTAAAGCAACTATGTACAACCATGCAAAAAACACATTGTTAGCGCAAATCAAAGCAACACCCCGGATGTTGATCGATTTCTAGTTCGATCATACTAGCATACAAAGTGATTACACAACATTGAAACCTCTCTCCAAGTGTGGGACTTGCAAAATGAGAGAGGAATCTCCAAAGAAGGCTGGTTCCTCTTCCTCTGTTCAGATGCACACAAAAAATGCAGAGGGTTTACTCAAAATCTAATCTAACTTGCCAAGGAGACAGGGTAAAAAGATGCATAAAAATAAAACTAAACTAACAAAGGTGATGCACCGAGGAATGAAGAACACCTATCTTGCCAAAACACACAAACCATTAAAATGTGATGTAAGATCATGCACGAGATAACAAAATTTGCGGTGAAAGATCGGGAGGATGAAAATGAACACGAGAGAGGTTGAGAATCATCCACGTACATGCATTACTTGCTCCAAATATTGATACAATACACTACAAAATTCCAAGAGGAAAATTTGCATTACAGTTTTAAATGGGAGGTTTGAACTCCACAAATTCACTTGCCAAAGAGAAGAAGGGAGGGGCAAAACAAGAATGTCCAACGCTTAGAAAGAAGCCCCTCCTTACAATTTATAGGAAGAATGAGAGAGGGAAGAGAGAGGAAATCCAAATCTACCCCAATCACCTCTAGGTTGCATTTAATTCATCTCATTATGGTGGTAGGTGAGAACCCTAGCAAAAGCAGTGAACTGTATTTTGCATTAAAGCTGGTTGTTGAAATGTCATTTCTGGCCATTACCACGTGCCAGAGGTATTTCTTGATTTTATCTCTCCAAACTGAACCAAAATTCAAGATTGACCCCAGAATCATGTAGATAATTTCACCAGCTTTCCATTGATATAAAGAATGTGAAAATCCGAGCTCTGGATCGAAAGTTATGGCCATTTGAAGATTTAGGGCAAAACGGGCCAAAATCGATCGGCGGCAAAAATTTGAAATTTTGACCCGTTTTGGTCTTTGGAATTTTTTTGAATTTTTCCTGCGCTCCACGACTTGGATGACACGGGGTGAGATTCCATTCGGTGGTGGGGGCAGCGGGCCAAAACTCACCCTTTGGACTTTCGGCAAAACATTTTGCCAAAAATTCTAATTTTTTGCCCCGCTCCGCTGTGTCGATGGTAAAGACACGTGGCGAGATTTGATTCGTCCGCGGGCCTCCTTGTCTCTTTTGTGGCCTTTTCACCTTTTCATGTCCCACGTGTCCCTCATGTACTTTTATCCCAACTGTCCCAGACTGCCTGGGACAAATATCTTCGAACCGCCTGAAATGGACTTGTTCCTATTTGCGGCCCTTTCACCTTTTCGCGTCCCACGTGTCCCTCGCGTACTTTCGTGCCAACTTTCCCAGACTTCCTGGGACAAATATCTCCAAACCACTTGAAATAGACTGTCTTTCAGCAAACCGGCTGATTAGCATACCTTTGTCTTGGCTATCCCAAACTGCGTGAAACAAAGACTTAGACGATTTTTCTTGCTTTTGGCCGTTTCGACTTTTCACGTCCCTCGCGTCCCGACGTCCCAACTGTCCCACGGACTGCCTGGGACAAAAGACTTAGCTGATTTTCTTGCTTTTTCGGCCCCAAGCTTGGTACGATGAACCTCAGTATGACCCAAACCCTTCAGACCCAAAATGCTTTAAAACAGTCCTGTAACCTTATTTTTGCATTTTTTCCATTTTCTCTAACTCGTTGGGATTTCTTCTTGGATGGGAGAGTTAGAAAAAGGCCGAGGGGACCCCAAAACATGATTTTGGGCCTCGAATCAATCTACTTGCTTGGGACTGAATAATTTGATGCATGTTATCAAAATTACCTTGAGGGTGAATTTTGGATAACAATTTTAGCGACTCAGTGGGGATTATCTCGCCAGCTTATGAAGAACGGCCAAATTTGCTCAAGCATCCATTGGGCATGGAGTCATGAGTTGTCTGTTCGGAACCCCAACTGACTTAGAATGTTGCAAGGAGGAAGATGGAATATCACCCGATGGAAGCAAGGGCTGCAAAACATCTCCAGGGACAACAAGCCTGTGCCAAAGCACTTAGGGAAAGCAAAACAACCTACAGCAAAAAAATGTGCACAAGCACTTGGAGGAATGAAAACCTAAGCTAATATTTACAAGATGGAGAATTTCCCTTTAGTAGAAATGCTTTAGATAGATTCCATTGACTAGAATCTATAGTTCTTCGCCATCCAATGAAGACAATTGGAAGGCATTGCTGTCCTTACACTTTGTGACCATGTATGGGCCACTCCAAATGGCATCAAATTTTGAATGCCTTCCGGTTTTTCTCTATCTGCATCCCATTTTAACACTAGATCTCCAACTTGGAAAGATCTACTCTTGGCCTTCCTATCAAAGGTCTTCTTGATCAAAGCTTGATCCTTCTCCATTGCTTGGGATGCCTGATCTCTGATCTCTTAGAGCTCCATCAACTCTGCATATCTCACCTCCATGGGCCCAAACTCTAGCAACTCTAACTACTTCATGAGTTCCAATGTTGGCAACTCAAGTGACATGGGCAAGATTGCCTCTCTTCCATAAACAAGCCTGAATGGAGAGTTACCTGTGGATCTCTTGGGAGTTATCCTATCATCCCATAAGGCTGATTTCAGTTTGGTATGCCAAGACCTCTGATTCTCATCAAGAGTCCTCTTAATGATCCTCAACAAGTTCTTGTTTGTAGATTCAACTTGGCCATTACCCTGAGGGTAGTAGTTTGATGAAGTACTTAGGTAGATCCTGTTCTTGATAGCCCACTCAGTCACCTTGGATCCAATGAATGCTAACGCATTATCTAAGATTATTGTAGTAGGTATGCCAAATCTGGTTACTATCCCCTCATAGAAGTCTAAGATGCTAGACTCATTTGCTTCCTTGAGTGCTACTGCTTCGGTCCATTTGGTGAAGTAGTCTGTGGCTGTCAAAATCCACTTATGCCCTTGGCTTGAATTGGGATTAATGACTCCAATGAAGTCTAAACCCCATTGCATGAATGGCTGGTCAACTGAAATTGGATGCAATGGGAGGGCAGCAAGCCTCTCTTTACCTGTGAAGAATGCACAATTCTTGCACCTTTTGATCCACGCAAAGCAATCACTAAAAATCTTGGGCCAATAATAACCAGCCTTCATGATTTTTAGGGCTGTCACTCTTGGTGTAAAATGACCACCAGCTAGTCCACCATGGAACTCTTCCAACACCCTATGAATCTGATTTGTACCAATGCATCTCAATAGCACTCCATTCACATCTTTCTTGAACAAAACACCGTCTACTATGGCATATGGGACAACCTGCAATCTGAAGTGTCTTCTTTGGGTCTTGTTCATCTCTGGAGGGCATAGGCCCGTGCTTAGGAAGTGCATTATAACTTGGGTCCAGCAAGGAGTGGGGACAACATTATCCTCC
The DNA here is from genome assembly GCA_018340775.1 of Taxus wallichiana var. yunnanensis. Classification (NCBI taxonomy): domain Eukaryota; kingdom Viridiplantae; phylum Streptophyta; class Pinopsida; order Cupressales; family Taxaceae; genus Taxus; species Taxus wallichiana. The sequence continues at coordinate 581,728,928 of CM031239.1, read as the reverse complement.
TTTTGAGTGCTACCTTGCACATGGCTGTTTTGATCTGTCAAAACAGCCTCTTCTTCATTGCATACTCCCTTTTTCTTGCCCAGAATTAGCTGCTCACACAATCCTTTTCCTCTTACCAGCTTGGTGACCTTGATCTCTATGTCATACTCCATGACACGAGTGATCCAACCTACTCTTTTCTCATTCAAATCCTTGTTGAGGAGGAAGTCCTTTACTCCCGCATGAGAGACCAACAACTAAACTTTGTTGTTTGAGACTAGATGCTTGAATTTCTTCAAGCTTCTGATTACTGCAAGTACATGCTTCTCAATAAAAGAATATCTCACCTCATAGTCCTCCAGGATTTGGCTGAAGAAAGCAATTGGCTGCTCATCATTGTCCTTGTTCTGCTGCACCAAAATGGCAGAAATAGTATCATTACCTCCAAATGCATAGAGGATGAAATCCTTGGAGAAATCCGGGTTGATGAGAGTTGGTGCTTGGGAGATGGCTTCTTTGATTGCTTCAAAACCCTCCTTGCCTTCTGTTGTCCACTTGAAAGCCATGCTTTTCTTCAACATTTTGGTGATAGATTTGACAAGGGCTACAAAATCTGGGACAAACCTCCGAACAAAGTTTATTCTTCCCAAGAAACTCGGAAGGGCCTTCTTGTGGCTTGGCAATGGTAGTACTCTTATGGCTTCAACCCTCTCTAGATCAATTGCTAATCCTTCTTTAGAGACAATATGGCCAAGGAGCTTTCCTTCATGTGCTAGGAAGATACACTTCTCAGGATTCAAAGACACTCTAAATCTCCTGCACCTTTGGAAGACTTGTCTTAAATGAGAGAGGTGGTCTCTTGCATTCTTTGAAAAAATAGTGATATCATTAAGGTATATCAACATCACGTTGTTGATCAAACCTTTAACACCATGTCCATTGCTCTTTGGAAGGTAGCTCCAGCGTTGGACAGCCCAAATGGCATTTTCCTGTATGCATAGGTTCCCCATTTGGTTGTGAAGGTTGTCTTGAATTGATCTTCTTCCTTCACCATAATCTGATTATAGCCCGAGTAGCCATCAAGTAGTGAAAACCTCTCGGAGCTAACTACCACTTGCAAAATTTTCTCCATAGAAGGGAGTGGGTAATGGTCCTTGAGATGCTCTATTCAAGTCTCTCAAGTCAACACACAATCTGATCTCTCCACTCTTCTTTCTGACTGGAACTAAGTTGGCAACCCAACTAGAATGCTTGATTGGGAATATGATTCTTGACTCAATCAACATGTTCAATTCCTTCCTCATGAGAGGTTCCATGTGTGGATTGACTGGCCTTTGTTTCTGCCTAATGGGCTTAGTATTTGGATCCAACTCAATGGTGTGTTGAGCTAACTCGAGATTGAAACCTTTCAAGTCTTTGTAGCTCCAAGCAAACACATCAGGGAACTCTTGACACAGCTGTATGAACTCATACTTTTCTTGTTTAGTTGTCATCTTTCCAATTTGCAATGGTTTGTTCTCTTCCACCAAGATGGATACTGAGTCTTCTCTCTTGACACGAATGTTTTCTCTCTTTCCTAAACTGATCATTGAGATTGAAAATGGACTCCAAAGTGATAACTCCCTTTGGTAGCTTGTTAGTTCTCAGCTGTACCACTTGGTCACCATACTGCTGCTCTAACTTTTCCTGATTTTTGGCTGAGAATTCAGCCTCTTCTTGCAAGAAATGGATGATTTGCTGATCATTTTCAAACACTTGCCAACTTACATTGTTATCTGGCACTGAAGGCCTCACAATCACATGGATGTTTGGCTGTACCTTGTCCTTTTGAATGCTCTCCACAACATCAAAGGCTGCCCCAACTGCTGCAAGCCTGTCAGCAGCTTGGTTCTCTTTCCTAGGAACTGATTTGATGCCAAAGCCCTCAAAATCTTCAATGAGGTCCCACACCCTGTTCTTGTAGCACTTGAGTAGATCATTCTTGGTAGCATGCTACCCTTTGACCTGATTTACAATCAATTCACTATCACCAAAGACTTGCAAGTTCTTTATTCCTCTCTTTATTGCCCAATGCATCCCTTGCACCAAGGCTTCATATTCAGCAGTGTTATTGGAGCATGCAAACTGAAATCTAAAAGCTGAATAGTACCTTACTTCTTGAGGTGAAACCAGCATGGCTCCCCCTCCAAAGCCTTATCTACTCCTTGATCTATAAAAATAGCTGCCATACCTCATTGTCATCCTTGTGGTCTGGCTTGGTGATGCTAGGAATGGGCTGATCTTTTTCATGTATGCAATAGACCCCTAGCTCAGATTCTTCTACTTCTTGATAAGGATCAAAAGCATGCACCTTGTTTTCCCATTCATCAAGAGTTAGATCCGGGATGCTTCCAACCTTGGTGTCAGCTTCATCAGTGCTTGGGTGATCTTCTTGATCAAATGCCAAACAGTTGGCATTGATTTGACTTGGAGTGTAGGGATCAATGTGGAAGTTTTCAATAGGTTCAGACCTGATTGTAGCTTTGGTTCCATACCTCGTTCTGAACAACATGTGTGACCAATCAGTAGACAAATATCCTCCAATATTGGCTGTGAAATCTCTTGACAAACATAGGGCAAAGAGTGGTGGAAGGTCTATAACTGATACATCTTGTAAAACAACAACATTTGGACATGCATGCAAGGTAAGACTCAAGTTTCTAATCACCCCAACTCATTACCACTGTCCCATCCAACTGCACTACCCCTTTGGATATGGTTTCATATTGAAGTCCTAGCCGATTAGCTATTTGCTTGGGCATCACCGAGCTATTTGCCCCGAGAATCAATCATGCAATTGTGCACTAATTGGTTTCAATGATTAATGAGACATAAAAAGGAGGGGGCTTCAAAATTTTACTTTCTGTCCTCCATGATTCCCTTCAGGCTGGGTAGCATTTGTGAGCACCTTCTCTTGCATTCGGACTTGCTTGATTCAAAGTTGGCTAGTCCTTCATGGCAGCTTGTAGCAAATCTCTCTGGCTTAGGATAGATAGGGATTCCCACATTGATATATTTACATTTGTCTTCTTCATCTAATCAATGATACTAAATGGTGATGAAGGATCTCTTTTCTGTCCCTTGGTTTGCATATTCATCCCTTACATGTGGGCAGCAACAAATGGTATTTGAGTTGGTTTAGGAGCTAGTTTGGGTGCTCCTTGCATGTTTGGGACTACATTTTGTTTTCCAAAATCTTGTGGAGTGGTAGAAGGTTGTGGATTACTTGGAGCCAATGGCTGTCTTTCACCCAAATTTCTCCTTTTTGACCTTGTGTTGGCTGCAACACCTTGAGAGGGTATTTGATTCATACCGCAGAAATCTTCAGCCTGCCAATTAACAAGAGTATTTTCGTTCGAGAGATGTTCCTTACTGAGGTGTTTCTTGCTGCTGATCCTCTTCGTGGCTAGACTCTTGCGACCCACCAATGGTTTGCACCATAAGAGCTTGATTTAATGCACCGTTAAAGCACATTGATTGGTTATGTGGCTGACTGCACAAGAAACACCAATCATATTCTTGGGCCATGTTATTTTGCACCAATACCAAAGCTCTGGATGTGGATGCAACATTGAGGTTATCGGGCTGAAATGGTCTGTTGGCAGGAGGCCTTGCTTGATTCTGATTTGTAGCTAGATTGGGTGGTCTTTGAGGCTGATATGGCTGCCTATTAGGCTGAGCTTGAGGCTGGAAGGAAGGTCTAAAACCTTGAGCTTGCTACCTTTTGAGTGTAACCAGCTCATTACCTAGATTTTGTAATTTCTTCATGACTTCTTGAAGATCATTTGAGGCACTAGAAGATGAAGTAGAAGCTTCATTTGAACTCTGATTTCTAGGAGTGGGAATAGAAGCTAAATTAGGCACTTGGCTAGTACTTGGGCTCTCTAAACTTGGATATAATGGCATTGGAGGCCTAGGAGCTAGCTTTCCAGCTTGAATCAAACAATTTTCAGCCCTAATGGCAATGCTATAAGCCATAGGGATAGTTATGCCTCCCATGGATTGAATCAACATAGAAATATCAGAATTTAGAGCTTTGAGATAGTAAAGAAAAGCACCTTCTACTGTTGGCCTGAATACCACTGGAATTCTCTCCCAAGTCCTTTGAAATCTGAAATTAAAATCAGTCAGCTGCTCATTGGGAGCTCTTTTGATAATTGTCAGCTTCTCCAAAAGGGACAAATTGTCTCCCTTTTCCCCAAACCGCTCATGGAGGGCAATTTGTGACACTTGTACCATTGTAAAGCTTTCCCCTTAAATGAGGATGCCAGCAATTTGACAGCAACTTGCATCTCATTGATTTCATGAATTGCACAAAGGTTGGCAATGTCTTTAACATGATCACCAGGAGTAGTCTGGTTCTCTCCAGTGAAGTATGGAATGTTCTTCAATGCTGCAACTAGGATTGGATGTTGTGCATTGAGAGCAAGTGGGCTACTGCCAGTGAAATTGACATATGGATTTGGTGGTTGCGCCATTCTGATTGGCCTGAGAACCCTTGTTGATTGGATGAAAGGCCTACCAGGTGGAGGTGTTGACAAGGTTCTATTAGGTGGAGATGGAGATCTTTGCGATCTTCTTCCCCTTCTCTCTCTTCCTGGAGATAGGTGTAGACGAACAAACAATCCTTCCTCCCTAGTTCTTGACCTGGTCTGTATTCTTCTCATAAATTTGCCAAGCTTGGACTATTGAAACCAACAGATTATGCTTCTTTTGGAGTCGCCAGATGTGTGATTTTAAGCTCCTTCAAAGCTGGAACTTACAACAAGTGCACATCGATCTTGTTGCAATAAAAGTGAAGACCTCTAAGGTCCCACCGGCATGCCAAAACTGTTAGCGTAAATCAACAACACCCCTGGATGTTGATCAGATTTCTAGTTCGATCATACTAGCATCTAGTGTGATTGCACAACATTGAAACCTTTCTCCAAGTGTGGGACTTGCAAAATGAGAGAGGAATCTCCAGAGAAGGCTGGTTCCTCTTCCTCTGTTCAGATGCACACAAAAAAAATGCAGAGGGTTTACTCAAAATCTAATCTAACTTGCCAAGGAGACAAGGTAAGAAGATGCATAAAAATAAACCTAAACTAGACAAAGGTGATGCACCGAGGAATGAAGAACACCTATCTTGCCAAAACACACAAACCATTAAAATGTGATGCAAGATCATGCACAGATAACAAAATTTGTAGTGAAAGATCAGGAGGATGCAAATGAACACAAAGAGGGTTGAGAATCATCCACAGACATGCATTACTTACTCCAAAGATTGATACAATATGCTACAAAATGCCAAGAGGCAAAGTTGCATTACAGTTTTAAATGGGAGGTTTGAACTCCATAAATTCACCTGCCAAAGAGAAGAAGGGAGGGGCAAAACAAGAATGTCCAACACTTAGAAAGAAGCCCCTCCTTACAATTTATAGGAAGAATGAGAGAGGGAAGAGAGAGGAAATCCAAATCTACCCCAACCACCTCTAGGTTGCATTTAATTCATCTCATTATGGTGGTAGGTGAGAACCCTAAAGAAACAATGCATGAACCGTATTTTGCATTAAAGTTTGGTTATTGAAACGTCATTTCTGGCCATTACCACGTGCCAAAGGCGTTTCTTGATTTTCTCTCTCCAAACTGAACCAAAATGCAATATTGACCTTGGAATCATGTAGATAATTTCACCAGCTTTCCATTGATATAAAGAACGCAAAAATCTGAGCTCTGGATCGAAAGTTATGGCCATTTGAAGATTTAGGGCAAAAACAGGCCAAAATCGGATCGGCGGGCAAAAATTTGAAATTTTGACCCGTTTTGGTCTTTGGAAATTTTTTTGAATTTTTCCCATGCTCTGCCACTTGGATGACACATGGTGAGATTCCATTCGGTGGCGGGGGCAGTGGGGCCAAAACTCGCCCTTTGGACTTTCGGCAAAACATTTTGCCAAAAATTCTAATTTTTGCCCCGCTCCGCTGTGTCGATGGTGAAGTCACATGGCGAGATTTGATTCATCCGTGGGCCTCCTTGTCTCTTTTGCAGCCTTTTCACCTTTTCATGTCCCACACGTCCTTGCATACTTTTGTCCCAACTGTCCCAGCATCGCACTGGGACAAATATCTCTGAACCGCTTTGAAATGGACTTGTTCTGTTTGCATGCCCTTTCGCCTTTTCGCATCCCACGCATCCCTCGCATACTTTCATCCCAACTGTCCCGGACTGCCTAGGACAAATATCTCCGAACCACCCAAAATAGATTGTCTTTTGGTAAATCGGCCGATTCACGTACCTTTGTCCCGGCTGTCCCAAACCGCGCGAAACAAAGACTTAGACGATTTTTTGCTTTCGGCCGTTTCGGCTTTTTACGTCCTCGTGTCCCGACATCCCAACTATCCCGCGGACTGCCTGGGACAAAAGACTTAGCTGATTTTCTTGCTTTTTTGGCCCCAAGCTTGGTACGATGAACCTTAGTACGACCCGAACCCTTCAGACCCGAAATGCTTTAAAACAGTCCTGCAACCTTATTTTTGCATTTTTTCCATTTTCTCTAACTCGTTGGGATTTCTTCTTGGATGGGAGAGTTAGAAAAAGGCCGAGGGGACCCCAAAACATGATTTTGGGCCTCGAATCAATCTACTTGCTCGGGACTGAATAATTTGATGCATGTTATCAAAATTACCTTGAGGGTGAATTTTGGATAACACACACTCCATAGGCACACATACAAATAAATCTATTCTAAGCAAGAAAATATTAATTTCAAGTGGTAAGTATGTTTTAAGCAAGACAATATGAATGTACAAGCAAGTAAAAACTATACAAACAATGTACATGCAACCAAACAAGCAAAGTAAGAAACCAAACAAAGAAACAAAGCAAGTAAACTAAAACCATTGTTTTTGTGGTACTATTTTCAATGCGTTTTGTGTTGTTTTTGGGAGTTTTGCGAAAAAAATTCTATTATTTTTGTATTTTATGATTTTCTATTGTTTTGGGTTTTTCAAGTATTATGTGAATTGTTTTGAGATTTTGAACATTTTTAATGTTTTTAGGTTTTCTGAACATATTTGAATGTTTTTGTGTTTTCAACATTTTTGAATGTTTTTGATTTTCTAAACATATTTGAATGTTTTTGTGTTTTTTGAACATATTTGAATGTTTTTGTGTTTTTGAACAAATTTGATTTTTTTTTTTGTTTTCTGAACATATTTGATTGCTATTGTGTGTTTTATAAGGTTTTCCGAAGCTATGTATAGGAAACCAAGAAACGTGGATGCCTAGCGTTAGATGGGAATATACAAGGGCAGGTGCCACGTGTTATATATAGGAAAGTGAAAGCATGAAGGTTCCCCCAACGATTAGACAAGGAATATACAAAGGCAATCCTTTCATAGACAAGTAAGAGGAGAATCAACTAGATCAAGGCCTGACATGATAGGTTCACAAAGAATCTTGGATGTAGGTGCGGAACTAGCCCTAGGCTAAGTAAAATTACCCCTAGATGCAGGATGCTTGTGAACAACAAATCCTCCCAAGGCGTCGAAACTAGTTTTCACCAAGGGACTTATCCAAAGTGACACAATTTTGTGGTTTTCAAATTTAGATGACCTATTTTCTCTTTTTCTTTTTCTCCTTTTTTGGATTTTTTTAATTTTTGAATTTTCTTTCTTTTTTTGTTGTTTTCATTATTTTTGCCATGCTCAAGCATAGAACCATTTGAGATGCATGGCATTCATGGGTTCATGGAGCTCATCACCATCAATATGGGCAAGCTTGTATGCTCCTGACCCATATTTGGCCATAACGACATAAGGTCGTAATGAATGAGGTTTGAACTTTCCTTTCTTCCTCATTTTCCCCTTGTGTTGAACTAGTTCTCTTTCATCACCAAATCACCAACCTCAAACTAACGAGGTATGATCCTTTTGTTTTATTTCTCGTGAGACTCTATTTTGATACACCTTGAGTTGATTGAGGTTGAGGATGCATCTTTCATTTAGGAGCTCTAATTCTACGAGTCTGGCCACTCTATAATCCTCATCCTTATCTAGGTAATCCCTAAGAGATATTCTTAGAGAAGGGAGCTCAATCTCCAATGGGATGATAGATTCAATTCCAAATACTAGGGAGTAGGGTGTTGCACCCATAGGAGTGTGAATGGAGGTCTTATAAGCCCAAGGGGATGGGTGGATTTACAAATTCCAATTGCGACCTATCTTACTCACCATCTTCTCCATGATTCGAACTAGTGTTTTATTAGTGGCTTTTACTTTCCCATTACCTTGTGGGTAATATGGTGTGGACCACTTTAATCTTATCTAAAAGTGATGAGAGGGATTTTTTACTGTATTTTCTTGAATGAATTTCTGTTATCAATAACAATGGCGACAATAATACCATACCGTAGAAAATTAGGTGATTCATGATGAACTTTGATATCTGAGCACTTGTAACATATGTCAATGGAATAACCTCCACCCACTTAGTGAAGTATTCTATGGCCATGATGATGTGGGTATGACCATCAGATGAGGTAGGGGTGAGCTTCCCTATTAATTCTAATCCCCATTTAGAAAATGGCCATGGTGTTGTTATCGGTTGTAAAGGTTGTGACAGTGCATGAATGAAATTTCCATACTTTTGACATAGAACACACTTTCTTACATGGTTACAACAATCTGTCTCCATAGTAGGCCAATAATAGCCTACCCTTAACAACTTTTTTCTAATACCATTTCATTTGTATGAGCGCCGCATACTCCTTCATGTACCTCCTTGACCACTTGGACTGACTCTACTACATCTAGAAAATGCAATAGATTCCCATCATAGCCATAATGATAAAGTGTTCCTCTTAGGAGGGTGTAATGGGATATTTGGTGGATAAGGATTTATTTTTGAAAAGGGTAATGTTATGAGGAAAGGTACCACTTTGGAGGTAGTTAAAAATATGGGCATACCATGAGGAGTGGGGACCAACAACTTCACATGCCAGAAATAATTTGACATGTCATATGTAGGATGACATATATTTTCAACAAAAAATGGCCTATCATTTGTTTCTGGTAGGGATCCACAGCATAGAACCCATTATTTCCATTGCATTTGCAGATTGGTTTTGTGCCCTTGGAATTTTTCAAAGGTGATGCGCACAAAATATTATTTTAGAGTTTCCACCAACTTTCTATATGGGATGATTTTTCATCCTTGACCTTATACTCATCGTTGAATTTCTTGATAATCAATTGTGAGTCACCAATGACCTTAAGGTGGTGGATATTCCATTTTATAGCCAGCTTCATTCTAATGATGAGCGCCTCATACTCTACAATGTTATTTGTGTAAGGAAAGCCAAGATGGAAATATTGTAGTATGGGGTCTCTGAAGGAGTGATTAGCACTACACCTACCCCTAAACCATGGAAAGTAAACAATCCATCAAAATGTACTTGCCACATAACAGATTCTTCAATATACATTAGCAATGCATTAGGTAGATCCAAACTCACATGCTCTATTCTAGGTAAAGGTGCTTCTACTAATTGGTCAAAAACACTTGTCCTTTAACTGACTTCTAGTGTATGTACTCAATGTCAAATTCACTTAGCAGAATGATCCAATTAGCCATTCTACCCATAAGGGTGGGTTTTGACAATATATATTTGAGTGGGTCAACCTTGGATATAAGCTTGGTTTTAGTATTCAATAGGTAATGGCGAAGTTTTTTTAACGTAAAAACTATAGCCAAACAAGCTTTTCAATTTGAGGATAATTGAGCTCATAGGAGATTAAATTACAGATTGAGATAGTACATTTCTTTTTATTTTTCACCTAGGTCATATTGTGCAAGCAAAGTTCCAATAAAAATTGGGTATCGAATATGTATAGAAGAAGTGTCTCACCTAGAGTTGGAGGCATGAGGACTAACGGATTGGCCAAGTATTGTTTAAGAAAGGAAAAGTCTTATTGTCGCTTTGGTCCCTAAATAAATTCAACATCTTTCTTAAGAAGATGGGTGAATGAATGACATTTTTCAGCAAGTTGTGAAATAAAGCGGTGAATGGCTTGTATCTTCCCTTGTAGGTTGTGTAACTATTTGATATTCTTGGGAGGAGGCATTTTAGTAATGGCAATGAATTTTGCTGGGTCCACCTCAATCCCTCTCCTTGATATAATGAAGCCTAATAGCTTTCCTGATAATACCCCAAATACACATTTCTTTGGATTCAATATGACCTTATACTCCCGTAAACATTCAAAGATACATCGCAAAACTTCAGGGTGGTCTTCTCTTGTCTTGGATTTTCCTAGGATATCATCTACATAGTCCTCCATGATGTTATGCAACATATCATGGAATATTATTGTCATGGTCTATTGATAGGTTACACTGGCATTTTTGAGGCTGAAGGGCATTACCTGATAACAAAATGTTCCCCAAGGGGTTGTAAAGGATGTCTTATGTTGATATTATTTTGCTATTTTGATTTTTTTGTATCCTAAAAATCCATTCATAAGAGATATCATTTCATAGCCTGCAGTTGAATCGACAATCATGTCGATATTAGGCAAAGTAAAATCATCTTTCAAACATGCCTTACTAATGTCTCGAAAGTTTCTACAAATTTTGATTGCAACATGTTTCTTTTATGCTGGGACTACATTTTATATCCACTCAAAGTAGTTAATGGGTCTGATGAACACTGCAGCTAATAGTCTCTCTAACTCCTCTTTAACCAAAAGGTCCACTCTCTTCCTTAGCTTTTGTTTAATAGGCTTTTCATCTGGGTGAACTACTAAGTTGTGCACTTCCAAAGTTGGATCTAAGCCTGAAATGTCTTTATAAAACAATGTGAATATATCTAAAAAATATATGAGAAGCAAGGTGAATGTCTTTTGTTCTTATGCTGATAGTGAATCTCCCAACTTAATTATCTTTGGGTCTTCTTATGTTCCAATATTCACATCACATCATTTCCTCTATGAGCATTTTTGACATATCCTCCATACGCGTAGGATCAAGAGGAAGTTTGAGATCTTCTTCAAAGGGCACCTCTATGATATTTTCACCCTTAACGTGATCACTTATTTTTTCCATTGAGTTTTTACTAGTTCATCATCCAAAGACCTCAAAGAGTTTTTCATTGTGTGACTTGGACATATGTTTTTTCCGAGGCTTTTATTTGGATATTTTTCCCTCACTTTTTCTTAAATTTTGCTAACCATAAAGCTCTTCCTTTCCAAAGTACACACACACATCTAAGTGAATGAAGAAACCTTTCTTGTGATTTCGATAGGAATGGTATCACGTATGCCCATAAATTCTGCAATAGCCTCATCATTCTCAAAGAGATCCAATGGCATATGACGTTGTTGGTCCCAATCGACAAGGGTAGGGTATACAAGGTCAACTTTAGGATTGGTGGGGGTTATGGTAAGGATAGTGGTATCCATGAAAAGGTTCATGGAGGAAAGATCCTCATATTGGCTACAATGGGAATCTGTGTTGCTATCCAAATAAAAAGAGCTATCCTCGCACTTAGAGAAGGTAGCATCTTGATCCATGGGATGTGACCCATATGGCCAAATACCAATACCATAGTGTTCTATTTTGAAATGTGGAAGTGGGATTGGTTCTCTTGCTCCTTGTTCAAATTTTCCACATCCGAGTCCTTTGTAACCCATGGAATACATCATTCTACTAGATTTGGCATATTCTGGGGTTTTGTAGTAGGTAGGATTAGTGTCCTTGGGGACCCAAGTTGTAGGTGGGTCCAACAATTTCTCTTCTACAAGTAGTCCGCTAGGTAAGAATGTCCCTATAGTACGTTCATCTTTAGCCATTTAAAGCGATAGTTGGGTCTGCCTCTTGTTTTTGGTGACAAAGACATATTTGAAACTAGGAGAGCTTGTTACACATTATATTCTCCACAACCATACTCAAGGATTTTCATCTCCCATGAATCAAAGGGAGAAGTGGATGTAGAAGCCTCATGAGCACAAGAACTTAGGGAGTCTAAATCTACCTGTGATTCAAGAGCTTTTGACTGGAGGGGAATAGAAATATCAGTAGAGGGACATGTATATGTACCCCTACGTGTAAAGTTGTTGAGAGATCTGTAGTGAGTGAAGGGTTCTAGGATCACCTTGAATGGTAACAGTGTGTCCCTCATGTTTCAATTTAATACACTGATGAAATGTTGATGGTATGGCATGGATCCATGGGTGGCCAAGAATCATATTGTATGGAAGTTCCAAATCTAAGACATGAAACTTTGTGTTGTGGAAAGTAGGCCCTACTTCCATCAATAGTGTTATTGTTCTAGCTAACTCCCACTCGTGTTATCGTAAGCAGTTATGGTGATAATGTGGGACTCTAGATCTTCCTCTGTGTGTCCCAATTGTTTAATTAGTTTCAATGTGAATATTCAACCCCAACCCATTGTCCATAAACACCCATTTTATCTTCCGATAGGTAAAAATACCTCTATATATAGGGGAATATTATGTGTTGGATTATTGTTAAAGGGATTTTATTGTGCTTAAGTGAGATGTGTTTAGCTAGTGTAATGTTTGCCACCATGGCTTGTAAATGTGAAGGGTCTACTTCCATTGGCACTCTTGACCCCTAGAGAGTTTTGTATAGGATGTCCTTATGTACATTCAATATTTTAAGAAGGTCCAAGATTGAAATCTTGGTAGATGTCTTCTCAAGTTGCTCTAAGATGTTATACTAACCATCTTGAGGGCGACAGAGAGAGGTAATGAGATTGTGAGATGAGTATGCCTTGTTATGCACCTTTGTAATATTTTCCCTTGATCCTAATGGTATTCACATGCTCATCAGAAGAGTGAACACATCTAATGAGTGAGTTGTAATGATTGTTATCACTTTTGGTATACAGATAATTTACAGCTTTGTAACTTTGGGATGACTCTCCTTGATCCGGCTTCTTCTCATTTGGCTTACCATGCTTAGGGAATGGTTCTTTGAATATCCCCATCTTTTCATTTGGCGTCTAATTTTTCTCTGGTGGATCAAATTCTATCTCTCCATTATCAATAAGATCTTGGATGTAGTGGTGAAGTCTTAGGAACTTGTCTATCTTGTGTCCCTTTACATGATGAAAATCACAATATTCATGTTCTTTATACCATGAAGGTTTAGGAGTGTTGTCATCAAAGGGTTGTGTCATAGGATAAGTCACCATGTGAACTGTATCCAATTGTTTCAAGATTTTGGACAAATAATCATTAAGAGGAGTGAACGTTCTATGCTTGGCTGGTGGTTGGATTGGCCCTTTGGTCAGTTTAAAAGGTTGACCAACTTGGACTGCTTGTATACGTTTGGAATCTGTGATTCCATCTCCTACCACATTCTTGTTTTTGTTAAATATCTTTGGCTTGTCTGTTGGTTTGGTAGATTGATTATCCTTGGAAGATGATTTGATTGTTCCTTTTTAATGAGGGATTTTTCTATTTGTATTCCCTTCTTGATGACCTCTTCAAAGCTCTGAACACAATGCATTTGTAAATGAAAAGCAATGTCTAGATTTAGATTTGGTATAAATATGCTAACAAGTTACTTTTTAGGTATTGAGCAAGGGAAGTGGCTAGCTAGCCCCGCCATCTTTGTAGAAAACTTGTGAAGGTTTCATTTGGACGTTGTTTAGTGTTACACAAGTCTTCCATGGTTATGTCACTTTCCATGTTATATGAGAAATTTCATACAAAATCTCTCTGCTAGTTCAGGCCATGTGAAGATAGACCCATGAGGTAAGCAAGTAAACCATTCCAAGGCTTGTCCTCCTAGACTTTTCGGAAAGATTCGTATGAGGTAATTGTCATTGTAGGCCACTTCTTGGCATGCCATGTAAAAATATTTCACATGATCACATGGATCACCTTTCCCTCTATACTTGTCAAATTTGGGCATGTCAAATTTCTTAGGAAAGGGTTGAAGCAACATAGCCTTATCAAATGGATGGGGACATAACTCTTCGTATTGATATCTTTTGCTATTTCCCCCATTATTTTCTTGAAGGCTTGTGAGTGTTTCTTTCATAGATTGTAGTTCTTGTGAAAGAAGTTGTTCTTTAGTGGGGAAGATGACATATACACATGACTATATTTTTACATTCCTCCCTCTTGGTTTTCTATGTGAAGTTCACTATTTTTGTCCTTAGGTTTCTCTCGATGTACATTTTTGTTTGTTTCTTTTTGTACATGAGATGTCAGTAAAGCTAATTGTCAACTAAGGTTCTGAATTTGTTGTGGTATAGTGACTTCTTCCTCATGAAGTTCTTCTTCATCTTCATCACATGGGGGTTGTTCCATGTTTTCATGTTCTATTCGTACTCTACGTGGCATCTTGATGAATGGTAATTTATAACCCACCATGTTGTTATTTTCTACATTTGATGTGGAAGCATGTCCATGTGCTAAAATGTCATCCATGTTAATGAAAGTGGTTCTTCCTCATTAGCCTCATTTGTGGGTGGAATAGTTTCATGTCCTATCCACCACTCTCACAAGTACCATGTCCTTTTTTATGAAAAGGATTCATCTAAGAGTTAGAGTTCAAATTTAAGCTCCACGCATGGTGATCTTGCTTCATCACCACTATGATCTATCATCTCTTCTACTTCCTTTTCTACAGAAAATAGAGGTCCTAAATCATGACCAATAAAGGGATTTGACCCTTGTTTGTTTGATGTTTCCCATGCTTGTTTTTCAATGACTTGTCTTCTAGCTCCCAATCTTGTTTTGGGGGCCATGATGTGTGAGAACTTCACTAAGGTGTTTTGAATTTGTTCAAAAGGTATTGATCAAACCTAAGTGGAAGTTTACAAATGTCAAAGAATGTCAATGGTTCAAATAATGATGAATGTCAAAGGATCAATGTGCCAAAGTGATTGTCTTAAAAGAATAAGTCAAAAGTGATAAACAAGATACAATCACTCAATGCTCATTTTCAGACCAATCAATAAAAATTTGGTACTTCTTAATTTTTTTCTCAAATGGTAGTTTAGTGTTTAAGATGGTTAAAAAAATTTCACCACTTATGTAAAGTTAAAAGAAATTAATAAGGCATAAGTAATAACAAAAATTCAATATGATCCCCAAAAAAAGTATACTAAAAGTGAGCTTGAATCCAATCAAGACCTATATCTCAAAAAGTGGTAGTTACGATTGTGAGAAACACAAAAATACCACTAAGATATATTAACCAAACTTTTCAGAAAAGTAAGGTATTAATATCAAAATGATATTGATATAATGCGCACAAATGGTAACACTCAACACTTTTCAAAATCAAGGTAATGTTTGAAAACAAACTAATGCTAGAGTATACCAAGGAATTATTAGAATGCATGTAGCGTAACGTTACAATCTAGATACTTAGGCCAAGTTTGCAAGAAATAAGACGTAAGTATAAAAATTATTGCAATATAATACAAGAAAGATAACAATTCAAAGGAGAATCAAGATGATGAATCATGCCTAACTACGATTGACAATCTTGACTTGGGTATCAAGATCAAAAAGGCTACCAATGATATGAAAACATATCCATGCACTTTATACATTTAAAAACTCAGCCGCAAACATGGATGAGTGTAAATGGACACAAAAGTGACGAATACAATCAATAAGCAACACAAGGGTAGTCACTCTTCTCCTGATAAACAAAGTGTCAAAAGAAAGTGAAGTAGATCAATTAGTGGTGAAGATAATTTGGTGCCACTTTGGAAGAGTTTTGCCTTGCCTTAAGTGAGTGAAAATATAAACAAAATTAATGCTTCACAATCTCCATGATGAATGACACACCGTTTGAAATTTAATGGAATCTCCTCTTGTTCAACAAACAAGATTTTGATTTCGAGAAATTTCTCCCTTTGTGATGGTTCTCAACTCAAATTGGTTTCGATATGGTCAAATTTGGCTCCTGGAAAAGATAGCTTCGTAGGTGGTTTACTAAAATAGGTGTCAAAATTTATCTAGAAGAAAGCTCAGTTTCCCAAGGAGTATCTTAGATTTACTTTACCCGCTTCAAGCATAGTGGGCAATAAATGCTTCCATCATGTACTCTCACTGGGTCACAATATAGATAAATTTGATGCTTAATCTCATGTGTATCACTAGTCAAGTAGGTAGTGTAGAGAAATTTTTGACCACAAGGTTCCCTCTTGCGTGAACTACTTTGGGGTTCCTATGACCACCCTCATTGTTGTAGCTTAAGGATTATGCCAAAGGGGTTATGTCCTAGTTAAGCGGATGGGGCGTACCCTTATCCAAACATGCAAATACAGTCTTTTGATTATGGTGTATTTTTTTATCTTGTATACTTAATGTGGTTTTCTTGAACACCATTTGGCAACCTACATAGAAACTATATTAGTAGTTTTGTTTTATCTCGATCCTTTGTTCTTTGATAAGTGTTTAGGTATTACAAAATGGATTTAGTAGTTTTCCATACACATAAAGAGGATGAATGTTGTTTCGATTCTCAAGATCATATTAGGATGCAAGAGAAGAGCATACGTGACATAAAATCCAACTATGAAATCAACAATGGAAAACACTTGATTAAAATGCAAAATTTGTTCATTTTATTCAAACTTGACATTATTTTTAAAAAAAATCAAGGTAAAAGAGATATAGAAATCATTTTTGATTCCCAAGATCACCTAGAAGGTGCGAGGGAAGAGCATACATGACTCCAATCTCATGATTAAACATGCAATGTTCATTGAATCCCTTTAAAAAAATCAAACCAATTTAGCAAAAACATGCAAATAAAACCTATAAAACAGAAGTTAGTCTTCAATTAAAACCTGCAAGGAGTGAATAAACCACTGAAGAAACATTTTTACAAATTTGAAAGTTTGTTCAAAACTATTTACCTCTAATAATAATTTTTTTAAAGTGAATCAAAAATTTGAATTGTGATGTGTATGTTAACCTCTGGTGTGTATGCCTACTTCAGGATGTGTACGCCCCTCTATGGAAACTGATAGTGAGCTAATGGATACGTGGCCAAAGAGTTGTGTATGCTAGCCTTTGGATGTATACACCCACGATAAAAAATTCAAAGAAACAACACTAGCAGATAGGTATGCTTGGGTATAGGCATGTATGCTAGGGTCTAAATGCATACGCTAGCAAAACAGAAAGACTAGAAAACTCAGAAGACAAAAAGTCATGTACGTCGACAGTGAGATGTATATGTTGGACTTTGGACATGTACGCCCACATAGTCAAAACAGGTCAAATAGAAGAACTACCAGATGGGTATGCCAAAGTATGAACATGTATGATCGGGGTCAGCCTATGCGCCAATAGACAGAGAAACAAAAAAAAAACACAGAGGGTAGGATATCATGTATGTAGGTAAAATGATGCATATGCTAGACTCTAGATGCATACGCTAACATTTGGATATGTACGCACGAGTTTAGACATATAGTGCCTTTGTCATTTTTTTTTACGCATGTACCTAGAAGTGACATCAAAACATAGAAAAATACGTAACCAATCTCAAAAAGCTTAAATTTTTGGATAGTTAGCTCAAAATTGACAAGAACCCATCTAAATTAGATCTATAAGCAAGACTCAACACATGTAAAGTTAGCAAAAATAATAAGAAATTCAACATTAATTCACACATGTGCATATCAAGGGTTAGCCAAAAATTTAAATAACAACAAAATTTGAACCACAATGCTAAGGGACTAAGGATCCGTCCCACTGGGCATGCCAAATGTGTGCAAGAATTAGTTATCTATGTAAGTAAAATCAAGACTAACACCTAATAGCCTCAATACAATGCTAAACTAAAATCTATGCACCATCATGCTTAGAGCTTAAACAAGACTAATCTACCAACATCTTTGCATTAGAACATGAATAAACATCAAACTAATATGCTAAGAAATTAATTTCTATCTCTATTGAATGTTAATCAATGGAATGAACCTATTTAGATCCTTAGCAATCAAAAGGGTTGATTGTATGTTTGAATCCCAAGGTTTCAAGAATGGAGTCTTGTCAATCCATGGCTACAAGACCACTTGACATATCTCCATATGACTTCAAACTTGGATGGATGAATGCAAGAAATGAAGATAGCTAGCTCCTCTAATGGAAGAATGCTCTAAGATGATAAAATGGCTATAATATAGGCTCTATGCTCATTTAGGTGTAAGTAGAATGGTAAGAGGAGGGCTCCTTATATAGCCCAATGGATAAAAGAATATCTACATCCCTTTACATGTGGGATAATAGCTAGGTTGAGTTAGTTGGGGGTGACTATGGTTGAAAAGGGGTTGAGTCAACCTTAGGGGAGTTTAATTTGTCATGTAGTGACTCATGGGGTTTGAGAGGATTTATTAATTAACCCAAGTGATTAATTAATAGGTGAACAAGCTTTATAGAAGCTCTTAGAAGAACAATTAGTATGATTTAGGGAATAAGAATGGTTTAGGCTAAATAAATGACGATTTATTTATCTAATAGAAGAGGAAACTTAATTAATAATGAATAATTAATTAAATTTAATTAGAAAGGGGTTTAATTAATGGAAGTTCGTTAATTATTGTATTTTATAGATATAAGGGTTAATTAATTATTGTCATGTAATTAATTAATGATGATAGAAGAGAAAGTGTTCTATATTGATGATATATCATCAATTTGCAGGAAGTAGTATAATTAGTGAAATTTAAGTATTTAAATTGTTGGAGCTAAATTATAGGTTCTACAAGTTGATTTCCTATCATAAAAAGGTCTAGCATAGTTCAAGTCAGTATATATTTATAATAAGAATTGATATTTGTTATGATATTCTAGACCATAATCAACTGCACATCGACATATCTAAGAACATGCTTCATTTCTACTTAGTGCCATTTCTTTAGCTCCTACATGAATATAGAAAGATAGTGACAAAATCTCATAGGGATTATCTGGTATAGGTCAAGCAAATGAGAATCCCAACAAGTTTCCTATAGTGAATAACATCTACTTGAGGTGAGTCTAATCATCGAGAGAGCTACAAACCTTTCTTTCTTTGGAGTAGACACAAGTTTAGAATCCAACATCCCATACTTTTCTAGGAGTGTATATTTCATCTAGGAAATTATAATATTATGTTTCTTTTATCATATCTTTAAGCCGAGATAATAGTGATGTAGCCCCAAATATGTCATGTTGAAGGTTTTTTTCAGACCATTCTTAACTTCTTTGATGAGTGCTTCACTAATATTATAGTAGAGATAAAACAAATAAGAAGGTAATGGGCATAGGAGGAATACATGTGTTATGTAGATGGTAGAAGGTGTTGCATGTGCTGTAGACTTTTGATCCGAGCTGATTGTGTGAGCTTCCCTTTGGCTAGGAGGAACGACCTATATAAGAATCACAACAAGACCACAAAATAGTATTAAATAGAAAGAGTCAGAGGACTGCCTAGCGATGGCTAGATTCGGGAAGTATGATACTTCCTAGAGGGCTTTCAATCCTCTGTTTAATACAAATCAATGTGGGAATAAATAATAAACAAGTGCATCCTATTGTAGTTATAAGATTTGGGCTTCTCTAACAACATACAATAAAATATTGCTAAAATGGTAAGGCTAGGCTTAGATCTGAGTGGCTTGGTAGGTTGTCAAGTGAGGCAGAGGCTATGGGTGAAGTTTGGGTGGAGTTAAGAGGGGTTTTGGGTTGTTTTGGAGAGGTGGTGAGCTCGTTGTTTTAGGGAAATTTAACAAACATAGAGACCGACGTCGGCTAGGTGACCGACGTCGGTATAGGAGGGTGAACAACACCTTTGGTTGGGTGACCGTGTCGTCGAGGTGTAATTATAGGGAGACTATTAAAATAGGTTTTGAACCTCTCTATGATTGCACAAAGAGTAAGGGTGGTGTTGATAAGGTCATGATATTGTTAAGAAGATTCAGGTATGCTAAAAAGGAGGTTGGAAAGGGTGTAAAGGCTTAGGATGGTAGAATAGTAGGTTGGTGGGAAGAAGGTGATATATAGGTAGTGGAAGGAATTTAAACATAGAAAGAAAAAAGAGATCTATACTAAAATAAGCAAGAAATGATAAAATCACAATAATTACTTGATATTTTATAGATATTATGAGTAGATATTATTGGTGGTTGATCGTAGAAGATATATCTCGTGTCCAAAGTGTCACAACAAGATGAAGCATGTGTTCTCCTGTGAGTATTACAATGCTCTGGAAGGAGGACTTGGCTGCTTGTCTTGCATTTTGGTTGTGTGTTCATCATCGGGATGTAGGAGAGATTGAATATTCAAGATTTAATGTAAGAAAGCTCTAATAAATGAATGACCAATCCTTTTGAAGAGTTGTGAAAGTGTATATAAAGTGACCGATGATGGTTAGGTAACCGACGCCGACCGAGGAAAAAATGGTGTCAATTAGGGTGAATAGATAAGGATTTCCAAAAATATCCTGATATTTGCTATTTTTGGCATGATTGATATTTTAAACCCGGGTCTTAAGTGATAGACTTTCTCCCATATACATAGAGTCTTTGTTGGAGGAGTTATGGGAGTTAATTGCTTTGGGCTAGACTAAGTCTTAGTTAGTTAGGATAAGTATAGACCTAGTCCTAGTTGATTAATAGGTTGGGAATGGGTCTTGGGTGAGTTGGATATGTGAGGTGGCATTAGGTGAGGTGGAGGGGTGAAGTAGATAAATTAATTTAATTAAATTAATTAAACTAATAATGATGTGAGGATGAGAATTAATTTAATTAGGGATAATTAAATTAATGTTAATGTATCGAAAGGGGTCGTGGTTAGATATATGTGTCAAATTGTTGGATTGAAAGGGGTTAAGGGGATGTGACCCAATTTTGGGTGTCTACATTTTCCCCTTTTTGTCACGTAGCTTGTTTTGATAAGCAACACAAACAAAAACAAAAGTGGTTGTCCCAAGTATGAGTGAAGGTGATCCCCCTCAAACTTGGAACTGGTGAAGGAAGAGGCTGAATTGGTGATGGGTTTGATAAAATGGTAGGTGGAGTGAAACTAAACTAGGTAAAATGTGGGCATGGGAAATGGTGATATGGGTATAGGTAATGGGTTGGGGCATTCAAATGCATGCACATGTATAAAATGTGACAAGGTACTAGGCTGAAGAGCTCACAAACTCTACAGTGTCAAAGGTTGATAGTTTATCCAAATAAGGTGAATGTGATCCAGGTATCCAAGGTATATGATATGGTCCTGGAAACAAAACTAGGCTAGGTGCTAGAATGGGAAATAGGTGTGTTCCAAAGCACCAATAGGTTTGGTCTAGTCAAGGTAAATAACATGGCATAAGGAAAGGAAAGGTTGGTAGGAAAAACAACATGAGTATTAATGTCGTAAGGTAGAGCGAGTAGGTGAATTCAAGTGTCAAATAGGTGTAGGAAGGTTGGGTAATAGGTAAGGCCATATGAAAGGATTAGGTAGAGGCAAAAAAATTCCCCAAATGACAAGGTGGTTGGGTGATAGGTAATTAGGCAATTAGGTTGAGTGATAAGGCTAGGTGTAGACTTGGGTAGGACGAAAAAGGGTTTCAGGAAATCAAATGTGGTGATAAGTGGTGTATTAGGCTCAAGCAGGGTAACCGATACTGGTCAAGATAAACTGACCACGGTACACAAGGGCACCTTACGATACTAGTCAAGAGAAACTGATGTCGGTCAAGTCGTATTTGGGGTAAAAAGGTAAAATCCACCTTTTACGGATTCATTTTTTCATTTCTACAGAGAGGGTCTTTTGGCTGTTGGACTTGGTGAAAATGATAGAGGTACTATCTAGGCTGAGTTGGAGAGAGGTGAGTGGTGATTGGATTGTGATTTTCAAGTCCATGGGATCATTTGGAAGGATTTGATTGGGCAAGAGGTGCGGAGATTGGTGGAGGAAGGAGAGGGAGCTAGAGGACCAAAGATCTTAGAGGCGGAGATCCACCATGGAGACAACATCAGATAGAGGTAGGATCTACTTTTCATCTATGTTTTGAGTGAAAAATGAAGGTTAAAAAATGAAGGGTTTGGGTTTAGAAATTGAATTTGTAATTTGGGTGAAATGGGATGAAATTGGGTATAAGAAGGGGAAAATGTAGTTTAATTAAGTTGGTAAATGAATATGGGTGGGATTTGGGTGGGTTGGGGTAGTTTTTAGGTATTTTTAAAAAAATTTACAAATGGAGGATGTGGGGTTTTGATTTTGGTGCTGAACCAGATTAGCAACGTTGCTCGGTTGTCGACCGGCATCGGTGGGATATCCGCATCGGTAGGACAAATAGGTGACCAGGTATCGATTAGGGTGACCGATGATGGTCACAAAGAAAATTTTCAAGTGGTTTCAAAATCGAGTGGGGAAGGTAAAATTGTTAGGGAAGGATGAGATAGGTTTAGGGTAGGTAAGATAGAATATACTAGGATGTAGGGTAGAAATTTAAGGTGAGGAACACAATGAATAAAGTAGGTTAAGGAAAATAGGTAAAGTGTTAAATGTGAACATTGGGTAACCTAGGAAAGGAATAGGTAAGGAGTGGGTCGGGTCGGGTGTGGGGTAATTGATTACTAATAGAGTGGTTTGATTAACGTGGTTGAATGGTGATGTAGACGAGGAAAATACTCACTATGAGGGATCGGGTGTCACTTTGTTATTGACAAAGATATGGATTACTATCATGGATGATGAGTGGAGGAATATACAATAGGTTGGGCTTGGTTTATTAGGTGTTATAGGCGCATAGTACGAGATCATATCTTGATGGTCACTCTCATTAATAGATGGGATGCAATGACAAATACATTCCATCTACCTACTAGTGAGATGACTATCACATTGGAGGATGTGTATCTAATTATGTGACTGCCAATTATTGGCAAGAAAGTGTATCGATTTCATCGTAGGCTTCAAATGGAGCCCATAGTGACCATGTTTGGAAAGGTGATGGGTGAGCCGAGAGATCACAAAGTGCTAGCATTAGTTATCGAGATATGTATATAGCCTATCCTCAGGAGACCAGATTAACAGTGTTGATGATGGTGGAAGTTGGGTGCTATGCACTTCTTGATTTAGAGGGTGGGAGATATCCCCGAGCATTGATGGGGTTTTTGTAGGATATGATTGAGGACCAAGTCTTCTTTTCCTAGGCACCGAATTTTTAGTTCAAATTTACAAGTAACTATTGGCCTATCGAATGATTAGACAGTTTGGCATGTGTTGTACATATCTATTACATTGTTGGGCGTATGAGAGTATGTTTACGTCATGTAGGCCTTCCATGACATGACCGGTTACGAGGCATCTATAGGGTTGGATTCGGGAGATCGGTACACTGCAGGAGCATATCCAAGGTGGATCTTTGCGACACATGATGTTATATACTACGGGAGGATGTTGGATGAGTTATCGGCGATCAATATTTTTGGTGACCATATGTGGACTTTCCATCCTACAGGGGCATGGTTGAGGAGTTGGAGGGGTTACGGTTTGTATGATGGATATAGTGCAAGTGTGGGTGAGCACGAGATGATACTAGTGGATAGAGTTAGATGGTAGTTTGGTTTGTGATAGGATGTTCCTCCACCATTTCCACATTATCGCAGGGATGATGTGGAGAGACCTATGTCTCCACCACGTCCTATAATACCGACAGGGGTATGAGGAGCAAGTGGTAGACAAGAGGATTGATGATGTCACTACGATAGATGCATATACATAGTAGTGGTTGGCTCGGCTACATGCAACACCACCTAGACCGGGTAGTTAGCTTTGGCCATCCTTCTTGTGTAGAGGATCAGTTGTAGGGATAGGTCACAACATTACCATTGCAGCTATCGGGGTTTGGACTTTGAATGTTCTCCATTTCTGGTTTTGGTTATTATTTGGATTTTTACATAATAAATGTTTTGAATTCCTGAATTTTGAAAGGCCTAAGTTCTGAAATTTCGTAACTTCAAACTTTTGGGTTATGGATTTTAATCTCACACCCTTAATTATTTTCATTCTCAAAGCCCGGTGTCCGAAAGGCTGAAGTTCCAAAATTTTAGAACTTCATACTTTTGGGTTTTAGAATTTGGAGGTTTGTATTTTAAACTTTTTTTCCTTTCAGGTTTCATACTTTTAACAACGACATTTATTTCCCAACCACTCAACATGTTTCATCCTGTGAGCATTAATTTTTTGTTTACCTATATAAATCTAGATTTTTTAACTGTCATTTTCACTGGCATGTTATCTTACACCTCATTTTTTACTAAACCACATCGTACTTCCAAGGCACGATTTTTAGGGTAATTTTTTATGTTTTCTTTATTTCAATTTTTGGATTTATCATGGGGTATTGTTTTTTGTTGTTATTTTTTCTTTTTCCTCTTCTTTGGTTAAATATGGAGGCTACTATAATTATCTTCTTGATCTTAATCCTTCTCCAATGGGGATTTTATTCAAAAATGTAAAGCTTCAAACCATGCAGGTACTAATTCTATTTGAATCCAAGGGTTTTGAGGTGGTTTTTGCATCATAGAATTCAAGGGTTTTCGGAAATCCATTTGGAATTTTGGAGTTATTAGATTTCAAGATTTGTACACATTCACCACCCAATTTTAGAGTTTTAAAGCTTGGATTTTTCAAAGGTTTGTTCTTGAACTTTTGGAAGTGTCACGATTTAGTGTTTCATAGATCTAGAGTTTATAGTTTCGAGGCTTGGAGTTTTCGATATTTTTGTTTTGGGGTTTGAAGCCTTGTGTTTCAAAGGTGGCAAAGTTTAGAATTTCAGAGTTAGAGTGTTTTTGGAGGTTTTGTTTTTAGACCTTTGGGCTTCAGTATTTCATAGTCTCCAAGACTTTTCCATAAAATTTTGGGGTTCATTCGGATTCTGAATCCCAAATTCATGTCAACTTCTGTGCAAAGGACATAGGAAAAAGGAAGTATTCATTTTCGTGGAGTTACCCCTCATAGATGTTTATCTTCGGATTTGGGAAACATTGGGGACACTGATCTGGGACAGATAAATATGCAAGAGTTATGGCAAAGACTAGAGGATCCTAATAAGAAACCTTGAATGCAAGCCATATTTGATAGTTGGCTTTCTCTCACTGCTACTTTTCCTACATCCATGCATTTCCTAGAATTTTTATTAGTGTGGAAACTCATTTCGATAAAGCTTCTAGGTCTATAAGAGACGATGATGGCAAAGTTGTGATTAGGCTAGATATTGATTTCTTTGAAGACCTATTCAAACTTATAGATGTCAAAGGGCATGCAATAATTTCCCTAGAGGCTATAATTGAACACTGGGATAAGGAATACAAATTGTGCACAAAATTCATGATGAAGAGTTACTTGGCTAAGAATGTGACTAAGTTTCCTAAAACATTGTTCCGCTTAGATTTTATCCAGGAGGTCAATGACCTTATTTTGCTTTTGAGTAGAGTTTCGGGTTTCTCTTCGGTGAAGGAATTTCAAGAATGGATGTTCCTTTACATTTATACAATCAAGAATAATAAAGAATTCATAAGATAGGGTGAGCATATCGGTAGCTCAGGCTATTTTCAGATAGGCAATGTCTTGAATTCAAAGAAATTCTTCATGAATCCTTTCCTCGTGTACGTGGTAGTAACGATGGGAGAATACAATGGATTGAATACAAAAGGTGTTAGGAGTGTTTCACAGATTTACAAGTTTTACCCTCAACTCACTATGGAAGAAGGAAGTAAACATTTCCAAAGGGTAAATGATGCTTTCTTTTTTATCCTACTATATCGTTTCGATAAGGATTTGTACAATTACAGAGTATCTGATGAGGCTTTTAGGGAAGTAAGGGAGTGGGGAGCCATGTATCTTCAATTCCCAACATTCACATACATCAGGGTCCTAAGTTATTCTAGTGCTCCACATAAGTTGTCAAGGCGTCCAACGAGAAAATGGGTATTACTAGAATTGGTTCGCTTGATTACTAGATTTTCGTAATATTTAAAATAAATAGAATAAGGAAGGGGTTCAATTTTTATCTCCATTGATATATATATATATATATATATATATATATATATATATATATATATACACATACACACTTGTGCTAGTATCTAAAAATAGAGAATGTGGATGGAGAGATGTTCAAAGTAACCACTGCGAACATTCCATCCCGAACTATATTTGATTACTTGAGGTAAATTCAGCGAGATAGGATTGGCCAACTCTCATGTTCCTCAATTAGAGGATATTTGGATACATTGTCGAGATGAGGTTATCATAAGGCAACGAGAATATGAAAGGTTAAATTTAGATGAAGTTAAGAAATTTGGTATCACGGGTGTTCCGAATATATTGAGGATGATGATGAAGTGTTGGATCCTATGTACAAGAGTAATAACATTTCCAATCAACCTTTACCATGGATTGATTGGTACCAAGATGAATGTTACAATACCAAGGAAAGGGTGGGGCCCATTTTGTAAAAACCTATGATTGGTTGGCTACTTTGGGAATCTCATCCAAGTTGTCAAATCAATCTATAAGAATAGAATCCCAACCAACACTAAGTCTTCCCACATCTTCAAGAGGAAAGAGGTCTACTCAAAAATCCATTACAACTCTGAGGAAAATCTCATTTGTTGTTGGTGGTTCATCTTCTTAAAAATTGTGACTCCTACAGTACATGTATCTGAAGTTATTGATGTAAGTGCTTCTCTGGTTGTATCTCAAGATTTTCCTCTCTCTCATTCGAGCTATTATTCCAATATTCAACTCCACTTCCTCCATCATTTTCCTATGCACCTCTTACCATTTCTTCTTTTCCATCTCCCTTTATGGCTCGAGTTTTCTCATCCCTTCCTGCTCTCTCATCTAGGGAGATAATTGGGTCTCCACTTTCTCGGACACGTTCCTTTCCTTCCATTTCCATTTCCATTTCCATCCCTGTTTCATCTACTCCCGAGGCTATCCCGACTCCTACACCCTCTATTGTTACCACTTCCACTACATTTTCTACTACTGTCACCAGTGCTATTTTTTAATCCATTTCTCCAAGTTCGGCTACACATCATGACATATTTTTCGCATATGATATACATGAATGGTTATATGAAAATAATCCTGAATAAAATAAGAAGGTTCCCATTATGGATGTGATTGACCTAATTGTGTTGGAATCAACTCCCAAGAGACATGCCAAATGACTGAGAGTTGTCTCTAACTTATCAGTATATCAATCGAGAGAAATATTCATGGAGATAACAAATCCCACTAAAGGAAAAAATAAAGAAACTATTACTATGGTAGATTATCAAATCTCTAACTTTTCATTAGGAAAGGTGACACACGAGGGAGAAAAATAGGATGTTCAAATGGATCTTGGGATTTTTTTAGAAAAATATGACAAAGATAAAGCTTCCAAGGATGAATTGAAAGCTAAGGTTGAGAACCTCACTTTTCTTTTGAAGAAAGTTACACAACCCACTCCAACCACTGGTCCTTCAACTACAACTACTCGATTGTCTCTTCTAGTTTGGATGATATTTCATATCATGAAATTGAGAAGATAGGTCAGAAGGGAAGATCAATGGATGGATGGATAGAATGTATTCTTTAGGAAGAAAACCCACGATTACAACTACCATGGAATTGTATAATGAGTTGAATATTGAGAGAGACTTTGTAAGAAATATGAATGTGGCCCTATCTCGAGGATAATGACAATTTGAGTCTTAATTTGACTACTTGGGAGGAAATTAGAAGTGTAAAGTCAGATCTACTTTCTCAGGAAGGCGTGGTGGATGATGTTTACAAACTATTTGAGTTTCAGAAAGCCATGGAGTTAGGTCACAAGTATTACAAGATTTGATCAAAATATTGGATGAGAAGTGAGTTGAAATAGTGGATGCATTAAATGATATTTTAGAAGAGTTTGATAGTTTCCATTGCAAGTTTTTCAATGATAATATTGATGTACTTCTAGTTGATCAAGTTAAATCAAATTTCAAAATTTTGGTAAAAGAAGATGGTGAATTCACAAAATCTTTGAATATTAATTCAATCTACAGGTCGGTTTCATGTCATAATTTCATAAAACAAATCAAGAAAGTTGTGAACAAGTTGAAAATGCTGCCAACCAAGATTACGAGAGAAGTGGACACAACAGATGTGGTAAATCAGTATGCATGTGGCCCCAAGGAAGAGGAAATTCAAGGACTTATCAAATGATTCTTAGAATTCAAGCACTTTGTATGGCTAGGGAAAGGAGGATTAGGATAAATCTAAGGAGGAAGTAAAATCTGTAGGGCTAAGCTAAGTATGATGATCACTTTTGGGTAGGATCCAAGCTCTGAATTGGTCAAAAGTTGCAGGGTTGACTTAGTCAAACCATGTGCAACTATTTTTCTATTTTTATGGGAGCTTGTTCCCTTGTTTTAAATGCACTCTATTTTTAGTAATTAGTTAGTTAAAGGTGGGGCTGTGATGGCCAACCTTTTGAACTTATAAATAGTTAGGTGCATTAAGCTTTATTTTATGACTTTTGGATCATTGGAATTACTCTTCAATCTTGGAAGAGTTGTTTAAACTACTTTGAGCCTCTTGATAATATTCGAACAATATTTTTCGTGGAATATCTGATATATCGTGTTTATCATTGATTAATCTATAATTTTTGAATGTTAATTCCTTAATATAGATTGGTTATTCTACCTTTATATCAGTTATATTACTTTAGTCTTCATGAAAAGGATATAAAATCTTTGTATCTCAGTTGTGGAGAACTTATTTCCTTTTTATTATCAAAGTGGATAATTTTTTTCAGTCTTATTAAAGGATGTTATATGAAATTTGCATGTGATATATTGTGATGGGATGTTAATTGTGCTATTCGGAGGATCTATTTGTTTAGTTCATATTTAGTGCATCACCCTTTTTAAAAAAATTTTGTTGTTTATCTCTGACCTTAATCTCAAGAACTGGGTAGATTAAATTATTTTCAAAGTGTTTTATCCTTACACGTTGATCTTAAATCAAGTGCTCCAAGTTTCAAAGGAGTCCTGCCTTCTCTAAAGGTTCATCCAGGAGATAAGGTCCCACACCTCGGGGATGTTGCAACATTTCACGGGATTACTCAAAGATTCAATGGGTGCACAATCCATGTGACACCATTTTTAATATGAAAATGAAATGATGTTAATGTAGAATGATTTAAATTTCAAACATATTGATATTATGGAAACTAGGTTGTTTAGGCATGGTTGAGTCTGCTTTGTGAGTCAATTTAATTTCCAAGTTATTGACATGATGGAAAATAAATGATGAGGTATATGATGTATGGTTTGATTTAAAGTTAACTTCCAAATTATTGTTGTTATGGAATCTAACTAAGTTTTTGTTTGATGTGGAAAATAAGAATGGGGTAAAGGGTGGCCGAGCTAACCTCGAAGGGCCCCATGCCCTAAGAGTGTTGCCTACATAGCCCTTGTGAAAGGGGCCTTATGCTGATGTAGTTCTCCCTTAAACTAGGGAAGAAGAAAGGTGGGTTGGGTAGGTTGAATAGGTAGGTTATTTAGGTAACGTGATTGGGTAAGGAAAATTGATGAAGATAGGCAAGGTGAAATGTGAAATTGGTAATAGGAAGGGTAGATTAGGTGTAGGTGTATAGGTGATAGGATTGGATGATGTTGTCTTAGTGAATCAAATAACCATGTAGGTGGAGGTGAACAAAGGAAGAAAAATTCCCCAAGTTGGCAAAGACCCTAAGTGTTGGACCCTAAAACTTATTTGAACATAAGTCCATAGATACATTACAATCAATAGGTCTAAAGGTGAAAGAAGTTGCATGATCACAATGTGTAGAATACACACCATGTCCCTTGAGTTGATTAAAGTGGAAGGGTTTGTTTAGTGTAAGCTTGTTGTGGGACAGTATGTCCCTTCTACAAGATACCCAAAACCTAGATAGGCAAGTCCATGACTAAAAGTTTATAATTTTTTTCTTTTTGAATTTTTTTCTTTTGTTTATATAGATTGATCGATGTGGGAAGTCTATACTGGGATAAATAGGTTCTCCTTGAGGTCTTCATGAATCTGATCGATGCGGGAAGCTTTATAAAAATTTATTTTGAGAAGTACAAGCTAGTCTTATTTTTGGATAGACTAAATACATTTAAATGGCTACTTTTTATAGTTGTCCTTTGAGGGAGCAGATCTATTTATAGTATCTAGAGAGATGTAGATGTCCTTTTGAGGGATTCATCTATTTGCAAGAATTTTGACTCAAGGAGTAGAGTTTTTGGTATCCCCAATTAGTTTATATACATACATACATACATACATACATACATACATACATACATACATATATATATATATATATATATATATATATATATATATATGACTTAAATTCATGGACAAGACTATAAAGGAATATAGGCCTCTTTTATGAAGGCAAGACCATAACACAAATAAGTCTAGCTATGAAATAAGGGATTTTAAGTGACAAACGGCCATGGAATTCCACCTGAAGAGGATGAAAAGTATCCATGAGAATCATGCCATGAGTAGAGCTATGGTACTCATATTGAAGACAAGGTTGAATGGTGATGGATAGTCACACAATTCTAGTTTAGTCATAGGTCCTTAAAACAGGTAGTTGGAAGGAGAAGTGCACTCAAGGGATGAGCATGTAAGTGACATAAAGTGATGTAGTAATTTATTCAACAATAGAATGGTCGAAGATGCAAGGCATTAAGGGGCTCAGGTTTAGGTTTACCTTTAAGTGAAGCTAAATGATAAGCACCTGATCCATAGGCATGGGTGATGATATAGGGTCCAAGCTAATTAGGAGAAAATTTTCCCGTTTGCTTTTCTCTTCTTTGGTTACGTGTTTATTTTCCTTTAGGAAAAGATCACCGACCTTGAAATTTTGCTCATGGACACATTTTTCATAGGCTCATTTAATACATTTTTGATAGATTTGTAGGTGATTGAGAGCAGTTAAATGAAGTTCATCTAAAATCTTGAGTTGTGCCAAATGATCTTGGAGAAATTCATCTTCATTGAGCATGTCTTTGAGTGATATGTGAAGAGAGGTAATTTAGAATTCAAGAGGTAAAATAACTTTGGTGCCATATAACGAAGTAAAAGGTGTGGCTGCGGTGGATGTGCGAATACTAGTTTGGTAATCCCATAAAGTAAAAGGAATGTGCATGTGCCAATCCTTTACCGTATCATCAATAACTTTCATGAGAATCTTGTTGAGGGTTTTTGGAAAATTGAGCTTAGCCATTGGCTTATGGGTAATAAGTGAAGAAAAGCGAGTTCGATGTTGAAGCTATCACAAAGTTTTCGTAGGGTTTTATACTTGAACTATATTCTGTTTTCTATGGTAAGGTGATGGGGAATGCAAAAGTGGAAAATGATGTGATGATTGATGAACTCACATATTTTCTTGGATTTTTTAGAAATGAGAGGGATGGATTCGACCCATTTAGTGTAATATTTGGTTTCCATAATGATCCATTGATGGCATTGAGAGGAGTGAGGGATAATCTCTCCAATAAGATCCAAACCCCATTGAGATAAAGGCCAAATATCCCTGATGACTTGTAAGGCATGACGAGGAGTATGGTGAAAGTTAGTATGTCGATGACACTTCACACAATGCTTGAGATAGTCACAATAGTCCTAGTTAAGGTTTTTCTAGTAGTAGCCAAGGTGAAGGATGTGTTTAGCAATAGTGTGGCCATTGAAGTGTCCACCACAAATTCCATCATGGATTTCCTTTATGGTATATGGGATTTCAGAACTTGTTAGGCACCTAAGTAGGATACCATCAAAGCCATATTTATAGAGAAGACCACCCATGAAAATGTAATGAGAAAACTTTTGAAGAAAGGATCATTGACCATTATGGGTAATATCTGAAGGTAAGATGGAAAGGGAAAGGTAATCAACATATTTCTTATACCAAATATCACATGGGTCAATTTCGATTCATCCCAAAAAGTTTATGCCATAGCTTAGGTCAAAAGTCACTACATCATTTTCACCATGAAAAACAAATTTGAGTCGGAAGGTGAGGTAGGTATTTGTGAGGCCAGACAAGCCATGGTATCCATGAATTTGTTAGTGGAACATAAAGTGGTTTGAAGATTGTAATGATCAAAGGTAGTCAAAAGCATGTCAACATGATGTTTATACTTTTGAAGGGTTTTGTTATGACATTGGTATGATCCATTGACTTGATTTACTACCAGTTGAGAATCACCAAAGATATTAATGGTTTTAATATCAAGGGAAATGGTAGTTTAGAGCCCTAGTATGAGTGCTTCATATTCGGCCATGTTATTAGTACATTTGAAATCAAGTTTGAATGATAAAGGCATAGGTTCACCATCAAGAGGAATGAGGATAACACCTACACCACCCCCACATTGACATTTGGAACTGTTAAAGAATAAGGTCATTTGGTAGGCCATGGCATCCATGTCTTCAAGAGAAATAATGGAAATTGATTCATCGAGAAATTCAAAGTTAGAGGATAGATGTTCAGGAGGTGGTGTGTCTGAAATTTCATCAATAATGGTTTGTCCTTTAATAGACTTATGATGAGTATACTCGAGGTCTAAGTCTGAAAGGAGTATGATCCAATGCAAGGTGTGTTAGTGTTGGTAAAGCTTAGCATACATGTAGTGGAGAGGGTCAGTGTTAGTGACGACAAAGGTTTCATGATTAATTAGCTAGTGGTGAAGTTTGGTGGCGATGAAGACTAAGTCAAGGCATAATTTTTTAGCATGAGTGTATTTGGTCTCGTAGTCTAAAAGTGTACGGATTATGTAATAAACTGCATGTTCTCTATGTTACTCATTGCGATGAGTGAGCATGACACCCAAGGAATGGTTAGTATCTAAAATTTAAAGGTAGTAAGGTTGATCATCTTTAAGTGGGATGAGAAAGGGTGGATGAATAATAGAGGCCTTCAATGCTTCAAAGGATTTAAGGAATTCATCGGTCTAGTTGCAAGAGACATGCTTTTTAAGAAGATTGTGAAAAGGATGAAAATGATTGAAGAGTTGGGAAATGAAATGTAGAATAGATTAAAATTTTCCTTGAAAACTATGAAAATGTTTTAGGTTAGTCGGTGGAGGCATCTCAAGAATGGCCTTGATTTTAGTGAGTTTGATTTTGATTCCATGCAAAGAGAAGCTAAAACCAATCAATTTTCCTTAAAGGAAAACAAAGACACACTTATTTGGTTGAAGGCACAAAAATTATTTGATAAGATGATCGAAAATGATTTTAATGATAGGGAGATGTTCTACACAACTCTTAGACTTACCAAAAATATCATCGATATAGTCTTGTAGTATGCCATGCATGATTTAGTGGAAGATGTAAGTCATAGGAAGATGATAAGTGGCACTAGTGTTTTTCAAGCCAAAGGGCATGACTCGATAGTAGAAAGTCCCCCAAGGGGTGATGAAGGTAGTTTTATGTTGATCTTTAGGTGTGAGAAATATCTGATTATAACCCAAGAACCCATCCATGAGAGATAGCATCTCATGGCCAGCTATGATATTAACCGGTTAATCGATGCTAGGAAGAGGAACGCGTCATCCTTTAGGCAAGCAAGGTTGAGGTTGTGAAAATCCATATAGATGTGGATTCCCCTATCTCTTTAGTGATAGGAACGATGTTAGATATCCATTGTGGATAATCGATGGGTAAGATGAAGGAAACAAAAGGAGGTGTTGGAGTTCTTCTTTCACAAGAAGATCAATATGTGGATTATTTTTCGCAGCTTTTGTTTCACTAGTTTAGCGTTAGGTATAGTTATGATGTTATGGATAATGATATTGGGGTCAATACCAGGCATGTCAACATACGACCAAGAAAAGGCATTTCTATGTTCATGGAGGAAATAAGTGTAGGCTTATTGTTTAATGGGGTCTAAAGATTGACCTATCTTTAGAATTCGGGGTCATCCTAAGTGTGAATGTTGATCTCTATGGTTGATTCATTCAACATGGTTTGTGTCTCAGAAGGTAATGAGTTGAATATAATAATTTTCTACACCTAAATAGGTGAGAAGGGAATCATCATTGTGACATTGAACGATGTTTATAGAAGGTGTGTCATCATTGATCATGTCAGGATAACAAAGAGGAATGGAAGAGGAAGCCTCACCATCATGTTGATAGGTCAGAGGTCCTAAGGAAATGATGTTTATGAAAAAAAAAGTTAGGAGGAATGGATTTTAGATCCATGGACTCCATGGGTGAAGGTGGGGTGATAGGTGAAGATGGTGTAGATGATGGAAAGATAGGTGATGAAGGTTTGGAAGGTTAATCCTCCTCTACGAGGTTGATTCGAGCCTTCTTTGCGATAGGTGGTATGGAGAATCCAATACCACATCGGTCCTTGTGTTTGTGAGTAGTGCATGGTATAACTGTGTGATAACCTTGTTCATAAATACCGAAGCCAAAGCCTTTCCAAACACAACAATGGAGGAAAGTATGTGCAAAATGGTGGTTGGTAAGGTATCTGAAATCGAGAAGAAAAGGGTTTGGTTTGAGGTGGTGGTTCGGGAGAACAAGAAGAGGTATCTAATCCTCTATAGGTCGGTTTGTATGAAGGTGAGGAGGACCATATGAAAACGTCTCTCCTATACATTTGTTGTAATGGGGATGTTGGTGGAGGCTACCATACTCTTGAGGAGTAAGGAAGGTATTGACATTGTAGAGGTGGTACTCCCCTAAGGAAATATGTTGAAAAAATTCTACTAGGGGATTAGAAGTTGGGACTTGAGATTCAGGAATAGATGCACTATCGGGATCTTGAGGTGATGCAGATGGGTTAGCTTTAGAAACAACAAAAATGGTAGGGTTGGATGAGTTAGTTGTGGTAGGTGGAGCAGTAGGACTAGTAGAAGAAGATGAAGAAGTGGCGTGTAGAATAGATGAAATGACATCGAAGATGATGAAGTGGCGGCGGTAGTGGATGAAGCGGCGGTGGTAGTAGATGTCTTGACAGTTAACATATTATAAGTTTTGAAAGGTGAAGGATCGGCGGGAATAGTGTAAGGGTGCCCCTCATATTCAAATTTTATGCAGCGATGGAGAGTCAAGGGTACACATCCCATGGCGGGAATCTAGGGCCAGCAAAGTAACATGTTATATTGGAAATCTCCTTCTAGGATGAAGAAGAGTTCGAGAAGATTTAGATGACCCACACAGATATAAAGGATAATGGTACCAAGGGTGGAAGTGATGGCATCGTTGAAGGAACACAACATAACTAGGTTATTATGCATGTAATGGGAGGGTATGTGAATTTTTTCACACCTCCGTCATTCATAACACATCAGACACACATATCATTGACGTAGATGGAGATGAAGAGGATGGGGTCAGGATCTTTTGAATGGAAAGGAGTAACTCCCGAATAAGAGAAACCGATCGTGTGGAAACATGATGAGTGGTAATAGGGATAGAAAATTTGGGTGTTATGGTAAGAGAAGCTATGTGATGAGGAATGAAAATGGAAGAGACAAGTGAAGGGTCATTTGGTAGAACTTCAATAGTTTTCAGAATCTCAAGAAAGGCCTATCGATGAGATTTGTAGGTTTT
Source organism: Taxus wallichiana var. yunnanensis (assembly GCA_018340775.1). Classification (NCBI taxonomy): domain Eukaryota; kingdom Viridiplantae; phylum Streptophyta; class Pinopsida; order Cupressales; family Taxaceae; genus Taxus; species Taxus wallichiana. The sequence goes on along the minus strand of CM031239.1, from coordinate 581,693,269 downwards.
GATAAGATCATACAAGGACATTTTTAAAGGGATTTCTACAATTTTTTGACCATGGTGGGATATGGAACACCATCGGAAATTAGATAGGCCAGGCCGTGAATGGTTACCTTGGGTACAGTGTTGATGGAATTTTTAGGTACATGTGTGGTGGATGGGTTTCCTATCTTCTCTTTCCCTTTATCCTTATGAGCTTGAGTGGCAACTTGAACCATGTTGACCTGGGGAAGAGATGGAGATGATTCATGAAAAGTATAATGACAGAAGGACAAAATCCTAATGCGGGATAAGAACCCTGTGAAATAAGGATGGTAAAATTGCATTTTGGAGGGGTTGGGCTAGCTCTCTAATCTAGACCATATTGATCTCAAAGGTCAGAGGAGGATAAGAGGGTTGTGGAGGTGGAAGTGAAGGTTGCATGACAATAGGAAAAGGTGGAAGAGGCTCTTCATCCAAATGGTCATATTCTTCATAGGACTCTTCAGGAGAACACAATTGTAGAAGAATATATTTTAGGGCCTTACAATTCTCAACATCATGCCCTGACACACGATGGTAGGCACAGATCTTGGTATCATCAAAACCTTCTAGCCAAAATGTTGCACCAATATTATAGTATATATGAAACAGATAAGAAGGTAATATGTGTAGGAGGAGTACCTATGTTATGTAGATACTAGAAGATGTTACACACGCTATAGAATTTTGATCCTAGATGATTGTGTGAGCTTCCCTTTGGCTAGGAGGAATGACTGTATAAGAATCACAACAAGACCAAAAATAGTATTAAATAACAAGAGTCAGAGGACTACCTAGTGGTGGCTAGATCTGGGAAGTATGATACTTCCTATAGGGATATCAATCCTTTGTTTAATACAAATCAATGTGGGAAGAAATAATAAACAAGTGCATCCTATTGTAGTTATAAGATTTGGGATTCTCTAACAACATACAATAAAATATTGTTAAAATGGTAAGGTTAGGCTTAGATCTGAGTGGCTTGGTAGGTTTTTAGGTGAGGTAGAGGTTGTGGGTGAAGTCTGGGTGGAGTTAGGAGGGGTTTTGGGTTGTTTTGGAGAGGTGGTGACCTCTTCGTTTAGAAATTTAACAGACACAAAGATTAATGTTGGTTAGGTGAATAATTCCTATATAGGAGGGTGACCGACACCAAATAGGTGATTGGTGTTAGTAAGGGAAATTAGTGGGAGACTATTAAAATAGGTTTTTGAACCTCTCTGTGATTACATAGAGAGTAAGGGTGGTGTTGATAAGGTTGTGATATTGTTAAGAAGACTTGAGTATGCTGAAAAGGAGGTTGGAAAGGGTGTAAAGGCTTGGGATGGTAGAATAGTAGGTTGGTGGGAAGAAGGTGATATATGGGTAGTGGAAGGAATGTAAACATAGAAAGAAAACAAGAGATCTATACTAGAATAAGCACAAATGATAAAATCACAATACTTACTTGGTATTTTTATATCCTATGAGTGGAGATGGTTGGTGGTTGATTGTAGAGGAGATGTCTGGGTCCAACTTTGTAGAAGTGAAGTATGTGTGCTCCTGTGAATATTCCAATTCTCTAGAAGGAGGACCTAGTTGCTTGTCTTGCACTGTAGTTGTGTGTTTGTCGTCACAATGTAGGAGAGATTGAAGATTCAAGATAAAATGCAAGAGGGCTCCATAACTAAATGACCAACACTTGTGCGAGTTGTGAAAGTTTATATAAATTGACCGATGGAGGTTAGGTAACTAGCGCCGGATGAGGAAAATCTAGTGTCGGTTAGGGTGAATAGGTCAAGGTTTCCAAAAATAGCCTGATATTTGCTATTTTTGGCGTGATTGATATTTTAAACCTGGATTTGAAGAGATAGACTTCCCGGATACATAAAATCTATGTTGGAGGAGTTATGGGAGTTAATTGCTAGGGATAGACTAAGTATTAGTTAGTTAGGATAAGTATAGACCTAGTCCTAGTTGATTAATAGGTTGGGGAATGGGTCTTGGGTGAGTTGGATATGTGAGGTGGAGGGGTGAAGTAGATAAATTAATTTAATTAAAGTAATTAAACTAATAATGATGTGAGGATCATAATCAATTTAATTAGGGATAATTAAATTAATGTTAATGTATCGAATGGGGTTACGATTAGATGTATGTGTCAAATTGTTGGATTGAAAGGGGTTAAGGGGATTTGATCCATTTTTGGATGTCTAAAATGATATTATCAGAGCTCCTATGATAAAAATATCATCCACATGTACAAAATCAAAATTACTATATTTTTCTTATCTTCTTAATATACATATTGGAATCGATGGGCTACGATTGAATCCATACTGCATGATAGGTGATCATTTATTTTAATTTACCTTTCCCTCGGTGCTTGTTTAAGTCCATAAAGAAATTTAATTAGATGATATAACTTTTAAGGAATTTTTTCATCGATAAATCCTTATGGATGGGTCATGCATACTTTTTCTTTGAGATAACCATTTAAGAAAGCACTTTTACATCCATCTATTGAAGTTTCCATCCTTTTTGTGTTATGAGTGCACGAGAAAAATCTAATGGTTTTGATTTTTTCAGTGGGTGAAAAGGTATCTTCATAGTAAATTACTTTTTGCTAAGAATATCCATTTGTAACTATTTGCGCTTTATAATTTTCAATAGATCCATTTGATTTGTATTTTATTTTAAAAATCCAGTTGCAAGCAATCGATTTCTTTCCTACAAGAATATCGACAAGTTCCCATATATGATTATAAATCGAGGATTCATATTTGATAGACATGGAATTTTTCCATTGTGGTTGAATTAGTGCCTCTCAAACTGTATCATACTAGGTGTTGTTAACAAATGAGTTCATGGGTGGGATATTTACCTCATTTCTCACCCATCTTCTCATTTTGACTCCTAATGAAGCATCTTGGAGATAATTCGTGGTGGAACCCACGATGGTGCTTTGGACCCATTCCATATGTTGATGTTGTTTCTGATATGAAGAATTTTTTGCAAATGACCAATATAAAAGAAAAATTCTCCTTATATCTCTTCTTTTTGTGATGATTCTTCATGCTCAACATTTAATTGTGAGAGTAATCTATGCAATGTTGTCATTATCGACTCTTCTTTGTGTGGAAATGATTCAAATGGTGACTCATCATAAACTAGGATCCATGAAATGATATGCCTTTGAGATAGTACTATACCCTAAAAAAATACAATGGATTTATTTGAATTGAGCTTCTTCCTCTTTTTAGTTGGGACATGCATGTATGTTGTACAACCAAATACTCTAAGATGAGAGATCGAAGGATTTTGATTACTCCATATCTTTTTGGTATCTAGTCCTATAAGATATTTCTAGGTATCCTATTTAAAATATACAAAAATCTCTAGATTGTTTCTTCCCAAAAAAATTTCTCCAACATGGCGGTGGGAAGCATGCATGAGCTATCTCCATGATTGTCTTATTGCGACATTTTGTAATTCCTTTTTACTAGGGAGTAGTCAAGTGTTGTGTTATTTCATGGTCTTTTGGGGATGCAAATAATTTATTTAACATGAATTCCCCCTTAATTTGAGTCAAGGACAAGAAGGGGTTTCTTGGTCTTCTAAAAACTTGTTGATAAAAGGCCTAAAAATTTAGAAAATTATTCACTCTTATTCCGGATGAAGAACACCCATTTCTTGCAAGAATAATCATACTTCAATAACTAGAACTATTGAAATCCTAGAAAGGAAGTAGGAAAGGGTTTAAGAAGATCGGTATGTGTGACCTCGAGATGATTCTTGGCATGGAAAGTACTCGGATTTTATAGATCCTAATGGTGTTTTCCCACTAGACATCTAGAATAGATAAGAAAGGAGTGGGAGAGTGGAGGTGTTGAGAAGACAAAGTGGAATACTTAGCAAAAGGCACACAAGAGGTTTATGTGAGAGAACAGGGCACAGTCAAAGGCATGAAAGGATAGGGAGAACACGCACACGGAATATAAGGGCATATTTGGGACTTAGCCGTTTTCACATGTACGGGCTATTTTGGAGATAGCATGTAGAGCACATAAACTGGGAAAAGACTTGCATGAAACACATCAGATATTTTTGGAAGAGCGGATATGGAGCACTTTGCATGGATGCGAGCTAAAGATAGAATTTCTACTGGCATTTAACTAGGAGAGATCTATTGTTAGAGAACTTGCATATGTGGTTGTAATTGTAAAGGCGCATGGTTATTTCCAGCATGTGACCTATTTTTGGAGTTATACAAGTGGTGAAGGGAAATTCCCCACCCTTATAAATATGTAATGAACTACGTAGTATAATAGAGGTGTGTGAGAACTAAGTCTTTGTGAAGTTATGCTACCAAATCTAATGCGCACATAAGCTATGATATTATCTATTGTAATGAGATTTTGTGTATTTATCATGTTTAATATAATGGAGTGTATTAGCTGAATCAGAGTATTAATCCTAAGTATAATTGGTTATTACATGTTTTGATTTCATCATGGTTATCATTTAAGTTTGTTATTCTTTAGATATAGATATGAACATGCACTATAGAATGATGTATTAATTATGGATATGAATGCATTAAGTCTTCATCATGCTAACATCCTACAACAAAAACCCTAAAGAGGGGCTTGGTACCTTTGCGCACTTTGGGTGAGCACTTAGTCTAGGCTGAGTGATGTGTTAGCACACCTAGGATTTTATTGGTAAATTCTAGGCTGCATCATAGGTTCCGTTTTTGGGACCTCTTTTTCAATTGTTTTCAAAATGGTTCATGATGAATACATCTTTGGTTGAACCTAGCAAGTGTTGAGGAGTGGATATACAATTGAGAAGAAGAATACGCACCAAGGTTGAACACTAGATCTGAGTTTAACGCATGCGCATGGGTGGAACAAAATATGTATGATAGTTTATATGATAGTTTCTTTGCTATTTTTCGGTAGAGTTATACGAGTGGCTGATTGCTTATGCATCTAAAAGGAATTGGAGGTATCATGCACTTGTTTGGATACATGAAGAATTTTAGGCCCTCTATGATGTTGATTTAATTTGGACATGCATTGTGGATACTTGGTTTTGTGGTGTTCGAATAGCTATATTTTGGAGTACTCAATTTCCACTTATTCTTGCCCAGAGGTAGCAAAATTCCAATTTTTATGATATCCTAGGGGAACTTACCTACAAGGCATTCCACTGGAAATCAAGATCTTGATGGTAACCATGAAATTGGAGGAAAAGTGATGTTTAACTAAACCCCACCACGTGCGGGGAAAGAATAGGTTTGGTGAAAGACGGCAGACCTAGTGGAAGAGAGGTAGAGAGAAGAAAGGTGGCTTAAGTATAATGAGGCGCACAAGAGGGAGATAGAGAAGAAATGTGACATTGTAGAGTGGATGGCATTGAGGAGAGAGATGGCTCGTGAAGGATTTGAAGTTCACACAGAAGACATGGACCCTAGGCATTAGGAACTCCCCATTTTTGAAATCATGATAGGGAACCCCTCTTGGCCTCACGTGGAATTGTTCCGATGAGAGATGACCTAGGCCCCGGTGTATGCATCTAAGTTTACACAGAAACATTTCCTTACACTTGGTCTTCTAGTATTAGTACAAAAAAATCAGCAAGCTAATTTAGGCAATGGAAGAGTAGGATTGAATCATATAAAAATCACAATGATGGCGGTGTAAACATATTCGTTATTGTTTGGGGGTAAATTTTTAGGTGTATCTTGATCATGAATTGATCGTGCAAATTTTGGACTCTCTTCGAGGAGAAGTAACACTTCGCAAACCATAGGGGTGTAACTCAATACTATTGTTGGGAAATAGGGGACTACATCTTCTGTTTTGACTTCGGCTACATGTTAAGTATTAGGAGGTATTGGTTTTCTAGTTACGGTGGATTTGGTGGTTACGGACGTAGAGGAAACACATGAGGTTCTAGATTAGGTGAGAAAGGTCTGTACTCAACCCCGAATATTTACATGGAGATGTCACTTCACCTTCTAGAGTATAGGGGCATAGAAGATGCTACTGAACATGTGCACATGTGTGAAATATTGTGGTGAACACAAGGAATCATGGATTTTGAGAATAGGGAAAGTAAATTCGCTACTACATTACAAGGGCACGTACACGGTGTGTATAGAAATTTGAGGACTTTACATCCCTTAGTTTGAGAAGAAGAGTATAAGTGTGCTCAAGGATATTAAGCAAGGCACTACTGAGAGTGTCAGAGAGTATGATGATCATTTCAAAATGATGTTATCTAAGCTTTCTTATGATATTCATGCAAACCAGCATGCACAATGGTTTGTTGGAGGTCTGATTACACCTTTTACAAGGAACTATCACATAATACATACATTGATCCATGTGAAGCACTTGAAGTAGCCTTACGTCTTTGAGAGGTTTGTTGGAAGTATAGACACTAGGGTGAGCCAATTTTAGAAGTAAATATCGTAGCTATGGCAAAGCGATTCTGAGAAGTTATTGGCAAATTCAGCACATGAGACACGCACATGGATTTGGTGCATGGATTGTGAAGTGGAAGGTCACACAAAGGATATTTGTCCCCACATATCAGTGTGCTCATTGATATTAGACTGTGAGATATGCCATTTAAACCATGATGCTAGCCACTTCCCATTATTACAACGTGCGATAAGGAAGAATGTCTCATGCTTCTCTTGTAAAATCTGCAGTCCATAACTCATGATATGGAAGATTGTTAACTAATTGGTCGAGATCCATGTGTAGACACCAAAATTGGGTCACACGCTCCTTGACCCTTCGTTAAATAATCAAATTGAACACACTCACCTAACCATGACCCCTTACACCCCACACTAATATTAATTTAATTAATTTAAATAAATTAATCCATGTCCTCACAATATTTATTATTTAATTATTATAATTAAGATAATTCCCACACACCACCTCACCTATACATCTCACCTAGCTACCTCACCCTAAGTCTATTCTTAGTATGTTGCTATAACTAACTAAGACCTAACTAAACCCTAAAAATCAAAGCCTACATCCCCTCTAACCACATTCCCACATAAGAAAAGGTAACTCCTGCTCTTTCCCGGATGAATAGAGAGATCTGGTGAAAATCATTGCCATGATCTCCCATTTTTAGTAAACCTAGGGAATCCCACCCTAACCGACACTGGTCAACCATGAACTGATGTTGGTCAACCTAGAACCATCGTCGGTCACCTTTTATTCCCTTTGGTAACCTTATTTTAAGGTTGGCACATTTTTGAGAGCAAGAAAGGAGATTTAGAGCTGCATGCAAGCAAGTGAGATGAGCATCATTTTACGCATCTAGACATCCAGAGCCATCACCAACATCAATCAGAGAGCCATCACATTCACGGGAGCACTCTAGAAAAGCACCACTACAGGACCATACATGTATTCTCCAATCAACCACCTCCACCACTCAGCCATCAGATCTTTAACATAGTAAGTATGGCCCTAATTAGTATAGTTTATTTTAGATAGTAATCTTTATTACTCTTGTTATTAATCTATTCTTTTAATGCTTATTGCTTCATCATCCACTTTCTTGTAAACCCAAAGATCCCTTCACCCACATCACCAAATCACCTATTCTCACCTGTTGTATTCTTAGAGCATACCTAGTATCTCCATGACCCCTCATTTACTCGCCCAAACTTTATTTGACCTCGAGATCACCACTACCTTTTAACCTATTTTGATTTTCTTTCACCCAACCATACAGACACCGATTATCCATGACCATTGTCGATTCTACCTAAACCGCATTGGTCACATTCAACCGCACATCAATCTCTGTTTTTACACATTGACCAAGAACATACCCTCAACCACCCTACCAATTGACCTAAATAACCTAGAATTTGACCACGACCGGTCCCGGTAACTTGACGGTCCCTCACCTCTCGAGATCTAACTATAGCCTAGCCTATTGTGATTGGATTTGCTTATTGTATTTGAATGAGATACCTAAATCATATCAACTACAGTAGGACCTTGTTTATTTCTCGTATTAGCTTATTTTAAATAGTGGATTGACAACTGTCTAGGAAGTATCACACTTCTTGGAACTAGCATACACTAGGAAGTCCACTGTCATATATCATTTAACTATATTTTTGTGGTCTTGTTTTCTATTACAGGTAGTTCCTCCTAGCCAAAAGGAAGCTCTCATTCATTGTGGATCAAGAAGTCAGAACGTGCGCAACAACCATCAACCGACCAGCATTAAATAGTTATTCCTCCTTGTCCCTTACCCTTATCTATTTCTTCATTTTGAAAAGGTAAAGAAAACAATGAAACATTTTAGCACGTCCAGTGGGACCCATCAGGGGTTCTTTTGCATTTATTCATTCCTATGTGAAAGTTGTGTGTTTGTTTCCCTTTAAAAGCATCCACATTAATTTTTCTTCTCTGGAATCATTCTCCTTCTTTCTATTGTCTAAAAACAATCATGTTTTTGGTGCTTTAAAAATAACACATCTTCCTTTCTTTCGCATTACATTAGTGAAATAACATCCCTCTTCCTATTCATCTCTTGCTACATTGAATATCAAACTTTGATTTGGGTTTAAGACACTTGCATTACATTCTGATTTTTTGTTTTATTATCTCACATTAAAACTGAGGGCAACCTATATGTTGGAAGTCATGCCCAACTGATGGTTGACACAAGGAATCATAGAAATCACATTTTTCTCTCTCTCTCTCTGTGTCTTACTAAACTTGCACAAAATCAAATATACACATATTTCTTAAACAACATCTTACCTGGGAACATCTATTAGTGATCACACATGTTGGTAGGTACTCCCAAGCTCGTTGCCTCTATCGAGTCATCATCTCAAAGGATGGCCCACCCCACCATAACATACCTGAAACCTCTCCTTTTAGATATCCTTCTTCGTAGGATGCCTTCCCAACCAAAAAAATATGTTCTAAATACACACAATCAGTCCTAAATAGCATAAGCTAAATAAACATAAGAAAATCACTGTTAGGATTGTGCTTTTTCTTAGCGTTCTTCTTGGTTTGTGTTTTGAGGTGTGAGACTACGAATCCCCATTTTTTATTTCTTTCTAATTTCACGATCCACCTCATCTTCTCATCTCGGTCCAGGTTTGATTCTTCACTTAATTTAGGTTCACAAAACCAATTTTCTTTATTTCTTTCTAATTTCTGAACCCTAAGCGGTGTCAACTTTTGGCTTTCTAGTTACTTTACCTAGAACAACTTTCATTACTACTTACTTTACTTTATGTTTTTTTCTTTCCCTCAAGGCATCATCATATATCTCCCTTATTGAGATTTTCTATCATACACAGTTTCACCAGTACAAATCCAACATTCTCACTTCATTTTTTAGAGTCTAGTTTCTTCCACAGTGACCGGTATCAGTTTCAGAAACCATCATTGGTTTTCCTAACATCACCATCATCACCAAACAATCGACCATCATCGAGCTATCGGTGTTTAATTTTTCAAAATCTAAGACATTGATTAGATTCACCTCTCGAACCCCATTATTCTCTATTTTTACTATTTTCTATGTCATCTATAGAATACAGTCTTACCAAGTCAACACTTGTTCACATGGTGCTGACTTGTAGCTAGACTAACGCCCTCATATTCCATGCTAGTCATCAACCACTCCCACCTAGTCCCTCACCGCCTTCCGTCCTATCACCCATGGATCCAACCTTACCTACCACCATTGCTGCCGGTGACGAGGAGTTTGCACGAATCCTTGATCAGAATCTTACGGCCTTATAGTTCTACCTTTCCCACTCTTCCACCCAAGACTCCTCTGTCAATTGATATATGGCATGCCATATCAATCTCCCCTACCCTTGTTCCTACTGCTGCATTACCCTCACCTACTTCACCCCTAGTATTTTCACAGCTAGAAACCATACCTGCCATAACTTCCGCATTGGTAGTTTCCCTCATGCATGTCATATGTGTTGTCCCCTCATCCCCACCACCCATGATGTTATAGCACAATCTACACCCATTGTCTCACAAATACCCATTGCAACACAACCACCTATGGTGTCGGTGACCCCTACTCCATTCAAAATCTTGTCCTCTCCATCCTGTAAACACTACCCCTAATCGCTACCAGAGTCACAACAACCATCCCACCTACATACACCTACTATCAACAACCCCTATCTTATCTGTCACCCATTCTAGATATGTTCCTTCCATGTCGGTTCCTTATTCTCAACCTCCCTATCAGGTTCAATATCCACCTCCTTATGCCACATGGAGGTGTCCCCCATCACAACCTACCAATGACCTCTTCAAGTTGATGATGGAAAAGATGTAAACACTAGAAGCATCGGTTTCTGGCTCATGCAATTCCCTCACCTATGATGAAATTTGTAATGATCCTATTCACCCATCCATTCCCATTCGACCATACCCCGTACATTGGGAGATGCCAAAATTCAACCGCTTCAATAGCAAAGAAGATCCGTAACAACATTTTGGTCCTTTAAACATGGGTGTTACCTGATTGCCCACGATGATGCTTTACTTTTGAGGAATTTCCCAATGTCCCTGACAGGACCTGCATTGGAATGGTACATTGGACTACCAAGACACTCCATTTACTCATTCAATCAAGTAGCCCAAGCCTTCCTAGATCACTTCTCCATCAACGTTGTTAAGAAGGTTACCATGACTAATCTTTATTCCACACGACAATATGACAACGAGTCTATCGCTAACTTCATCACTCACTAGCGCAGCCTCATAAACCAACTCACATTCCAATTGCCTCAAACCAAGCTTATAGAACTATTTACTTGGGCATGTGCTAGACACATCTCACCAACCCTATAGGAGAAATATTTTTGTACTTTTGACGAGGCATTCACCATGGCATAGAAATTAGAAATTCATTTTATCGAAGAAAATAAGATTCAACTTCATAACAAGAATATCGTGTTCAAATCAAATGATACTTCTTCATCTTCGAAACCTAAAAACTATTCAAAACCCAAAGGGTCTACTAATGCCATAGTTCTCAAATCTGGTCCCCCTCATCAATCAAACCTATCCAAACCCCCTTCTAATCTTTCTCCTGTCCAAGCTTTCTAGTTCAGACGAGAATAATGAAAGTACACTTCCCTAGGAGAATCTTACTCCTCCATTTTGGAAAATCTTGTTAAGGTAGGTTTCATTACCCTTCCACCCATAAAACCACATATTGGTTTTGACCCTGAGTGACCCATGCTTGTATGGTATAAGGAACACAACTTTTGTAACTATCATCGGGTCAAAGGTCACAACGATAATAACTACATTACCTTCAAAAACATCATTCAAGAAATGATAGACAACGGAGACTTAGTCTTGGATAGCCCAAATGCACCCGCTAACCAAAGCCTACACATCTTCAAGAATCCATTCCCTAATCATGCCCCATCTTCAAACCAAGTGGGTGATACCTCAAACAATGATAGCATTGTCTGCATGAGGTCCACACTATTTTCAATGACACACTAGTTGCTTCCCAATTGCCTCATATTCCTTCCATAGATGAAATATTATCCCGTGTGCTCCCCTACCTACACTAGAACCTATTTCATCTACTCCTCTACCCATAGAGGAATCCCCTTCATCTTCTCCTTCACCCATGAAAGAGCCTATAATCAGCACACCACCTTTGACCCCTCAAAATTCTGAGCAGTTGTCAGTGACACCTCTCCTACTCATAGAAGATGTAGGTTCACTACCTACACCAACACAAGGAGAGCCCACTTTGGCTAGCCCATCCTCTCCTCTACCCATGGAGGATACTATAGAAGTACCACCACCTGTAGATGACCATTCACCATCAGACCTTCAAGATCCTGTTGATTTGCTTTCAGCTCTCTTACCCATAGAGTTTGAGGCTAGCCATTTCCCGTATCTCAAACACATTTTATAGGGATTACCACTTGGTCCATGTCGGCTCCACTTACAATAGTACCATTCTCACACTTTTCCGATCACCTGGATTATGTTGATAGATCCTTACTTTGGGGGTGTCTTCTACTTCCTGTTTCAACACAAATGCAATTGTCACTCGTTGACACCTCCACTATCTATCCAAAAGTGTTTCAAGCGACCACACCAAACACAACCACAACTATCACAAAATCTCCCATGACACCACCCATGGCTCAACTCACACCTCTACCCATAACCCAACATGCATCTACACCCAAACCCATGCCTACATCATCTTCCTTTCCTAAACCTATCACTACTTTAGGGGTCATACCAACAGCTAGCCTTACTCATCCACCCATCAAATTAGATTTAGCTACATCTTCCAAAACTAACACCAAACTTAACCCGACCCTAAACAAAAGATCCATCTCCTAGATCTCATACCCCAACCTTGCCAACCACACCCTTATCACCTTCACCCATTCCGTCCATCCTAGGACCTCACCCTTTGACCCTAGCCAAGAAACCCTCATCCATTAGTAAACCAAGAATGCGCAACAACCCATTTCCCCATCACAGACTTCTAATATACCCAAGCGACCCACACAACCTATTCCCTCAAACATAACCTTCTTACCACCCATACCTCCAATACCATCAATAATTTCTTCACTACCCACGACTCTTCCTTCTCTTTCACTCACCTCCTCCTACCCAACCTACACCACCTACCTCCACAACACCTCGGTTACCCTCATGGGTAACCCGCCTCTTCCACCATCCACTTTTCCCTCTACATCTATCGTGCGCCCATATCATCTTTACCCAAGAAGGTGCAACCTAAAACTAAGAATCTCTACCCTCCAATAAGGTAGTTAAACAAACCACACCTTCTATTTCTAGTTCATCTACCATGCCCCCACCCAAGTAGATATGACCAACACCTAAGACCACACCACACACCAAACTAGTAGCCCAACCCACTCCCCCTCTTGCAAATACTCTTCCTACATAGTCAGCCACACCTATACCTAAACCCACATTCACCTCCCATTGTGATCCATTAGTAGGGTCCTATGCCAAAATCCTAACCAACCTCCTCGAAACTTCTATCATCACATTATAACCTCTTACCTTACAACCCACTCCAACCCAAACCAAAAGGGTTTGACCAAAATTTACAGCTACAAGCATGTGCCAGGACACGATGTAGAGAACTGGAAGGATTTGAAAGCTGCTCTTGTCCAATTGTGTCCTCCTGAAGAAAACTTTGATGATGATGATATTCTTGATGAGGACCTAATTTCACCTTCACTAATTTCCATAGATCTTCCCTCATTTCCTACTCAGTGACCGAAATATCCACCCCCACAACTCTTAGATCCATCCCCGAGATTTGAAATTAACATGGTTCACATAAGAGAGTTGGCCAAACCACCACCCAAATGCCGATGCGCCCTACTCATCTCACAAGGGTCATACCCAACACTAGGTTTTTATCCCTCTTGCCATTATACCTTCCATGAAATGCCCTCTCATCCAACTCCCCTTAGATTAACATGATCAACATTGCCACTCATGCTCAAAAAGACAAGGACAAGGAGAAAGAAACTGGCCCATTAACCAACCCTATACCCAATATACCATCTGCACCCACACCCAAAGTCATCATTCGTAGTCCTACCTATCCCATTTCTGATGGGGCCACATCATACAATGCTAAAACAACTACACCAATCCCCCTCAAAATGTCTTTGTATGACCTCATCCAGACCTCGGAGTCACATCATCAAGCCCTCATGGAGGTCCTTCAATCTATCAAACTCTTACCAAATGACCCCACACCCGTAGCCTCCATCATTACCCCACACCATGTAGCCTCTCTCACTAGGTCTTCCCCTCCCTTTACACCTTCCACCCACTCGCTAAGTGGCTACCCTCGAGTTTTGTAGATGAAGAGATCATTCCCTTTTAGTCTAATGACCCTAACCCCGCTCTTTTCATCTCCGTCTTTATCGATAATATACACATCCGACGTATTATGATCGATGGTGGTGCTAGCATTAACATCATCTCCTCCCATGCATACGCCCAAATGTAAATACCTGCCAATTACATGCATAGTAACCCATTATGTTGCATTCTTTCAATGATGCCATAACCTCTACACTGGGTACTATTGTTCTCCATGTCTGCGTAGGTCCCCGCACCATCCTGGAACTTTTCTATGTCCTAGAAGGGGAGTTCCAGTATAACTTGTTGCTTGGTCGACCTTGGATTCATGTATGGGTTGTGTCCTTTGACGTTACATCGATGCCTCAAATTTGAACATGAGGGACATAATTACACCATCCCTACTGACCCCTCACCTTTCAAGACCTATAACATGCTATATCGACCCAATGATGTGCTTATACTAGTCAAGGCATCCACCACCAAAACCACTTCACCTCCACCCACGAGCCCATCCACAAAAATTTCCACTACTTCTACTGTATCTAACCTTTCCATCCCTATTGCAGTTATAGCCTCCACTGCTAGCACCCCTGCTTCCCCTTCATCTAGTGAGCCATCTATACCCACTACCCACATACCAACTACTAATCCCTTAGAAGGTGTTTTTCAATGCCTCACTCTGGGGAATACCACCTATACAATATCGATACCTTCCTCACCCCACAAGAGTACGGGAATCTGTGTCAACACCCCAATTATGACATTCACATTGGTGACATTTTCCCTTATGGCCCTCCCCACCTTTGCACCAATCTAACATATGGGGGACTTGATATGGCCACCTATAAACCCGAACCTCCATCCCAAACCCAACCATTTTCCACCGACCTACACTCCCTCACTAACCACCATTTCACTCACACTTTCCTCCACGGTGTGCATGGAAAGGATTTGGCTTTGGTTTTTATGAACAAGGCCACCACACTTTGTCATCTCTTGTACCTCTCATAAACACAATGATCGTAGTGGCATTGGTTTTGATGCTCCATCTTCTAAGAAGGTTCACATCAACCTTATTTAGGATGAGACATCTTCCCCCTCTCATTCACCCACATTACCATCCTCACCCACGGAGTCCATAGATCTTGAATCTATACCTCCTAACTTTTTTTTCATAAACACCATTTCCCTAGGACCGCTGACCTATCAACGTGATGGCGAGGCTCCCTCTTCTCTCCCATTCTTGTATCTTGACATGATCGATGATGATACGCCTTCAATTAATGTCATTCAATGTCAGGATGATGAGTCCATCCTCACCTACCTTGGTGTAGAAGACTCTTATATTCACGGTCATTACCCTCTGAGACGTAAACCATGTTGAATGAATCGACCATTGAAATCAACATTAATACTCAAGATGACCCACACATTCTAAAGATCGACCAATCTTTAGATGCTACTAAATAGGAAGCCTTCACCTCTTTCCTTCGGGACCATAGTGACACATTTTCTTGGTCCTATGCCGATATGCCTGGTATCGATCCTAAAATCATGGTTCATAATATCGTGACCATTCCTAATGCCAAACCTATCAAACAAAAGCTGTGGAAAATGCATCCTCGCATTACTCTTCTAGTCAAAGAAGAGCTTCAACCTTCTCTTGGTTTCCTTCATTCTACCCATCGATTATCCCCAATGGATTTCTAACATCATTCCTATCACGAAAGTGACAGGGGACTCCACATTTACATAGATTTCTATGACCTCAACCTTTCCTGTCCCAAAGATGATTTCCCACTACTAGGTATTGACCAACTAGTTGATCTCACTCACTGGCCATGAAATGTTATCACTCATGGATGGTTTCTCAGGCTACTAATAAAATATTACTATCTCTTGAGGATCAACACAAGACTGCCTTCATCACCCCTTGGGGAATTTCTGCTATAGAGTCATGCCCTTTGGCCTCAAAAATGTTGGTGCTACATATCAGTGGGCCATGACTTACATCTTCCATGACATCATGCATCACATATTGGAGGATTACGTAGATGATTTGCTTGCCAAATCCAAACATCGAACTAAACACCTACCCATTCTTAAAGTCATCTTTGACCACCTCATCAAATATTGTGTTTGTCTTCAACCAAAAAAATGTGTCTTTGCAGTACTTTCAGGGAAACTCCTAGGCTTCATCATTTCTTTGTGTGGCATAAAAGTCGATCTGCTAAAGTCAAGGCTATCCTTGAAATTCCACCACCCACTAATCTCTCATCAACTTTGTAGCCTACAAGGAAAGTTACAATCCATTCATCATTTTATCTCACAGCTTTCTGACCATTGCTTTGTCAACCATTTCATCATCTTCTCAAGAAAGATGTTTCATTCAAATGGGATGATGAATGTCATAAAGCCTTCGAGGCCTTAAAACAATACCTCCTTCAACCACCAGTGCTCATTCCTCCTAAGGATGACCAGCCCTTCTACCTATATATTTCTACCACTGACCATTCTCTAGGTGCCATGCTTGCTCATCATGACAACCAACACCGGAGCAAGCGGTTTATTACATAAGTCATACCCTTCTTGATATATAAAACTAGATATACCCACCTTTGAAAAACTTTTCCTAGCCTTAGTTTTCATTACCACCAAACTCCACCATTACCTACTCAACCACAAAACCTTCGTCATTACTAATACGGACCCATTACACTACATGTATGCCAAACCTTATCAAAATCAACGTGCCACACGTTGGCTTATGCTTCTGGCTGACCTCGACCTCAAATTCATCCATCAAAAATTCCATCAAGGGCCAAGCTATCACCGACCAATTGGTGACACACCTATTTCTAGGGATCAACCCTCTAACTTTGACTTTCCAGATGAGTCTATTGCTACCCTTTCCTGGATGAACCCACTTACCAAATGACACTCTTCTTCGATGGTTCCAAGTGTCAGCGTGGGGGTGGGGCTGGTGTTATCCTCATTCCACTTGATGGTGAACCTATGCCTTTGTCTTTCAAACTCAATTTTGATTGTACAAACAATATTGCTGAATACGAAGCACTCGTATTGGGTCTCCAGGATGCTTATGCCTTAGATGTTAAGTCAATCAACATCTTTGGTGATTCTCAATTGGTCATAAACCAAGTCAATGGTATATACCAATGTCGTAATGAGATACTTCAAAAGTATAAGCATCATGTGGACATACTTTTGACCACCTTCACCATTACGCCCTTTAAACCACCCCATGTCTACCAATAAATTTGTAGATACCATGGCCTACTTGGCTTCTTAAATACCCACTTCACCCATCGACTCTAAAATATTTGTCACCATACAAAGAATACAATCACCCTCTTATTTGCCTCGTGAATTTTACTCTATCGAACCATGATCCTGACCCGAGTGACCTTTGGTATAAGCAATACACAGACTATCTTTCCCTCTCCATTTTACCCATTGATCTCACTCGTAATGGACAACGTGCCTTCCTTAAAAGTGTCTCGTGTTATGTCATCATGGGTGGTCTTCTATACAAACATGGTTTTGACAACATTCTCTTGCAATGCCTTACCAGTTCTGAAATTCCTTACACCATTAAGGAAGTCCATGATGGGATTTGTGGAGGCCACTTTAGTGGTCTCGTTGTCACTAAACATTCTTCACCTAGGCTATTACTGGCCAACCCTAAACCGTGACTGTTGTGATTATGTCAAATGCTGCGTAAAATTCCAGCAACATGCTAATCTCCATCACACCCCTAGTCATGCCTTACAGGTCACATAAGACCTTTGGCCTTTCTCTCAATGGGGTTTGGATCTTGTCGGTGAGATCAACCCCCATTCTTCACAATGCCACCAATGGATCATAACCACTACTAAATATTATACTAAATGGGTAGAATCCATTCCCCTCATTTCCACCAAAGCTAGAAAATATGTGAATTCATCAACCATCACATCATCTGTCACTTTGGTGTCCCTCACCGCATTATCACAGATAATGGAAAACAATTCAAAAACAAAACCCTACGCAAACTATGTGATGCTTTTGGCATCCAACTCAGTTTCTCATCACCTTATTACCCACAAACCAATGGTCAAGATGAATCAACCAATAAAACCTTGAACAAAATTCTTATGAAGGTGGTCAATGATACTGGGAAGGATTGGCATATGCACATTCCTTTCACCTTGTGGGCTTACTACACTAGTATTCACACTTTGACTATTGCCACCCCCTTTTCTCGGTCTACTGATGCTAGGGGTTTTCTTACCTCTTGAAGTCCATATTCCATCCCTCCACATATCTCACTACAAGACATGCTCAAATGACGATGACTTTCACCAAGATCATTTGGCACAACTTGAATTATTAGATGAACGTTGTCTCAACACCTTGGACCATCTCCAAATCTACCAAAAACATATCAAACGTGCCTATGAAAACGTGTTCACGAATGAACCTTTCAATTCGGTGACCTCGTCTTGAAGGAAAATCAACATGTAACCAAAGAGGAGAAAAGTAATGGGGAAAATTTTCTCCTAATTGATTTGGACCCTATATCATCACCCATGCCTATGGATCAGGTGTTTATCGTTTGTCTTCACTTGAAGGTAAACCTAAACTTGAGCCCCTTAATGCCTTGCATATTCAACCATTTTATTGTTGATATCAAGTCCTATATCACTTTTCTATCAATTGGTTACTCGTCCCTTGAGTGCTTGTTCACTTTCCATTATTACCCATTTTTGAGGATCCACATTAAACAAGAATCATGTGATTACCCATCACCTTTTAGCCTTGTCTTCAATATGAGTACCACGGCTCTACTCATAGCATGATTCTCATGGATACTTTTTGTCTTCTTCAAGATGGAATCCCATGGTCATTCATCACTCAAAACCACCTCTTTCCTAGTTAATTTTTGTGTACTATGATCTTGTCTTCTAAAACAGAACCTAATCATCCTCTATAATCTTGTCCATGACTTAAATGTCTAAAAAAAAAAGGGATACAACTCCTTGAGTCAAACTTCTAGCAAAAATATGACTCCCTCAAAAGGGACATCTCTTCTCCATATTCTACCACTATCAATAGACTTCTCCCTCGAAGGATAGCTATATACGGTCATTACAAAAATGTAATAAATATTCAAAAGCTTCCCGCATCGATCAACTTCACGAAGACCTCAAGGAGATAATATATTCATCCCATATAGACTTCCCGCATCGATCAGTCTATTAAAAACAAAAAAATCAAGAAAAAGATGAAATTTTTGTCATGGAATTGCCTATTTTGGATTCAGGGTTTCTTGTTCAAAAACACATCGTCATACACTAAGTTACGCTAAGCCTCTCATTCTCACCTCCTTGTATTTTCCACCTAAATTCCTCATTACTCAAGGGACTTACACAAATGTGACATTTTGATCTTGTGACTTTTCTTCACCCTTAAAATAGTCCATTATGCAAGGCCTGTAGGGTCTTATATTCATAAGCCCATTTAGGGTATGGTAGACTCATTAGGGTTCTTATCAATTACACATCTCTTTTACCACTTTCTTACCATTCACCTTCCTCATTACCTATTGATTATCCTATACAGGACCAGATCCTTGGCACATGTATTTAAAAATCAATCAACCATACCTACAACCTAAACACAATCATGCCTATGACCTACATCACCCATGCCTAATACCTACCAAACCATTCACTATTTCACCTTAATCTTCCCTAGCTTATGGGAGAACTACATCGGCATGAGGTCCCTTTTTTGGGACTATGTAGGCAATACTCTCGAGGGCATGGGGCCCTTGGAGGTTAGCTCGACCACTCTCTACCCTAACCAATTCCCTCCCCCCTTTCCTAGTCACATTCTACCCTAGTTAGTTTCCTTTTTATATCAATAATTGGAAATTAAACCAAACAAACAACACTTGCTTCACATCTTTACCATCATCACTCATGCATTCATTTCATTATGTTTACCATTTTCTTTACCATTATCATGCATTTTACTACAGAACATCTTAAAGTGACCCACATCATCATTAATTACACCAATTAATGAATTAAACACTCAACCAACCTCAATTCAACCATACCTAAACCAACCTAAACTTCATCATACCTAAGTCCACCTGACTCAATCCATGCCTACAACCTAACTCAATCCATGCCTACAACCTGAGTCAATCCATGCCTATAACTCGACTCAATCGATAACAATCCATGCCTATGACCTAACTCAATCCATGCCTATGACCTGACTTAATCCATGCCTAGACCCTAACTCTATCATACTTAATTCACCTAGTTTCCATCACATACACAAATAATAATGGAAATTACAACAAACACACCATCCATAGTATAAATATCGTCATCATATAAATCATGACATATGTGTACACATACATATGTACACCAACACAAATGAATCCAAAAATCTCAAACACCCTCATGTAAATCCTCACCATCTTCAAGCACGCAAATATCATCATCGGTATATAACCAAGATCAATCAACTCTTGTATACATCCTCAACATCTTTGGCACAATACGCAGGCTGGTATATAACCAATATCAATCAACTCTCGTATACATCCTCACCATATTCGGAATGTAGGCCAGTATATGACCAAAATCAATCAACTCTCATATACATCCTCACTCTCTTTGGCACGTAGACCGGTATATATCAAAAATAAATGACTATACAACACAAAAGGTACATACAACTATCAGATATCACCTTGTTGGATATCCTCCATATATGTCTCCCCTATCTCCTCCTCCTCCTGGCTCCTGTATGCGGCATGCTAACATCTCACCACCCATCATGGGTCATGGTTGGGTCCCTACTGAGTACTGCACCTGAGCTAGCCTCCGTGAACTGGTAGCCTCACCTTGACCCTGTCTCGGGGCTCGCTGGCCCCCTATACTCTCCACACTATGGGTCTGCGACCTGGTCCTCTCACTTGAGGCTTGTTGTGCCCTATACTCTCCATAGGATAGAAAATATATCCCTTTCGACCATCAAGATATCCTAATAATACCTAGTCTCACCTAGGGCATCCCATAATCTAGCTTGGGTACTATCTAGTGGTGGCCCCATTGGCCTCGACCCTATCCTTGTGCTTGTGCCTATCCTGAGGGACCCTATCCCACTCCTACCTATATCTAGGACTGAAGAGTCATAACTGCACTGTGTAGTGGTGAACTAGCCCTTGCAAACTTGTAACCTGTGCACTTGTAGGGTGGCCACCTATATATCCCATCACCACCACCACCCTGTGTGGGTGCCTATCCCTATGCTATCTAGGCCTGTAAACTAGCCACCTGTGCCTATAAAGTGGCCACCTATGCCTCTGCACCTGTCAACTACCCCTACACCATCCCCAGTTGTGTAATCAACATGGCTACCTACCCCTGTAGGGCATCCCTCTAAACAGTGATGGTGGCTAAATCCAGCTGCCCCGACCTCGGTTGATACTGCTCATAGGTGTGCAGCCCACCACTATCTATATCTGTCAGTCACCCGACATCATCGATCTGCCGGTCTCTCACCTACTCCTCCTTCCCTATAGGTACTATTCGGCTGGGGCAGAGGTAATGCCTCTCCATGTCATCCCTCATGTATTGTGGGAAGGGTGGAGGTATATCCTGTGACAGCCCAAACTGTCACCTAACCTAGTCTATGGGTATCATCTCATGCTCTCCATGTCACCCCTCTATCCATATGAGAATCTACAATCCATCTAGCTCCGCAGCCATCTTCCCATATGATGGATAACCCACATAGGGCCTCCAAATGATGTCTACACTAGACAACCCCTCCAATAACTTGCCTATAGTAGGTGACATCATGCGTCGTCACCTTGCCCATTCAACACTCTCCAATAAATGGCACCCATTTCCTGCATAGCCCACCTAAAAAAACCTAGAATGCATACATCATCCTAGGGCATACCAACTGGGTGCACACACACAATGTGCTCATATGCCCAATAATGTAATAGGAAAGTGCAACACAAACTAAACCTCTGAAAAGCCACCCATATGCCCATAGCTCCCTGTATAGCTACACTAGGAATGCTGGCACCCATGTAAAATGGGTCTGGTCTATCACCATATCATGTAGGACCCCATCAGTGATCACAGGAATCTCCCACCCTTTACATCTGCAATGCAAAGCAAAAGACTACCTCCATCAACAACAAAATAAGCCTCATCTCCTCTGGATGGGCCTGATACATCTCTCCGTAGCTCAGGATGGCATTATGGAACCTCAACTCCACCAACCCCTCACCAAATACAGTCAGCATCAACTCCTCAGATGCCTCTAAAGAGATCGAATATACCTGCATCCCCACTATTGGTAACTATAGATCCTGTACACATCCTCTAGGGTGATTGTGATCTCACCCGTTGGTAGATGGAATGTGTTGGTCACCAAATCCCATTTGTCGATGAGGGTGACCATCAAACTAGGCTTGGACTACATGTTGGTAGCACCTAACCCTAATTAGGCCAACCACAACAACATGCCACCAATCCTCAGCTTGTCGCACCTCCTCGAACTGTCACGAGTAGGGCGGCACCTATCTCACATCCATGCAGTTGGTCTCTCACCTGCATCCAACAAAACATCACATTAATACAACTTGATCATACCCACAATCACTCTTGACACTTCACCTACACTTATTACCCTCCCTCTTTTTCCCCTCACAACTTACCTTCTTATCACATATTCTATCTACCCACCCCAACCCTCACCTGCTATCGATCATACCATACCTCTTTCAACCTCTTTCCCATGCTTTGTTTTTCATCAACAACATCTTCCTTGCCCACTATCTATCTCACCCAACCATCCTAAAACTCTGTTGGCCCCTTTTTCCCCACATGTTGACTAGTACCGGTTACTTATAACTGACCATGGTCTATCCCACACTGACATCGGTCACCTTATCTATGACCGGTACCGAGTTTGACACCACCGACGTCAACCACCCCTTGACTGACGCCGGTCACTGTCGTGTAAAAATCTACGACACCCAAACCCCTTTTTCCTAAAAACACTACCTTCTTCTCCACATTCCTACCTACCTCTACCCTCATCTCCTCCCCACCCCTCATACACCTAACCACACCTCTACCCATTCCTATTCTACCCAATTTTCCTTCCCAAATTCAAATTCCCTTTTCCCCCAAAAACTTGTTTTCCTTCCCTAACCTATATACCCAATCTACCTCCCAAACCAATGCAAGAGATTGAATCTTACCTCATCATGCTGCCATCTCCATGGTGGTACATTGGGCTACTACACCGCACCGGTGGTCCACCCGATCCCTCTCCTGCCTCTGCCATGTCCACTCACCAAATCCAATCCTCTTGCTCTCCACCCAATCACAATCGATCTACCTGTGCTTGTGAACCCATCTACCTGGCTCCTCTAACCAACCGGATCCCTCCACCTCAATAGGATATCATCCCTCATCTTTTCTCCCGACAAAGCACAACTCATTCGAGCTCTCATTTTCACAAAATCCAAAATATACAAATGAATCCATATTATATGATTTTTCTTTTTATATACCCACGTCGACCTTCCAACGGTGCGATTATAACTAAACTAACATTGGTCCTATGCCCTAGCTCACCGTGGTCGGTTATACCAAGACCAACATCGGTCATCTACCCCCATAAACCATGATCAGCTTACCTCGACCATCCCCGATTATGTATGACTGACATCGGTTACCTATCATATTTGTGCCCATTCCCCATTATTGTCCCCACTTACCCAACCCAACCACCATTTGACCTTACCCACCCTTATTACAACCAACCTCCATGCCTACCTTACCTATACTTGTCCTTAATTACATTTTGGGACTTGTTATTTTACCCATACCTTAGCCCTACCCATGCCATGACCTAGCTACTTGGACTGGAACATTATTAGTGACTTGTGAACTCATGTGCTTATCGTTATACCTTGTGACAACACTATTACTCATGTTGTTTGACCTAATGACCTTACCTTGCCTCTTTTTCATGATCATTTTATCCTTGACCTTTGGTGTACCAAAACATACCTAAATGTTCCTACTAATCGACTGCAAGTGCTTCCACACCATATCTTATACCTTGATATCTTGGAATCACCTCAACCTTGTTTGGATAAACCTATCGACCTTAGACAATGTAGAGTTTTCATGCTCTTCAACCTGGTACGTGTTGTAGTTTATATGTGTGTGTGTGTGTTTTGACTATTACTACCTTTGACCCTGACCCATTACCTAGATTACCCAATTGGACCTTTACCCCCTTACCCCGTTGTCCACCTTCCTCTTCATCACATTCACCTTTTATCAAACCACTCACCGATTCTACCTTCTACCTCATCAATTCCTGGTTTGAGGGGGATCACCTTCACCCACACATGGGACAACCACATCTTATTTTTGTCAAGTCACTTACTTACCAATACAAGCTACACAACAAAAAGGGGCAAAATGTAGACACCAAAATTAGGTCACATGCTCCTTGACCCTTTGTTAAATAATCAACTTGAACACACTCACCTAACCATGGCCCCTTACACCCCACACTAATATTAATTTAATTAATTTAATCCATATCCTCACAATATTTATTATTTAATTATCCTAATTAAGATAATTCCCACACCACCACCTCACCTATACACCTCACCTAGCCACCTCACCCTAAATCTATTCTTAGTATGTTGCCATAACTAACTAAGACCTAACTAAACCCTAAAAATCAAAGCCTACATCCCCTCTAACCACATTCCCACATAAGAAAAGGTAACTCCCACTCTTGCTCTGGATGAATAGAGAGATCTAGTGGAAATCATTGCCATGATCTCCCATTTTTAGTAAACCTAGGGAATCTTGCCCTAACCGACGCCGGTCACCCCTGAACCAATGTTGGTCAACCCAAAACCGTCATTGGTCACCTTTTATTCCCTTTGGTAACCTTATTTCAAGGTTGGCACATTTTTGAGAGAAAAAGGAGGATTCGAGCTGCATGCAAGCGAGACAAGCATCCTTTTACGCATCTAGACATCTAGAGCCATCACCAACATCAATCAGAGAGCCATCCAGGGAGCACTCTGGGAAAGCACCACTACATGACCATACATGTATTCTTTGATCAACCACCTCCACCACTCAGCCATCAGATCCTTAACACAATAAGTATGGCCCTAATCAGTATAGTTTATTTTAGTTAGTAATCTTTATTACTCCTATTATTAATCTATTCTTTGCATGTTTATTGCTTCATCACCCACTTGCTTGTAAACCCAAAGATCCCTTCACCCACATCACCAAATCACCTATTCTCACCTATTGTATACTTCTAGCATACCTAAGATCTCCATAGACCCCCCCATTCACTCGCCCAAACTTTATTCGACCTTAGATCACCCCTACCATTTAACCTATTTTGATTTTCTTTCACCCTGACCATACCGATGCCGGTTACCCATAACCATCGTCAGTTCTACCTAAACCGGCATCGGTCGCATTCAACCATTGCGATCTCTATGTTTTACACCTTGACCAAGAACATACCCAACAACCACCCTACCAGTTGACCTAAATAACCCAAAATATGACCCTAACCAGTCCCAGAACCTTGATAGACCCCTCACCTCTCAGATCCAACTATATCCTAGCTTGTTGTGATTGGATTTTCTTATTGTATTTGAATGAGATACCTAAATCATATCAACTACAGTAGGACCTTGTTTATTTCTCACATTAACTTGTTTTAAATAGTGGATTGACAGCCGTCTAGGAAGTATCACACTTCCTAGAACTAGCATATGCTAGGCAGTCCACTGTCATATATCATTTAACTATATTTTTGTGGTCTTGTTTTCTATTACAGGTAGTTCCTCCTAGCCAAAAGGAAGCTCTCACATTCATCTCGTGGATCAATAAGTTAGAATGCATGAAACAACCATCAACCAACCAACATTTAACAGTATTCCTCCTTGGCCCTTACCCTTATCTCTGCTTTCATCATTTGAAACACCATGACACTAAAGGTAAAGAAACTATGATATTGGAATGAATGGCTTTATGATAAAAATGGAGGAGCATCGATCGAGATCATAATACCATGCTGGATCGGAATGAAAGGCTTGATGCCAGGAGGACGGTGGTGGATTCGTAGGTTGATGCCATGGGTAGATGGGGCAAGTTCCCTCACGGAACATGTTATATATGCAGATATCTTGACCACTATAGGCGTGAATGTCCCGAAAATATTACATGTTATTTCGTAAAGAATCATAGTTATGAGGAATGGTGGACTTGTATGAGCATCTTAGTAAGTAACATAAACAAGAAAATAAAAGTGCATGAAGGATGCAATTCCATGTGGAAAATAAGTGGATGTCCAAGTTAAAACCAAGATTCGAGGCATTGCAAGTAAAGATCACTACTTGCACCAAGCGGTGTGTACCAAAGAAGCATTGCAACAAAAGCCTACCATCACTAAGGAGGAGGTTCTACATGCACGGTACCTAGATCCTACCCATCAAAAGGAGGCTTATTAAGAAACCATGGAGGTACTCGAGACATCTTTAGGGTGAAATACGGTATTTAAAGGAGCAATGTTGGACCCTAGAATATTGGCCAAGTATGAAGGCACATAGGTGCACAAGGTCACAAGCTTATGGAATGGCACACAAGGAAAAAGTGCACAAGAGAAGGGTATAAGGAAGCATGTAGCACACGTGATGCGTGAAAGGATCGGGACTTAGTCATTTTGGACGTCTGGAGTAGAACACATGAAAATCATGACCTGGTTACATGTGGATAAGATGCCAGCCTAACAACAGGTTGGCCTAGGATGGAGCATACTTGTGATGGAATCTTCCAGAAGCACATCATGGAATAAGGTGGAGAGATCAGGCCTAGAGAAGCATGCTCACATGGAGGACCATATTTAGACACTTGGCACCGGATCTGAGGATGTTGGAGGATGGGTTAGCAGCCCAGAAAACTATAAATGCGATTGCCTACAGAGACGAAGGACACAGATACATATACACATAGAGATAGACATCTAGAGAGTGAGCGGAGCTCTGTAGAAATGCTGCGAGGACTCTGTCAGTGAATGGTTGTATTCAGGAGAGAATGCATTAGGCCTAGGGGTTGTAAATTTTCTTTTGGGAAGCGTAGTTACATTAAGTCCAGGTCAAAGAATGCATGACTATGGTTTGCTTCTCTGTGACCCTCTATAATGGTTCCATGGATGTAATAAGGTTACCTGTTATAATATATACATGAATATCAATGGTTCTAATGCATATTTCTCTCTCATGAGTTCTCTTTCCTTTCATGCTAAGTATGAATGCTTGTATATTTCTTTCTATCATAATACATGTTATAGATTCTATTAAGCACTGATCTGAAGTGACTGCAAGGATCTAGAGGCCGTTCTGAGCCCTATGGTTCTTGTATGTCTTCCCCTCTGAAATCTCTTACACTAATCATAGATGATGTTTCCCACTAAACTCACATAAAAGAGAGACTCGGTACTTGCGCGTTCCTTGGGTGAGCACCTAGTTTTCGTTAGGTGATAGGTCGTGCTCATGGGGTTCCTTTCTTTTGTGATAGGAGTAAAAATGACTACATCTTGGTTCCATTGTCGGGACCTCTTTTCAAAGTTGTAGTGGGATTTAGCATACATCATGATCTGTGTAATGAGTAATGACAAAGTGGTTAACATTGGAAAATGTTGAATCGTGGTTCAAAAGCATGGAGGATGAATTTTCTTAGAGATTTAGCACTAGACCTGAGTTTAATGCACGTAGATGGGTATAAGAGAATCTTTACCATGATCTGTATGCATTTTTTTCTATTGTTTCCCTATGGAACTATATGAATGGCTCTCAGCCTATCCTTTTAGATTAAGTTGGTGTTGTAGATTGCATGTGTGGACCCAAGAAGAGTACCAAAGGCTACAGGATGCAGATCTAATGTGGACCCATGCTGTGGATCATTGGTGGAAAGGAGTATTGGCTAGCTACACTCTAGAGTATGCCATTTCCACATATTCTTGTCTGGAGGTTACTGAGTTTGAGTTTCTGAGGGATCCCAGAGGATCATTTTTACGTGTTGTCCCTCTAGCTTTGAAGATCTTGATGATTACCATGAGTTTAGAGGCTTTCCCAATGGTCGGCTAAACCACTCTAAGCGCTGGCAAGGAAGCTAGGGTGGAGGAAGATGGCAGATGTTGTAGTGGAGAAAGAAAGGGAGGAGAGACAACTCAAGTATGGTGAAGCATGTGAAAGGGAGATTGCTAGATGATGTGAGGTTGCAAGTGTGATGGATGTATGGTGGTAGATGTTGCAAGAAGGATTTGAGGTTCACGCTGAGGATGTGGAGCCTGAGCAGTCTGTGTGACCCCATCTTGGCAAGCGTGTGAGAGAAACCCCTTCGGCTTCTGATGAGAGTTCGTCACACAGAGAAAGAATAACCATTGGTGTGCATCTGAGCCCACCCAATGACCGGACCACCCGGTGTGCTTGGTTTTCTAGATCAGGGAGATAATATTGCTAATCTAGTTGATTACATTGGAGGTGATTGTTCTATGCCCAAGAGGTATAATTTCTCATTTGGTACTTCTATGGCTACAAACACCAGCCCAGTGTTAGGACTTTTCAAGAAAGGTATAGGCACACAAGTGTTTGGTCTCACATCTAGAAGTGGCATGGGGTATACTATTGGTAGTGGGGCATTGTTACAGACTGTAGGCGCACAACTCAATAGAATTGTGGGAACCCTTGGCGCGACCACTTCAGGACCTGGTGGGCCTGGTGGATCTGGTGGTTCAGGAAGAGTAGGAGCTAGTGGATCTGGTGGATCTGGTGGTTCAGGACCTGGTGGGACTAGTGGATCTAGTGGTTTAGGACTTGGTGGACCTGGTGGATCAGATAGTGGAGGAAAATAAGGTGGAAACCAAGGATCTGGCGGAGGAGGATTTAGACCCTAACCACCCCCACAAGTTTTCTTTGAAATGTATCTACATTTTCCTGATTATAGAGGTATTGAGGATGCTGCAGAACATGTTCACAAATGTGAATTGCTATGGCATGCGAAGGGTGTCACAACCCCTAGAACAATGTAAGGCTAGTCAGTTTGTAACCACATTGTAAGGGCACACACATATGGGTATAGGAAGTATGACTCTCATTAGATGCAGTAGGGATTATACTACCTTAAAGAATGCATTCTTGGTGGATTTCCACATTCCTGAGTTTGAGCAGAAGAGCATCAATGCTTTGAAGGAAATTCAACAAGGAATGGCAGAGAGTGTGTGGAGTATGATGCATACTTTAAGAATCTCTAATATAAATTATCATATGATATTCATCCTTCACAACATGCACAAAGTGGTTTGTTGGGGATTGATCACCCCTTTTAGAATGGCCTTATCTCATAAAAATTTTATAGACCGCGCGAGGCATTAGAGGCTTCCCTATGTGTCGAGGCTATTGGTAGTGTTGATACTAGCATTAGCCTATTCTTGGAGGCTCAGACATCTGCTTTGCATGGCCAAGCAAGCAAAAATTGTCTGCAAACTCAACCCATGAAACTTGCAGTGGTTTGTGGTGCACAGATTGTGAGATAGAGGGGCACGTTAAGGATAATTTCCCCTAAAGGATAGTACATGCTATGGTGGTAGAGTGTGAGATTTTCATGGGGACCATGATGCAAGTAGATGTCCCTTGCTACAAGTGCACAATCAGGAAGAATGTATCTTGTTATTGTAATATTTTCACTTCTACAACCCATGATACTAAGGATTGTAGGCTCATTGATCAAATCCATGAGGCCATCGATCATGGGGTGCACCAAACTAGTGTTACAAGTAGTTCCAAGGGTGATGATCACCGTTATGAGGAGCGTGCAGATGGAGGCACACATGGAAGAGGTTTTTGAGGAGGATTCTGTGGTCATGGTAACCATGGAGGAGGAAGGAATGAGTTCCCGTGTGGAACCTGTTTCAATTGTGGGTCTACAGAACATTACAAACATGAATGCCTAGACTGTTGCAGTTCATGTGGTGCGGAAATAAGCATAACTATGAGGATCGCCTAGAATCTGTTGAACATATGAATCAACAACACCGGAAGGACAAGGGCACCGTAATGGTCGATCTCAAGAAGGTGGACATACAATGGATGCCCTGTAACACGAGATGAAGGTTTAGAACTGTCTTGTAACAATAAGGGAGAAAAATTCATGCGTGTAAGAGAGGTACCAAGACAAAAGAACCTGGTTTTAAGGGAGGAGGTTGTTCATGAAAAGCGTCTAGACCCCGCACGAAAAAGGAGATATATTAGGACACCATGGATGTTATTCAAAGCTTACAAGGGGAGATCCAATGTCTAAAGGAGCAATCCAGAAGGAGGGTGAGGTGCAAAAGGATGACGTGGATGAGGTCAAGGAGGTGTGTAAAATGCTAAGGCGGAGAATATCATTCCCTTGCTATGATCATGGTTGAGAGAGAAGATACCACGCATGAGAGGAGAGTGTGAGAGATAGGTATTGTATGTGAACCTTCCCCCTCATAGCCTCAACTATGACAAGGATATTACGTTGAATGCATTTGTAGATGGATGGCTCCTCAACAATATCCTCATTGACATAGGTGTGGAGGTTAACATTCTAACTTTGGATGCATGGCATCAGATGGGAAGACCCACATTACAACCATCTTCAAATGTGTTGTATATGGAAAAAAAGACTAAGGAAATTCCCATCGATGTCTTAAAGGATGTAGCTATTACTATCCAGGAGCCAAGTTTACTTGGGGACTTTAAAGTCTTGGCACTCACCAAGGTGAACAATTTCCCAACACTAATTGGGTTCCCTTGGTGTTACAAGAACAATGCATACCTTTGGTTCAACAAAGGGTACATTAGCTTTGAGAACAAGAAGGAATGGGTCATTATACCCCTAGCTGATGGGAAGTCGGCACCCTATATTAAACTATTGGGGGAAGAAGTTCTGGACATGATATATTTGTGCTTAATCAGAGACCCTGAGATGATACACCCTACTAATGGGGTTATCCAATTTGAAGATGCTCAGTCAGTGAGTGATACCACCAAGTATGGCATGTGACAATTGGGCGCATGGGACTTATGAATTAATGGGATGGTAGTTGAGAGGGTCGGTGACCAAGGTAAAAAAGGTGTGCATGGTTAGGCACCTTGGAGGAAAAGAACTGCCCAAGTATTCAAGAGGAGCCTTCCCTGAGATCTTTCTGCAGGAGGTGGAAGCTCAGTGGAAGGATGAGAAGGAACGGAGGGGGATGTTAAGTTATGTATTTCTTGGCACAAATTTGCTCAGGTGGTGGGCTACACATCAAGAGAGCCTTTTAGAGTGGTACGAGGTAAGAATTACTCTCTCTGTCAGATTTTCTAGGAGCAATATACCCACCATCATCAAGGGGTACCATGGGAAGGAGCCCACCTCTTTCTTACATGGGTACCATGAGCTGAAAGGCATTCAGCATTCCTTGGGGAGATGAAGATAAAACTCGAAGGACATTGTACACTGGTAGGAAAAGACCCTACCGGATGAATCCCAATTTGCGCGTGAAGGTTAAGGAGGAGATAGACAAAATGATAGCTTATGGGATCATTGAGGTAGTGGAAGAATCAAAATGGATAAGTCCAATAGTAATTAACATCAAGAAGGATGGGTGGATTAGGATCTATTTGGATTATAGGGAATTAAATGTAGTTTGTGTCATTGATCCCTTTCCGACCCCCTTCACTGAAGAAATTTTGGAAGGAGTCGCTAGGTGGGAAATCTATTCTGTATGGATGGATTTTCGAGGTACCACCAAGTCTTGATTGCAAAGGAGGAGGACTAGGAAAAGACAACTTTCACCACCGAGTGGGAAGTTTTACAAACACGGTCATGCCCTTTGGGTTGAAGAATGCGCATGTTGTCTTTTCACGCATACGATACAAACATTCTAGGACTTCATCCATAAGTTTCTTCAGTCTATTTGGATGATTGGATACTATATAATCTAGTTAAAGACCATTGTGACAATTTAAGGTTAATGTTTGAAAGGTGTAGGAAGTTGAGGATATCCCTCAACATCAAGAAATGTGTGTTTGCTACACCCTTTGGGACTATTTTGGGGCATATCATATATAAGGAGGGCTTGCTGGTAGATCCCACTAAGGTTACAGTTATTGTGGGGTTAAGGGAGCCTACTAGCCAGAGCACAGTGTGCAGATTCCTTGGGAATATGGGCTATTACAGGAAATTTATTAAAGGATATGCCAAGATCGCCGCACCTTTAGAGGAACTGCTTAGACATAAAAGTTCCTTCCATTGAGGAGAGGTGTAGTAAAGGGCATTTGATACATTAAAAGATAGGCTTATCACCATGCCTATTTTACATTTTCCCTCTTGGGACAAGCCCTTTCATGTCTATATAGATGCCTTAGGGACCGCCATTAAAGCGGTGCTTAGACAACCACTTGAAGGGATTATTGATCATTCTCTATGTTTTGCAAGCAGAAGTCGACACCAATAGAGAAGAATTATACCACAACTGAGCATGAGGCATTGTCAATGATCTACGTGCTTTTCAAGTTTAGACAATATCTGCTAGCAACACCCTTTGTGTTTTACACCGACCACATGGCATTAAAATATTTGGTGAACAAGCCCATCCTATAAGGGCATATATGTCAGTGGGTGTTGTTTCAAGAATTTGAATTCACCGTTGTAGTAAAGCCTAGAAAAATAAATTGTGGGCTTGATCATCTGTCAAGAATTGATTCAGGGGAGGACACACAGAGTATTGAGGAAACAATGCCAAATGCGCAACTGTTTAGGTTGCGTTCACTCATCGGACTTGGAAGAGATTGCAGTATTTTTGAAGGAAGGTGTGGCACCAAAAGGAATGAAGACTTTAGAGAAAAGTAGTTGGCCATACGCATTGTGCCCTACATGTTAATCAGTGGAGACTTATACAAGTTAGGACGTGATGAAGTTTTACGTAGGTGTGTATTAGAGAATGAACACCTGACCATCATGGAGGAAGTCTAGGTGGGCATTAAACAGGTGAAGCCACCGCACATAAGATATTAATGGCTGGTTTGTGGTGGGAGACCTGTACAAGGAGTGTAGAGACTATTGTAAAGCGTGTGACCACTGTCGGGGCATTGTAAACCAGAAAGAGAGATGAAATACCTTTGCACCTTATCCCTAGCTTGAAGCCTTTTGAAAAATGGGCAATAGAATTTTTAGGACCTATTACACCAACGACGCATAGGACTGGGTTACGTTATGTCATCACTTACATGGATTACTTGACAAGGTGGGTAGAGGAAGCTTTGACTAAAGATTTCATAGTAGCAATAGTGGTAAGGTTCTTGTGGGAGAACATTATCACGAAATATGGATGCCCATTGAGTTTGACCAGTGATAGGGGTACGCATTTCTTGAATGAGACCATGAGGATCCTGTTATTATATTTCATGGTAGCTCATCACAAGACTACACCCTATCACCCACAAGTAAATGGAACCGCAGAAAGCATTTAACAAAATATTGAGTCATACCCTGACCAAAATTTGTGATGTCGAAGACAAGATTGGGATGAAAAAGTATTAGTAGTATTATGGGCTTATAGGACAACGTATAAAAGGCTGAACAAAGCCACACCTTTTCAGTTGGTGTTTGGCACAGAAGCTATTTTACCAATTGAATTTATGTTGCCTTCTTTGTGAATAGCGCACACAGGAGGGTTAGCTAATGAATAAGCACTGGAAGAAAGAATTGATGAGTTAATGAAGCTAGATGAGATATGATCACTTGTCAGGTGAAGCCAAACAATAGAAAAAGCAAAGTAGATGGCTTGGCATGATCGCCACATTAGAAACAAAAAGTTTGAGGTTGGGCAGATCATGTTACTATATGATTCTAAGTTTTTGTGCCATCCGGGAAGTTGAAATTCCATTGGTTGGGTCCTTACACAATATCGTACATCCTTGGTTCGATGATGTGTGTTAATTACAAGCAATGTATGGGATGAAGTTTCTTGGACACTTCAATGGGAGTAGGTTGAAGCCCTACTATAAATAAGTCTTCTTGGTGTTTGTAAATAAGGTAGTTTTTTAGTTAGTTTAGAAGTTTCCTTTATGCATTTCCCTTTCTTGTGTTTCCCTTTCGTGTTGTTTTTTTGCGCCTTGGGTGCCGGTAACCT
The DNA here is from genome assembly GCA_018340775.1 of Taxus wallichiana var. yunnanensis. Classification (NCBI taxonomy): domain Eukaryota; kingdom Viridiplantae; phylum Streptophyta; class Pinopsida; order Cupressales; family Taxaceae; genus Taxus; species Taxus wallichiana. The sequence continues at coordinate 581,659,007 of CM031239.1, read as the reverse complement.
TATTGCTATTTTGGAGAATTTGTGAGTGTGCAGAGGACCACACATCATTTTAAGTGTGGGGTGGAGAAATGTGAAGGAGCACATGATTAGAGTGCCAAGAAAGTTGTGTTGAAAAGCCTTGTTGAATGGCCCAATTGAAAGAGGTGTATGAAGAGAAAAGATGGAAGAATGGTTGGTGCCAAGATAAAGCTACTTGTAGATCCCACATACTAAGGAGAAAGCACATTTAAGAAACATAAGGTAGGTGAGAGCAAGAATCAAGACAGAAGAAGTGCCTTCGGTGTGGGTTACACGCGCAAGAGTCTCCTGTCATGTTGGATTGGTTGCGCACAGAAGGTTGGAGGAGTTTTTACGCAAGGTTGGGCACATGAGTGAAAGCACTGAAGATAGGATTTGTTTGAAAAATATGCATTAAATGAAAAAAGTACGATGGTAGGTGAAGTAGCATTTAATGTTCAAAAAGAGAAAAACTATAAGTAAAGGGTCGAGGCACTTTCATTTTCACTTTGTGAAATAGAGAAAGAAGCGAGTTTTATAAACTAGGGTTTCCAGATTCGATCGTGCAAAGAAAGATCTATGAGATTGAAGCATGAGAAGCCAGTTTGAGTTTGCAAACTAGAAGGAAGGGGTTACACAGGCGTGAAAAGAGTTATAAGGAGGCGTCGTCTTGTGGAGTTAATTTGATCCCAGTTAGGGTTCAGCAAACTAGGGCACGAATTCAAGAGTTTTATATCACACATTTGAATTCGGAGGTTGGGATAAGTGGAAGAAAAGAGTAACAAGAAGGGAGTGGAGTGGTAAAAAGACCTCAACAATGGCACCCAAGAAAGGAAAGGAAAGAAAGGGACAAGGTTCTTGGCGAAGTGGAAAGCAAATCCGAGGTGATTGAGGCTTTAAGGAGCTCAATCAAGATTACCAAGAGGATGGACATGCTCAGAGACCTAGGAAAGGAGATGGAGAAGATTGTTGACACCTTGGGCACCCAAGGAATGGCTTTGAGTTTTAACGAGGTGAGCATATTATTCGGTGACCTCTATCGGAAGGCACAGAGTGAGGTCAACTTTTGGGACAATCTAGAGGCAGACTTACGGAGGGATTTTCCCAGCTTTCTAAATTGATTCCCCCCATTCTTCATTCTTTCCTTATTATTTCATTCCCTTATTCTTTTACAAAATGTAAGAATACACATTGGTTCTTTAAGAAATTCTACAGATCTTGGCTAAGTAGATTGTTTCCATGGATGAAGAATGGCATAGTGTGGGGTGATGTTGGACCCCTGGAATATTGGCCAAGTATGAAGGTGCGTAGGTGCACAAGGTCCCAATTATGGAATGGTGCGCAAGGAAAAATCATGTAAGAGAAGGGTATAAGGAAGCATGTAGCATGCGCGATGTGTGAAAGGATCGGGACTTAGTCATTTTGGACGTCAGTAGAACATGTGAAAATCATGACCCGGTTGCACATGGATAAGATGCCATCCGACAAGTTGGCCCAGGATGGAGCATGCTTGTGATGGAATCTTCCAGAAGCACATCATGGAATAAGGTGGAGAGCTCAGGCCTGGAGAAGCATGCTCACATGGAGGACCACATTCGGACACTTGGCACCAGATCTGAGGACACTGGAGGATGGGTTGGCAGTCCAGGAAAGCTATAAATACAAGTGCCTACAAAGACAAAAGGACATAGATACATATACACATAGAGATAGACACCTAGAGAGTGAGTGGAGCTCTGCAAAAATGTTGTGAGGACTCTGTCAGTGAATGGTTGTATTTGGGAGAGAATGCATTAGGCCTAGGGGTTGTAAATTTTCTTTTGGGAAGTGTAGTTACATTAAGTCCAGTGTAATGCATGACTATGGTCTGCTTCTCTGCGACCCTTTGTAATGGTTCCATGGATGTAATAAGGTTACCTATTATAATATATACATGAATATCAATGGTTCTAATGCATATTTCTCTCTTATGAGTTCTCTTTCCTTTCATGCTAAGTATGAATGCTTGTATGTTTCTTTCTATCACAATACATGCTATGGATTCTGTTAAGCACCCGATCTGAAGTGACTGCAAGGATCTAGAGGCCATTTTGAGCCCTATGGTTCTTGTATGTCTTCCCCTCTAAAATATCTTACACTAATCATAGATGATGTTTCCCACTAAACTCACATAAAAGAGAGACTCGGTACCCACGCGTGCCTCGTGTGAGCGCCCATTTTTTGCTAGGTGATAGGCCGACGTGCATGGGGTTCCTTTCTTTTTGATAGGAGTAAAAATGACTACAAGAAATCACGTAAGATGGAGCAAAAGAAAGCATAAGAGACGGTCCAATATGAGATGGAATATCCTTGAGTGCACTTATACTCGTCCACTATTAGGGAATTGGTTAAAGGGAAACACTGCATGTGCATGTATTGAGACTAGACAATAGATCATGCATGTGAATATTCCGCCTCGTACCCTATAATATGAAAAGGAAATAAATTTGAATGCTATTGTGGATGGGTGGATTTTGAGCAATATATTGATTTATACAAGCATGAAAGTTAATGTTCTTACTTTAGATGAATGGGTGCAAATGGGGAGACCTCCATTGCATCCATCCTCTAATATATTTTTCATGGCTAACCAAACTAAGGTCAGTCCCATCAAAGTTTTAAAAGATGCATCCATTACCATATAGGGAGCCAAGTTCATTGGGATTTTGAGGTTTTAGCACCGGCAAAGGAAGATAGCTTCCCACCAGTATTGGGATGTCCTTGGTGCTATGAAAATAATGCTACTCTTTGGTTCAACAAGAGTTATATCATCTTTGAAAACAAGGGGGAAAGGATTATTATCACATTAACAGATGGAAAATCTACACCCTATGTTGAACCCTTGAGTGAGGAAGACCTGAATAGGATTTATGTATGTTCCATTTGGGACCCAGAGGTGCATGAGCCATCTAAAGAAGGAATCCTTCGGTGGTTGGATGAAGAGTTTATTAGTGATACTACAATTGTTGCATGTGATAATTGGGCTCATAGCACTTATGAGTTGGTAGGGCACGAAGTAAAGAGTATATTTTCTAGGGATAGTAGACCGCATTATATCAAGAGAATAGGTAACAACTCGGTACCTCATTACACCGAGAGAAGGAGACCCTATGGTGTTCCTATGCACCATGGAGGACCAGTTGGAGAGAAGGAATATGCTAGCATATACCCTACACGGACAACAGTGCGTTGGTGGGTGGTCCACAAGGATAATCTTGTAGGATGGAATGAAATTAGGATTTCTCTTGCCACTAGGTTCTTCAGGAGCAATGCACCTACTCAAATATGCACTTATCATGGTAATCAACCTATTTAGCACCACATTTAGCAATGTGAGAGACTCTAGACAGAGGGGTAAGAAGATTTACCACCTTCGCTTTGGGTGCACAAGTTTTATTCCACTTTACAAGGTTGCGCACGTGCTTGGTATGTATATGTAGAACTCCATAGAGAGACTAGAAATTGGTAGGATTTAATTATAGGAATGACCCAGACGTTTGACTTATTCTCTACTAAACCTCTAGTAGAAGAAGCATTAAAGGTTATAAAATGCTTAACTATGGGGGATAGTGCCAAGGCGGAAGAACTCATTGAGGAGTTAGTTGACGACGGAGACTTAGGAGCATGTTTTGTGGAAGTAACAGAGGCTGATGCCACACTACTTCTGTGCACTTTCCTTAAGAAAGAAATAAGAAAAATGGTCTACTTAGTGGATGATGAGGAAGTAGAAACTATGGATATAGACCATTCAACAAGTAGGTGTGAGGTGTTGGAAAATGTAGATAAGACCACGCATGTCTATCATGAACCGATGAAGACAAAGAAAGTGAATATTGGATTAGATGTTGAGCTTAAGAAGGCCATAATTGGAGACTATTGGTCAAAATCTGAAGTGGAAAAAATCATTGTTACTACAGGATTATCGAGACTTATTCCTTAGGGGTACCATGAACTTAAAGGCATGCATGATTCATTAGGGAGATGAAGTTAAAGCTTCAAGAGGGTGTGTGCCCAAAAAAGAGACTCTACAGATGAACCCCAACTTGCGTGAAAAATTCAAAGAAGAGATTGAAAAAATGTTGAAGTCTGGAATCATCAAACCCCTGGATGAGTCAGAATGGGTTAGTCCAATGGTGATCAATATCAAGAAGGATGGTTGGATTAGGATTTGTGTGGACTATAGGGAGCTAAATGTTGCATGTGTGAATGATCCCTTTCCTACGCCATTCACTAAGGAAATACTAGAAGGCATTGCAGGGCATGAAATCTATTCATTTATAGATGGGTTCTTTGGGTATCATCAGGTTAGGATTTCAAAGGAGGATTGGTAAAAGACTACTTAGCTTTTCCTATACTATGATGCCTTTTGGACTGAAAAACGTGCTTGTTGTCTTTTCGTGAATAGTTTTTCATGCATTTAAAGACTTTATTCACAACTTCTTGTAGGTTTATTCGGATGATTGGACAAAGTATGGACTTATTAAGGATCACCGTGACAATTTGAGCTTAATTTTTGAAATATGTAGATGGTTGAGTATCTCTTTAAACATCAAGAAGTGCATATTTGCTACACCATTTGGAATACTGTTAGGACACATAATCTTCAAGGAAGGTTTGTTGGTTGATCTAGCTAAGGTTACAGTCATTATCGGCCTGAAAGAGCCTACCAGTCAAAGTGAGGTGCATGGATTCTTGGGTCACATGGGGTATTATAGGAAATTCATAAAGGAGTTACTTGAAATGAAAAGGTACATTATACTTTGGGGATAACCACAACAAAATTCATTTAAGACATTGAAGGATAAAATTACTACCGTGCCTATTCTCATGCTTTCCTTCATGGGATCAACCATTCATGCACATGTGAACGCCTGCAGCACGGCCATTGGCACAGCGTTGGCTCATCCTAGAGAAGGTATTATAGATCATCCTATCTACTTTGCTAGTAGAAAGTTGACTCCTGCATAGTAGAATTACATAACTATAGAGCGTGAAGCTTTTTCAATGATCTATGTGCTACATAAATTCAGATAGTACCTTCTAGCTACACCATTTGTATTTTATACAGATCACATGGCATTGAAGTATTTGGTGAAAAATCCCATTTTACAGGGGCACATATGTAGATGGGTACTCTTATTTCAATAATTTGATTTCACAGTTGTGGTAAAACCAAGGAAAAGTAATTTTGGACCAAAACATTTATCCGATATCAGTCGGAGAGAAGAAGCACAGGAAATTGAAGATACCATGCTAGATGCACAATTATATAGGTTACAATGAGTGCCATTGGAATTAGAGCACATTGATGTCTTTTTACAAATAGGTATGGCACCAAAAGGAATGAAACCCTTAGAGAAGAAATAACCTGCTATACACACGTAACCGTATATATTGATTAGTGGTGACTTGTACATGTTAGGTCGGGATGAAGTATTGTGCCAATGTGTACTGGAACACAAGTGCATAGATATCATAGAGGAAGCTCATAGTGGTATTACACATGGCCACTATGTAGGTGAAGCCACTACATGTAAGATTCTACTTGGCTTGGATTATGGTGGGAGACCTTGTATAAAGATTGTAAGGCTTGTGATCACTTTATCGCACCTTGGGAAACCAGTCAACGAGATGAAATGCCTTTAAGACCTATTACTAGTGCGTAACCATTTGAGAAATGGGCTATTGATTTTTGGGTCCTATTTCATCATCTACGTGTAGGACTAGATCGTGTTATATAATCACTTGCACAAAAATCTGAAAAAGTGGGCGAGATATGATTTCTACAAAGGATTGTATAACTTGCTATAACAACTAGGTTTCTATGGGAAAATATTAATACAAGGTATGGATATCCTTTGGGTTTGACAAGTGATAGGGTCACACATTTTCCTAAATGATACGATCATAATTTTATTGGATGAATTCATGATTGTACATCATAAGAATATACTATATCATTCTTAGGAAAATGGGATTACTCAGATTTCAATAAGATTTTGAGCCAAACATTGAAAAAAACTTTTGGTGTTCAAGGAAGGATTAGGGTGATAAATTTTATACAATACTTTGGGTGTATAGAATAAAGTACAAGTGGCTAAAGAAGGCCACACCTTTTCAATTGGTGTTTGGCACGAAGGCTTCTTCCTATGGAATTCATGTTACCTTATGTGTATTGCGTGTCTTGAAGGTCTAGCTAATGAGAAAGTGTGAGAAGAATGCATTGACAAGTTAACTAAGTTATATGAGTGATGAGAAGTTAGAAGCAAGAGAAAGCAAGGAAAAAGCATGGCATGGTAGGCACATTAGGGACAAAAAGCTTGAGATAGGACAAATGGTGCTTCTCTATGATTCTAAGTTTCTGCACCATCTAGGAAAACTCAAAGTACATTGGTTAGGGCCATATGTTATCACTCACATACTTGAAACATGAGCTTGTCGCTAGAAATCCTTAATGGAATACATTTATCTAGTTACTTCAATGGGAGTAGGCTGAAGCCCTACTATAAATAATTCTTCTTGGTGTTTGTAATAATACAATATTTACATTTAGATTAGGTTTTCAATTATGTATTCCCTTAATTTATTTCCTTCTTCGTCGCTATGATTTTTCAATTTAGTTGTTGTTTTTGAAATAAGTGTGTTTGCACGCCATAAGATAATTACCTTTCATAGTATTTTTATGCATAGAGGACTGCACATACTATTTGTGTGGGGTGGTTGTTGAGAAATGGGTACACATAAAGGAACAAAACTGACTACAGGTGTTATTCAAAGTTTGAAGAGTTGGTGAAAAGAAGATTGATTCCAAATGAGGACCATGGATGGAGATAAATGAAGGAATAATATAATGCAAGGTAAGCAGAGACTGTGGAGACTACCAGGAGAAGGCGCAGTGATGAGGTACTCAAGTGCATAGAAGTGCGCTGAAGAGAAGCTTGTAGCCAAAAGGTAGGAAGGTGCACTAAAAGGTTATGATTGAGTCGCGAAGATGTACTGTGTGGAAAATTGTCAAAAGGGTCAATTAATGAGGAATGTTGGTAGGTGAAGGAGCAATAAATGCACCAAATTTTTGAAAATCTATATAAGGGAGGGATATGAGTTCATTCTTACCATTGTAAATCACAAAAATTTGAAGAGTGTTGAGGTGTGAAGAGTGTGAAACCAGATGTGAGAAGCATATTTGTGCGTAGGAGAAGCTTATGTCCCCGTTGGTGAAGGGTTTGAGTGAAGCAGAGAATTTGAAAGAACTGGGGCACACATTTTTCAACTAGGGCACGTGGATTTAAGCTAGGGTTTGAGGTTGCACATTACAGAAGCTAGAAAATGAGCATTTGAGGAAAGAACATTGTGATTTATAGATGGCACCAAAGAAAGCACCTACCATGGGAGAAAAAGGGAAGAAGAAGGTGGAAGCAGAGGTTGAAATTGCTCCCGAGAATTTTTTTGAAATGCAATACCCAAAAGGCATAATAGTGGGACAAGAATGGGACTCTCACATCCGCAAATGCAATATTAGTGACTACAACCACCACACATCAGAGAACAAAAAGGAATTAGATGCGCTATTGAATACAAAGAAAAACAAGTGCACAACGAGGATATGCCAGTGTATGATGATGTGGGAGAGAAGCTACTAAAGCATATTGGAGTTTACCAGTTATATGAGCTTCCCTATTTTGGAAAGTATGAACCTTTGTACCAGTGGCTGATGAGACTAGTGCATGAGGATTTCTTCTACTTTTTCAGGCATAGGGTAAGGATTATAGCCACTTTGATTTCCACTATGATAGGATTAAGGGGCACAAGAGTAGACTTGAATAGTGACCTGTTAGATAAATCATCCATCTTGGAGACGCAAAAGGATTTAGGATACACCAAAGGTCCACGTAAAATGGATATAGATAAATTGAAGAAGCATCTCGTTGTATAGGTAGTTGCACATTTGGTCACTAAGTTAACTGATCAAGAGAGGTGGTCCTAGGTGAACAAAATGTGGCTACACATTATAAGGAAAATGTCACAGGGAAAAATCTACAACATATCAGGCTACATTATGGACACAATCATCTAGGAGGCATGCATGGTGAAAGAATTAGTTTCGGAATTATCTTATTGTCCTTAATATTTTTGGAAATTTACACACCTGATGGGCCAAAGAACAAAATTTGGGAATACCCCATGTAGAACAAGTCTCTGGTAGAAAGGTTTGAAAATTACTTGTGTGAAGGTTCAATGAGTGGGCCATTCAAGCAAAGGGTGGAGATGTGGTATGACAGGCTCCACATGGATTTTGAAGAAGAGTGGCACATCCCCAAGGATTTACCTTTAGTGGTGGGCAAGGCAGTCCAGTTCACAGTGTATCAAGCACTTTTGCATCACATGGTTTGTGATGAAGGATGGTACTTGGAGCCCTTGGTGTAAGCTGTCATATGCCTTCACAACATGTTACTTCTAGGAAGTTGTCCATCGGTTCAACAATGTGTGACGCTTGGAACTTTGTTGCAAAAAGGTAGACTACAACTACCACACACTGCGTAAGACCTATGTCTATCTAGGGAAGACTTCCTACATAGAGAGGCTGATTTCAGACATGATAAGCATGAAGACTATGAGTTTGGAAATTGGAGAAAGTGGGACACACTTATCTACCTTCAGCTCAAGTCCAAGTTGGAGGGAAACAAATATGTGGAAAACAAGTTCCCTCTACTAGAGCCACCTAAGGGAAAGCATACAATGGATAATATACTAGACCTAAAGCCCACTAAAATTGTAGAAGTATATGATGAGGAGGAAGAGCGTGAAGACAGTGGTGGCTTGGTGTATAGGGGACGAAGACAACCCTCGGACAAGGTAGAATCTAAGTGTGCAAGTACTCTACCCCAGACACAAGAAGAAGGGGATGAAGAATTAGAGGTTGGAGAAGACCTTGAGGAATGCTACTTTAAGAGGGTGTTTAGGATAACAAGGAATCAAGGCAGTACTCCCTAGTCATGGAGTCATCTCATGGAGAGAAATCTATGAGAGGAGGTTTACATTGACTCTTCTTTATTTGGGAATGAATCTAATGATGACTCATCACAAACCACATCTCGAATCTCATATATCTTCTTTGTCTCGGGATCCATGAGACGATATGATTTCGAGGTATTATTTTACCCCAAAAATATTTAATGGATATTTTTTACATCTTTCTTGTTCCTCTTCTTACTCAGGATATGCATATATTGTTAGGAAATAAGGGATAAAATATGTGGAATAATCCCTCACGAATCGCAATGAGAGAAACTAATATGCAAAAATTATTACAGATCTCAAATAAAATTACAGAATAAAATAACACAACACAAAGAGACAGTATTTAACATGGTTCACCCAATTTGGGCTATGTCCACAAGAATCACTTGCTCAGATTTTATTACAAGTCACCACTCTCTCAATACAATACCCAGATCCGTTTGGAGCTATGCTCAACAAACTCTACAGAATTCACAGCCGAATTCAAAACACATCTGTAATACATTTGCTTGTACATCTATCATATGCATAAGACCATATAAATAGACAACTGCTTAAGCAATTTTACAAAACCGTGGGTATCAAAACCATGGGCAAAACCCGTCCCATAAACCTATGGGTCAAAAAAACTCACCCATATGAGAAAAGCACGTTTCCTGATATGTCGGGTGCATTTTTTGAGGCCAAAAAAATTTTACGCCTAAAATTTTTTTACCCTCGCTACTGGGGCTGCCGGCCCCAAACCCGGTGATGATACTATTGGTGTCGAATCGCAGCACCCACAGGACTCTGCAACACGATGGGTTGAGACTCTCGGTGCGATTGCACAACATGGAGATTTTCCCAAGTGTGGACCTTGCGAAATCGGAAAAGCTCTCCGAGATGAAGGCCGGCTCCTATTCCTCTGCTCGGATGCACGAATAAAATGCAGAGGTTTACCAAAACCTAATCTAACTTGCCAAGGAGACAGGGTAGAGAATGCATAAAAATAAAACCTAAACTACGAAGGTGATGCACCGAGGAATGTTAAACACTCGTTTTGCAAATTTAACACAGACCACAAAGATGCAATACAAACATCATGCACAGGTAACCAAACTGCAATAAGAGATCGAAATGGCAACAAAAAATACATGAGAGGGTCGAAAAATCAATCACAAACATATATATATTATTTCTCAAGAGTCAACACAATACATTGCAGTGGCCAAGAGGCAGAAGAAAAACTGGTATTACAACCCATATGGGAGGTTCGAAAGCTCCACGAATTCTCTTGCAAGCAAGGGAAGAAGGGGGATGCAAAACAAAAATGTCCAACCCTTTTTAAAGAGCCTCTCTTTTCCATTTATATGAGGAGAATGAGGGAGAAGAGAAGAATTTGGAATTTCCCCAACCACCTCCAAGACTGCACCTAACTTCAACAAATCATGGCGGTAGGTGAGAATCTCAACAAACTCAAAAATGGCGAAACCACGTCGGGGTCTTCCGCTTTGTTGGGCTCGGATCTCCCTCTGCGCATTTACATCGGGCTTGGAGGATGGCTCGACATGCTGCTTGATGTTTGCGTTTTCCCGAAACCCACTTCCACCAGTATTTCCGAGTTTTCCTTTGTTTCGGGGGCGGAAGATGAACTTGCATGTGCATCGGGTTCGGAAGGTTGCTCGACATGTTTTCACCCCGTGCTTCCCGCCGTGTTTTCTCGACTCCGAGACCCGATTTCCTTTGATGTCGGGTTTTCCAACCCCTCCGACATGCCTTTGATGTTGGGTTTTCTAACCCCTCCGACATGCCTTTGATGTCGGGTTTTCCAACCCTCGACATGCCTTTGAAGTCGGGTTTTCCAACCCCTCCGACATGTTTCTTCGCCGTGTTTTCCCGACTCCAAGACCTGATTTCCTTTCATGTGTCTATATTTACCCGAGGGTAAATATATACAACAGAATACATGAAAAGTGTACAGTACTCTTAGTGTATAGTGTTCAACACTTTCACACATGAAAATAGGCTCCACAACCTAACATATATGATGTACAACCAAACACTCTCAAATGGGAGATCGAAGTATTATGGATACTCCATACCTCTTCTAGTGTCTTGTTCTACAAGATATATGTAGGTGCCTAGTTAAGAAGATATACAACTATCTTGACTTCTTCTTCCCAAAATCTTGTCTCTAACATCGTAGTGGAAAGCATGCAATAATCCATATCCATGAAATTTTGATTGTGACATTTTGTAATTCCATTCTTCTAGGGAGTATAGGGAGTTCAAGTGATGTGTGATGTCGTGATCTTTCAATAATGCCAAGAATTTATTTAATTTGAATTTCCCCCTCAATCTGAGTGAAGGACAAGAAGGGGCTTCCCAATCTTCTAAAAATCACCGATAGAAGATCTAAAAATTAGTAAATGCTTCACTCTTCTTTTAGAGATAGAACACCCATCTAATACGATAATAGTCATCAATCAACAACTGGAAGTACTGAAATCCCTTAAATGAAGTAGGCAAGGGTCCGTAAATATAAATATGCACAACCTAGAAACAATTCTTGGCATGGAAAGTACTCGAATCGAATGATCTTGAACTTTTTTTCCCACCAGGACATAAAAAATAGAGAGGTAGTGAATGGGAGAGTGGAGGAAGTCCTTTTACCATCTCCTTATAACTGATTTAATAGAGGGATCTGGTAGAAATGTGCCTATATTGATAATGTTAGAGTGCAGTAGACTCCACTATGGAGGTGGATAAAGAAACTTCAGAGGATGAATTTTCATCTAATGCAAATAAAAATCCTTTAAAAATATCTAGCAAGTATCATACCTTCTCATGAGATAAAACATTATTTGATTCCTTTCTAAACCATGAACTCCACCTTGAGCTTGTGATTTAATAGCTAAGAGATAGACATGAGATTTATGGTCAATCTCGGAACATAGAGCACCTTCATGAGAGTATAACTTCTCATCCCGAGAGGAATGGTGACATTACCTATTCCTTCTACAACATACTCCTTGTTGTCTACAATTTGAACCCAATCTCCAATGGGTTTAGCAATCTGTAGACACCAATTTTTGGTATCGCTACCCCTCACCCCACATTCACTTTCGTCATCTTTTATACATACATACCTATCTTTCATTCTAATTCTCTTTCATTCCTAAATTCAATGTATCCCACTTACCATTATTTCCACCATTTAATCAATCTTCCCTAATCATTCATAATCACTCTTAATTATCCCCAAATCATCATTTAATTTTTATCCTTCCTAAATCCTAAAAATTATCCTTTCTAGGCCATAATTTAATTATTTCACCTCTCAATGGCCTCCATTTAATAATTTCCACCCTCCACCTAGTCACTCATCCTATGCACCCCTACTTTTCCTAATCCTTCAAACCCTAAACTACCCTCTTTAATCCCATTTTCCCTCAAGTTGGGCATCATTCCACTGACCAAATCAAGGGTTCCCCATAATCAACACAAAGTGACCCATCCGGGTCACTTTGTCTACCCTATAAAGCCACCCTTACCTCTCCTTTTATAAGGATGCAATTTTGAAGTCTTCAATTTTTTTTTATCTTAATTTCACTTATTACTTTCTCTGCAGCTTCTATAGCCATCTTAAGGATCTCTTGCAGATATTGTGACCATTATTGGGATATTTGAAGCCTTATTTTATCATTTTATGTTTGGGTCCTCTTTTGCAACTATCATCATAATCATATCTTGTGTAGGTTCAACTGTCATTAGGAGATTTTTGTCTCATCCATTTTCACCCAACCCTAGTTCAACCCCAATCGCCACCAACCTAGCTCCCATTTTTTTCCCTTCTATCATTTGGATCCCTATCCATCTCTTCTCCGACTCCGCAATTACCCACCCTAAGATCATATCATTCTAAATTTTTTCACCTCAAATCCATTTCTCCAACCCTTGATTGTCATCAACTTGATCGGTATTCATTACTTTCATCATCATTTTCATAATTTTCTTGCACTGGCCTGTTAGATAAAGATTCAAAGTGTGTTCTATAGTGTTGTTCCTTCATCTCGATCTACTTCTAGATCTAGATCAACCTCAAATCCAACTACATGAGGACATACAAGCTTGTTTTTCTACATTTTCTTCTTATCCCGCCTTTGATCGTCATTGACCATGCTCTCAAGGCTTCATTTTCCGTCAAGCCACCTAGGATCATTTTACTTCACTCCATTTATATCAAATGTGCACTTCTATCTTATATCTAGCATTTCAGTTTTAGTTTCATTCCAAATTCAGCATTTTTATTAGTGGTAAATGGTTTTAAAGGGGACCATGCCCCATGGTATAAAAGGGATCAAAAGCTAGATTAAACAAGAGTGTATCAGTGGGTTTTTAACCAGTGGGGACCACACCCCATAAACCAAAACCTACAAGAGATAGATAAAAAAGTTGAAAGAAAATCGGGAAACTTTGTCAACTCGAGCCAAAACACAACAAATAACAACAATACCATAATTGTTTAGTCATAAAAACTAGCATAGGAACCAGAAAATCCCAAAAAACCAAAAACCTAGGAGCTTGAGACCATCATTTGAGATAATTATTGAAAATGTTTTTAGCCTCCTCCATATCCCTAAAATTATTAAGATATGTTTGATGATAGGGGTATTTTCTATTTGATGAGATAGCCCTTTTCTTTTCTTTTCCATCTTTCCAAATGTCTTCATAGATGCCACTTACATCTCAATCTTGTTTTACCTATACATGAATAAAATCAAGTAAGCCTTTGTGCGTAGTAAGGTGGTCAAGTTGTTTTTTTATGATATGGTCCAAAGTTCCTTGCATGGTCTGCTACTTCTTATCAAGATCTTCAAGTTGTTTCTCCAAATTAGAAAATTCGGGTCATGATCCTCTTTACTATCCTCATTGAGTACAAATTATAAATCCTCACCTAGAGCCTTTATTTTTTCAAGTATGTACTTAACTTGGACCTTCAAATCATTATTGGGTGAGGTACCACTGCTCATTTTGGCTAATGCACATACGACTTTCAACAATGACCAAATCCTTCCTCTTGTTACTACTTGAAATAACTCTCTTGGCCGAAGGTGGGGAAGGAGGTCTTAGATTTTAAGTTCTAATTTTAGGCTATTGAGGTGGTTGGGAAGGGGTAATAGGGTTAGATGGAGCATTGGAAACCACATCATAACAATATTGGTGTAGGAGAAGTATGACACCTTGATGAAGGGGTAAACCTCTTTGGTGGGCATGCACTTTGAGGATAGATTTTCCTAGGGAATGAAGTATGTAATACAAGAGGATCACCTTTGGCATCATATGGAAGTGATTCAGTAACACAAGGTGGTGTAAAGGAAGGGTAGAGAAATGGCCCTCCAGTGTTATGTATCTAACCACCATTCTAGTAACCTCATCAAATGGGGTAGGAATGGAGGAACATACAAAACTGCCTTTCCTATCTTTAGGGTTTTAGTCCCTTCAAAAAAAAAAATCTATTCATCTTCCTTGTGAAATTTGTTTGTAATTTTTTCATAACTTTCATACCTAGGCTCATGAAAAAGGAAATAAGGTTTTTAGTAATAGGAAAATCCTTACCTTTGTAAAAACCTCTATCTTTCCAATGCTAGTAAAAGGTATAAGAAATGTAGTCTTATTTTCTCACTCAACAACCCTATATGTGATGACACATAACTCGAATGATTTGAGTGCTAACCCAAAGTGTGAAAAGGTACCAGGTCCCTCTTTGTTACTATCTTACCAGGGTGTTAGCATGCATATTCATAATAACCAGATCTCAAAGTGCATATCCCATTCTAACAATTAGATCCATGAACTCAATTTGGAAACACACATAATAAGTAAACATATAGATCACATAAGGATTAATACCAAATTCACCATATAATAACCATGAGAAGAAACATCAATAATCAATATCCAACCATAATGATCCATTGTATTAAATCATGAAAAACTAGTAGTTGAATACATACATAACATTATCATAAGTCATGTGCACTCATAAATCAACAATATAACTCTGTTACATATAGTCATTCATTCACCACCTAGAACTATGCAAATCAATACATATATAGGGGTGGGGAGTTTCCCTTCACCACCAATGAACTCTATTATTATCTCCCATTCTTCATTTCGAAATAAAAGTTCATTCCTCCAAAAATGGACTCTTCTTGATTGTAAAATTGTGCGTCACACACTCCATGTCTATATTTAGCCCAACACCCAAAAAGTGACTAAGTCATATACCTTTCTGCAATGATCCTTACATGCCCTTTGTTTCATCTCCCATGTAAAAACCTTGTTATCCAATGCGCTCATCTTGTTCACTCCTTCACGTGTTTCCTCTATATCCCTTTTGCGCACATGCATTTCCAACTCTTAGTCATTTTCAGTACCCAACATTACCCCACACTAGGTATGTTTTCCATCCTCAGCAACACTTTACTTGATCACACAAATAATGATAAAGAATCCTTCGATAGTCAAAGAATGAAATAATTTCTACATGACTTGCACCAAATAATGAAAGAATCTAATATTTACTAGGAAAAAAGGAGGGGGAATTCCCTATTCACCAATACTTCCAATGTTTTCCATCCCTCTAATTCCTTGCTTTCTTGAGTAAAGGCATCACCCACAATGGCAAGAACATCGGTGACACTCAAGTCCTCATCCCTTTCCTTTAGTGTTTCAACCAAAGTCTCCACTTGTTTCCTTGCATCAACTAATGCATCCATCATGCGCCTAACCTATGGGTAGAGTCCTTGTAACGTATTCTTAATTAAGGCTCTTATAAAATCAATTACTTCCCTCTTTTTCTCAACCTCGACCAATATTAATTATTTTTCTTCCATGTTTCCGTTGTTCTTGGCTTGGAACTCTTTTATATTTTCTTCATCGTTTGCAAAAAACAATCCCACTACATGATCTCAATCTTTGTAGTTTCCATAAACAACTTCTTCCATATCAGCAGTTGTATTTACTGCTTCAATTAACTCATTGTATTGTGTTATGATAGTTTCAATTTTTCCTTTTCCCATTGTTTATGCCACGCCAATACTTCTTTCATAGATTCTAATGCAAGAGGTGGCTATTGAGAGGTAATTATGCACATTAAATCCTCTAGACAATGAAAATTAGTTTTGTACTTGGTTTCATCAGGAGGGGCCAGATCCAAGTGTGCTAGTAAGATTACATCAGCTATGCATTCTTCTTTCTTATATGTCATGCGCATCCACCCTTTTTCTTCCCTCAACTCTTGTTTTAACTACACAATAATTTTATCTTTCTCTTTTATCTCCTTGTCTCTTTCTCTTATTTCCTTATTCTTTTCATCTAGATCCCTCTACATAAATCATATTTTTCTATTCTTATAAAAAAATGGCACCAACCTCCACCAATAACTTATTCAAAATATTACATTCTTACTCATCTAGAACTATTAGGAATCCAATATCGGATATGTATCACCAGAGGTTTCCACTTCTCTGGTATCTATTAATGAGTGAGCACTTACCTCGAACTCTGGCTCATCAATATGTGACTCAAGCACCCAAGATAACATCTTCCTTGTGTGTGGTAGTGCCTCATCCCTACTAAAAAATTACCAGAAAAATAATTGATCTAGAGGTATCCTACTATAATACCTAGCATGAAAAACTTTACTCGGTCTTCAACATATTACATTATTAGACCCGTGGAGTATACCTTGGCCTCCTATTCTTTCCACAAACACCCTTCGAGAAACCTACCATAAGAGATGTCCCCACGCTTAATGAATCAGTTTTTCCTTCAATCCTTTCTCCTTCACCTCATGCTACCTCATGCTCCACTATATGTTTGATAATTTTTACAACTTCCTTCTCTATCCTATGCTCTAGCTCGGGATCGGTGGTGTGCACTGGACCCATGCTCCGTAGTTAGTTCCAATTTTTCTTTTGTATTTTGTATGACAGGCACCCCGATACCTCCTTCATCCACATCCATAACATGGGTTTCCTTGTAGAGATCTATTTATCCTTTTGCATCTTCGATTCATTGATGGTGTACACATGTGGGATCACCTTTCCTACCAACTCTTCCTCACTTTCAGCCTCTTCTTCTTCTTGTTCTTGGTTCTTCATCTCCTCATAATCTGAGCTTGGTACTATCCTCTATTTCTTCCTCACTGGTGACCTTCCTCTGGAAGGATTCCTTATTATATATTTGTTTTCCTCAACTCCTTATGTGTTGATGTCTACCCTATAGGCATGTTATAACTAGGAGTCTTATCTTTACTTCCTCCTCACTTCCACTAAGAGTGGGAGTTTCTTTGCACTCATTTCTTATGTTTGACATTATTCTCATGTAGAGGGATCCTTAGGGATAGTCACATCATCTTCTACAAACACTCCATCTATAACCCATGGCCTTAGATAAATATATAATTTTTTTCCACTATTGAAACTATCACCAATGTAACAGTTTATACGATGAATGTTCTCTTCATACATACTTCTCCTCATATGCACTCTTCTTGGGATAGACAAGCATCTGAATAATGCCATGGTGCTCCTTATCTTCTTTTCTTATATCAATCCTTAACTTTCAAACTTCTTTAAACCTGTTCATAGCACTCTGAAAGTATTGTGCAAAAGAAAAGCAAATGGGAATTTGCACCATGGACTCTTAGTACCATTGTTCAATGTGAACTACCAAAAATAGAATTGATGATAGATTACAAACTCAAAAATGCCATCTAAAAGAGCCGTAAACTTGCTCATAATTTTCCATTCTATGATGAATTCATTGTGTAGCCATTTGTACCATTTATCTACTCATGCCTTGTATGCTAGTGTTACCGAATCACAGGTATATTTTGTAAATATTTTTTTAGGAGAGGGGTCTTCTTCAGGATACTCCCATATCTTATCCTTTGGCCCATCGGGCACCCCAATTTGAGAGAGAACTATCACTAATAGAACATTTCCAAATATGATTTTATCTCCATCGCGTGTAGATTCAATGATCTCCTTTGCTATGAATGAAGCGATGTTATATATTGTTCCTTCCACTATCTTCTTGCATACATGCAGCCACCATTTATTTACTTGAGTCTACCTTTCCTATCCGTTTAAAATTTTTGAGCAAGCATGTAGATATCCTTATGATGGGATCATTGAGTTTAGTTATATCCATCATTTACCCTCCTTTTTATACTCAAACTCCATAACAATATTCTTTACCTCAGTGTCACACACTAGGTATTCATCAAATGCAACCCATGTACCAATCATACCAAGTATATTTTTAGTCAATTACATGGTGATACACATCCTCCTACCCGTGAAGTAGAAAAATTCCTCGTGAACACATGACATTAGAGATTGGAACAATCTCTTACGCTTCCCAAAAATGAAATCTCATATAAATGCAGTATCCTAGCCTTCTCTAATAACCTCTTCCCCTTATCATCATACATGGGCTTATCATCTAGTGTTCTCTCCTCTGTTGGTTGAACAAGTTATGTCACCATATCACACCCTATTAAATCTATGAGATGATTATAGTCACTCACGGCCATGTTCCTAACATGAGACACCCACTCCTTTCCCATCAACACTCCATCTGGGTATTTCATTTCTATGTGTACCATTCTTCCTGGATATCTATGGTAGGTGTTGGATTTTCTTTTCCCTTGCCCTTCTTTTTTTGGTGATTTAGTCACTAATTTTCTTGGTGCCATTTTAGTTACGCATCCTCAATACTCTTATTTGTTCCTTGCTCTACCCTTAGTGCTCTAGACTTCTTTCCACGGACCATCGGCACAACAATGATACACTTCCTAGCTCAAATTCTATATTTTGTGCCCTAATATTTGAAACCCTAGCCAAAAAGTCATGATTCCTTTCAAATCCACATTGTCATTTCAACCTATAAGATTCTCTCCAATGGAACTCACACTTCACTTGGCCATGTTGTATTTCACACTTTGGTTAAATATTCTTCTACTCACACTCGATATCTAATTCAATCACTTAAGTTTTCCCTAGGTCACACAAAAGTAGTCACAAATTTCACGTAAGGTAAGGTAAAAATGATTTTACCCTGACGCTCTATTTATAGGTTTTCAAATTTTACCCACATTAATTACTTTCCAACTACCACCGTACACTACATTTAATTTGAATTTTCCACTTTCCCACCTTTTCCACATTTTTCATCATGTGTACTAGCTATAACCTTTAGGCACACAAACAACTTCCTCAACCGTAGACCTCCTTACACATGCTTCATGCATCGTAGTACATAAACCTCTACATCTTATACCAAGTAGTTCCCCATGCCACTTCCTACCTCATGTTACATTGTGCACTTATTCATCATACATGGATTTTCATCTGGGCATTTTCCTTATTATCACCATTCCTCTTATGACACCTTATCACTATACTTCAACAACCAACATCATCATCGACATGTGCGCTCCTTAGTTATTAGGCCACTGTAAACATCAACTCTCTTATGCATGTTTTTTCTTATAATCCACCCCACACTAAATGTATGCATGGTCCTCTATACATAAACTCAATATATAGTAATCAACAACTGGCGTGTAAGCACACTTATTATAACAAAAACTGAACTAAATTGACAAAGCATAACAACAATGAAAGGAAACACATATAAATAAAATGAGTTAAAAGGAAATCTAATCTAAGTGGAAACACTACCTTATTACAAACACTAAGAAGACCTATCTATATTAGGGCTTCAACCTACTCTCATTGAAGTAACCAGGTAATAAAGTGCCATCCAACACCTTGTAATCGGAAAGCGTCTCTAATTCCAATATCTTTGTTACAACAAATGGTCCCAACTAATGAACTTTCAACTTCCCGGGTGGCATGAAAACTTTGAATCATACAGAAGAACCATATTTCCAACCTCAAATTCCTTATTCTGAATATTTCTATCATGTCATGCCTTTTGTCTTTCTTTTTCTATCTTCTATCTCCATCGAGTAATAACATTCCGCTCATACAACCGCATCAATGCGTCTATGTATTCTTCAACAACTTGTTCATCATCCAATCCTCTTATGCACGCAATACATAGGGATGACAACATGAATTCCATAGGAAATACAACCTCCACACCAAACACCAACTAAAAGGGTGTGGCTTTATTCAATCTTTTATAAGTGGTCTTGTATGCCCAAAGTATAACAAATACCTTATCATCCCAGTCTTTCCTTCCAACATCATAGATTTTTGTCAACGTATGTCCCAATATCTTGTTAAAATCCTCAGCAGTACCATTGGCCTATGGATGATAGGGGTTTATTTTGTGGTGTGCCACCATAAACTCAACCAATAATATTTTGATAGTCTCATTAAGAAAATGAGTGCCCCTATCACTTGTCAATATCAATGGACATCCATACCTGCTGATAATGTTTTCCCATAGAAATATTATTATTGTAGCTACAATGAAATACATTGTAGGATTTTCTTCTTCCCACTTTGTCAAATATTATGTACAAGTTATAATATAGTGTGTGTCATTCCTACATGCGGTGGGGAAATAAGACCCAAAAATTCAATCACCCATTTCTCAAAAGGTTCAACACTTGCAATAGGCCTTAGAGGAATCTCATCTCTAGATCTAGGCTTCCCAAGGCATTGAAAATGATCACACGCCTTGAAATATTATTTAATATCCTTGTATAAGGTTTCCCACCAAAGGCCAACCATCAGAATCTTGCGCGTGGTGGAATCTCCTACATAATGACCTCCTGCAATTCCACCATGAGCTTCTTCCATTATTACCTCGTGCTCATGCTCCAGTACACACCGATGAAAAACCTTATCATGGCCTAACTTATAAAAATATCCACTAATCAATTGGTAAATTTTCACGCATATTGTAAGCTATTTCTTCTTTAATGTCTTCATTCCCTTAGGTTCTGGCCCAATGTAAAAATACTTCAATATATTCCAACCTAGTGGGTACACAATTCAATCTAAAAAGTTGTGCATATGAAATTGTGTCCTCAATGCTCTATGTGTCCTCACCAAAATTTATCCTTGATAAATGATCAGGCCTTGAGTTACTTTTTCTTGGTTTCATAACCACTGTGAATTGAAACTTATGAAATAGTAGTATCCACTTGAAAATGCACCCTTGTAACACGGGCTTGTTGAAAAATACTTAAGTGTCATATGATATGTAAAAATATAAATGGTGTAGCAAATAAGTATTTTTTGAACTTGTGCAACATGTAAATCATGGACAAAGCTTCATGCTCAGTAGTTATATAGTTCTATTCAGCTAGTGTCAACTTCCTGCTTGCAAAACAAATAGGGTGGTCTATAATTCCTTCACCTAGTTGTACTAACACAACATCAATCACCATCCTAGAATCATTGACATGAATGAAATGGTTTGTCCCACAAAGGAAAGTGCAAAATAGGTGCAGTGGTAAACCTTTCCTTCAATGTTTCAAACTCTTGTTGTTTTCCTTTTCCCTAATAGAATTTTCCCTTAGCCTTCAAAATTTCCTCTAGGGGCATGGAAATCTTTACATAACCCTTAATGAATTTCTTGTAATACCCCATATGACCAATAAATCCACACACTTCACTTTTATTGCTAGGTTCTTCTAATCCTAAGATCATAATGACCTTCGCTAGATCTACCAATAAGCCTTCCTTACAAATAATATGCCCAAGCAAAGTGCCAAAAGGTGTCACAAAGATAAATTTCTTAATATTTAGAGATATGCTCAACTAAATGTACCTCTCAAAAATAAGTCTCAAATTTTCACAAAGGTCCTTAACCAATCCATACACGGTCCAATCATCGAGATAAACACTAAAAATTATGAATAAAGTCCTAAAATTCTTGCACAACAATACAAAGGCACGTTCTTTAGTCAAAAGGGCATAAATATGTATACAAAACTTCCCCACTCAGTGGTGAAATTTTTAGTTTTCTAATCTTCCTTTGTTATGCTCATTTGATGATATCCTGAAAATCCATCAGTAAAAAGAGTATATCTCGCACCCCTATGACTCCTACGAGAATATCCTTAGTAAATGGCGTAGGAAAAGGATTAATAACACATGAATAATTTAATTATTTTTATTCCACAAAAATCATTATCCTCCCATCCTTTTTAATACTAATGACCATGGGACTCACCCACTCAAATTCCTCAATGGGCTCAATTATTCTAGACTTCAACATCTTATCAATTTCTTCCTTCACCTTAACACACAAATTAGGATTCATCCTGTAAGGTATCTTCCTAATCGGGAATGTGCCTTCTTTAAGTTTAATTATCATCTCACCTAAAGAAGGGTGTATTCATTTTAACTCTTGATATCCTCATGGAAATAATTCTTAAAATTCACACAAGAAATCAATAATCTTAGCCACCTCCTACTCCACCAACCAAAATCACCACTAATTATTTTTAAGGCTCTGCATTTGTCTTAATGTTACCCTTCTTTATTTTTATAGGATCATGATATGCACGCATATTCTCATTTGTTGTGTCCATCACCTCGTGTGTACCTTAAGTGTGGTTAACATCCAAGTTACTTTCCTCATCATCATTATCTATTTTTCATACCAGTTTAAACTTTACCTTTTCTTCCTAGGTGTGAACCATTTCTTCTTCTTCATTCTCTTCAAGTTCAAGGCACACCTCCAAATCCATCTCTCTAAACATATCTAATAGATGTTTCTCACCCTTTGCACTATCTCCTAAAGTAAGGTGTTTTCATTGACAAGAGGTTAGTAGAAAATTAATAAAAAGTATGGATCATACCTGAGGTCATCTCCTTCTAATTAAATGTCACCCATGTCAACTCTTCATGGGCATACCACACGCACATGCAACCACTTAGGGTGGAGTAGAACTTATGTACCCAAAGTGATAGTAGTAAGGCCTCCTTCCCCTCTATCCGAGTCACTCACACTTCGAATGTGGTGTAAAGAAGGGGAATTTCCATGGATTTCACATATCTATGAAGGTACATTTCTCCTTAGAAATATAGTAGAAAAGATAATTCTCACCTCTCATCATTCTAATAGGTTGTCTCTATGTGTAGTCCACCAACACGCTGCTATCTTACATAAGGTATAAACTAGCATATTTCTTCTATCATCCTCATTATTCCAATGGGCTTCCATGGCACACAAAAATGCATATGGGCTCCTTTCACCAGTGTACTAAGGTACTTGGTTATGACTCAAGTTAAAAATAGTGTGCGTATCCTAATCATGTGCGTAATAGTATTCTTGATCTCTCACCCAACTAATTCATACGTTCCATGCACCCAGTTATCACAAGCAATACTTGTAGTATCACTAACTGAATGAGCATCATCCCACTATATCACTCCTTTTTTATATGGCACAACTACCTTAGGATCTTTGATTGTACATGTGTATATCTTGTTCAAGTCTTCTTCATTCAAAGGCTCAACATTCGGGGAAAGCCTTTGCATCTTTCAAAGGTATAATTATGTGCTCTTATTTTTACTCAAAGCTAATGTATCCCTTTGTTGAAGTGTAAATTTTCATTATTTACATAACACCAGGGTGCCCAAGTAACGTTGGGAAACTATCTGCCTCTATGAGCTCTAATACTTCAAAGTCCCCAATAAACTTGGTTCCCTGAATCATAATAGTCACATATTTTAATACCCTAATAGGCTTAGTCGTAGTTATGTTTTCCATTTATAACATATTCAATGAAGGCTGCAATGGTGGTCTGCCCATCTAATTCCAAGCATCTAATGTGAACACATTAAATTTTTCACTTGTATCTATCATAATGTTTCTCATAAGCCACCCATCAATGACAACATTCAATGTAATATCTTTATCATACTCATGATTATGGGGAGGTATATTTTCATGAATTATCTACCTCTTGCACTCATTACCTGTGCGTGGTAATTTCTCTCTCAACCACTCTCCTAATAAGGGGATTATGTTCTCTTGATGCAACATTCTATAGACTTCCTTTAAATCATCTACATCCTTCTATGGGATTTCAACCTTCTTTTCTTGACTCTAAATTTCTCCTTGTAGATTCCTGATAACGTCTATAGTATCTAGGTAAACTTATTTCTGATGTTCAACATTAGGGTATTTTTCATTGATAAGTTATTGCTTTGTTATAGCTGTCTTATGATTTGGATGTTCACATGTGCACGTAACCTCAACGTGTGTGGTAACTAACACTAGTTGCAATTCATAATTCAGTCCAAAATTCAGCATCCATTTATCTCCATCCACGTATGTTGTATCTTAATCATAACTACTCCCTTATCTTATTTGTGATACTTGCTCATATGCTCATACAAGTCAGGGAATTCTTCAAATTTATGTTGTTTCCACACCATGAGAAAACCACATTCTGAGGGCACTCGTGTTGATAATGATTAGGATATCCACAAGTAAAACAAGTTCCTCTAGGAAATCCTCCTCTTCCACCGCTATGACCTCGGCCTATATATCCACCACAAAATCCTTTATTCCTATTATCCCCATTACTGCACCCTTCATTATGTTGTTCTCCTTGTTCCTTAGATCCACCTGCTACACTAGTTTGGCACACACAAATTTCAATGGCTTCATGAATATGATTAATCACTCTACGCTTTTTTTGGAATATATTGGGTAAAGAGAGGGTTTTAGAAGGTCCCACAACCTTGATACAAAAAGCCCATCAGGCTAGATTTAACAATAGTATAACCAAAACAAAATACCCACGAGGATTCCAAAAAGGAGAACGAAAAAGAGACAAGCCAAGAAGAGGAGCAACTAAATAAGCTTCTTCAGCTCAGAAACAGCATCTTTAGCTCTAGGGGAGCCCGATTCATTTGCAAGGAGATCCGCCAACTTGAGAAGCTCCGAACAGTCGTTTGCTAAGGCCATTCTGGTAGAATTCGTGAAGTCCTCCCAATCTTTGAGAGCTTTGAATGCACGCTGAAGCTTACACAGAATGGAGGAGATGATATCAGCTCTGTTCTGGTCCTTTTTTTCATCAGCATCAATATCAGCAGTGCTAAAGTCCATAGCAGGAGTGGAGAGAGGAGTGTCAGCAGTGGAATCTTTAACATTCGAGGGATCCTTAGAGCCAGCAGAAGGAGAGGGGGGATCCGCAACAAATTGATTGATATCACCCTGCTCCTCTTCCGAGGAGTCAGGGTACAGTTGAGCAAGCCCCAACAGATCAGCCGCACCAGAGAGACCCGGGCTAGAAACAGGAGAAGGAGCGCGTCCACTGGCATTGGAGTCTTCCAGGAAGAGGCACGAGATGGGGGTGGGAAAGGGGGGAACAGCAGCGGAGATGGGGGCTTCGCGGGGGGGGCTCACGATGGCCACGTCGGAGTCCGAGCCAGAGGAAAGGAGCAGGCGGCGGCGGCGCCGAGAGGAGCGATGGGAAGAGGAAGAGGGGTGAGAAGGAGGGGAGGGGGAGCGGCGGCGGCGGCCCAATTTGGGAGGAAAGCGGAGCAGGTCAGTGTGGGAAGCGGCGACGGAGAAGAGAAGGTAAAGAAGACCCTGGTGGAGGATGACTCCCTCGCCCTCCCGAGCCAGCATAACAGAGTGCTCCAGCGATTGAAAAAGAAAGGCAGCTAAATTAATCTTTCTCCCCCAACGGAGGTGGGAGAGAATAAACAGATGGGGGCCAAAAACCAGACGGTACCTACCGTCTATGGTGAAGTACCTCATAATGGCTTCCGCCACTCTATCCCAGGGCGAGGGCAGAGAGTCGCGGGTATATCCTGACATATATTTCCTTGGTCTATCCCCCGGTGCGTTGAATTCTTGTATCTCGGCGTGAAGGGAACGCCTGTAGTAAATATCGCCCGCAGCAGGGAGCCCGGTGGCATCAGCGATGGCGTTCGTTGAGATGGTAAACTTAGTGCTGCCAATTTGAACACGCCCTCTCGACCACGAAGCCGTAACAGCATAAGACACTAAGGCCGAGTAACCAGACATTCTTTCCAGAAAAGTAGAGATCCCATTTTCCACTAAGATATTCCAGACCTCGCCATCATTCCTAAGCGTCTCGCAACTGTCGGGCTCAAGGCGCTTCAATTGCCCCCCCATGAGAAGAATATTGGAGCAGTTACAGAGTCGGAGATAGGAACGGACGAGAGCCAGTCTGAACAAGATACCGGCAAATATATTAAAGCCCTGACGCCACCTCCTCGGATGATTAATGGGAGCATATTGCTCGTTCGTGCGGGGATTCGCTGCATCATAACTAGGCGCCTTGATCAGGAACCTCGTGTCAAGAGTCATGTCAAATAAATTTGCCGTATTCATCGCCGCCATTTGAATGGACCAAAGCGCCCAGGCCGAAACCCGGCTCGGCTTGAGACCACCCACGGCATTGGAGTGCGATTTTGGGCAATCGAGAGTTCATTCGGGAAGTTCTCAGTCCAAATTTGCTGATTTTCGATGAGGACACCCATGTTAGCCAGAAGATCCGCCGCTTTATTACCTTCCCGGAGGACGTGCTGGAATTGGACTTGAAGGAAGGATCTTTGAATGCTTCTAATATCAGCAATGATGTTTTTAATCGACCAGTGTCCAGGGTCATTGGAACAAAGGAGGTTTATGATGTTGAGGGAGTCACTTTCCACTTGGAGGGGATCATTGCCCACCTTGATAGCCATCTCAAGACCCTTGAGGATGGCTAAGGCCTCCGCACGATGGTTGGAACCAAAGTTGAAATTATGGGCAGAGGCAGCAACAATTAAACCCGAATAGCAACGAAGAATGGCCCCTCCTCCGGACATACCAGGGTTCCCTTTCGAAGCGCCATCCGTGTTGAGTTTTCTCCATCCCCTAGGAGGGGGAAGCCAGCAAATCGAATTCCTGTCAGAATGGGTTTTTTTGCACGGAATGGATAGAATCTGCTTTGCCACGCCGTGTGTGAAGCTGCATGAGTTTTTGCTGATATTTAGACCAAGTGGTCAGGTTGATATTTTCTTGGAGAGCCAGGCCAATCAGAATAGCCACCTGATCAGGATTGAGACTCTTATTTTTGAAGATTCTTCTGTTTCTTTCTTTCCATATGCCCCATAAACCATGCGGGAGGAGGAGTTTCCAAGCCAACTTTATCACTCTACTGAGCTAACGGTATCATGAGTATGATTTTTACAAATTTTACAATACATAGATACATTCTTATGGATCGCGTGTTACAAAAGAGGACATCTACTCACATCATAGTCTAGATGAAAAATCTTGCAATCTAACATCATGGCACACATTGATTTTCGGGATAGCTATCTTTGGTATGTCCTTCAAACTCACAATCTGTACACCATATCTCACTACATGTCTCATGAGATGCATTAGAAGAGATTTTTTCCAAATGTTTCGCCATAGCTGAAATTTTTGCTTCAAGAAACAAACTTACTCCGAAGGTGTCCAAAATCCAAGCTACCTTAGCGCAAAAATCTACTTCCAAAGTGTCACATGGATCCATAAAATTATTATGAGATAGAACCCTTTTGAAAAGATTTATTATCCCTCCAAAAAACCACTTAAATGCGAGAATAGTGTGTATGTCATAAGAAAACTTTGACAATAAAGTTTTAAAACACACGTCATACTCCTAAACAATTTCTGATAATCCCTTTTTAATTTCCTTAAGTGAGTTGATACTCTTCATTTCAATCTCAAGGATATGGAATTCAGCTAAAAATGAAGAGCACAAGGCATCATAATCCATTGTAGTTTGGTGTAGGTCATACATTTTATACCAACTATGCATGCACCCTTGAAGAGTAGTAGAAAAATGGCTCACCTTTCTATTTGGAGCAATGATTCCTTTAGTGCGCCATAAAAATTACATTTATATACATGCTCTACAACATATTCAATACCCCTATATTCTTGAAAGTGAGGATACATCTCATAAAACACCTGTTGTGGTTGATGTGGGCCTTGTCCTTCAGATCTAGAACCAGAACTACCACCAAGATTTCCTCCATCACCAAAACCACCTAATCCATTTAGTCCCGAGCCTCCTGATCCTCTTGAACTACCTCTAAAAATGGGTGTCAAACTAGTGGATGTACTTCCTTACATCTCAATATTAGTACTAAACTAAAATACCATATTCTACAAAGTTTTAGTACTTCTAGATGTGTTTCCAATGTTCTACGCACCCACACTCTATCCTGATGATGCACTAAAAAATATTCCTCCAATCAGTCCTCCAAAAACAAATATGTTGTCTCTTGTGATGTCATAGAGGTATGTGTTGCGTGATTTACTTATGTATTTAAAGGAAAATGATATCTACCTAAAGCCACTGGATTACCTACACTCGCCTATTTATCAATAGTTACTTCTAGAACTTGAACACCAAGTGCAGGATAGGTCTCCAAGTCGTATCGGATGTGTGTCTATGGTCCTTAGTCTTTCCTCATCAGACATACTCTCATCAAAAGTCGAGGTTATTCTCTAATATGCTTCTCTAAGTGGGGGATAACTTGATGCTTCGGCTCTAAGTCTTTGAAATGAGCTTCAAATCCTTCACGAGACATCATCCTCTGCAACTCCACAAACTCCTCAATATTGCACTTCTTCACCAATTCCCTCTCCTATGCTTCATTATACTTAAGACACATTTCTTCTCTCTTCCTCTCTACCATAAGGTCTTCCATATTTCACCACACCTACTCTTTCCCCTACGTGTGGTGGGATGTTTATCTAGCCATAGGGAGGTGCTCTAAAATCAGCACCACCATCAAGATCTTAATGGAAAAAGGAATAACACGGATGTAAGATCCTATGGGATCGTACAAGAATTCAAACTCAGCAAATTTTGGACAAGAATATGTAGACACAATGTACTCCAAAGTATAACTACGCACAACACCATCCCACCAATGATCTACAACATGTGTCCAAGGTTCATCTACATCAAAAAAATCCTGATACTCTTCCTGCATCCAAGTCCTTGGTTTGTAATACCAACTTTTCTTTGATGCATATGTTGACAACCACTCATACAACTCTATTAGAAAACAAAAAAATAATGAATCATAAAACTCATGATAAATATGTTCCTTAACCCACTTTCTAGAACCATCTCTTCAAGAAAACTGTTCTTGTTCATCGATCATCGAATCTTTAATGGTGTAAGAGTCAATCAATAAGCCATTATCATGCAACATTTTGGTAAACCATTTGAAAAGATATCCTCACCATGGAAACAAAATGTAGTCTTATTTTCTCACTCAAAAACCCTAGACATGCTGGCATATCACTCAGACATATCTGAATGGTCACCCAGAGTGCGCAAAGGTACCAGGTCCCTTTTTGTTACTATCTTACCAAGGTGTTAACATGCTTATTCATAATAAATAGATCTCAAATTACGTATCCCATTCTAAAAATCATATCCATGAACTCAATTTAGAAACAAACATAATAAGTAAACATACAGATCACATAAGGATTAATACTAGATTCACCATATAATAACCATGAGAAGAAACATCAACAATCAATATCCAACCATAATGATCCATTGTATTAAATCATGAAAAAATAGTAGCTGAATACATACATAACATTGTCATAAGTCATGCACACTCATAAATTAGTAGCATAACTCTGTTACATACAGACATACATTCACCACCTAGAACCATGTAAATCAATACATATATATATATAGGGGGTGGGAATTTTCCTTCACCACCCATGCACTCTCAAAATAGCCATGCACCGCTACAAGGATAACTAAGGAAGCATGCAAGCTCTACCTAATAATAGATCATCTATAGTTAACTCCAGATCTAATCCTATTATTAGCTCCCATGCTTTAGTTTAAACTATAAGTTCCTTCCTCCAAAAATAGATTCTTCTTGACTGCAAAATTCCCTTGTGTGTCACACACTCCATGTCTATATTTATCCCAACACCCAAAAATTTACTAAGTACTTTGTTTTCTATGCAGTGATCCTTATGTTCCTTTCATTTTGTCTCCTATGTGCAATATTTGTCATCCAACATGATCATATTGTTCACTCCTCCATGTGTTTCCTCTGTAGCCCTTCCCAAACATTCACGTTTCCAACACTTAGTCATTTTCTAGTACCCAACAAGAAATATGCTTCTTGTTCCCTTTAATCCTCTTCATAAAGGTCGGAATGCATCGACATGCAAATCCTTCCACAGAGCCTCATTGTTTTCCATGAAGGGTCAAAAATAGGTTCAACATGGAAGGGAGGTCCACCCATGGTAGAAGAAAATGTAGGGAATAGAGCACTCACAGACTGGAAAAAACTCCTGTAAATATTCTCAATAACACAAAAAATATGAGAATAAGAAAAATATGGAAGCCTTGAATGATCTATTTGAGTGAGGCACGTCTTGAGCGTGTGGTGTACTCATTATAATTCTTTCTTTCTTTCCTTTTCTGCTAGAAAGTACTAAATTTGTGGATAGATGACGTTGTTAACATGAATAATGATTGCATTAGGAGTTTGAGGGATTTTTGTACTCCCACCCTAAGCTAAGATGATTCATAAAAAACCCCTTCATTAGCTAAGGAGTTCCGTTGATGAGTGTCATCAATCCTCTTTATTAATAATGTCAATACATGGATGGCGTCCAATGGCTATATGCAATAGGAGAAAGAGATATTTGCAAAACAAATCCTTTGAACACAATCCAAACTTATATAAATTGAAATCACACTTGTGGAAATGGAAAAGCACACTTGCATAAAATAAATTTCTGAATTGGAAATAGAGATAATTAAATGAAACACCTGTAGGTTCACAACAAATTGAATGAAAATGAATATTACAATACAAGGAGAAAAAAAATACAACAAAATGATAATCATAGAAAAAGGAATAAACATAAACATAAATTATTACAAGACAAAAACACAAATACACATATCCATCTTCCTTGGAATGAGTGGTCAGTTCATTTCTTAGAAGAGTATTTAAATCATGCTTCTAAGATCTTAATTCAAAACCTCATAATATTGGAGAGAAAAGAAAAGAAAATCATTTATTGGTAAAAATGATTACATACAAGAGTGTGGAAGGTTTCATTTATAGTTCATGCATCCAACCAACTCCTTAGTCCACTCACCAAGAACTAATTACCTATTCTTGGGAAAATTTATTCAAAGAAATAAATCCTAAACAAACTTGACTACAACAATCCACTTATCATGGAGAATATTTCTATAACTCATCCCTTTAATCTAGGAACACAAAGTGGGAGAGTACTTATTCAACATATCTAATATTATTCCAATATTTAATCATCCTTGAAACATGGAGAGAAAATGGAGTGTTAAGTCAATGAATTTGAATTCCACATGCATGCATGACTTTGGATTGCCACATGTATTCTTAGTAGATGATGTGGAAACAAAGATTGGGTTAAATTGTTCAGTGCTCCTTTACATTACTTTGGAAAAAACCAAAATACTTTCCCTTGTCGAGCGTTTTTGTAGTTGTGTGAAGAATTTCAGTAGTTGGGCATTTTCGTAGCTACATGAAGACTTTAAGTAGTGGGTGTTTCGATAGCTACAATCTATGAACTTGGAGTAAAGGTGCTTATGACATGTTTTTAACACACTATTGCATTCCAAGTTTAGAATAAATATCAGGAAATAACAACAATTAGATTGCAAATAGATTTCTAAAGAGATGATAAGATAAATCCTATATTCTACCTTAAATATGCTATTTGTTATTAAAACTACATCTAAATTCACTTGAAAGCTTGATTTTAAGAGAGAGAATAAGAGTTTCATTTGGTGATCTAATGAGACATATTTTGGTCTCATCATTTGTATCTTTATTACCCTCCTTATAGGTATGACATAACTCAACATTAGTAAAAGTGTTGCAAATATGCATAGCCTCTAGAACAAAGTATATAATATTACGGCGTAGGGGATTGTTGCGTTTAAGGTGATTAACTATATTTAAAGAGTCACCCTTTATAATTAAATTATGAACCTTTTTATCTTTGGCAGCTCTTATACCGAAAGAGGAACAAGATTCTCAGCATAGTGGTTGGATTGGATTTCCATAGGACTTGCATATGTAACAAGGATATTCCCAAGATGATTTCTGATTAAGCCTCCACCTCTTACAAAGACTGGGTTTCCTTTACAAGAACCATTAAAATTTAGCTTATACCAACCTTCTAGGGGGTACTATTGAATAAGAGAGTGGTTAATGTTGGGATTTCTAACTTGGGCATCCTCAATATCAATATTCCAGTTGAGTAGAAATCTCTCCTCTTCTTTGGGAAATTTAGAATTCTTGGGGGCTTGAATTTCAAGATATTCTCCTTGACCTCAATGGAAATATCTCTTAGGAGTCTCTTGCTAGATTTATGATAATTTGTAAATATGAAAAAAATTATGTCCTTCCATATTCTCTAAATAGCATGAGGGAAAATAAGTCTCTAAAGTTGTCTAAGCATGTTGTGCTTAAAATGAGGTTTCCCTTGTTCCCGTGCATGAAAAATTTCTTCCGAAAAGGCCCGGTCAACACCAAATCTAGTAAGGATGAGTTCCCATAGATATGAAGAAGTAGGTCGGTGAAGAAAGAGATGGTGTATAGTTTTAGTATCCTTTTACAAAGGTAACACCCGTTAGGAATGGTAGAGCCTATTTTTATTAGGTTTTCAATGGTAAGAATTGTTTTTTTCAACACCAACCAAAGGAAGTGATTGGTTTTAGGAGTTGTTATCCAAAATTCACCCCCAGGGTAATTTTGATAACATGCGTCATAATTTTCAGTCCCGAGATAGATTGACTTAAGGCCCAAAATCATGTTTTTGGGGTCCTCGGCTTCTCTCTAACTCTCCCATACAAGAAGAAATCCAAGCAAGTTTTAAAAATGTGAAAATATGTGAAAGCCAAGCTTGGTGCTGAAATACGAGAGAAAATTGGCTAAGTCCTAGTCCAGGCAGTCCTTGGGACAGTTGGGACGTCGGGCGCGAATCGGGCTGAAAAACCGCCGGAGCGGTACACATAGCGAAAGGGACATCCGGGCTGTGGGGACGCGCGGGATGTGAAAAGGCGAAGCGGCCAAGAGCAAACAGTCAGCCCATTTTCGGCGGTTTGGAGAGATTTGTCCCGAGCGGGTTTGGGGCAGGTTGGGACAAAAGTATGTATGCGGAGGACGCGAACCGGATGGATCGGTCAAAACAGGAACTTTCGTGCAGGACACCCGGGACAAAAGTACGCATGCAGGACATGAAAAGCTGAAGGAGCCGAGAGCCAATGGAATCTTGCCACGTGTCTTCACCGCAAACAAGAACAAGGAAGCCCGAATCGGGCGGTTCGGAGAAATTTGTCCCAGAGCAGGTTTGGGACATCCGGGGCCAAAAGTACGCGTGGGACACGAAAAAGCGAAGTGGCGGAAAGAGACAAAGGAGGGCTGCGTCCAATGAAATTGTGCCACGTGGCGGGGAGTTCGGAGCTCAGGGAGAGTTTTGGAAACTTAGCAAAGTTTTGGCCCAAAACTAAAAGGTAAAGGTTTTCCCAGTACACTCACAATGATGACTGAGATCACGCCACGTGTCCCAGTGGCGGGCGCGGGGAAAAAATGGAAAATTTTCCAAAGTTATAAAAGTCAAAATTTTCAAAGGAAAACCCACGAAAGGGAAGGAGAGAGAATTTCTCATCCAATCAGAGCCTAACACATGTCATCCAAGTGGCAGAGCGCGGAAAAAATTCAAAATCTGTTTTGGCTTTTTTTGCCCTAAATCTTCATATCGCCATAACTTTCGATCCAGAGCTCAAATTTTCACGTTCTTTATATCAATGGAAAGCTGGTGAAATTATCTACATGATTCTGGGGTCAATATTGCATTTTGGTTCATTTTGGAGAGATAAAATCAAGAAATGTCTCTGGCACGTGGTAATGGCTAGAACTGACGTTTCAACAACCAGTTTTAATGCACATGGGTCACATTCTTCTTCAGCATGGCCAGAAGTGATGTTTCAACCACCAATTTTAATGAAGAATGTGTTTTGGTCAATGGTTGGGCTACTTGCACGTTTTCTTACGTTTTCTCTCTCCTGGGCTCGACCCATGCATTGTATAAAGCCAGATTTGGCTCATTTTCTAGTGGTGGTTCATCTTTTCACTCTTCCCTCCGCTTCTTTTCTTCTCCGGGGTTGAAAATGGAGTTCGAACCTCCTCCCTACTCTATAATGGTGTTTTTGCCTTTTACTATTGAAATGATGTTCATGCAAACTTACGAAGCAACAAAAACGTGTTTCGTGATGCATCTGTCCATCCTTTCTTATTTTTCGCTTGTTTTCTTCTTGCCTCTCTTCATTGCAGGTATTTGTGCACGTTTGAATGTTCATTACAGGTCTGGAGCTATGTTCATGGAGTTTTGGGACATTTTCTGTGTGAAATATATCCTTGGGCCTGTGATGCATCTGTCCATCCTTCCCATTGCTCACCTCTCTTTGTTCCATGGCAGTTTTGATAGATGTTCAACATTTTCCTTCTCTGGTGTATCACCGTTTTAGTGTAGGCTCTATTTTTCCCTTTTCTCTCTCTCTCTGTCTCCTTGGCATGGTTAGATTAGGATTAGATTAGCTTGCCTGCACTGGAATAGCTTGTGGCAGGTAGTTTAGGAAGAGGAACCAACCTTCTCTGGAGATTCCTTTCTCATTTTCATGAGTCCCACACTCAAAGAAAGGATTCAATGTTGTGCAATCACACTGGATGCTAGAGTGATCAACCTAGAAATCTGATCGACATCCAGGGGTGCTGTGATTTTGCACCAACAGTTTTGGCACGCCGGTGGGACACTGAGGTTAGATTATTTCATCTTTCAGAGGTGTCTCATTATCAACAACAAAGTTTAAGCCACCGTGTGCTTGCACTAATAGTTTTGGCACGCCCGGTGGGACCTTAGAGGTCTTCCACTTCATATTTTGTAGGTTGGTGTGTTCTTGTGAAGATTTCAGCCTTTGGAGGCACTTGCAAACACATCTGGCGACTCCATCTAATCAACAACCCATTTCTGAAGTTGCAGACCGTTTTTCATCCATTTCCATCCATATTTCTTTCCATCTCTTTCATTCTTTTCCATTCCATGAAGTTGTGCAATCATGACTTCATTTCCATCATGGAACTCACATTTACAACAGCAGCAATGTTTCCCACCTCCAACATGTTTTTTAAATCCTCCAAATCAGCATTTTGAACAAATTCAAAATCAACATGCATACCCATATGAGCAGCAATGCCAAAATCATTTTGGCTATGGAGCTTTCCAAGAGCAAGAGTATGCATATAATGAAGACAATCAGATGCAAGATGCTGGTCTGTTGGAGAAAATCCAAAAGATGGAGGTAAATATGGTGCAGTCTAGAGCAATAGCTCAAATGAGAGCTTTCAGAATTGGTTGCAGGACTCCTTGTCCATGGGGAGGCCCTTTTCCAAGACATTTCAGCCCTCAGGAGAAGATGGACTTCATGATGAAGATGCTGCCCCAACTTGCACAATGGACAGCAGAAATAGAGGCCTATACACTTGTTGTTGAACAACCTTGTCAATGGGTAAGTTCTACACCATCATCTGGCTTTTCTCTTCCCATTACTCAAGCAGCATCATCTCATTTGGAATTGCAAATTCTAAACTCCCCATCTGCTGTCCCAAATGTTGATCCCATGTCTCCACCTCTCATTCTTCCACCACACCTCAATTCTTCTTTCCTTTTTCCTTCTAAATAGTCATCCCCTCCACAAGAGCTAACAGAAATACCCCCTCCTCCAAGGAAACAAGAGTTTCTACCTCCTCTACCACCACAAAAAATTGCCAAATCAATTGAGTTACAATCCATGCCTCATCTTGCATTCCCAATTCCATGTGGGGAAGAAGAAATTGCAAAAATCGGCCATGAAGGATAGCAAGAAGAGGAGTCCAACAGAAAAGAAATGACAGAAAACTTGAGGGTTTGGGCTGCCAAATTTGGGATGACAAAGATCCCCTTGATGGTTAAACCTACAGAAGAGGATAAGGTTGAACAAATGGTGGTTAAGACTGATTTTGTGGCAGCAGAAGAAGAGCAAGAAGAAGAAGCAGATCAGCGATCGGTTTGCTTAGAAATTAGTGTCCATGTTGGCACTCTATTTGAAGGGAATGCTGATTCAATTCAAGTTGCACAACCAGCCATAGAGGAAGAAAGCTCAAAAGAAGATCTTGCAGTCCCAACTTGTCCTCTAGAGCAGCAGATTGAAGAGTTTGACTTGACAAACTTCGTGCTAGAGGAAGAGTTCTATCAAGAGCAAGATTGTCTTCAAGTAGTAGAGAGAGGAGAAGCTGTTCCAAATCCAAAAGAAGAGGAGCACATTCTAGTTGTGGAGGAGAAAAGTGCAGATCCAAGGGCTTTGAGCATAAAGCAGGCTACAGGAGAACCTTCAGTTCTTCTTTCTACTTCACCTCTCTCAAGTTCTAGTACTGAAGAGGAGTTTGATCTCTCAAACTCATTGTTGGAGGGTGAAAGAAACCATGGTGGTCAAGTTACTGGATCGTGAAGACACCATGGAGGAAGTGGAGCATTTGTAGCAGGACAGCCATGAGGCGGTTTATCTGCAGATTTGGAGGAATTGTTTTGATGGAGAAGAACCGGTTGAGTTTCCACCATTATCTCTTTCATCATCCACATTCCAAACACTTGAGTCTGTTGTCATGGAGGAGAACATTCATTTGCAGTAGCTTTGCATCTTATAGAAGCTTTTTGGAACCAAGATTGGAAGATTTTTCATGTTCTTCATTAGAGGAAGAGAAAGGACAGAGGAATTTCATCATTGCTTCCACACCATCCATTCAAGAAGATCTACAAGAAGACTCCATTTTTGGAGTTGAAAATCAGAGCTATGGGCATATCAAATGGACCATACCTTGCCCAATCGGTATTTGGCTTCATTGGAGCTAAAGGAGAAGTCACAACCAGTCATGCTTGCTTCCGAGCATGAGGGTGAGCTACAGTACCAAGGATCAGCTGTCATACCTCTTGATCCAAATGCGAGCAACTAAAAGAGGTATTGAATTTTCCTTCAGTGATACCTTGATGATTTGGGTGGAAGACCAGCTTCTTGGTTGATTTTCCACTCATCCTAGCAGCCATGATCAGCTCCAAATCAATTGCATGGCTGCCACTTTTGAGAAAGGAAGCTATTTCTCACAACCAATTGCGGGTTTGTTTAGCCCACCTTTGCTTCCGATTAGAGTAGAGTAGGTAGGTTTGCTTTTAGCGGAAGAAGTGCTTGTGCACAATTTGCATGTTCCATTTGGAGCATGTATGATTTTCAGTTAAATACATAGTTTTTGTGGTGCTGGTTTTCTCTTGCAGATCCATTTCATGGCATTTTGGTGAGAACGACTCCATTTCGATGGGTTTCAAGTGGCTCGAGAGGAGGTTTTCAAGTTCGAGATCGGTTTGCGGCTCAACTCATGACTCCATTCCCAATGGATTACTTGAAGTTACTAATCATTCATCTAACAGGCAGATGACCCCGCTGAGTCGCCAAAACTATTATCCAAAATTCACCCCCCCAGGGTAATTTTGATAACATGCATAAGAATTTTCAGTCCCAGGGCAGATAGATTGACTTAAGGCCCAAAATCATGTTTTTTGGGGTCCCTCGGCTTCTCTCTAACTCTCCCATACAAGAAGAAATCCAAGCAATTTTTAAAAATGTGAAAATATGAGAAAGCCAAGCTTGGTGCCAAAATACAAAGAAAATCAGCTAAGTCCTAGTCTAGGCGGTCCTTGGGACATTGGGACGTCGGGCGCGAATCGGCCGAAAAACCACCGGATGGTCCACGCGTGAGGGACAGCAAGGCCATCTGGGCCATGGGACGCACGGGGCGTGAAAAGGTGAAGTGGCCGAGAGCAAGCAAGCAATCGGCCCTATTTCGGGTGGTTTGGAGAGTTTGTCCCAGGCGATCAGGACAGTTGGGACAAAAGTGCAGAGGGCGCGAACCGCTGGATCGGCTGAAATAGGGAACTTTTGTGCAGGACACCCGGGACAAAAGTACACGTGGGATGCGAAAAGCTAAAGGAGCCGAGAGCCAATGGAATCTTGCCACGTGTCTTCACCGCAAACAGGAACAAGGAAGCCCGAATCGGGGTTTTCGGATAAATTTATCCCAGGTGCAGTTTGGGACATCTGGGCCAAAAGTATGCGTGGGACGCGAAAAAGTGAAGTGGCCGGAAAGAGACAAGGAGGGCCCATGTCTAATGAAATCGTGCCACGTGGCAGGGGAGTTCAAAGCTTGGGGAGAGTTTTGGAAACTTAGCAAAGTTTTGGCAAAAATTAAAAGGTAAAGGTTTTCCCTGCACCCCTGTCAACGAACCAGATCACGCCACGTGTCCCAAGTGACGGGGGCGCGGGGAAAAAATGGAAAATTTTCCAAAGTTATAAAAAGTCAAAATTTTCAAAGGAAAACCCGTGGAAAGGGAAGGAGAGAGAATTGCTCATCCAATCGAGCACGACACGTGTCATCCAGTGGCGAGCGCGGAAAAAATTCAAAATCCATTTTGGCCTGTTTTTTTGCCCTAAATCTTCAGATTGCCATAACTTTCGATCCAGAGCTCAAATTTTCACGTTCTTTATATCAATGGAAAGCTGGTGAAATTCTCTACACGATTCCAGGTCAATATTGAATTTTGGTTCATTTTAGAGAGATAAAATCAAGAAATGTCTCTGGCACGTGGTAATGGCTAGAACTGACGTTTCAACAACCAGTTTTAATGCACATGGGTCGCATTCTTCTTCAGCATGGCCAGAAGTGATGTTTCAACCACCAATTTTAATGAAGAATGTGTTTTGGTCAATGGTTGGGCTGCTTGCACGTTTTCCTATGTTTTCTCTCTCCTGGGCTCGACCCATGCATTGTATAAAGCCAGATTTGGCTCATTTTCTAGTGGTGGTTCATCTTTTCAGCTCTGCCCTCCCTTCTTTTCTTCTCCAGGGTTGAAAATGGAGTTCGAACCTCCTCCCCTACTCTATAATGGTGTTTTTTGCCTTTTACTATTGAAATGATGTTACTGCAAACTTCTCAAGCAACAAAAATGTGTTTCGTGATGCATCTGTCCATCCTTTCTCGTTTTTCTTGTTTTCTTCTTGCCTCTCTTCATTGCGGGTATTTGTGCACGTTTGAATGTTCATTATAGGTCCGGAGCTATGTTCATGGAGTTTTGGGACATTTTCATGTGAAATATATCCTTGGGCTTTGATGCATCTCTGTCCATCCTTCCCATTGCTCATCTCTCTTTGTTCCATGGCAATTTTGATAGATGTTCATCATTTTCTTCTCTGGTGTATCACCATTTTAGTGTAGGCTCTATTTTTCCCTTTTCTCTCTCTCTCTGTCTCCTTGGCATGGTTAGATTAGGATTAGATTAGCTTGCCTGCACTGGAATAGCTTGTGGCAGGTAGTTTAGGAAGAGGAACCAACCTTCTCTGGAGATTCCTTTCTCATTTTCACGAGTCCCACACTCAAAGAAAGGATTCAATGTTGTGCAATCACACTAGATGCTAGAGTGATCAACCTAGAAATCTGATCAACATCCAGGGGTGCTATGATTTTGCACCAATAGGAGTAATATCTTTATGCCAAATTTTCTCGATCAAAAGTCACATTGTATTTATCTTGTAAAAAAATAGTATCCTGTTTTGACTGAATAATCTCCCTTAAAAGACTTAGTCCATATGAATTCATCCTTAGTTTGGATTTGACTTATATGGATGTTGTTAAGGATTCTTTGGATTTCATCAAAAAGGTTCCCAAGACTGGAGATATCATATTATAGATTCTTCCATTGAAACTTCCCATTAATACAACATATCTAATCACTAACCTATTGTCCAAATGTTGTTATGAGGTTTTCTTTAAGCTATTACCAAACAAATTTGTTTTTAAGATTTTAAAAATTGGCCCAGTTATCTTTCCAAAATAAAATCTCAATACCATTACCCAATTTCCATTTGCATCCTTTCTTAATATCCTTTCAAGTATTGACTAGATTATTCCAAAAGATTAACCCGAAAGAAGAGTCTCAAAGTTAAGAAAGTTTTGAGCTTTTCCTTTATCTAAATATGTAGATCTTATAAGATCAGTCCAGGGGTGATCTTATTTGATGAGCCTCCTACTCATTTTGGAGATTATAGATTATAGATAGGGGTGATCTTAATCCTAGGCCCCAGGTCTCTTATGTGTGTGTGCCTTATCCCAAGCTATAAGATCAAACCTATTTTTTTAATTTGTACCTATCCATAAGAAGTGCTTTTGGACTCTCTCAATTCTTTAAACTACAACTCGCTATAATGAAATACATTGACATGATTATGGATTATATCATACTTCACTACATCCAATTTATCAATATTTTATCTATCTTTATCAAAACAAGGGTTGACATCCATCCTAAGAAGTTCTTACTTCACACAACTTACTTTGTCACTGAAACCCTTCCGTTTATCTACTACTCAATTTACGTGTTGATTTTTCTTGATTTGCAACTCATTTAGCTCATTGTGGAGAATGATCTATTTCAAAAGATTAACCTTGAAAGAAGAGTCTCAAAGTTAAGAAAGTTTTGAGCTTTTCCTTTATCTAAATATGTAGATCGTATAAGATCGGTCCGGGGGTGATCTTATTTGATGAGCCTCCTACTCATTTTGGAGATTATAGATTATAGATAGGGGTGATCTTAATCCCTAGGCCCCCAGGTCTCTTATGTGTGTGTGCCTTATCCCAAGCTATAAGATCAAACCTATTTTTTTAATTTGTACCTATCCATAAGAAGTGCTTTTGGACTCTCTCAATTCTTTAAACTACAACTGCTAGAATGAAATACATTGACATGATTATGCATTATATCATACTTCACAACATCCAATTTATCAATATTTTATCTATCTTTATCAAAACAAGGGTTGACATCCATCCTAAGAAGTTCTTACTTCACACAACTTACTTTGTCACGAAACCCTTCCGTTTATCTACTACTCAATTTCTATGTTGATTTTTCTTGATTTGCAACTCATTTAGCTCATTGTGGAGAATGATTTTTCTTGATTTGCAACTCATTTAACTCATTTCTTGATTTGTTAATTGTTCTTAATCCCTAGGCCCCCGAGTCTCTTATGTGTGTGTGCCTTATCCCAAGCTATAAGATCAAACCTATTTTTTTAATTTGTACCTATCCATAAGAAGTGCTTTTGGACTCTCTCAATTCTTTAAACTACAACTTGCTAGAATGAAATACATTGACATGATTATTCATTATATCATACTTCACTACATCCAATTTATCAATATTTTATCTAATAATATTAAGTGCATCATAATGTTTAGTTTATAGTTAAATAATATAGAATAGTTATATTCTTATTATTTAAATATAAACTATATATTAGGTTAGTTAGTTATTAAATTAACTAATTATTAATTAAAATTGGGTGTTCCTTATCACTTAATAGACATAACCCTTTGGGTTATTTATATATGACTATGGGTCATATTTGAAATGTATTCTAGAAATAATCACGTGAATCTTTATTGATCACGGGTAAAACAAGGGGTAGAAGGAGGGAGGAGTTACTGGACTGTATAAGTAAATGTTTCTCATATTAGTGGAATATTCTTCGTGGTTTTTTTACCCATTTATGGGTTTTCCATGTTAAATCATGTGTCAATGTGTTCACTTATTTATTTGTTTAAGTTATTTCATTTATTGTAATGTTATGTTATAATGTTTAAATAATATTTAATGTTATGTCATTTAATATCTCAGCCCTGACATGGTACCAAAGTGAGATAATTAAATTTAATCTAACCACCTAACTTATTAAATGAAAGGGTGCAACCATTGGGAAGTTAGGTAGTTGGGGTGAAATATTATATAACCCTCCCCCCTCTTCGAATGTTAGTTACATAGGTGGAAGTTAATTGAGTCTCCACAACAAAGTGAAAATCATTCAATTATTCAACCTATAAAATCAAGGTAAGAACTATTAAATATTTGAAATATTTTGTATAGTTTATAATGTATGTAGGAATTCAAGAAAACAAGTAAAAATTCCAAGTGAAAAATAAAGTACACAGAGACAAGATTCGGAAAATAGGCCATTTGAATTTTTTCATTGGTCGTGTGAAAAATATGGTCTCCTGGTAATATTGTTCTTTTTACATTTTTTTGAAAAATGAAATCCTATTTTATTTTTTGAATAATTCATTCGGAATTTTCTTTATATCTAAATCTATACATTTGTATAGTATTCATACTTTATAAAACTATATATAGTTGTTATATATATATATATATATAGTATATATATAATATACTATATATATATATAAAACTAAACCTAACCGAAATACATATAAACTATATTAAAAAAAACTTATATTAAATTAAAACCTAAAAACTAACCCTAAAACTATTGGAGTG
Source organism: Taxus wallichiana var. yunnanensis (assembly GCA_018340775.1). Taxonomy (NCBI): domain Eukaryota; kingdom Viridiplantae; phylum Streptophyta; class Pinopsida; order Cupressales; family Taxaceae; genus Taxus; species Taxus wallichiana. The sequence goes on along the minus strand of CM031239.1, from coordinate 581,616,419 downwards.
GCCCCTTCCATGGTGACCCCTCCTATTTTGTGCCAAGTGGCACATGTTGCACCCTTCTACATAGACCTCCTAGCACTCCTCACATGGCCTCTCGTGGGCCCTCTACTTGCCGCAACCCCTCCTCCAACCCATCCCCCTTCTCTCTTGTGTGTGGGGCTTAGTCCCACATGGGGATGAATTAGTAATAGGGAAGGCTTTATAAGCCTTCCCATATATCTTCAGTGGTGTGACTTAGGTCACACCACCCATTATTTTTTTTCCCCATGGGCATTGTTGGTGGCTCACCAATATCATATGTGGCTCGGCCACGGTCCCTATTCTTTGATATGATAGTGGTAATAATGTGGTATATAGTGTATTCGTTTAGAATATAAGTTTGAATAAATATGTGGCATTCGGTTAGTAATATGGTTTAATAATTCAAATAGCTCACCGAGTTAATAATATAGCTCGACCGAGTTGATCATATCAAGTTGATTATATGGGTAAGAGCCCAAAATAAATATATATATATTTTTTTTAAAATTTTTTTATAAAGTCATTTTATAAGATTTTTTTATTCAAAATATACACCTTTTTTGTTAATTAACATTAAAATTATCATTTCTATATATGACCTTTTGTAAAAATAATAAAATTATCATTTCTATATGACATTTTTTTTTGTCGTAATTTTATTGTGAAACTAAAAAAAAATCACTTACGTTTTGATTCAATTTATTGATATCATTCTAATTTTTTTGTATAGATTCCTTTTATACATGATCTCTCTTTTGTGATGTAAAAGTGATCAGATCAATTACGAGGATTGAAATACGACAGGGGGATTTATCTATCGATCTCTTATTTAATCCTTGTTTGTTAATTATTATCATATTTTACGCACAAATGGGATCTAATCAGTTTGTAATTGAAAATCACATATGTTGAATGGAAACAACTACAACATTTGGAAAATCTGATTGAAAGCAAAATTTATGGCTCATGAAGTTGTGGGTAGTTGTAAGTGGAACAGAGAGAGCTCCTACTGGAAGACATGCAATTGCTGATAATGTTGCCTCATATCAACAAAAAATACAAGAGGCAATGTCGATTATTATCTTGTAGTGTACAAGATGACTTTTTGCTTCATATCGAAACCTTGAAAGCCCTAGTGAAGCTTGGGCACAGTTGGAGTCAATGCACGAAGGTACGCATTTGTCAAAAGTTATTAAATTGATTTTAGAGCTTATGAAAACTCCCATGAAGGGAGATGAAAAAGTGATTAATTATTTAGCAAAAGTAAAAAATATTAAATCACAATTAGATGGATGTGGTAGTAATTTAATTCATGATAAATTACTTTATTTTATTGTTCAATTAAATATCCATGAAAAATTTAGAAATTTCATTTCAATTTTGAATTCTAAATACCAAACAGAACAAGACATACTAGATTTGTAAACCCTTAGTTCTCTTCTAATACAGGAAGAACAAGTAATGTCAATTTTGATTCTAAGGAGAATGCCTCTCAAGCACTTCTCATAGAAGTCAAAAGATAAAAACTTTAAATTTAACAAAAACACAAAGCAAACTCCTAAACCTCCTAGCAAAGATAAGAAACCTAGAAATCTAAGAGTTAGCTTTGATGGAAAATGTCACAATTGTGGTAAATTTGGACATAAGAAAGATGATTGCAAATTTAAGAATAAACAAATTCTAAATTTCAAAAGGGTAAAAAATCTGTTCAAAATCAAAATCAAACAAGAATCAAAAAAAACCAAAAATCAAATGTAATTGCTTTGTATGCCACTTTTGTTACTACAAAAGAGAATGAATGGATATTAGATAGTGGTGCTTCTAGGCATATGACATTTAGGTCTGATATTCTATCTAATCTTAGTGAATGTAATGAACATATCTATTTAGGAGATCATTCCATTCTTGATGTTCATGGTCAGGGAAAAGAAAAAGTAGCAAATGGTTTCATTAACAATGTATTGTTAGTACCTAATTTAAAAATGAATTTTCTTTCTTGTCTCTCAGTTAACTCAAAATAACTATAGTGTTACATTGTTAAAGGATAAATGGTTTATTAAAAATGAACATAATGTAACTATAGTTGAAGGCATTCAAAGAGATGGTTTATATGTATTTTCTAGTTTTCCTTCTGCTTCTTGTTTGACAACTCATAAAAGTGATTTGCAATTATGGCATGAGAGACTTGGTCATGTTAATTTCAGGAGTATGCATGACATGTCTCATTTAAACCTAGTAATTGGTTTGCCTCCCATTTCCCAAAATCATGAGACTTGTGAAGGTTGCTTACATGGTAAGCAATCTACTAACCCTTTTCATAGTCATCATGATGATAACTCTTCAGAACCTTTAGAGCTTGTTCATAGTGATGTTAGAGGACCACTAGAAGTTCCCTCTCTTAATGGTTCCTTGTATGTTGTCACTTTTATTGATGATTTCTCTCGTATGATTTGGTCATATTTCATTAAAAAGAAATCAGATGTCTTGTCAAAATTTAAAGAATTTAAAGCTTTAGTTGAAAACTCTTCTAAATTTAAAATTAAAAGGCTTAGAAATGAAAATGGGGGAGAATATGTGAGTCATGAATTTGACTCATTTTGTATTGAATGTGGCATTCAAAGGGAATTAACCACTCCCTATTCTCCTCAATAGAATGGGATTGTGGAAAGAAAAAACCACACTATTTTGGAGATGGCTAGGACCATGATTCATTCTTCTCAAGTTCCTAAGTTTCTTTGGGTTGTTGTTCATATCTTGAACAGAGTTCCCACTAAAGCCTTGGTAAATTCAACTCCTTTAGAAAAATGGTCAAACCAAAAACCCAGTGTATCTCATTTGAGAATTTTTGGTAGCCCAACTTCTCTCTTTATTCCAAGTCAAAATGGAAGAAGCTTGATCATAAAATTCTTTTTCCATGCATCTTTGTAGGATATGGTATAAAAACTAAAGGTCTTAGGATCTTTGATCCCTCTAAAAGAGAAGTTATAGAAAATAGGAATGTTAAAATCTTAGAAAAACCTTTTTGTTCTTCTTCTTCATCTTTTGTTTCTTATGATGTTTTAAATGAAAATGAAAATAATGAATTTGAAAATTGTGAAAATGATGTATGTAATGAAGAAACTAGTATAGAACCTATGGTTAATAATGAGATTGTTCCTAGTACTTCTGTAACTAAAATACCTAGATGGGTTGAGTCTGTTATTCAAGACTCTAACTTAGGTAACCTTCAAAAATGACAAAAGAGTCATCATACATACCATGCCTTGATGACCTTGTATGAACTAAACCCAAACCTTTGAAGAATCCTCTTCTAACAAAAGATGGCAAGATGCTATGAAATCTAAATACACTACTTTAATTAAAAATCAAACATGGGAATTAGTCCCTCCTCCTAAAAATGAAGTATAGTCGGATCCAGATGGCTATACAAAATCAAATATAAAGCAGATGGTAGTATAGATAAATTCAAAGTCCCAACTTGTAGCTCGAGGGTTTACTCAAAAACTAGTATCGACTACGTAGAAACTTTTGCACCAGTTGCAAAAATGAGCACAATAAGGATTTTGATTTCCATAGTTGCTCAATATGGTTGGGAAATCCATCAAATGGATGTAAAAATGCTTTTTTTGAATGGTGATTTACAAGAAGAAATTTATATGACCCAACCAAAAGGATTTGAAGAACCAGAAAAGAAAAATATGTTTGTAAATTAAAAAAATCTTGTATGGTTTAAAACAAGCTCCTAGAGCTTGGTATTCTAAAATCAATAGTTTTTTAATGAAATTGGTTTTTCTAATTGTGCATCTGATAATGATTTATTTGTTAAAATTGAAGAAGATGTTATTATTCTCATTGTATTGTATGTTGATGATTTACTAATCACTAGTAATTCTAACACTTTAATTATGAAAATTAAAGAGAAATTAATGCAATATTTTGAGATGACAGATTTAGGTTTATTACATCATTTTTAGGCATGGCTATATTTCAAGATAAAAATTCTATTGTAGTATCTCAATCACAATATGCAACTAATTTGCTTAAAATATTTAATATGCTTGATTGTAAACCAATTTTTATTCCTATAGAAGTAGGATGTAAACTTGATCCTAAACCTACATGTGAAAAAGCTAATCCTACTTTATACAGGCAACTTGTAGGTAGTTTGATTTATCTAACTATTACTAGACCTGACATTTCTTATGCAGTAGGGATTGCTTCAAGGTTTATGTAGGAACCTTATCAAGATCACTAGAAGTTAGCAAAAATAATTTTGTGTTATGTAAAGGGCACTATTAATTATGGTTTACATTATATTTCATCTAACAATGCATATTTACATGGATATTGTGATTCTGACCATGTTGGTGATGTGATAGATCATAAATCTACAACTGGATATATATTCAAGTTTGGTGCAGGTGCCATTACTTGGAGTAGTAAAAATTAGTGATAGTTTCCATTTCTTCTATTGAGGTAGAATAAAAAGTGCAATGGAAGAAAAAAGAAGCCATGTGGCTAAAAAGGTTGTTGGAAGAAATACACATGGAAGTTAAAGGAAGTACTCCTCTTCTATGTGATAGCCAGAGTTGTATTGCTCTTGCAAAGAATCTAGTTCAACATCAAAGAATGAATCATATCGAGATACATATGCACTTTATTCACGAGAAGGTTCTCAATGGTGATATAGATCTCCAGTACTACCCAACTGAAGATCAAGTTGCAAACTTGTTCACGAAGCCATTGTGTGTTGTGAATTTATGCAAGTTTCATGCAATGCTCGGCCTTTCAGAGTTTCCATTGAGGGGGAGTGTGCATGCAATGTCACCTCCTAATGGTTGACCAATTGATTGAATCCTCTTCCTCTATACTTCTACTCTAGTTTAAAATATTGTAAAAATCTTGTATGATCTAAAGTAAACTGATAGAGTTTACATGTAAACTGATAGAGTTTATGGGGAAAATATAGTCCAATGTGTGCATCTATTTGTAAAGGAGGTCCTTGTGTTATAAAAGGATCCTAAAGATGTGGTATAAGAATATTTCCATGAGAAACAGTGAGATGTAGTCTCACAAATCATGCTTAGCCTAAATCATATGTCTGATTTATGGATTCCAAATCCTTTTGTACCAAAAGGTAAGTTGAGCATGATGAAGGTGTTATAAATCCTTCAAAAGTACATGTGCTAGCCTAAACCTTTAGGGTTTATGGATTTGTAAATCTTGTTGTACAAATAGGTAATGTTGGCATATGGATCCCCACTTAATATTAAGGGGAGTGTTAGAACTATAATATTAAGTGCATCATAATGTTTAGTTTATAGTTAAATAATATAGAATAATTATATTCTTATTATTTAAATATAAACTATAGATTAGGTTTTGTTAGTTATTAAATTAACTAACTATTAATTAAAATCGGGTGTGCCCCATCACTTAATAGACATAACCCTTCGGTTATTTATATATGACTATGGGTCATATTTGAAATGTATTAGAATATCACATGAATCTTTATTGATCATGGGTAAAATAGGGGTAGAAGGAGGAGGAATTACTTTGGATTGTGATGTAAATGTTTTACATTAGTGGAATATTCTTCATGGTTTTTACCCATTTATGGGTTTTTTTTCCACATTAAATCCACACACATCCGAACACACACAAAAATTTACACATCAAAACATATCTTACGAGGTGGAATTATTGGGATTTCATCACTCAATAAGAAAGTCATCGCAGTGTTCTTGTCACATTACATATTTTTTCCTACTAGTATATTGTCTAAGCAATCGAGTCCCTTATCGTTACGGGACCTTGAAGTGAGGGGTAGGCCCCATACCAAGCCAATTACCAATAGCCATCACATATTTTTGTTTCACATACCTTCGTATATCGAGGACTCCATCCCAAACCACCTAAAACCATCCATATATTTTCATTTTTAGATTCCCTAAAGCCCATTTTTCATTTCTTTTTACATCTTAATAATCAAGATAATCAAAATTTTACTTCTTTACTTGCTTGAGTTTAATAAAAATCGGTATAGTTTTTTTATTGTTTTTATCATGTCAGTTATTACAAGATCCCAAGAAAAATAAATGAAACAAAACATGTCATCCAACAACATTCCTATTTCTCGCTACTTCCCTTCAACAAACTTCCACATTTTCTCTCCTTACCTCCACCCCTTTTGTCATTTCTTTTGTAGTTACCCAACCCGGGGGTTTTCAATCCCCCTCTTGAGGTTCTATTGTCCAACCTAAAACCCATGTAGAAACCAATCATTTTCTTCATCATTAATTCATTCCATCTATACCAGAACACCCCCTTCTTCCACCTTCATCAACACTTTTGGGCCTCCTCTCATCCTTTTCATGTCCCGAAAAACTAGTCATTTATTATTTGATACATTTGGAGAACTAAGAGGCGATGGTTTCCATAGAGATAGTATGTTGTTGATTGATTGATCTTGATTGAGTTGCATTTAGATATGTTTTGGATAAAAGCTTTTATTTTTCTATAATTGAGCAATTGTTTGAAAAGTATTAAATGTCAAATTGCAATTATTGATTACTGTTGGAAGTAACATGTCGTTATTGATTTTATAGAAGTTGATTTATTATTTTGAACATTTAATGCACTGGGTATTGTTGTCGGTGCATGTGCAGGTGTTCTCGGGAAATGAGAAAGGGCATCATCGGAGAGAGAAGAAAAGATGTTGTGATGGGTATCATGAGAAAAAGTTACATGGTTATGTCAGTGCTTACAAAATGAGTTAAACCCTAAGTTAGAAAGTAGAATCTATTCATTTATTTTGGCTCATTTATCTTTATGTCGTTACATCCTTTAGAGGTCACAAAAACATCTTTTCCTAAAAAATTGTGAAGCTATTAATAATATAAATATTTACGACATATTATCGCAATATAAAGGACGAGAATTAATCTTATGTGTTTTGACTATTATACCGAAGGCCACATTATCATTTGTTATGATAATAATTTTTTTTTTTTTTTGTAATTAACTAATTGTGGGTTTTGCATAATTAAAAATTTAATCACACCAAATTAAAAAGAATAAAAATAATAATAACAATTTCATTAAAATAATTATAAAAAAACTTAGAAAAAAAATACATATAAATGATTATTTAAATAAATCAGTAAATAGTAATCCATTTAATGGACAAACACATTTATATGAAGAAAAAGTAAAGGATTTATAAGAAAAGGTGGAGATACCAAATAGTTAAAAATATGGAATTTATTATGAACAAGAGTTAATCTAAACACCATCCTCCCACGTGGATAATCCACACCCCATGTGGCATTCTAAAATGATTAAAATAAGGAATAATTGGGAGCACCTAATGAGGAGAGGCATAAAAATAAAATAAAGAAAGAATTTTATAGAAGATATTTTACTAAAAAAAGAATGGGGAACGGGTAGTTAACTGAAGAGGGGGATTTTAGAACTGGCAGAGTATTCCTTAAAGAAGAAGGGGGGCGTGTGGAAAAAAGCGAAGCACAGGAAGAAAATAATTGATAGAGGAAAAAGGAGAATGCAGGGAGAGAAGAAAACACAAACAGTGAATGCATAGTGCATAGAAAGAGGAAGAAGAAGAGAACCATACAAGGAACAACACAACAATGTTGAATTAGGTTCCACCTTTTTTTTTTTACATGCTGGAATAAGTTCTTGTCTTATTAAATTTCCACAATATAATTTACAGTCAAATAAATTTAGAGGAAGAAAATTATAGAATGTGGATACAAGACCCCCAAAACCATATAGTTCTTGTTAAATTTATCTTATGTATTAACGAATCTCTATCCTTAAATATCTAGTATGCTCCGTAGCCCTTGCTGGTTTTAACTACTACACAAATGTAATATGAAAATAATTAATATATAACAATAAAAGGAAGAGCTGAAATTAAAATTAGTAATACACGAATGAGATATATATAATAATATGTATATATACTTGCTAGAAACCATAAATTATGGCGTGATAAATCTGGAATAGTCTACCAAATAATACTTATTTAACTTTAAAGAATTATACAATTTAACATTATGAATTTATAAAACACGTTATACTAAAAAGATAGTGTATGACTAAATTGACGTTCTTTATATTTATAAAGGGATTTAACTGATGACCTGAAACTTACCGCAAATTGCAGATGATCGTATCATGATTTTTTTAAAAAAATCTAATAAGACGACCTGATCCAATGATCTATAACATCTTATAAAATTTAAATGAATTGAGACAAACTGAAAAATCACTCCAAACTTTATTTTCAAATGCATATTTCTCCTATTTGGAAAACTGGGTGGAGCTAAATTTTGGATAGCTCACTCAATACATATTTTTTTACAAACCCTTTAAATTTTATTCAAACCCAGTTTACGGAATAAAAGTTACAATTAATTATTTGATAGGGTTTTCTGTAATCTGAATTACTTGTCATATTCTTATTATGGATTTTTTTGTTTTTATATAGACAGAGAGAAAAAGATAATTAAATATAATTATTTCATTAAGCAAGGTATATCCATGATGAGGAGCTAAATAGGAAGCATGGATTACAACTATAACATGAAGATTAAATATAAAATATAATATTTAAACCAAGAAATGAGCTATCACATAATAAACATTGATAATCACGGTAGAAAATGAATATTACATGAACTAAGAATAATCTTTGTGGATTGCTATGTAGTATGAGATTAAAAATTAAATTAGGACCTTTTTTTTATGGGTGGTATGGGACACTCAGAAGAAATAGGGTTGTTAGGATTCTAGCATATTTTGTTAACTATACTATAACTGGAAGAAAATGATGTTTTGTTGTCAATTGTTGGGATAAGGAGTGGGAATGTGAGATGTGTTAAGTTTAGGGGTGATAGTACTAAGGTGATAGATAACCTAGTGCATAGAATCACACTTGACGAATGCTAAGAGGGGACACAGTAGGTAGTGGATTGACACACAAGCTACCCTCTTGAGTTATCTCTCAAATATTATTCATGCTCTAGCATTTAGTTGGATTTTAGGGATTAGGTGGGTACCTATTGTTATCCATAGACTTTTGGCCAAAAGAAAATCATAGGGTTATGATTTTAGGATGTATATTATTCCTACCCCATGGATAATTACCATTTGATTGGGTAATGACTTACACATGAGACTCTTTCTTTCCTCATTGATCACCACATCTTCCTTCTCGTGAAGGGTAGGGACACTCAAAATTTGAGAGGTGTGTGGGGATCCATGTGGCTTGTGGTTAGAGGTAAATCTCTCTAATGATGGTCTTTCTCTCCTTTCAGATGGACAACAAAATACTTCTCTACTTCTTGTGTCTTGATATTCTGAGGTAAAATTGTACCAATGTATTTCTAATGTGATTTATGTAAAATGATTTGAAGTGAAATTGTACCTTTTAAATTTAATGTTGATGATTACCTTGTTGAACATGTTAAATTACCTTACAATGTGTACGATGGATTTTGAAGCAATTAGAGCTAAGTAATGAATACCTTAGATCTTACTAAACAATGGCTAAGTTGTATTCCACCAAAATATGGAAACATTATGTAGGATAAATCCATTTAATTAGAACTCTAATTATGAAATGCTTTCATGTGAATACATTCGTGTGATGAAATTGTGTGAATTGTTATATTGACAAGGAAGTGTAAATGAATAAATAAGTGATCTAAATTTACAAATTAGTCAATCAAAGCCAATGTTGATTTATATGCATGGTGGTATTCATTTGAAATTATTAACTCATTGTCTTGAGTTATATGAAGTGCTTAAGAAAAAATGGGTAATTGAATAAACATGTGTTGAATTACAATTTTACATTGAGAATTAAACATTTAGAACACTTGTATCATGTAGAGACACATTGTACCAATAAGTGAAATATTTATTTGATGTTTGAGTTGAAACTTAGAATAAATGTAGGCTAATTATGGACATCGTAAGCATTTCAATGTGAGTGTGTGATAAGTAGAAATAGGTAAACATTGGTAACATGTTCTTCCTAATTCAAGAGAGTTGAAGATATATATTAATCGTTGTACAAAATTTTTTTGACATGTTTTCTTGGGTTATATTAGGAGGTATGTTGTAATCCTTCATGGGTGTGAAGAATTCCAGAGATTCTCGATGCTAATCCAATTTCCCTCCATGACTATCTCCTTCATAAGACCACCAATCTCCCCATTGATGGACCTCCTTTGCAAAAAATTTACATTTATCATTCCAATCCCGAATCTACACAAGTCCTCACATCTCAATTTGTCTTCTTCTTCCCTAGAACTATGAATGAACTTGTTATGGCCCAACGTGAGTTTGATCCCCATCAACATTCTTCCTCAAATCCTCATAATCACCAAACCACTCAATTGGTGGTTCCTATTCCCCCTAATTTTCCTCATGTTAAAACTACTATCACCCCTTCTAATCCCATTACCTCATCATCCACCACAATCACTTGTGCCCCTATCTAATCATCTCAAGAGTCTCACTTTCTCCCTCCTACACCCGAACAACATAACACAACTCTACCCCTTGTTTCCACTTACCATATCCATGAAAAGGTGATCACTTCACAATCCCATATTTCGAATGAACTCAAACTCATAAACCCCACTTTGTTGCAAATCAGCAAAGCACTTCTCGGATGTTGATCAAATTTCTAGTTTGATCACCCTATGCATCCAAAGTGATTGCACAACATTGAATCCTCTTCCCAAGTGTGGGACTTGCAAAATGGAAGAGGAATCTCCAGATTAGAGGTCGGTTCCTCAACTCCTCTAATCAGCTATTTCACTTGCACAATTGCGAGGTTTAAACTCCTAAATCTACTCTAAATTCCAAGGAGACAGAGATAGAGAACGCAAAAAAAAAAAAAGAACTAATGCTAATAGGTGATGCACCAAAGGAGTGGTAAGCATTTTTTACTTCTGCAAATTGACACAGTTCATAAAATGCAACAAAAACAACATGCACAAACTGATAGCTGTAATGAAGTGTTAGAAATTAGGCAAACAACACCAAAGAAAGGATAAAAACTAAGCACAGGGCCTGTATTGTTATTTTAACATCAAAATCACTTGCATTCAAACACCTAAAAGGCAAAAATATAGTTGTAGTTTCTAGAAAAGGTCTGATTATTCCACTAAATCACTTCCAAGGTGAAAAAGGAGCTTGCCATATAGAAAAAATGTTCAACCCTTTGAAAAATGAGCCAAATCTGGCTTTTACAGTGCAAGGGACGAGCCCAGGAGAGAGAAACGTGGGAAAACATGGAAGGGATTCAACCATTGACCAAAATTCCATCAAAACAACATGGACAACTTGAAAGACCCATTCCTTGACATTTTTAACCATGCTGGGAGAGAATGCGAGCCATTCTTCATTAAAATTGGTGGTTGAAACATCATTTCTGCTCATGACCACATGCCAGAAGTTTTTTTGATTTTCTCTCTCCAAACTCCACCAAAATGCAAAATTGACCCCTAATCTTGTAGAGAATTTCACTAGCTTTCCATTGATATAAAGAACGCGAAAAACCAAGCTCTGGATCGAAAGATATGGTGATTTGAAGTTTTAGGGAAAAACAGGGCCAAATCGGGTCGCTTTGATATTTTTGGCCTGGACACGTGGCGAGTTCTGATTGGCTGTGGGCCTTCTAGGGGAAAATTTCCCACAAAAACTCCACCGAGCCATAACTTGAAAAATACATGGAGTTAGGAGGAAAACTTTACCTTTCTGGAAAGATGAGAAAGAGCTCTATCCAATGGTGCCATTTCCAGAAGGTTTTGAGTGCCTGAAAAGCAAAATTTTATGACTGAGGCACAAGAGAGGGAAGAATGAGAGGAGTTAGCCACAAAATGAGTAGGGGGAACATTTTGGATAACAATTTTGGTGACTCAGAGGGGTCATCTACCTACTAGATGAAGTTACCAGTTTCCTGAAGCATCCATTAGGCATGGAGTCATGAGTTGTAGCCTGCAAACTGATCTGAACTTTGAAAACCTCCTCTCTGAGCCACTTGGAAACCCACTGAAATGGACTGTGCAAGAGAAAAACCAGCACCACAAAAACTATGTACAAAACTAAAGGGTCATACATGCTCCAAAATGGAACATGCAGAGTGTGCACAAGCACTTCTTTTACTGAAAGCAAAACTACCTATCCTACTCTAACTGGAAGCAAAAGTGGGCTAAACAAACCCTACAACTAGTTGTGCAAAATAGCTTCCTTTCTTCAAAATTGGCAACCATGCAACTGATTTGGCATTGAACATGGCTGATTAGATGAATGGAAAATCAACAAGAAGCTGGTCTTCCACCCAAATCATCAAGGTATCAGGTGAAGGCAAATTCAATACCTCTTTTAGTTGTTCTACATTTGGATTGGAGAGGTATGACAGCTGATCCTTGGTTCTTTGTAGCTCATCCTCATGCTTAGGAGCAAGCATGACTGATTGTGACTTCTCCTTTGGTTCCAATGAAGCCAGATACCTGATTGAGCAAGGTATGGTCCTTTGAGTATACCCATTGCCTTGATTTTCAACTCCAAGAATGGAGTTCTCTTGTAAACCCGTTTGAATGGATGGTGCAGAAGAAAAGGTAGAACCTTTTTGGCCTTTCTCTTCCTCCAATGAAGGACATGAAAGATTAAAATCTTCCAATATTGGTTCCAAAGAACTGCTATAAGATGCAAAGCTCGCAAAATGGGTGCTCGCTTCATGACAGTAGGCTCAGGTGTTTGGAACGTGGATGATGAAAGAGAGAATGGTAGGAACTCAACCAGTTCTTCTTCATCAAAACAGTCCTCCAAATCTGACAGATAAACTACCTCATTGTTGTCCTGCTGCAAATGCTCAACTTCCTCCATGGTATCCTCTTGATCTGTAACTTGATCATCATGGTTTCTTTCATCCTCCAACATTGAGTTTGAGGGATCAAACTCTTCTTTAGCACTAGAACTCGAGAGAGATGAAGTAGAAAGAAGAATTGAAGGTTCTCTTGTAGCCTGCTTTGCACTCAAAGCCCTTGGATCTATAATTTTCTCCTCCACAACTAGAATGTGCTCCTCTTCTTTTGGATTTGGAGCAGCTTCTCCCTCTTCTACTACTTGAAGACAATCTTGTTCTTGATAGAACTCTTCCTCTAGCACGAAGTTTGTTAAGTCAAACTCTTCGATCTGCTGCTCTAGAGGACAAGTTGGGACTGTAGGATCTTCTTCAGAGCTTTCTTCCTCCATGGCTGATTGTGTAACTTGAATTGAATCAGCATTCTCTTTGAATAGAATGCTAACATGGACACTACTTTCTGAGAAAACTGATTACTAATCTGCTTCTTCTTTTTGCTCTTCTCCTGCTGCAGCAAATTCATTCCTAACCACCACTTGTTTTCCAACTCCAACCTCTTCTAAAGGCTTAACCATCAAGGGGATATTTTTCATCCCAAATTTAAGAGCCCAACTCTTGAGACTTTGAATTTCTTCATCCTTGTTTGGCTTTTCTTTTTGTTGTTGTTTTCCTTGACTAGAATTCTGATTTTTATCCTCCCAACATGGATTTGGGAATGCAAGAGGAGAAGTGGATTGTAACTCAATTGATTTTGCAATTTTTTGTGGTGGTGGAGGAGGTAGAAACTCTTGTTTCTTTGGAGGAGAGGGTATTTCTGTTAGCTTTTGTGGAGGGGATGACTGTTTGGAAGGAAAGGGGAAGGAAGAATTGAGATGTGGTGGAAGACTAGGGAATGGAGAAATGGAATTAACTCCTGGGGCAGCATTGACTGGATTTAGAATTTGAAATTCCAAATGAGATGATGTTGCTTGAGTAATGGGAAGAGAAAAACCAGATGATGGTGTAGAACTTACCCATTGACAAGGTTGTTCAACACCAAGTGTATAGGCCTCTATTTCTTGTCCATTGTGCAAGTTGGGGCAGCATCTTCATCATGAAGTCCAGCTTCTCCTGAGGGCTGAAGTGTCTTGGAAAAGGGCCTCCCCATGGACAAGGAGTCCTGCAACCAATTCTGAAAGCTTTCATTTGAGCTGTTGCTCTTGATTGCACCATCTTCGCCTCCATCTTTTGGATTTGTTCCAGCAGATCTGCATTTTCTTCTTGACTTCCCTCACAACCAGCATACCCTTGTGCTTGACATGCTTCATATCCAAACTGACTTTGGCACTGCTGCTCATATGGGTAGACATGCTGATTTTGAATTTGATCAAAATGCTGATTTGGAGGATTTGTAAAACATGTTGGAGGTGTGATAAACTGCTGTTGTAAATGTGAATTCCATGATGGAAATGAAGTCATGATTGCACAACTTCATGGAATGGAAAAGAATGAAAATGATGGAAAGAAGAATGGATGGAAATGAATGGAAAACAGGTCTGCAACTTAGAGAATGAGTTGTTTACCAGATGGAGTCACCAGATGTGCTTTTGAAAGTGCCTCCAAAAGGCTAAATCTTTAACAGGAACACACCAACCTATCAAAGATAAAGTGGAAGACCTCTAAGGTCCCACCGGGCGTGCCAAAACTATTGTTGCAAATCAGCAGCACCCCTGGATGTTGATCAGATTTCTAGTTTGATCACCCTATGCATCCAGTGTGATTGCACAACATTGAATCCTCTTCCCAAGTGTGGGACTTGCAAAATGGAAGAGGAATCTCTAGATTAGAGGCTGGTTCCTCAACTCCTCTGATCAGCTATTTCACTTGCACAATTGCAGAGGTTTAAACTCCTAAATCTACTCTAAATTCCAAGGAGACAGAGATAGAGAATGCAAAAAAAAAAAAAAAAACTAATGCTAATAGGTGATGCACCAAAGGAGTGGTGAGCATTTTTTACTTCTGCAAATTGACACAGTTCATAAAATGCAACAAAAACAACATGCACAAACTGATAGCTGTAATGAAGTGTTAGAAATTAGGAAAACAACACCAGCAGAGGATAAAAACTAATCACAGGGCCTGTATTGTTATTTTAACATCAAAATCACTTGCATTCAAACACCTGAAAGGAAAAATATAGTTAGCTTTCTAGAAAAGGTCTGTTATTCCACTAAATCACTTCCAAGGTGAAAAAGGGAGCTTGCCATACACAAAAAATGTTCAACCCTTTGAAAAATGAGCCAAATCTGCTTTTACAGTGCAAGGGACGAGCCCAGGAGAGAGAAACGCGGGAAAACATGGAAGGGATTCAACCATTGACCAAAATGCCATCAAAACAACATGGGTGACCTGACAGACCCATTCCCTGACATTTTTAACCATGCTGGGAGAGAATGCGAGCCATTCTTCATTAAAATCGGTGGTTGAAATGTCATTTCTGTTCATGACCACGTGCTAGAAGTGTTTTTTGATTTTCTCTCTCAAAATCCACAAAAATGCAAAATTGATCCTGGAATATTGTAGATAATTTCACCATCTTTCCATTGATATAAATAACGTGAAAAACCGAGCTCTGGATCGAAAGATATGGCGATTTGAAGTTTTAGGGAAAACAGGGCCAAATCGGGTCGCTTTGATATTTTTGGCCTGGACACGTGGCGAGTTCTGATTGGCTGCGGGCCTTCTAGGGGAAAATTTCCCACAAAAACTCTGCCGAGCCATAACTTTAAAAATACATGGATTTAGGAGGAAAACTTTACCTTTCTGGAAAGCTGAGAAAGAGCTCTATCCAATGGTGCCATTTCTAGAAGGTTTTGAGTGCCTGAAAAGCAAAATTTTGTGACTGAGCCACAAGAGAGGGAAGAATGAGAGGAGTTAGCCATAAAATGAGTAGGGGGCACATTTTGGATAACACCCACCTCAAGGTTATTATCATTACTACTTCCCAATGAATCAACTCAATTATCCCAACCACCCATTACTTACATTCCAACTCATCCCATAGAAAATCAATCAAATGTCCCCATCTCTCAAAAACTGACTCAATCTCACCAATCTTATCACATTCCCATTTCTCAACAACAACCTTTATCTCAACCCATTCAATCACAACCACTTGATTACATTCCCACTTATCAACCACTCCCATCAACACCTAATCATCCTCAAACATATCAAAATTACCAACAAGCTAACCCATCCAACTCATATGCATCACAATCTCATCCTTTAATTTCTCAAAATCAACCATATAATGATCATATGAAAGCATTATTATGTAGAATGGCTAATATTGAAGCCGATACCTTGGGATATAAAACCACAAATATTGAAGCCGCTACCTTGGGATGCAAAACCACATTCTCATATGATCAAATTTTTCTAAGTTCAACAGCAAGGAGGATCCTCAACAACATATTTGTGCCTTTAGGCATGCAGAGCTACCTCATCACCCATGATCAAGACCTCATGATTCACACATTTCCTATGTCATTAGCAGGTCCTGCATTGGATTGGTATAACAGGATCCCACAACATTCACTACTCAACTTCACCCAACTCATGAACTTGTTCCTAGAATAATTATCAATCAATATTACTTGTAAAATAACTACAGACTTCTATGCCATTAGACAATATGACGACGAATCTATTGCAGATTTTGTCACATGATGGTGTGGCATAATTAACCAACTATCATTTTCCCTTCCATAGAATGAATTTATTGAACTATTCTCACGGTATTGTGTGAATAATATCACATATACTCTTCAAATACAATCATTCCAGACCTTTGAAGATACATTTACCATGGCTTTCAAACTTGACATCCGTGCCTTTGTTGAGAAAGGCCACCTTAAATTGCAATCGAAAAACCCACAACTAAGTTCACTAAATCCTCCACACATGGTGAAAAACCTAAGAATGCCACTAACTCCAACATGGTTAAATCATCCTCCACATCCACTTCTCATATGGAGCCTCCGCAACTATCTCCTAGACCGCCCACTAACTATACCCCTCTTAGGGAATCCTATAGTGTAATATTTTACAAAGTTAATAGTTGTCAACCTCAATTGTCTTCCTCCCATCTAACCCTTTGATCAATCATGGCCAAATCGACATTATATCGTGAGGAAAATTACTAAAAATATCACTTGGCCATGACATTGAAAGATGTCACTCTTTTAAAGATGTCTTCCAAATAATTATAGGCACTAGAGACCTCCAAGTGAACAATCATAATGCACCATCTAATCAACCCCTTGATGTCTTCAAACAACCCTTTCCTAATCATTTACCCAAAGAATAAAGTTTCACCTCCAATTCACAACCACCTAATGCCCATACAATTAATACTATAGACCAAAATCCAACCCCATCACCTACACCCATCACTCATCATCCATTGCATCTATCCCTATTATGGTCACTTACCTTATAATCATAAATTTATCCACTCCTACACATATCATATCAACATCAACTATAACTACCACTATGACATCAACATCAATATTTACCATACCTACTACTCCGTCCACATCATCCATGTCCTCATCCATCATATCTAGTCCTTCATCTACAATTACCTCAATGCCTTCATCCCACACATGAATCTATTTCCACATCAATGACATCTACTATTATGACTATACCTACATCTACACCTAAATTTGTTGGACCTTGAATTGACTAATTCCCAAGGAAAAAGGAGTGTGCACGTGAAAAGAAAACAAGTAAGAATGTGCCTAAGGAAAGGCGTGTAGGAGAAGAGGTTGGCACGTGGAAGTAGAAGAGGATTTGGGGACTTAACCACATTTCAAAGGCGTATCACAAGAGAAACACATGAGGGCCTGAGTAGGTGTGATAAATGGATAAGGTGCCATCTTGGAGCCTTGGAGGTCAAGGAAAGAGTATTTTATGAAGGGAATACTCCTAGGAGGGTCATTATAGTTAGTTAAAGCTTTTGCAACCTGGCATAAATACCCAATCGATCATGGAGGACCACACTTCCACTTGGCATGTGATTTGCTCATGGGTGAGACTATGGCGGTGGATCCAGATTCTATTTAAAGGAGTGCTTGGGTCTGAAATAAACATAGAATGGGAGAGGAAACAAAGTGCTACAAGAATGTTGTTACTAAGCATAAATGTATGTGCTCGGGTCTGAACAAGGGTTGTAATGGGAAAGCATAGCTAGGATCTCTTTTTAGAGTATTTTTGTGAGGTTGGAATGTTATTTCATGATGTATATGGTCTGAGATGACCCTGTTTGATGTAATATGGCTATTATAAATGGATTTAATCAATATATGGAGCTATGTTTTGTGTATTTGTGTTTATGGACTAAACCCTAGTGTATTTTCATGTTATTCATGGTTCATATTTGTTTCCATTATGTTTTTGTGATGTTTATGCTTATCTCATGAAGCATTTATGCTTATAACTAGATCTACTACCTCTGTATTAGATTAAATGCATGTGTTCTTGTTCTGCAAAACTTTCCTCCATTAATGGTGGAATATTCTCACAAGGCTCACATAAAGGAGGCAATTGATGCCTACGCATGCCTCGAGTGAGCACCCAACACTTGGGTGATAGGCCGGTGCACTTGGGGTTAAAAGAAAGATTAGAGGATAGAGGTAAATGAGACTACATCTTGGTTCTTTTTCGGGACCTCTTTTGAAGCTATTGTGAGAATTATGTGTGATGACGAAGTGTCTAACCTTGGACAATGTTGAGAATGGATTAAAAGCATGGAGGATGCTTTTTCTTAGAGGTTTAGTACTAGAAATGAGTTTTATGCATGAAAATGGGTGGGTGAGAACCTGTGTCATTATATCTATGAGACATTCTTCTATTGTTTCCCAACGAGTTGTATGAATGGATCTAGGCATATGCATCAAGGAAACGTTGGTACCAAAGACCTCATGTTTGGACCCGGAGGAATATCATTGTTACAAGATGTTGATCTGACCTAGACTCATGTTTTTGATCACCTGGTAGAGAGGTGTTTTGACCACTTACACATTGGAGTACGCAATCTCAACGTATTCTTGTCTAGAGGTTGCTGAGTTTGAATTTTTAGGGATCCAAGAGGAACATTCTTGTGGGGTATACCTATAGCTATTAATATCATGATAATAAATTTGATTTAGTAATCATTTCCTATGGATGCATAAACTCTCACTAGGCACGGGGAGAGGAAGTTGGTGTGGTGGAGATGGTGGACCTTGAGGTAGAGGAAGAGAGAGAGGAAATGCGGATCAATTATAATGAAGCTTGAGAGATGGATTTAGCGAGACAATGCAAATTTTTTGGTGTGATGGAATTATGGAGGAAGATGTTGTGAGAAGGATTTGAGGTTAGCACGGAGGGTAAGGGACTCGAATGCTTGTGCTACCCCATCTTGAAAGCGTAGGAGATCAACCCCCTCAACTTCTGGTGAGAACTTGTCATATGGAGAAAGGAGAGATGTAGGGAGCCATCTTAGCCCACCTGGTGACCAAACCCTGGTGCTTAATTTTCCAATATATAATACAAATTATTTTAGTTCAGTTGGTGTTAGTGAGCAAATAGCTTCATGTAGATATCATTTTACATTACACCCATCTATGGCCGCGTAAACATTTCTAGTGTTTGGAGGTATTTTTTCTGGCATTGGGAAAGGTGTGGGTTCACAAAGTTTGGGTATCACATCTAGAAGTGGCACGGAAAACACATCTAGGAGTGGTTTGGTATCATAGATCTGTTGGTACATAGTTTAACGTGACGGTGGGAACATAGAGCATAACTACTTTAGGATAGTTACCTACTACATGAGGAGGATTAGGTGGATCCAGAGGAATAGGAGCTAGTGGATCTAGCAGATATGGTGGTGGAGGAAACACAGAGGGAATCAAGGTCCTAGATCTTATGGGTAAGGTCCACAACACCATCAGCATGTGTTTTACGAGATGTCTCTCCACTTACCTGATTACAAGGGTGTGGAAGACGTTGTAGAGCATGTGCACAATTGCAAGTTGCTATGGCACACAAAGGAATTCATTTCTCTAGAGAGGAAGATAAATCATTTTGGAACTACATTACAAGGGCACGCACATAGCTGGTAATCTGAAGTATGAACCCCATCGACGGTGGTGTATTATACGCATTGCGAGATGAATTCTTAATGATTTTCAAATTCTTGAGTTTGAACAAAAGAGCATCAATGTGCTGAAGGAAATCTAGCAAGGTATGGCAGAGAGAATGTGGGAGAATAAGATGCATTTTAAAACTCTCCTATCAAAGTTATCATATGATATCCATCCATCACAACATGCTCGTGGTTCATCTGGAGGACCGAGCACACCATTCAAGAGGACACTTTCACATAAGACATTCATAGATCCGCGTGAGGACTTTGAGGCTACCTTACGTGGTGAGGCAAAGGGGAAACATTGATATCGGAGTTAGCCCATTCCTAGAATAAAAATTTCTTCCATAGAAAAGTAGTTAGAAAACGTTTCTTCAAACTCATCTCATGAGATATTTTTCCATGAAAGATGGTGTGTGCCATGTCAGTAGATTTTGAAATTTATCACAGATATCATGATGTAAACATATGCCCATTGTTGTAAGCGTGCAATCCGTAAGAATGTTTCTTACTATTGCAATATTTGCACCTCTACTACTCATGACACCAAGGATTATAGATTGATAGACCAAATCCATGATGTTATTGATCTTGGTGTGCACTACACCAATTTTGGGAGTAGTTCTAAGGCTGAGTATCATCAGTATGAAGACCACATAGATGGAGGAGGTTTTCATGGAGGTTTTAGAGGCTATAACAATAATGGAGGAAGAAGTTAATTTCCTCATAGAACCTACTATAATTTTGGATCGACTGAACACTACAAGCATTGGTGCCCTAACTTGTTGCAATGCTCATGGTGTGGAAAGAAGCACAAGTATGAAGAGTTCTTGGAGTTGTATGACCACATGAGAAAGAATTAGAAGAAGGAAAAATGCACGGGGATGGTGAGTGTAAAGAGGACCAACCCATAATGGATGTTGAGGGTAGTTCTTAACTCCAAGCTAGAGCCTGTTTTGGTCACTACATGCGCTGAGGTTGCACATGCCCGAGAGGAACCAAAGAAGAGGCCCCTTATCACAAGAGAAGAAGTGTTACATGGGAAATATCCTAATCCTACCCACCAGAAGGAGGTATACCAAGAAACCATGGAGGTGATTAGGAGTTTGCAAGGATAAATCCAATGTTTGAAGGAGCAATTGTGCCAATTGGAGTAGAAGAAGAATGTTGAGGTTCCTCAACAGGATATAGATGAGGTTAGGAAAGTGTTTCGCATGTTGTGGTAAGACAACATTATCCTGTATTAGGAGAATGGATTTAAGAAAAGGTACCGTGCATTAGAGGAGGGTGGGAGAGACAAGTCTTACATGCTAACCTACCTCCTCACAACATTGATTATGATAAGGAGATCACATTGAATGCATTTTTTTATGGGTGACTCCTAAGTAATATATTGATTAACAAAAATGTGGAGGTTAATTTCCTTACTCTAGATCCATGGAATCAAATGGGGAGGCCCCCATTAGAGCCATCTTTGAATGTGTTGTACATGGATAATAGGAAAAAGGCCATGCCTATAGGGGTTTTGAAAGGTGCATCCATTACTATTCAAGGGGAAAATTTTACAGAGACTTTGAGGTCCTAGAGCTTGTTAAGGGTGATAGTTTTCCAACATGACTTGGGCACACTTGGTGTTATGTAAACAATGCTAACTTGCATTTCAATAAGGGCTACATTAGTTTTGAGAACATGGAAGAGCACGTGATCATTACACTTACTGATTGACAGTATACACCGTATGTGGAGCCATTGGGTGAAGAATACTTAAACAAGATATATGTACGCACCATCGTGGGACCCAAAGTTTATTCAAAAATTGAAGGAAGGGGTGATTCAATGGGATGATGCATGGTTCATAAGTGATATAACCAACATTGTTTGTGACAAATTGGCATATGGGACATACGAGTTGGTGTGGAGGCATCTAAAGGATATTGGGACGCTAGTTGTCAAAACGTGCTCAATTAGGTGCTTGGGAAGAAGGCGCTTTCCATGGTAGACCAGGAAGCCAACCTTAATGTATTTCTACACAAAATGGAGACCCAATGCAATTTTAAGGAGAGAAGGAATATGATTACCTATACTTTACATAGGACAGTAGCATGTTATTGGGTGACACATCGAGATAATATTCTATAGTTGCGCAATGTGAGAATCACACTCTCTAGTAGGTTTCTTTGAAGAAATGCACCATCTCAAATTTGTGACTATGATGGGAAGGGATCCACCTCATGCCATGTTCAGGAGTGTGAGAAGACTTGGATGGGAGGTGTGAAAGCTTTACCTCCTTCCCTATGGGTGCATAAGTTCTATTCCACCTTACAATGTTGAGTGCACATGGTATCTTCATTTAGAGTTACAATGACAGTACATGGAACCGGGAGTTAACGATGGATCTTGTTCAAACATTTGAATATCAGAGTACTAAGCCATTGATGAATGAGGCATTGTAGGTAGTCAAGTTCCTTACCTTGGGAGATAGTGTCATGGTGGAGGAAAGGATTCTAGAGTTGTTAGGTGAACCAGAGTTGGGGGCACGCTTCAGTGGAGGAAAAATCAGAGGAAATTTAGCTTGAGTTCACCTACCTAGAGAAAGAGAAAGGAAATTTAGTCTACTTGATAGATGGTGAAGAGGTGGAGAAATTGGATGTTATCCATACAAAATGTACGCATAAAGTCGAAGCTAGTGTTGATGAGAAAGTGCATGTTTACCACAACCATTGTCGACAAAGAAGTTTAACATTGGTACGGATGCGGAATCAAAGGAAGTTATTATTGGGGACTACTAGATAGACCAAGAGGTCTCAAATATTATTAAGCTTCTGCATGATTTTCAGGATTTGTTTCCATGTGGGTACCATGAACTTAAAGGAGTTCACCCCTCGCTAGGATAAATCAAAATCAAGTTAAAATATTGTGGGCACCCAATTCAGAAGAGACCTTACATAATGAATTTGAATCTACGTGTCAAATTTAAGGAGGATATTGATAAGATGAAAGCATATGAGGATCATAGAATCTATTGAATAATCTAAATGGGTGATCCCAATGGTCATTAATATAAAAAAATATGGGAGAATAAGGATTTACATTGACTATAGGGATTTGAATGTAGTATATGTAATTGCTCTTTTCCCAACCCCGTTCACTGAGGAGATCCTCAAAGGAGTATCCGGGTGTGAGATCTATTCATTTACGGATGGGTTTTTGGGATATCACCAAGTTTGAATTGCAAAGGAAGATCAAGAGAAAAAAACTTTCACCACTTAATGGGGAAGTTTTTCCTATACATTAATGCCCTTTGACTGAAGAATGTTCCTGTTTTGTTTTCGTGCATTGTGATTCAAGCATTTTAGGATGACTGGATGGTTTACGAATTAGTAAAAGACCATTGTGATAATATATGGTTGATGTTTGAGAGATGTAGGTAGTTGAGCATCTCCTTGAATATTAAGAAGTGTGTTTTTGCCACTCCTTTTGGCATGTTGTTGGGACACATTATTTGTAAATAAGGCTTACTAGTAGACCCCACAAAATTTACTTTTATAGTGGGATTAGAGGAGCCTACTAGTCAAAGCATGGTGTGTGGGTTCCTAGGGCATACAGGGTACTATAGGAAATTCATCAAGGGATATGCCCAGATTTCCATGCCCCTAGAAGAGTTATTGAAACATAAAATTAAGTTCTATTGGGGAGAGGCGCAGTAGGTGGTATTTGACACGTTCTGTTAAAGCTTACCACCACACCCATTCTGAATTTTTCTACTTGGGATAAACCTTTTCATGTGCATGTTGATGCATTCAGATGACAATTAGTGCATTCTTAGCACATTCTAGAGAGGGATTATTGATCATACCTTGTACTTTACTAGTAGGAAGCTTACTCCAACAGAAAAAAATTATACCACCAAAGACCGTGAGGCATTATCGATGATCTACGCGTTGCATAATTTTAGGTAGTATTTACTAGAACCTCATTTTACTTTCTACATAGATCATGTGGCATTAAAATACTTGGTGAACAAGCCCATTTTTCAAGGGTGCATATGTCGTTGGATACTATTGTTTCAGGAGTTTGATTTTATGGTTGTGGTGAAACAAGACAAGAGTAAATTGGGACATGATCATTTGTCAAGAATTACTTCAGGTGAGGATGTATAAATAATTGAGGATATGATGTCAGATGCACAGTTATTTAGGCTACAACATGTGCCCTCGACTTGGAAGATATTTTGTTGTTCTTAGGAATGGGTGGGCACCGAAGGGATGAAGGAATTAGAAAGGAAGCAATTATCCACACACATTGCACCCTATATGTTAATTGGTGGAGAATTATAGAAGCTAGGCCATGAAAATATTTTGCATCGATCTGTGCTAGATCATGAGTGCACTACAATCATGGAAGAGGATCATGGTAGCATTACAGACGAAAGTATGTGAGGAATGTGATCGCGTGTAAGATCCTCTTAGCTGGAATTTCCGGGAAATAGTTTACAAGGATTGTATCCAGTATTGTAAGGCCTGTGACCATCACCATCACTTTGGTAGACCTGGAAAAAGAGATGAGTTGCCCTTAAATCCTACAACCAGTGTATATCTATTAAAAAAATGGAAAAAATACTTCGTAGACCCTATTACCCTAGCCGTAGAAAGGATAGGTTTGCACTATATCATTACATGTACAAAATATCTTACACAGTGGGAAAAAGTGGCGCCTACAAAGGATTGTATGGCCTTGACAATAGCTAGATTCTTGTGGGAGAATATAGTAGACATGTATGGATGCCCGCTGAGTTTAATGAGTGATAGGGGTACTCACTTTCTAAATGAGATAGTTAGAATCTTGTTGGCTAAGTTCATGGTGGCCCATCACAAAATACCCCTTATCACCCACAAGTTAATGGATAGCGGAAGATTTTAACAAAATTTTGAGTCACATGTATACTTATATTTGTGATGTTGGGAGAAAGGATTGGGATGACAAAGTATTTTCCGTGTTATGGTCATATCATACTACCTATAAAATACTAAACAAGGCCACACCGTTTCAATTGGTTTTTGGAGGTTGTGTTATGTTGGTCCAAAATTTGTCAAGTGGGCGATCTATAGATAGATAGGCCAACAAAGTGCATAGGAAAAGCCCCTCTTTGACACAAAGAAAGTGTAACTCGGTTTATTATTATTCTATAAAGTAGGAATCTATGCAAATCTACACTATTCTAATTTCAAGGGTTTGGGATCTCATCCCAGTAGGGGTATTTCTGATGAGAATGAAAGGTAGGAGGGAAGGAAAGGAGGAAGGATAGATCTGAAGGAAGAAAAGAAATGAATTCCAAAATAGAAAGGTCAGAAGGTTTATGCTTTGGGCTGGTAGTAAATAGAGCCAAACTTACTTGCATAAACAAATAAAGTAATATTGATGAACAAATGACAAAAAGTAGAGATAGATCTAACAAAAAGAAACATAGATCTAACTTAAGAGAGATCTAATGCACATAACACATTAATTCAGCACAAAGTCTCAATCTTTGTATTAATATTTTCTTCTATTACAAAAAAGCACAAAGTCTTTCTCTCCTCTCTTCTATTTTTCATCTAAAAATGTCCACACTTGAATACAAAAAGTATCCAAGTATTTATAGAAGAAGGGAGGAGAAGAAGAAGAAAGAAGCCAACCACTTTTTTTACAAAATATCTAAAAGTCAAATGTTGACTTTGGGGCAATTTTTAGGATGGCAACATCCCATGATGCAACATGGATGATGTCATCACGTGTGCCAACATACTTTTAGACATTTTACAAAAATGGAATATGTCCTAGGAGGAAGGAGCTTATTCGTCATCGTCCCTTTGCTCGAATGGAGTGTCTTGCTTCTGCTATGGAGAGGTGATGTGATACTGAGCTTGATACTCCATAAACTTGCTGATCATTGTCTACAGTTGACCATGATTGGGAACTTTGGTGTGGTCTCCGATGATTTCACAAGTTTCTTGTTCGTATTCGAGCTTATCGGGGAGTCTCGATGTATTCATCGCTCGCCTCCATCAAGTACCCAATGAAATCACGACAAGCCAGAAGGTTATTAATAGACTCTTGGTCAAAAGTGACCTCTGGCACCAAACCTTGTTTGTAATTTCCTTAAAGAGTCAGATGGTATCGTCTACCTCCCTCAAAGTAAATGTTATTCCAATCAGCCCTGAGACATCCTCATGACTATCTGCTCCATTTGATGTTTTGCATCTAGGGATTTCTCCTTGATTTTATCTATCCTTTCCAGGACAAATTTCATCTGATCAACCCGATAGTCTAAAGTGGCAAGGGCATTTGTTTAGTGCCCGCGGGTGATCAATGACGCCAAATTTTAACAATTCTTCGGTGGGCATTTGACCATTTTCTGGAATGTTTCATGTTGTAACCTGACATGGTCCAACTCTTCGAGATGGGTTCTACCAGTGCCTAGAGTTCATTGTTTTCCAGATCTATACTTTGATAGAGTTCTGTGAATTTCGTGATCACTTCCTCATTGTCTTTTAGGATTTGATCACTCCAGGAGGACACTGTTGTACCTTGTTTTCCAATCTTGGCGTATTCATTTATTTTTTCATGACTAAGAACTTCAGGAGGCTCGGCAGCAATCATAGGAGGGGCATTTCCCATTCTTTGCAGAGCTTAGAGAAGATGTTTATTTTGTTCCTTTAATATTCTTTTCTCTTCCTTTGTTTCTTGAAGCTTCTTGCAAAGGGCATCCACTGCAGATAAAGCCTCTCCTTACAGGCTTTTAGATGAGGTTCCCATTGTGACCTAGGTCACTGTAAAATCTATAGGAGACAGATCTTCTTTCTCCTTTATGGGATCAGGATAGGCGATCTCCATGACCCTTTCGCCTAAAGTACTTTGTGAGAAGTGAGTTATAACCTTTTACTTCTTGGGTCCTTTTGTCGAGATGGCGGAGAAGTCCATGGGTGCAATGGGGACTTTTCTCTTGTGTTAGCTTAGGTGGTTAGAGATCCACCTGGACTTATGGGAGTGGGACCAGAGGAAGAAGAGCAACCGTAGTGGACATGGAAAAAAGTGTCGAGACACTTGGTGGTGACATGGAAAAAGAGGCCGACACACCAACGCTCACAGGATTTGGAGTCACTACAAGAGAGGAGGATATGGGGATGGAAGGGATCTGTAATATGATGGAAGAAATACTGGGAGATAGATCCACGAGGGAAGAGAAAATGGAAGGAGGGGAAGGCACAACTAAAGAAGCAGTTGTTTGAGTGACCAGAGGAGGGGGAAGAGGAGCATGAGAGGGAATGGTTGGAACTTCACCAGTTGTAGTTATGATGACATCCTGAGTGGATGTGTCCATTAGAACACTTACCACTTCTTCTTTGCTTGGGGACACTAAGTCCACTATATGCTCTTTTGCGGTGGTAGGTGGGCTCTCAGGAGCTTTCTATTGAGTGCTTGATCCTCCCTCTTTTTCTTTTCCTTTGCCTTTAGGCAAGTGTTCTAGCCTTTAGGTGCATTTCCCAGGGAAATGTTTTAAAATCTACACCAAGATAGATGATACCATTCTGTTTGCACCAGTTCTCAATGTGTGTTGCAAAGATGGGCTTGACCCTTTCTTCATGATTTCGGTGCCTTTTTTCTGTCAATATCTGCAAAAGGCCAATCATCTCCACCGTGTCTAGGTAAACTTGATCAATATCTTGACCAGCTTGAAATCCCACGGGATGATGGCAACATCATAGTGAATGATTTCTACCATGGCAAACGGGAGTGATCCTTTCGTCTGAGCTTGACATCATTATTTAAGTTGATGTAGATTTCCTCAATGTGAGGAATGTGAATTGGATCGATCCTTGCCTTGGGGATGTAGCCTTGGCAATCGAAGGTAGGTCTTACCAGGAAATCATGATTCAGGTTCAACAATTCTAGCTTGCAAACATCTCCTGGGCTTTACTGATCGAGGAGCACGTGTACCTACCAAATGTGAGGGGGAATGGAGTGCCTCCCTTCTTCCTCTTCATACATTACTCATGGTAGGTGATTATCTAGCCTTGATAGCTCCAGAAGGATCAGTTTGGGCCCCGCATATCTTGGCAATCTTGTGGGTTCTCCCAAGAAGTTTGTAGCCCTGAGATAAGTGAAAGTGGGGAATTGCGTAAACAATTCTCCCCAAGCCTGTGTAGTAGTGATCACACTTTTCATTGTTCAGCCATGAGTCATGTTGGGCCTCAAGAGGCAGATGTTGCCATAGAAAAAGACATCATTGACCTTGCTGAACTGGGCTATACTATTTTCAATCCTCAATTCTAGATAATACTCGTATATTTTGACCTGGGGCCATACCCCATACCGATTCAACCCTAGGTAATCCCTCTCGAGGTAGAAACATGTACGACATAGGAATTCATATAGCACCTCCCAATTTTTTAAATTGTTGAAGTTTTTCTGAGATTGTATCGCTGATAATCTCACCCTAGCTAAAATGTTGATCGGGTACATTCTTGCTCATTGTTTCCAAATATCTGAGCATCCATTTATGAAAGTAGTGGGCATCAGGAAGCCCGAATACCCTACTGAGGAAAGTGATGGTGTCACTTAGTTCCTCCGAGAAATCACTTCGGTGGATGAGCTGAGGCCATCTGTTGCTACCTTTTTATTCTTCAAGTAGACCTCGTTCATCATCTGCATGCACTTGTCCTCATTATTAGTCCAAGTCTTCATGTAGTCATCTTGGCTTATTGCCACAAAATTTCTGTGGTGGGGGATGCCTAACATAATCTCAAAGTGTCAGGCCGTGAGGTTGATTATCACTTTTCCCTCCTCATTCTTGACACATCTTGTGTCCTTGTTGTAGCAACGACCCACCAACATGATGAACTCATTGTTTATGGCACTCATGGGGAGTCCTGCAGCAAAGTGTAGCCCACTACCGATCAGTTTATCCATCCATGGGCTACCGGTGACCTTCTTGGTTCGGGCCCAAAATCATCCATATCAATATGCCCAAGTTCTGAGTCTCTGATGTCAAGACCACATTCTGCGAGAGAGTCAGGCATCCTGACCCTTTGGTATTTGTATTTCATTTCTTGTTCTGTCACCTTGGCTTTGCCTTTAGACTTAGTTGGCTTCTTACTTGATGAAGACATGTGTGGATCCGAGCTTAGCTATTGTTCTGCAAGAAGAATCAGAGAAGTCCATCATAGAAGGGCCATGTTAGCCATCAAGTTGCCCAAAAAAGCTTGGAGAATGAAAAATTAGCAACTTATGAGGCTCTGCGCACAGGGCATAGCTTTACTACAGCTGTGGGTTTTGAAAACAAGGCATGCTTTTGGGAAGTGTTGCATGGGAGAAAGCAATGCCAAAGGGGTGTGGGGTACAAATTTACAACAACCAACATGCAGTGTAGGTGTTTAGAAGTCACGCCAATTCCTTAGGAAGGATGTTTAGCAAGGAAAAATTGGATTGGTGTTACGGGTCTCGAGGTGAGCCAAAGCAAACTGTGGAAGGTGTTACATAAATAATTAATGTGCCAAAGGTTGTCACTTGTGCAACATGGGTTTGGGATACACAACATGCAATGTTGATGTAATTGTTTTAGTTCCAGCACCTGTACCTCTTAGGGGTTTCCCAAGTGCATTTTAGCTTTGCGCGAGAAAATTTTCATGCAGCATGGGATTGCAATGCACCAAGGGCATGACTCTATTTAGTGTAACATGAACTAAAATAGTGCCATGGTGAAGACAGTCTGCTATTTGAGCCGATTACCAATTTTCTTGATTTTCTCCTCTTTTAGCTTGGATCTTGATAACAAGGAGGAAAATATAGCAAGGCAGGGAGTAAATGGGTAAATGGGTATGAGTTATTTTTGAGGCCTAGCCTCCAGATTTACAGATCTGGGAGGGGAGGGAAACGGTGTTTGCAGTGGGTTTGCAAATCAGTTTTAGGATTGTGTTATCTTTTTAGATTCATTGTTATTACATCCCAAACACCTAATCACCTAACACAAGATCCATAAAAATAACAAGGATAGCAAGAATCACTTACCAAGATATATGTAGTGACGAGGAACATTGTGAGGTCCACACACACAAAAAATGGCATGTAAAGGCTGACGAGGATAATGACAGGTGCAGAGGAATAACTTTTCACATTTTTTAATTCATGAAAATGACAGGTTGAGCATGCCTATATATAGAAAAATGCATATTTATTGCACAACCAACTTTTTAGTGGTGCATTTTTGGGAGTGTCGACATGCCAAAAATCGAGCCTTTAAGCGCCGGTGGGAAGGTGTCAACATGAAATTTTCTGCACCTAGGGTACAATTTTGTAAGTGTCAATATGAAATTTTCTATTCCCACTATAAAGGGGCGAAACCTTTATAGTGTTTACAGGATGGTGGATGCGCTAAGGTGCACTTTTAGGTGGCACAACATTTGGATTGTTGACATGAAATTTCCTACACCTAGTCCAAAGAGATGAAAAATGGCTAAGTTCTTACAACTTGATTTCTGGAAGGGGATTTATAGGCCATTTTGAACGTTAATAGACCTCCTCAGGGGACTAAGACAAAATTTCAGTATGGTTACCTGTAAAATTTCCCTTATCAATTTTACAGGATAACAACTAGCTCTTTCTGGGGACTATCCTTGAGTGAAACTTAAGGGTAGAGAATCCCATATTCTCATGTGCCTATCCATTGGGTTCATGGAGTCAAAAACAAGGGCATTGAGGAAATGACACACAACAAACAGAAAGCAAACACACAGCAAAAAGTAAACACATAGCAAAAAAACCACTATACAAAGAAGAGAGCAAGCTCTACTTCCTGAAGATCTTCATGTGTTGCCCACTATAGGGAAGTGGGAGCTCGGTTCCATCCAGATATGAGATTAAGAAGCTATTTTCTCCATTGAGTTGCTTGATCTCTTATGGCCCTCTCCAAAGAGAGTCAAAATTCCCGTGCATGCCTTTTGGTTCTCTTCGCTTGTCCCACAGAAGAACAAGATCTCCAACCTAGAAGTCCTTCTACTTAGCCTTCTTATTGAACAACCTCTTCACTTGATTCTGATGTTCGGTGATATTGTCAACCACTTTCACTCATTTCTCTTCAAGCTCCGTTAGGTACATAATCCTCTTTTCAAGAGAATTCTGAAAAGTTTCATCTTCAATTGCTTGAGCTAAGCACGAGCAGGAAGTTCTACAGTGATAGGGATTTCAGCATCAATCCCATACAACACCTGGAAGGGTGACATTCCAAGAGATCTCTTTGGAGTAATACGGTCTACCCACAAAGCATCATACAATGACTTGTGCCAGGACCTCTGGTTCTCATCAACTAGCTTCTGAATAATAGTCACAGGTTTTTATTGCTGGATTCTACCTGACCATTTCCTTGAGGGTAGTAATCAGAAGCATGGGCTAAGGTTATTCCATATCCATAACAGAAACCAATTACTTCTCATGAAGAGAAGTTGGAAGCATTATCAGCAATGATCTTGTGTGGAATGCCAAATCTTACAATAATATTTTCCTTGATGAAGTTGCAAACAACTTCAAAATCAAAACGACATGTTTAATGGTATAGCCTCCACCCATTTTGTGAAGTAATCTGTTGCTATTAGGACATAACTATGTCTTACACTCGATTAAGGATTGAGTGCTCCAATGAAGTTGATTCCCCATTGCCTAAATGGTTCATCAATAATGACTGGCCTGAGGGGAAATGTAGCCAACTTGGGTTTGCAAACGAACTGCTGGCAAAGTTCACATTTTGCTACCCAAGTGGCTGCATCCTGGAGTAGCATTGGCCAGTAATACCTAGCCCGGATGATCTTGTGTGCCATTACCGATGAAGAGAAGTGACCAACACATGCTGAGTCATTAAAAATTTCCAATAACCTTTTCTGATGTGGCTTGTTGACGCATCTTAGGAAAATGTCATCTATCCCACATTTATATAACCCGTCATCCCATATGACATTTCGCGTGGCTCTGAGCTTTACCATCCACTTTTATTTTAGGGTTAAGTGAGTTGGGCACTCACCATAGGTGAGAAATAATACAATGTCTGAATACCATTTGTCACTGGTTGTGATAAACAAAACCATAGGTAATGATTCCACTCTCTCAAGCTCACCTTTCTCTTTACCGACATGATCAACTTCACCTTCAGTGTGTCTGAATCTTTGTTTTCAGCCATTAGCTAGCACAGGCCCTTACCTCTTACCAAATTAGTTGGTTTGATCTCCAAATCATATTCCTAGACCTTTGTGATCCAATTTCCTCGTAAGCTCCCTAACTCTTGTTGAGTCAGGATAGACTTAACGGTCGTGTCTGGGACTAGCACTACTGTATGAGAGTTCAAAATGTAGTAGTGGAAATTTTTGACCACTTTTACCCCGGAAAAAGTGTTCTTTTCTAACTGTGACATCTTCAGCCATGCGGATTAAGAAGGGAACTCATGAAAGCAATCAGAGATTCAAAATCCTCAGAGTTCTTTTGCATTAAGATAGCCGATACAGTATGCGCAGAGGCATAACTATACATGATGAAGTCTTTGCTGAAGTTTGGGCATACCAGAATGGGAGCATGAGCGATGGAGGCTTTTATATCTTCAAATGATTTTATTCCTTCCTCACTCCATTAGAAATTTTGAGACCCTTTCATCATATTAGAAATATGACGAGTCTTCTCAAAGAAAATCGGGACAAAGCGTCTAACAAAATTTACCTTTCCAAAGAATGAGTGAACACCAATTTTGCTTGTGGGAAAGGTAAGGCTCTAAATAGCCTTGAATCTTTCAACATCTATCTTGGTTCCTTCTATACTTATGACATGTCCTAGCAACTTCCCTTCGGTAACCCCAAAAACTAATTTTTTGGGATTTAGTGAAATCCCATGTTCTCTGCATCTAATCAGTACTTGCTCCAAATGATCACAATGATCACTTCATTTTTTGGAGAACACGGTCAGGTCATCTAGGTAAACTATGATGACCTTTCCCATCATACCCTTGAATACAAAATCCATCACTCGTTGGAAGGTGGCACCGGCATTGATTAAATTGAACGACATTCTCATTGTAAGCAAAGGTTACCCAAGGGTAATGAATGATGTCTTGAATTAATCCTCGTGCCTTACTTCAATCTGATTATAGCCAAAAAACCATTGAGCATGGACAACATCTCTCAACCAGTTACTACTTGTAGAACTTGATCCATTATGGGCAGTGGGTAGTTATCCTTTAGAGATGACTGGTTCAAGTTATGAAAATCTACGCATATGCGTATTTCACCATTCTTCTTCCTCATAGGTACAATATTCATAACCCAGGTACTGTGGTGAATGGGAAAAATTATTCGGCATCTAGCATTTTCTAAATTTCATCTTGGATAGTACCTGAGATCTTGGGGTTGTAGTGCCTTTGTTTCTGCAAAAAGGCTTGACATCATCTTTGAGTGGGATGTCATGTTGAATGTCCTTTGATTTGAATGAATTT
Organism: Taxus wallichiana var. yunnanensis; assembly: GCA_018340775.1. Lineage (NCBI taxonomy): Eukaryota > Viridiplantae > Streptophyta > Pinopsida > Cupressales > Taxaceae > Taxus > Taxus wallichiana. Next base: position 581,582,813 of record CM031239.1, on the reverse strand, counting down.
AGGTCAGCATAAGACCATGCTAACACATCCATGTATTTCTTCAGCAGCTTAACAAAATTTCGCTTCTCTTCGGGTGCACAACACTTCCCAATGTTCACAGAACGAGGATGTTTTGTAGTACCCAGATTGACAGATTCAGTTTCTGGAGAAGAGTGAGGATCATCCTGTTGCTTTTTCTTTACAAAATGATCGTGACTATCGAATAGTCATTCCAAGGAAACCAAACCTTTCAGAATCTTGTTTCCTTTGAGCTGCATTACTGAATCTTTTTCAGATTCGTGTGCTTGACCGGTGAGAGACTCACGACATGTAGAAGTTGATCCCTCAAAATGAAGCTCTTTGAAATTGTCAGCTTTCTCCAGGAAAGCGATAAGCTGATTTTCATCATTGAATACTTGCCAGTGTTGAGAATTATCTGGCACGCTCGGGTGGAAAACCACTTCAATGGTGTATGTATCTATTTTTAGTCCTGGATGAGGGAGCATGAGAGATGCTGAAATGGCCAAGGAATCAGCCATGTCATTTTGAGCTCATGGGACTGCTTTGATTGAGAAAGTATCAAATTCCTCAATGCTATCCCACACTGCATTGCGGTAATGTCTGAGCCTGTCGTTCTTTACTTGGTATATTCCTTTCACTTGATTGATGATCAACTCAACATCACCCATACTTTTAGGTTCTTTATTCCCTTCTCTTTGTAGCTTGCATGCCAAGTAGCAAAGATTCATACTCAGCAGTATTATTTGTATTAAAAAACTGCAACTTGAAAGAGAGAGGAAAAATGAGCATAGCTCCAGTGCCGCATCCACTAGTTGCACAACTACCATAAAAATGCAGTGTCCATATTTTGTTGAGGTCTTCCTTTTGGATGAGAACCTCCATTTTATCTGAGTTTGTGGATAGGAAGTAATTTCCCATCCCAGATGATTCAAAAAGAATCTGAGCCTTAGGGTCATAAGAGTTGGTGACTAGATATTCTTTTGTGATTCAGGCTCCAATGTTTGCATTACTCCTTTGACAGGAATTTTAGATTTGGACCAGTCCATATGAATCTCTCCACCAACTTCTTTACAAAAGCTTCTTCCGAGAAAAATTATGTATGCAGTTGGAATGTCAGCTACGAGGATAGTCATTTTTACCCTCTTCTCTAGGAATGCTGCAAATGCAAACTGTGCATCCTTGATCTGACCAATCAATGGTACTGCTTGGTTTCCATGGAGTAACATCTACCAAAAGTTTTGGTAAGAGTGAGGCCTAAAGCATGGGCAACCTTTGCTGGCATGACATTGTTGGAAGCTTCGGAATCAATTATACAATTGCTTAGCTTGTGACGATTAATTAGGAGGGAGAGATAAAAAGGTTCAATTTTTCCTGATGCAGAGGTTGAGGAAACATTTATGCGGGATGTAGGAGGAGTGGGGAGAATTCCTTTTGGGAAACTAGGAGGAATGGCAGCCTTGCTCTGGATGTACTTGGTTAATCTCACAAGCTGCTCTGGGTTGGACTGAAGATATTCAGCCTCAGACATCTAAATCTTGGTCTTTTTAGCATGATCAATTATATCAAATGTGACCAAGGGTTGTGCTAACGAAGGAATGAGTCCTTCATTTCACGTTTGTGGGGGAGGGTTACTTGGTCTTTATGGAACTAGAAGAAGGTTGGTTAGGAGGAGAATATTTCTTGACAAAAGGTTTAACAGTAGGTTGATCTCGGAAGGGGATTACCTCTTTTTAAAAAGTTGGAGGAGACGTTACCGCAGCCTTTTCCTTTTGTTTTTCGCATCAAACTTTGCTTCTTTTCCTTGTGAGTGGGTGAAAATAGTGTAAGACTTTCCACTCGTGTACCCTTGGGTACCTTATTCTTCATCGATTCCTCATCTTAAAATTCCATGTACCCAATAGTAGAGTCACCAAATGGTTCACCGACATCTTGATCATCTTTGCCTTGCGGCGAAGGTTCTTCATAAATTTGCTCATCTTCTTCAATCTCCACCAAAGCATTAACTAGAGAGGCCTCAATTGAGGATACGATGTCGATGCATAGTTATTTAGGCTACAACATGTGCCCTCTGACTTGGAAGATATTGTGTTGTTCTTAGGAATGGGTGGGGCACTAGAAGGGATGAAGGAATTAGAAAGGAAGCAATTATCCATACACATTATGCCCTATATGTTAATTGGTGGAGAATTATAGAAGCTAGGCTGTGACGATTTTATGTCGGTGTGTGCTAAATCATGAGCGCACTAAAATCATGGAAGAGGCTCATGGTAGAATTACAGGAGGACAATGTGTGAGGAATGTGATCGCGTGTAAGATCCTCTTAGCTGGAATTTCTGGGAAACAGCTTTATAAGGATTATATCTAGTATTATAAGGCCTATGACCATCACCATCACCTTGGTAGACCTAGAAAAAGAGATGAGATGACTTTAAATCCTATCACTGGTGTATATCCATTAAAAAAATGGAAAAATGACTTCGTAGACCCTATTACCCTAGCCACACAAAGGATAGGTTCGCACTATATCATTACATGTATAGACTATCTTACATGGTGGGAAAAAATGGTGCCTATGAAGGATTGTATGGCCGTGACAACAGCTAGATTCTTGTGGGAGAATATAATAGACATGTATGGATGCCCGTTGACTTTAATGAATGATAGGGGTACTCACTTTCTAAATAATATGGTTAGAATCTTGTCGGCTGAGTTCAAGGTGGCCCATCACAAAATACCCCTTATCACCCACAAGTTAATGGATAGTAGAAGCTTTTAACAAAATTTTGAGTCACATGTATACTTATATTTTTGATGTTGGGAGAAAGGATTAGGATGACAAAGTCTTTTCCGTGTTACGGTCATATCAAACTACCTATAAAATACTAAACAAGGCCGCACAATTTCAATTGGTTTTGGAGGTTGTGTTATGTTGGTCTAAAAATCATCAAGCGGCAGATCTATGGATAGATAGGCCAACAAAGGTGCGGGAAAAGCCCCTCTTTGAGACAACAAAGAGAAACTAGTTTATTGTTATTCTATAAAGTAGGAATCTATGCAAATCTACACTATTCTAACTTCAAGGGTTTGGGATCTCATCCCAGTAGGGGTATTTCTGACTTGTGAATAGAAAGGTAGGAGGGAAGGAATGGAGGAAGGATAGATCTGAAGGAAGAAAAGAAATGAATTCCAAAATAGAAAGGTCAGAAGGTTTATGCTTTGGGCTGGTAGTAAACAGAGCCAAACTTACTTGCATAAACAAACAAAGCAATACTGATGAAAAAATGACAAAAAGTAGAGATAGATCTAACAGAAAAGAAACACAGATCTAACTTAAGAGAGATCTAATGCACATAACACATTAATTCAGCACAAAGTCTCAATATTTGTATTAATATTTTCTTTTGTTACAAGAAAGCACAAAGTCTTTCTCTCCTCACTTCTATTTTTCATCTAAAAAATGTCCACACTGGATACAACAAGTATCCAAGTATTTATAGAAGAAGGGGGAGAAGAAGAAGAAAAGGAGCCAACCACTTTTTACAAAATATCTAAAAGTCAAATGTTGACTTTGGGGCAATTTTTAGGATGGCAACATCCCATGATGCAACATGTATGATGTCATTGCGTGTACCAACATACTTTTAGACATTTTACAAAAATGGGATATGTCCTAAGAGGAAGGAGATTATTCGTCATTGTCCCTTTGCTCGAATGGAATTTCTTGCTTCTGCTCTAGAGAGGTGATGTGATACTGAGCTTGATACTCCATAAACTTGTTGATCATCATCTGAAGTTGACCATGATTGGGACCTTTGGTGTGGTCTCCGATGACTTCACAAGTTTCTTGTTCGGCTCTGAGCTTATCAGGGAGTCTGATGTATTCGTCACCTACCTCCATCAAGTACCCAATGAAATTGCGACAAGCTAGAAGGTTATTAATAGACTCTAGGTCAAAAGTGACCTCTGGCACCGAACCTTGTTTTGTGATTTCCTTAAAGAGCTAGATGGTATCGTCTGCCTCCCTCAAAGTAAATGTTTTGCCAATCAGCCCTTGAGACATCCTCGTGACTATCCACTCCATTTGATGTTTTACATCCAGGGCTTCCTCCTTGATTTTATCTATCCTTTCTAGGACAAATTCCATCTGATCAACTCGATAGTCTAAAGCGGAAAGGGCTTTGTTGTGTGCTTCATGGGTGATAAATGACACCTAAAAACATTTGTCATTGGGCTTTCAACCATTTTCAGAATGTTTCATGTTGCAACCTAGCATGGTCCAACTCTTCGAAGATGGGTCCTATTAGTGCACGGAGTTCATTGTTTGCCATATCTATACTTTTATATAGGTCAGCCGAATTTCGTGATCACTTCCTCATTGTATTTGGGGATTTGATCTCTCCAGGAGGACACTTTTGTACCTTTTTGTCAATCTTGGTGTATTCATTTATTTTGTCCTGACTGAGAACTTCAGGAGACTCGGCGGCAGTCATAGGAGGGGCATTTCCCATTCTTTGCAGAGTTTGGAGAAGATGCTTATTTTGTTCCTTTAATATTCTTTTCTCCTCCTTTGTTTCTTGAAGCTTCTTACAAAGGGCGTCCACTTTGAGATAAAGCCTCTTCTTACGGCTTTCGAGATGAGGTTCCCATTGTGACTGGGTCACTTTGTAAAATCTATAGGAGATAAATCTTCTTTCTTCTTTATGGGATCGGGATAGGTGATCTCCATGACCCTTTCACTTAAAGTACTTTGCGATAAGCGAGTTATAGCCTTTTGCTTCTTTGGTACTTTTGTTGGGATGGTAGAGAATTCCATGGGTACAATGGGGACTTTCCTCTTATGTTGGCTTAGGTGGTCAGAGATCCACCCTGGACTTATGGGAGTGGGACCAGAGGAAGAGGAGGAAATGGGGGTGGAAAGAGGAGCAACCATAGTGGACACAAAAAAAAGTGTCAAGACACTTGGTGGTGGCATGGAAAAAGAGGCCGACACACCAATGCTCATAGGATTTGGAGTCACTACAAGAGAGGAGGATATGGGGATGGAAGGGATCTGCATATGATGGAAGAGAAAATGGAAGGAGGGGAAGGCACAACCAAAGGAGTGGTTGTTTGAGTGACCAGAGGAGGGGGAAGAGGAGCGGGAGAGGGAATGGTTGGAATTTCACTAGTTGTAGCTGTGACAACATCTTGAGTGGATGTTTCCGTTGGAACACTTGCCGCTTCTTCTTCACTTGGGGACACTAAGTCCACTACATGGTCTTATGTAGTGATAGGTGGGCTCTCAAGAGCTTTCTCTTGAGTGCTTGATTCTCCCTCCTTTTCTTTTCCTTTGCCCTTAGGAAAGTTTTTTGGCCTTGCGGGTGTATTGCCTAGGGGAGACATGGTTAAATCTACCCTAAGATAGATGATACCATTCTGTTTGCACCAGTGCTCAGTGCGTTGCAGCGTGGGCTTGACCCTTTCTTTGATGGTTTGGGGTGCCTTGTTTCTGTCAATATCTACAAAAGGCCAATCATCCCCACCTGTGTCTAGGTAAACTTGATCAATCTCTTGACCAGTTTCTTGGAAATCCTGTGGGATGATGGCAACCCCATAATGAATGATTTCTACCATGGCCAACCGAGAGTGATCCTTTCGTCTGAGCTCGACTTCATGATTTAAGTCGATGTAGATATCCTTGATCTGAGGAACATGAATTGGATCGATCCTTTCCTTGGGGAGGTAACCTCGGAAATCAAAGGTAGGTCTTGTAGGGAAATCATGCTTCAGGTTCAACAATTCAATTTCGGAAAACATCTCTCGAGCTTTACTCGATCAAGGAGCACGTGTACCTACCAACTATGAGGGGGAATGGAGTTCTATCGACACTAAAATTTTCCTCCGTAATTTCTATTTCATTAATGTATGTATTAGGAATAGGATGTTGTTAAGTATAATTAGTAGTAGCGTCCGATAGAAGATAACGGTGCTGCTAGTACGATGCCGCCAATAATGTATAGTATGGTAATAGTTAAAAGTACAATAGGAATGTTGTGGTAAAAAGTAAATATTTGTTGTAAGTGGTCCGGTAATATTAAAATGTCAAAGTTGGGGTAAGTAGAGAAGTAGGGTCTACATGATTAAGAATTAGAAATATTATATTGGTAATAAGGACAAAGAGTGAGGTCATAAATATTTTGTGTATTTTATTTGTAAAAAGTCTAAAAATGTGGAACCCATGTGAAATGATAAGGTTTATCTTATCTTAAAAGATAAGCTTACATGTACAGATAAGAGTTAAGGTATGGAATATGATTTGTCAGAGTGGATTTCTTATCCTATCTTAGAGATAAGATGGATAAGCCTGGAAGTTCTATAAATAGAGAGGCCACCCCCCTCATTTAGCATAGAAGGAAGTAGTGAGAAATATTATATGAGTAAGTGTGTAAAGGAAGCCATCATTTTGAAGGTGTGTTAAAGAAGTCATTAAGAGGTGTAATTGTGAAGTTTCTCCCATAGTATTGGTGGAAGGCAAGTGAAGTCAGTAACACTTGAAGTACCTCATGGGTGAGATTGTAACAATTTCATGTTAATATTATAATTTACACTGATATTTCAGATTTATCATCATTCCTTCTTATCATAGTCTATGGTATTCTTGTGTTATGTTTGTTTTTGTGTTTCCAGATTACATCCACCAAACTAAAATTTGTGCATTAGTAAATAATCATAGCACGAGGAGTTACCGTGAAAAATTATCATAGTGCCGGATTGGTGTTGACATTTTGGTTCATTCTTTGGACCATTTCTCATTGGTGGATTTTCTGGAGAGATATTCCCACTTAGTCAGAAAACATTTGGAGGGTAACCTTGTTTTTATTGTGTATAGTAGTTACCATGGTAAAGTCACTTTTTGCCATGAATAGTATTTACTGTAGTAAAGTCACTTTTTACCGTGAATAGTATTTACCGTAATAACTTCACTTTTTACTGTGAATAGTGTTTACCACAGTAAAGTCAGATTTTACCGCAGTAAGTCAAGTTTTACCATAGTTTACCATGGTCATTTCTATTTTCTATTATAGTGATTCCAATTATTTGTGCACATAAGTCTTGTACATTGTACTTGTGGGTTGGTATTTCATTGGGGTTACTTTTGAAAATGGGGAAGATTCCTATTTTTTCAGCCCAATCTAATGAAGATGCTTCCTCTTTCATTCAAGAGTTTAAAAGATCTTGTATTTGTAATATCCTTATAAGAAGGGAACAATGGACTAAATTTTTCCTACCTTTTTGGATGGTTTAGCCCTTAGGTGGTTTAAAACACTAGGTGATAATGTGAAAAACTCATGGGATTTATTAACTGAAAGTTTTCTTGAAGAATTTGGTGAACAACAGAAATATGCAGATCTCATGATTGATATCACAAAGCTATCCCAAGGAGAGAAGGAGAAGATAAGGGATTAGCATCCTCGTGTTCTAGAGCTAAGGAGGAAGCTCGATGCCCAGATCACGAAGGAAGGATTAGCGGATGGGTTGATGAATGGCGTGGATAATCTCCTCTATAAGAACTTCATTCTTGGGATGAAGCCAGAGATCAGACAACGAGTGAAGTATGACCACCTAACTACCATTGAACAAGAAAATGAGATTACAAGAAGGAAAGAAGAAAGCATGGAAGAGGAGCCCAAAGAAATTGTTGCTAAAGTAGAGCCTACACCAATACCTTTGGTCCGAATCCACAATCACTCTCGGTGAGCACAAATATTTCTCCTAGTATAGCTATCGAATATGAAGATCTACTCGGAAGATGGGCGATTAACTATTAATATTCTTCAAGGAAAATAATTTAGTTCTCGGGTATGAGATAGAGGTCCAAAAAGAAATATTTCTGAAGTTGTATGTTATGGTTGTTATAAAAGGGTCATTATAAGTATAATTGTCCGATAGAGCTTATACATCCTGTACAAGAGATAATGATAAAAGAAAAGCACACAGAATTCTTTTGATGTAGTATAAGAGCATACATAATGAAGTAGATGTGTTTGTAACAAAAAAAAAGAAAGAGATAACCAAGATGGAAATGATCCTAAGAAGATGAAAGGAGAAACTAGTAAGAAACATAGGAGAAGAAAGTTGGGTGTGCAGGATTTTCTGATTTCATAGGGACAAGGACCATACTCCATCTTAGAAGATCTATCCAAAAGGCCTGCAAATATTACATATGGTCAAATCTTGGCTATGTCTTCTGAGAAGAGGCGGGAGCTACGAAGTGGACTCAATGCTCGACGAAGGAAGGAGGTTTAGGTCCTTTTTTTGGAGGTAGAGGCGGATCCCTATGCTCCACAAGTTGAGGTATTATGTAATGGTATTTCAATTCATGATGTCTTAGTTGATGGAGGTGCTGCAGTTAATGTAATGACCGAGTCTGTAATGAATATGTTGGGTTTAAAAATTGATCGCCCCTCAACACTTATGTTAAGGTCATTAAATAAGGGAAAAACTAAACCAGAAGGTGTTGTTTCAAATGTGGCAATATCTGTTATGGGTGTTGTATGTGTGGTAGACTTTCAGGTGATGAAAAATGGTATTATTGCGTACCCAATGTTGTTGGGAAGACCATGGCTAAGGAGAGTTCATGCAAGAAACTACTAGAATGAAGGCTTCATGACACTTGGACGTGGTAGAGAGAGGGTGAAGATAAATGTGATCCCTCGGCATCATAAGACAAAACCTGTGGATTCAAGTGATGAAACTGATGATTGGACATCCTTTGATTACTCTAGTACTAGTGAAGTGGACACAGAAGATGAAGAAAGTGAGGTTGATGTTTCGGTCATGGATATCCTTCCAGTCACACCGACTCATGAACCCATAAAATTATCTGAAGAAGAAATTGATGATCATCTCCAACAAATAAAGATTGGTGATGCTGTGATGGAGAATGAGAAGGAATCCTACCTCCAGCTCTTTTGAAGGTACATACACCTATTCACTTTTGATTACAAGGAACTCCATCAAGTAAGTTGGGTAGAACATTCTATTGAGCTGGTAGATGGTGCTAAGCCCATAAAGAAAATGCCATATAGAATAAATCCTAATTTTTCCAAGAATATAAAAGAAGAAATAGATAAGTTTCTTGATGTAGGATTCATATTTGTTGTGGAGAATTCATAATGGGTTTCTCCTATTGTGATCTCAATAAAAAAGAATGGGAAGCTACGCATTTGTGTTGATTATAGGAAGCTCAATAAGGCAACAAAGAAGGATCATTACCCTCTTCCATTCTTAGATCAGATCTTGGATGAAGTACTTGGCCAGGAGTGTTATAGTTTTTGTGATGGATATAGAAAATACAACCAAGTTCATATAACAGAGAAATATCAGTTGAAGACCGCGTTCACCACTCCTTGGGGAACGTTTGCTTATAGAGTTATGCCTTTTGGGTTGTGTAATGCTCGCAACATTCCAACATTTGATGAATAGGGTGTTTGAACCCTACATTGGGAACTTCATCAGAGTATTTCTGGATGATTTTTACATCTATGGGAGCAAGATGGACCACCTGCACCAGATGGAGATAGCATTTCAAAGGTTAGATGAAGCACAAGCCTCACTTAACCCTACAAAGTGTGTCTTTAGATGTTCTAAAGGCATTTTGTTAAGGCATGTTGTATCCAAAGATGGTATTGGTACTGATCTTGATAAAGTTTAAAAAATCAAAGAGTTACCATTTCCTATGAATAGAAGTAAGTTGAGATCATTTTTAGGCCATGTGGATTACTATAGAAGGTTCATCAAGAATTTCTCAAAGATTACATAGCCACTAACCTAGTTCTTGAAGAAGGATGTTACTTATGAACTAGGAAATAAGGAACATGGAGCTTTTGAACAACTGAAGGAAGCCCTGGTGTCTTCACCTATTTTAAAGAATCCAGATTGGAGCAAGCCATTCTTTGTGTACACTGATGCCTCAGATGCAGCACTAGGAAGTACTCTGAGCCAAAAGGATGAAAATGGGAATGAACATCCAGTTTACTTTAGGATCATACAAATGAGAAATATTGAGGTAAATTATACAGAATCGAAAAGAGGCTCTAGTTATCATTTTTGCTATAAAGAAGTTTAGAAATTACTTGCTAGGGAAAAAAATTATAGTTGTAATAGATCATCTGGCTCTAAAATATATTGTAAATAAGCCTAACCCATTAGGGAGGATATCAATATGGATAATTTTGCTACAAGAATTTGAATTTGATATTATAGATAGGCCAGGAAAGAAGCATGTCAATGTAGATGTACTCTCTCGAGCTTATGATGGTTTAGGTTCATCTTGTGATGATGATGATTTTCCAGATGCAACATTGTTATCCCTTGACATAATCCCTAGTGAATACATAGATATTAGGAATTATCTGAATGAATTCAAGTTTCCTAATGGTGCCAATGTAAATACTAAGAGGAAGATTACTCAAGCTAGTCATCCATATACTATTCTGCATGGAGTATTATTTCGAATAGGCACCTGATGGATAGTATAAGAGGGTAGTTGGACGTGATCAAGGAAGGAGCAAATAGAAGAATTCCATAATGGTACATGTGGAGGGCACTTCTCTAGACAACTTACAACAAGAAGGATCTTAGATGTAGGTTATCACTGGCCCACTCTTGTTAAAGATTGTTATAATTATTGTAAGACATGTGATATTTGTCAAACACATGGTAACCGTAAGACTTCATCAGCTCCATTATGCCCTATTCTTCCACTTGGTCCCTTTGAAAAGTGGGAATAGACATTGTAGGTCCACTTCTAACTACCCCATGCCAAAATAAGTATATTGTAGTTGTCATAGATTATTTAACCAAGTGGGTTGAAGCTAGGCCATTGAAAAACAACTTCCATGGATGAAGTGGCAAGGTTCATATATAAACACATTGTCACAAGATTTGGTTGTCCATTAGAAATTGTAATAGATCAAGGAAGTCACTTCATTAATGAGGTGGTAGAATCCCTAGTCAATAAGTTTTCTATTAAGCACAAGAAGGCAACAACATACAAGCCAAGCACAAATGGATAGGTGGAAAGAAAATTTTTGTGTTGTGTCAAATTCTAGCAAAAGATGCAGCTTTGCAGGTACATAAGTGGGATAAAAGGATTCATGCAGCATTGTGGGCATATAGGGCAACATCAAAGTCAGCAATAGGATACTCCCCATTTTAGTTGGCTTATGGCATTGATCCAGTTCTTCCTATTGAGTTTGATATTCCCACTGTGAGAGTTATGAAAAATGAAAGGATGGATGAAAGTGATTCAGTAAAAGAAAGGTTGGTACATCTTCATTTTCTAGAGGAAATGAGGGAAATAGTGAAGGATACAAGCTATAAGAAGAAAATGAAGCAGAAGGAATACTTTGATCAAAAGATCCATTGGTCTCCATTTCATGTGAATGACTTGGTCCTAGTATATGATAAAAAAGAAGACAGAGAAAAATTTCTTCCAAAATGGATGGGGCCCTACAAAATAGCAAATTTGTGCATGAAAATTGTACATATCGACTGGAGGAATTGGATGGCACTCCCATTACGAAATGGGTCAACCATGACAAGCTAAATATTTTCCAAGCACCAGAATAGTATACTTCGAGGACGAGTAGAATCTAGGAAGGGGGAAGATGTTGACACTAAAATTTTCCTCCGTAATTTATAATTCATTAGTGTATGTATTAGGAATAGGATGTTGTTAAGTATAATTAGTAGTAGCATCCGATAGAAGATAACAAATGGCTTTTCTTAGATAAACACCACGAATAATGTATAGTATGGTAATATTCAAAAGTACAATAGAAATGTTGTGGTAAAAAGTAAATATTTGTCGTAAGTGGTCCGGTAATGTTAAAATGTCAAAGTTGGGGTAAGTAGAGAAGTAGGGTCTACATGATTAGGGATTAGAAATATTATATTGGTAATAAGGACAGGAGTGAGGTCATAAATATTTTGTGTATTTTATTTGTAAAAAGTCTAAAAATGTGGAACCCATGTGAAATGATAAGGTTTATCTTATCTTAAAAGATAAGCTTACATGTACAAATAAGAGTTAAGGTATGGAATATGATTCGTCAGAGTGTATTTCTTATCCTATCTTAGAGATAAGATGGATAAGCCTGGAAGTTCTATAAATAGAGAGGCCACCCCCTCATTTAGCATAAAAGGAAGTAGTGAGAAATATTATATGAGTAAGTGTGTAAAGGAAGCCATCATTTTGAAGGTGTGTTAAAGAAGTCATTAAGAGGTGTAATTGTGAAGTTTCTCCCATAGTATTGGTGGAAGGCAAGTGAAGTCAGTAACACTTGAAGTACCTCATGGGTGAGATTGTAACAATTTCATGTTAATATTATAATTTACACTGATATTTTATATTTATCAAAGCATTCCTTCTTATCATAATCTATGGTATTCTTGTGTTATGTTTGTTGTTGTGTTTCTAGATTACATCCACCAAACTAAAAGTTGTGCATTAATAAATAATCATAGCATGAGGAGTTCCCAGTGAAGAATTATCATAGTGCCAGATTGGTGTTGTCAGTTCCTCCCTTCTTCCTCTTCATACATTTCTCGTGGGTGATTAGCTACCTTGACAGCTCCAAAAGGATAATTTTGGGGACCGCATATCTCAGCAATCTTGTGGGTTCTCCCAAGAAGTTTGCAGCCCTGAGATAAGTGAAAGTGGGGAATTGTGTAAACAATGCTCCCGAAGCCTCTGTGGCAGTGATCATACTTTTCATTATTTGGCCATGAGTCATGTTAGGCCTTAAGAGGTAGATGTTGCCATAGAAAAAGACATCATTAACCTTGCTGAACTGAGCTATACTATTTTCAAGCCTCAATTCTGGATAATACTCATATATTTTGACTTGGGGCCATACCCCATACCGATTCAACCTTGTGTAATCCCTCTCTAAGGCAGGAGCATCTACAACATAGGATTTCATATAGAACCTCCCAGTTTTTGAAAGTTGTTGAAGTTGTTATGAGATTGTATCACTGATAATCTCGCCCCATCCAAAACAATGATTGGGTACATTCTTGCTCATTGTTTCCAAATACCTGAGCATCCATTTATGAAAGTAGTGGGCATCAAGAAGCCCGAATACCCTGCTGATTAAAGTGTGGGTGTCACTTATTTCCTCCGAGAAATCACTTCGAAGGATGAGCTAAGGCCATCTTATCACTACCTTTTTATTTTCAAGTAGACCTCGTTTATCATCTACATGCACTTGTCCTCATTATCGGTTCAAGTCTTCATGCGCCTTCTTGACTTATTGCCACAAAATTTCTGGGAGGGGGATGCCTAATACAATTTCAAAGTGTTGGGCCATGAGGTTGATTATCACTTTTCCCTCCTCATTCTCGACACATCTTGTGTCCTTATTGTAGCAATGGCATGATGAACTTGTTGTTTATGGTGCTCACAGGCCCCCGCAACAAAGTGTAGCCCACTACCAATCATTTTATCCATCCATGGGCTACCCATGACCTTCTTGATTCAGGCCCAGAAATCATCCATATCAATATGCCCAAGTTCGAGTCTTTGATGTCGATCACGCGTGCATTCCGTGAGAGAGTCGGGCATCTTGACCCTTTGGTATTTGTATTTCATTTCTTATTCTGTCACCTTGGCTTTGCCTTTAGACTTAGTTGGCTTCTTACTTGATGAAGACATGTGTGGATCTGAGCTTAGGTGTTGTTCTGTAAGAATAATTAGAGAATTCCATCGTAGAAAGGCCATGTTAGCCATCAAGTTGCCCACAAAATCTTGCAGAATGAAAAAATAGCAACTTATGAGTCTCTGGGCGCAGGGCGCAGCTTTACTGCAGGTTGCAGGGGCTTTGAAAAGAAAGGCATGCTTTTGGGGAGTGTTACATGGGAGAAAGCAGTGCCAAAGGGGCATGGGGTGCAAGTTTACAATAACCAACATGCAGTGTAGGTGTTTAGGAAGTCACGCCAGTCCCTTAGGAAGGGTGTTTAGAAAGGCACAGATTGGATTGGTGTTATAGGGTCTCGAGGTGCGCCAGTGCAGCTGCGGAAGGTGTTACATAAATAATTAATTCACCAAAGGTTAGCACTTGTGCAATGTAGGTTCGCCTACATAACATGCAATGTTGATGTAATTGTTTTAGTGTCGCACTGCGCCTCTTAGGGGTTTCCCAAGTGCATTTTAGCTTGGCACGAAAGGTCTCATGCAACATGGGCTTGTAATGTGCCAAGGGCATGACCGTGTTTAGTGTAACATGAACAAAAACAACACCATGGTGAAGACAAATCCGCTATTTAAGCCGATTACCATTTTTCTTGATTTTCTCCTCTTTTCTTGGATCTTGATAGCAAGGAGGAAAATATAGCAAGGCAGGGAGTAAATGGGTAAATGGGTATGAGTTATTTTGAGGCCTAGCCTTCCAAATTTGTAGATCTGGGAGGGGAGGGAAAGGGGGTTTGCAGTGGGTTTGCAAATTAGTTTTGGGATTTTGTTATCTTTTTAGATTCATTGTTATTACATCCCAAACACCTAATCACCTAACACAAGAGCCATAAAAATAACAATACGGATGGTAAGAATCACTTACTAGTATATATGTAGTGACGAGGAACATTTTGGGGTCCACACACACGATAAATAGCACGTGAAGGGTGACGAGGATAAGGACAGGCGCAGAGGAATAACTTTTCACATTTTTTAATTCGTGAAAAGATAGGTCTAGCGTGCCTATATATAGAAAAATGTGCATTTATTACACCACCAAATTTTTTTGTGGCGCACTTTTGGGGAGTGTCGACATGCCGTAAATCGTGCCTTTGGCATGGGTGGGAATTTGTCAACATGAAATTTTCTACGCCTTGGGTGCAATTTTGTAAGTGTCAACATGAAATTTTTCTGCGCCCACTATAAATGGGTGCTACCTTTATAGTGTTGACAAGATGGTGGACGCGCTAAGGCACACTTTTAGGTGGCACAACATTTGGTTATTGACATGAAATTTCCTGCACCCAGTCCAAAGAGATGAAAAATGGCTAAGTTCTTACAACTTGATTCCTGCAAGGGGAGTTATAGGCCATTCCGAACATTAACAAACCTCCTCAAGGGACTAAAACAAAATTTTGGTATGGTTACACTAAAATTGCCCTTGTCAATTTTACTGAGATAACATGTTACCAATTAAATTTATGTTTCCATCCCTACGTATTGCATGCTAGGAGGACTCGCCGATGATCAAGCATTAGAAGAGTGCATTAATAAGATTATGGAGTTGGATGAAAGGTGAGCCATTGCTCAATGGAGTCATAAAATGAAAAAATCTAGGAAGAAGGCGTGGCATGATAAGCACATCAAGAATAAGAATTTTGAGGTTGGGCGATGGTCCTTCTATAAGATTCTAAGTTTCGCATCGTCAGGAGAAACTCAAAGTGCATTAGGTCAGGGCCATACATTATCACTTGCATACTTAATTTGAGCACTTTCCAATTTGATGCACTTGATGGAGCAAGTTTTCTTAGTTACTTTAACAAGAGTAGGCTAAATCCCTACTATAAATAATTCTTCGGTGTGTTTGTAAATAAGGAAGTATTGCCATTTAGCTTAGGATTTCCCTTAACGAATTTTCCTTTCTTTGTGTTTCCCTTCTTCGTCACTTTGCTTTGTCTTTTGTTTGGTTTTTTGTGGGCATGTTTTTGTTCCGGTAGCTAGTTACTTTCTAAAGGGTTTTTATACATAATGGACCATGCATTTATTTAGTGTGGGGTGGAAGGTGTCAAAGAAGAGTTGTTGTGAAAAATACGGTAAGGAGAAGTGTTGGGAGTGATGTGCATAGGAGGCCCAAGTGAGGAAATCAAAATCGCTTGGGTTCAGAAAAGCACACGTAGTAGAGGTGATTGTGAGAGAAGATTGGTGTCAAAAATATTTAAGGAAACATCTTACAAGGATATAAGTGCAGAGCAACATGAGGTAGGTGATGACAAGGACTAGGTTTGATTAATGAAGTCTTGCATGCCAGAAGGTTGTGGAAATTTTCATGTGAGTTTACATGTGGAGGGAAAGCACTAGACAAAACATGTAGTGGGATGTCATTAGAAAAATATGACTTTATTACATTTGTACATTGGTAGGTGGCATTAGATTTTATGTGGAAAAGACAAGAAGTTATAAATATAAGGTTGGGTAATTTATTTTCTTCACCTTGTGTTTGATATTGAAGAGCTCTTGCAAACTAGGGAATCCTTGCGAAGAAAAATTTGTGGATATTTGCATGCGTAGAAGAAGATTTAACATATCTATGAGCAAGAGTGGAAAAGGATTACACTAGCTTGAGAAGAGAAGTGTGTTTTAAGGATTCTTATTGGTGTTATGCCATCTTATGGAAGGAACACTTTCCATGTTAGGGTTTGCAGAGATAGGGCACGGGATTTGGAGCTTTTGCAGAGGAGTAGAGCCACGAGGTGAGAAGAGTTATGGAAATAAGGATGGAAGATCTTACAAAGACCAAACATGAAAAAAATTACACCAAGGAAGGGATCTAATGTTTCATCGAAGAAGGGAAAAGGCAAGGGCAAAACCAAACTAGTTATTTTGACTAGTTTTAATGAAGAGTGGTACATAGAGATGTAGTACCCAGATGGTATGTTGTTAGGAAGGAATGGGTATCTCACATACACAAGATATCCGTGAGTAACTACAACCATTGGAAAAGAACCACTAAAAAAAAATGACATTGGATTTGGTTCACCCCATAGGAAGGAGGACATAGGATGGAAAACTTGTGTATGATGACGAGGTGCAAACCAAGTTGGAGAAGGTTGGACTCTTGCAGCTCTACGAGCTGCCCTATTTTGGAAATCCCAAAAGGTTATACCAATGGCTGATGTCATGCATGCATGAGGATCACTTTTATTTCACAAGACAAAATGTGCATAACTCCTCAGCTGATTTCCAAGTACATTGGAATTATTTGTGAAGGAGAGCCGCTAGATGATGACTTGTGTGATAAAGAGGCCATCAAGAAGACAACAGGTGGCATATGAGTACAAGAAGGGTTCACGCTATTTTTATATCTCTACAATCACCCACCTTTTCATGAGGATGGTCATGTACTTTGTCACAAATTTGAATGGGAAAGAGAGGTGGACACGGGAAAACAAGATTTACAACCTTTCATCCTTTATCGCAGAGGAGATCATAGACACCGCACATGATGGATACAAGATTATGTATGGTAACGTCCTTCTTACCATTTTGTTTTCAAAAATTGGAGTGCCCGATGGGTGGGATAAATATGTTTAGGAGTACCGAGATGAGGACCCATACCCTGCTAAAATATTTGAAGCCTAGCACTTGTGACATGATGATGGTTTCTCATAAGACACGCTTGGAGAAGTGGTACAAATGAATGCACGATGCATTTAGGGTAGAGTGGATAGTTCTGAACAATTACTAACATTCGTGGATGGAAAGGTCAAGTTTTACGTGTATCGGTAGGTTTACTTTGACTAATGACACCAAGATCCCTTGGTGTAAGCTTCCCTTCTCTTTCATAGCGCAATACTTTCATACCACGTTCAATCAATTTAAGGAAGTGAAGAAACTTAGATTTGATCCAATTTTAGTAGATCAGGCTTCTTGTGAGTTGCACCAAACATTGGTGTATCCCAAGAAGCGTGCTTATGTCAAGAAGTATGTCTCTTATAACATACTTATGTAGAAACCGGTGACATTTCCTATTGTAGGGAGAACGGAAGCAAGGGTGTATATGCTAAGGCCTAAGTTTGAAAAGGGTACTTATGTTGAGGATGACATATCTATCCCAAAAGAACCCACTAGGAGGAAGAAATTTTTAATAAAGAAGAGGGAATGAGAAGAGACTCACGACGTAAAAGGTGTTGAACACGCATATGGTTTATACTTGTGGGGCACAAGAATTTGGCGAAGCTTGAAGCACTTACACTCATAGGAAGAAGTCCATGGTGAAGGAGTCACTCAAGAAGGAAGAGTTACCAAAAAAATAAAAGTCCCCTGTGTTAGAGGAGTTACCGAAGAAGAAGAAGTAGAAAGTGGCACAAGGTTCAAACTCTGAGGAGACAAAGAGCATGAAGGGTGATGACTCTAAGGAAGAGGATGAAGAGAATGATGAAGGTAAGAGTCCTCATGTTCACAATATACACGATTCGATGAAGAAAGAGATGAAGAGAAGAATGGGTATGAGGAGGGTACCCATAATAAAGGAGGAAGTGAGGAAGTAGACATGCATGCTCAGAAGACCCCGACCCCAACTAGAGAATAGATAGATGACACAATAGAGAAGGAGGTGGTGGGTATTATACAATAGTTAGTGAACATGAGGTGGATCGCAACTTGGATAAGGTGCTATAGGAAAAAGAGGAAAGTGTGAGTGTAGGAAAAGAATATGGGAGCATGGGCAGAGATCCCATCCTGGTAGTAAGTTTTCCCAAGGAAGTGCACACAGGTCTAAAGGGCATAGGAGTAGTATAGGAAAATGACATGACTTACATCAATTATACAAAAAAGGCACTTCACGCACATTTCCAAAGCACAATTCCCATAGAAAAACTCCTCGCTTGGTCTTCTTTTGATGTAAAGGGTGCGTACCCATGCGTAAGGAAAATGCTATCCTGGGCTTTTGATTCCCATGTTGATGAGCCCAAGTTTGAGGTTAATAGTGATGCATTCATGAAGAAACCATATGCTAAGGGAATAAAACCTTTTGTGAATTCCCACCAGGCTATAGGATGAGCAAGTTTGCAATTCTCTCAATAAATTATCTGTGGAAGTGGAAGTAATAATTTTCATTAAAAATGATAGAATTAGAGTGTTAGAGGATGAGCTTGGGAAAAATAATGAGGATATCATTTAGAGGGATAGGGAGATAAAACAAAAGGAATTGATCAATGCACTTTGTTAAGGCGTGAGCCGAGGAAGAAAAGTAAAAGGTGTGCGAAGTCTACAAAAAGATAGAGGTTATTTCAAATGCCATTATCTTAAAGCACCTAGACCTAGCCCCTCCTAAGTAGAAGTATGATTTGACCATGCACTTCTTGGAAGACTTAATGTGCATACTCACCATGGAGAGGAAACCACTTGCATTAGATTTGGCAGAAGAGGTGATGGCGTGCCAAAAGAAAGAAGAAAATTTTAATATTTGGGAGATAGTAACTCGAACTCTAAGCTCTTTACCTCGGTGATGACTCCGCAATACAAATGGCCAAAGTTGTGTATGACAACTATGGCAATAGAGATAGAGTAGCAATCATATTGGTTACTACCCATGAGGTGGATCTGAAGGAGTTTCAAGAGAAAAACAAGGGCAATAGAGTGGAGCAAGATAAAATCTTGGCAGAGGTCGAGAAGAATTCAAAGGTGATTAAAACCTTGAGGGTTTCGATTAAAAATAAACGAAGGAATTGTACCCCTAAGTCACTCGCAGGATGGACACACTAGGTGACCTTAGCAAGTAGATGGAAAACATCATAGATACGCTAAAGGCTAAGGGAGATGAACTAAGTTTTGACAAGGTTAGCACGTTGGTGGGTGATTTAATTCAACATGTGCATGGTGAGGTAGATGCTTGGGATAAAATTGAAGCATCCATGAAGAAATACTTCCCACTCCTCATACAGCAGTAGCAAGATCCTTCTATTCTCTATTCAATTGCAGATTATTTCATTTCTCATATTATTTATTCTTTGGTGAAAGAGCAAAGTGTTTTGGGGATGAGATAACATGCATAGTGTGGGGTAATATTGGGCCTGAATTGGCTAAGTGTTAAAGCGAAGGAGTGCTGCGTGTAAGGCAATAAAGTAATAAGTCACCCAAGGAAATGTGCATAGGAGAAGAGGTTAGCACATGGAAGTAGAAGAGGGTTTGGGGACTTAGCCACATTTTGAAGGCGGTATCGCAAGAGAAACACGTGAGGGCCCGAGTAGGCATGATGAATGGATAAGGTGCTAGCCTGGAGCCTTAGAGGTCAAGAAAATAATATTCCATGTAGGGAATATTCCCAAGAGGATCATTATAGTTAGTGGAGGCCTTTACAAGCTGGCATAAGCACTCGATCAATCATGGAGGACCACACTTCCACTTGGCATGTGATTTTCTCATGGGTGAAACTATGGCGGTGGATCCAGATTCTATTTAAAGGAGTGCTTGGGTCTGAAATAAACATAGAGTTGGAGAGGCAACGAAGTGCTGCAAGAATGTTGTTACTAAGCATAGATGTATGCGCTCGGGTCTTAACTAGGGATCTAATGGGAAAACATAGCTAAGATATCTATTTAAATTAGTTTTGTAAGGTTATTTCATGATGTATATGGTCTAAGATGACCCTGTTTGATGTAATATGGCCACTTTGTAAATGGATTTAATTAATATATGAATATCTATTTTGTGTATTTGTGTTTATGGACTAAACCCTAGTGTATTTTCATGTTGTTCATGGTTCAGATCTATTTCCATTATGATGGTGCGATGTTTATGCTTATCTCATGAAGAATTTATACTTAGAACTATATCTACTACCTATGTATTAGATTAAATGCATGTGTTCTTGTTCTGCAAACCTTTCCTCAATTAATGGTGGAATATTCTCATAATGCTCATATAAAGGAGGGTATCGGTGCTATGTATACCTCGGTGAGCACCCAACACTTGGGTGATATTCCTACATGCTTGGGGTTGAGATAAATATTAGAGGATAGAGGTAAATGAGACTACAGAATCTACATCCTTATCCATACCGCATCTTGAATCATACACCATGAAAAAATCCACACTCAATACATCTATAAATAATACTCTCACTTCATCTATAACTCCAATCATCCCCACATCCTCTAATAATAAAACCACACAATATACCACCCCTTTAGATCTCATCAAATGTATCATACAAAATCCACTTCCACCATATATATCCACAACTCAATCCACATCACTTAGTCCTACTCCCATAGATCCTCAAGTTAAAATCATCATCATTCCTACCAAAGGTAAATCCCTACAACCAAATCCCGAGAATCTTGGTGTACCCATTTAAAATTTTCTAACACATCCACACAATAAGTTGGATCTTCCTTCTCCCAAGACCAACCCTCCTAAACAATATAAGGCTACATCATCACTCTTAGGATCATGCCCTTCCATTTTAGGACCAGGTCTTTCATCTAAAGTCCCCATCACAAATATATCCAACAAATCAAATCATTATAATTATTCTTTCAAACTTAATTCCTCTTCCAAATCATCCACACCTCTAACTAAAGTCCAAACCACCTAAATCATAGCTAATCAAAGCTCAAACCAATATCCCACCTTCTAAATCCAAAATATAATCAAAGGCTTCTATAAAGCCTCATCAAATCAAATTGTCCCTCTTATAATTATCCACCACTCCTTAGAATCTGTTGGCTAGATTTTCTGGCATAGCATAAAACCTAGGCGGTCATGAGATAAATCTCCCTCATTTACCGGTGAGGCTCCCATGTCAGATTTGTCAATTAAAGTATCTTAGTATCTATATGGGTTTTTACTTTAATTGTTCAGCTCATGAACCATAGTTGTACAGTTCTGCAGCAAGTAAGCATCTGTTTAAGAAAGGAAATATTTATAGAAGAAGGAAATTATAAAAACACAAAGAAGAAATGGGAAAGATGTGCATCCCAATCAATAGATAATAGAGTTGATTACATGCACATAGAAGAAACCAATAGATATCAACATAGAATTATAAGAAAAGGTAGCTCTAGATCTAGATCTAAAATAACACAATGTTTATTCAAAGATCTAAGATGGAAAGCTAGAAATAAAATACACCGTGACACAAAGTTCTCCGAAATCTGCTCTTGTATATTCCTTTGCTTCAAGTGGCTCTCAAGGGTTTCAGACAAAGTCTGGAACACAAGAATGCTGCTTATAAATTCTCATCCTTAACACAAAACTTCTTCCTCTACTTATATAATGTAGAGGGTAAATTAGAAGTCGGAAGCTTTTAGTTGAACTGACACATGTGGAAGTCGGAAAGGAAACAACTGGCAATCTCCCTCTTGGAATTCCTCTTTGCATGACATGCATGATTTGCAACTAAAAATAGAACCTTCTATTTTGCACGTCTGCCACCTATCTCCAAGTAGTTGACTTCTTCAAGTAATGGATTTTAAACCAATCACCTAAGTCATATAATTTAATTGATCGCTCAATTATTTTGTCGAAGGAAATAAGAGAAAGAAGAAGAAAGAGGAAAGTTGCAGTCTTGTCCTTTTTCATATTCTGCATGCAGCTGATTCAAACTAGATCTGGAAGTGGCTGGATCTAGAATTTTGCTTAGGAGTGTTGCCTTCACCTTGTCTTCCCTTTTATCCTTGAAGATTTTGCATTTCTTCTGTTGTACATGCATCGGTCAATATCCATGCCGTAAATAACTCATCATTTTTATTTTTAATTACATATGAGTAATTAAAAATTCTCAGAAAGCACTTCAAGTGAATGCAACTTCAATGAAGGCTTCAACTGGAATATTGGGAGCACATGCATAAGATCCTAGAAGAAATTTTCCATGCACCGACTTCTTCATGGGTTGCATTCAAAAAAGAGGATGAAGCCTTTGTCTTTGGAAGCTTTTGCATTATGAGATCTGGATCTGGATTTATTGACTTCAGCAAATCTGGAAGCTATGCATGATTCTGTTGATCCTTCCCTTTCATCCTGCTTTGCCATGGTAGTATCTGTGTCTATCTTTGTCTGAACAATTATTTTTCTCCTTATTCAGCTGGAATTCTTCAAAATCAGTGCGAGATCTAGATAATTCTTCAAATTTGGAGGATATGTTTAATGTATTGAACATTTATTTAAGCTCTATTTCTCTTATAAAGCACCTGTAATGAATTCCTGAGCACCTGTATCACTTATGCAAACAATTATCCAGACACAAATCAACCTCCTTCAACCTGTGCACCAAAATTGGAAGCTTTCAACATTAATTTCACCTTCTTCTGAGAAAAAATCCTCTCCAAATGGGGCGCACTTTTCCTCTGGGCTGCACTTATCTACCTATGAATTAATTAATTCATCCTTATGGCAGCCCCCTCGCTATATAATCTTCACCATTCTATAATTAAATAATGTCTTTCCTATTCTGGTAATTAATTAATTAATTAATAAGCTTCACTCTTCAAATGGGGCACCTATTTTGTGCATGCTCATGGCTGCCATTAAATAAATTAAATTTATTTAATTTTAGACTTCTGCTTCTAGTTAACTCAAGCCTCACAGTATGCTTTGACCTTAGCCACTGAAAATAGGAATTAATTTAATCATTTAATACTTTAAAAAGTATTATTTCTCTCCCAAATGGGGTTGCATTAAATAAATTAAATTTATTTAATTTTGGAATTCTATTTTTAAATTCCTTTTGTCCACTTCCCTTTGTTGACTTTTCCACAAGCCTAGGCGCCAAAATTGGGTGAATAAATATTAACAAATATTTATTTAATGCATTATTATTCACCCAAGGTGGGTCACACTTTTTGGAATAAGGAATTTCTATTTTTAAAAGTCACATGACAATGGGATTATTTACCCTACAAGGCAGCCCTGAAAATCCCATGATTCACTTAAGTCGTTTGACTTTCATAATGGGATTATTTACCCTGCCAGGCAGGCAATAAAATCCCATGATTCACTTAAGTTGTTTTTCTTTTATTCCATAATGGGAATTTTTACCCTGCAAGGCAGGTAAGAAATTCCCGCCTACCTGTTGCCTCTAATTTTCCCATCATAACTTAAGTGACTCTGCCTTCATGGGAAACAATACCCTGCAAGGCAGGTAAAAAAATCCCACCTGCCTGCTGCGACCAAAAATCCCATGATCCACTTAAGTTGTTTGACTTTCATAATGGGATTATTTACCCTGCAAGGCAAGTAATAAAATCCCATCAATGCCTTAAGTGATTTTTCTTTTATTTCACAATGGGAATTTTTACCCTGTAAGGTAGGTAAGAAAATCCCGCCTGTTTGCTGCCTCCAATTTTCCCATTGTGACTTAAGTGACATTGCTTCCATGGGAAAAAGTACCCTGCTTGGTAGGTACAAAACTTTCACCTGCCTACTGCTTCTAAAAATCCCATGATCCACTTCAAACCCTTTTTTTCCAAAAATGCGGCCAGCCCAGAAGAAGCTTTTTGGTGCACGACTTCATCTTTTCCAAGAGAACCAGATCTCCATGGTGAATTCCTTCGGAAAAATATGCGTATGTGATCTCCGGATACTCCAGGAAAATAATCGAGTTAAACCAACAAAGGAATTGATCCAGAGAAATTTCACAGAAAACGAAACAGGAAAACACTAAAAACACAAAACGTTGCCAAAAGTTACAAATAAAGCCCATAATGCATTCCTAGTTAAAACCTTATTGGTATATGGGAAAAATGACATTTACGATCGCAACAGGGTTAAAACGGAGCACAATTTTCCTCAAACAGGGCTCAAAATAATTAAATACAAATTTCCCACAAGCAAATCCCGATGACAGAATATAACAATTTTAGGCATCTGGGTATTTGGCGAAAATGGCTAATACGGCTCTTTGGGAATATCTTGACACAATACAGGAACTTTCTGGCAATAAAAACACAAAATAACCCATTATTTTAAAAGTACGAAAATTTTAACATGGGGTAGTCTTAGATTTCAGGGTGAAATCTGGGGACACCAGAATCCTTTATCCATAATCCCTTCTTCAAACACCCCCATTGGTTCTTATACATAAATTTTTCAAAAATACTTCGGGCATCTGTGAGCACCCTTCCATCTCTCAAACCTTTCAATCCATGTATCCCAAGACCTTCATGGTTTGATTCTAATATCATTTTTACATAGCATTGTGCACCTAGACATGACACTAAACATTGTCAAGCTCTTCAAACCATCATCCATAGTCTTATCGATGAGGATGATCTTCTCATTGAAGGAGATCACCCTCTTCCACCTACTATTTCCACTTCCTCATCTCAATCTTCATCCACTAAGACATCTAAATCTCCTCATTCATCTAAGACTTATGTTTCCATCCCTCCTCCAACCTTGACCTCTCCCAAAGAGGGTCCTCCTCTCTTCATTAATGTTGTTCGAGTCACAACCCATTCCCATCCCCATGAATTCCAGTCACCCACTCAATCAAAATCCAAATTCATTGTCGTCCCTCCTTCCAAAGAGTATACTCAACCCCATCCTTCATTAATACCTAAGGTATTTATCTTAGCTACTCCTGTCATGTTGTTATTGAATAGAGTGTTATGAAACAACTTCATTAGGCCCCAATTAAGATGTCACTTTATGAGCTCATCCAAATCTCTCTAGATCATAAACAAGCCCTCATTGAAGCTCTTAAGTGTATCCCTACTCCTAATGATGAGGTTAAGTCATTTGCATCTCTTTTTCAAGCACGTGCCACTTTAACCCCCATATCCTTTGACGACACGAAATTCCCGACATATCACTCAAAGAGCATGATCTTCCCCTCTTCATAACTATGTGTATCAATGAAACATTAATTCATCATTCTATGATTGACAATGGAGCTAGTATCAACATCATCTCATCTCACACCTTTGATCAGCTTAAGCTCCCTAATTCCATTGTCACAAATGACCTACATTCCTTCACACATTCAATGATGTTGTTTCCCCCTCCTTAGGAAAAATTACTCTTCTCATTTTCATTGGTGAAAAACTCCTCCATGAAGTCTTCTATATTGTAGAAGGGTATTTTTAATACAACATCCTACTTGGATGACCATGGATTCATGCCATGCATTGTGTTCCTTCCACCCTTCATCAATGCATCAAATATGAACACAAGGGGAAAATATTAACTCTCCCCATAGAAATTCCTCCATTCAAATCATGTCACATGACTTATCATCCTAACTAAGTTCTCATTCCCACACAAGATCCTTCTCAAGAATCCACTAGATCATTTGTCTCTACATCCAAAATTCCCAATGATGACTCCTTAGACAAAGTGATGGATCAGTTCACACTGGGGAGTATCATCTTCTCACACTTAACACTCTCCCCATGCCTCATAGAATCATTAGATATAACAAATATCCAATGTATCAACCTAATTTTGGGGACATCATTCCTTTCAGTCCATCTCATCTTTACACTAATCTCATCTATGGTGGCATTGATCACCCTTCTTCACACATTGACACTCAACCACACACCAAACCATATACCAATGGCTTTGAATTTATTTACAAGAAATCATTTTCTTACACTTATTTTCATTGTTGCACCTGGAAATAATTTTGAATGGGATGTTATGAACAAGGCATACATGACCTTGTCATTGATCAATCTCACAAACCCCATGAAAAATTTGACCTAGGATTCAAAGAACAATCTGTAGATCCTCTCCCACCATCTTTGGCTCTCATGGACATCGATCCTCCATCTTCTCCATCCCATGAGGTTATGGATACAAATGATTTTTTTATCACATATGGCTTATTTTTACTCTCCACCATCACCTTGGGACCAATCACTTATCAGTGTGATGGCCTGTGAAGATAGGTCCCTCCCTCTCCAATTTCCAAATATGGCTGAGGAGGATTCATCTACCATTTGCATTCTTCAATGCACCAAAAACAAATCTATATTTAATTACATGGAGGAAGAAGATTCCTATCTTCATAAGTCATTACCACTAGACACATTCACCCTTCTTAACGAATCGACCATCGACATTAACATAAGAACTCCGCATGAGCCTCACATTCTCAAATTAGGTCAATCCTTCTTTCCTCATGAGATTGAATCTTTCACTTATTTTCTCTCTTGAAATAGCCAAGCCTTTCCATGGTCATATGGGGACATGTCAGGCCTCAATCCTTCCATCTTTTTCCATAACATCATTATCTTTCCTAACGCTAAGTGGTTAAGAAATACCTTCGATCTATGGACCCTCAAGTTTCCCTCATTATTAAATAGGAGATACACCGTGTCCTTTCTACTAATTTCATCATTCCTATCGAATATCCACAATAATTATTTAATATCATACCCATTTCCAAACAGCATACCAAGCTCTATATTTGCATTGACTTTCAAGATCTAAACCTTTCTTTCCCTAAAGATGATTTCCTTTTTCCTATTGATCAACTTGTAGACCTTACCACAGACCATGAGATGATTTCTCATATTGATGGATTTTCTGGGTATAATTAGATCATCATCACACTAGAAGACCAACATGAGACTTCTTGCATCACACCTTGGATGAATTTCTAATATCGTGTCATGCCCTTTGGTTTGAAAAATGTTGAAGCCACCTATAAATGATCCATGAGTTAAATATTTCACGATCTCATCCATAATATTATAGAGGAGTGTGTTGATGATCTCTTGGGTAAATCCAAGAATTGTTGTGACCATATTTCCATCCTTGAGTTCCTTTTTGAATTCCTTATCCATTCCATCCTCCATCTCGGTCCAACCAAGTGATTATTTGGAGTGCTTACTAGTAAAATCCTTGGCTTTATCATTTCCATCAAGGGTATTGAAGTTGACCTCACTAAAATCAAAGCCATCCTTGATATGCCCCCTCCTTCTAACCTAAAGAAAATTTACGGTGTCCAAGGCTGACTTCAATTAGTCATTGTTGTTTCATCTCATAACTTGTTGACAATTTCCGGGCCTTTCATCACCTTCTTTATAAAGACGTCGACTTCAAATTGGATTATCACTCCCAAAAAGCCTTCGAATATCAAACAATATCTCGTATCTCTACTATTTCTTGTACCTATACGCAAGAGAGAGCCTTTATATCTTTATGTATCTACCTCCAATCATGCTCTAGATGCCATGTTAGTACATCATGACAAGAAAGGAAGAGAGCAGGTCGTATACTATATAAGCCGCACCCTTCACAATTATGAGACTTTCTACATTAAAGATGAAAAGTTATGTTGCACTCTTTTCTTTGCTACCTCCAAACTTCACCATTATCTTCTTAATCATAAGACTTTTGTCATTATTATAGACACCTATAATTTAGCTCGAGTAATTTAAATACTTAAATTGCACTAATTATATCATTTCCTACAAATTGACGACATATCGTCAATAAATGCTCATTTTCTCTTCTATCACCGTTAATTAGTTACATTACATTAATTAATTAACTCTTCTATCTAGAAAATATGCCAATTAACAACCTTCCGATTAATTAATCCCCCTTTCTATCTAGACTAATTAATTATTATTAATTAATTAGCTTCCTCTTCCATTAAATCAATAAATCATCATTTATTTGATTAAATTCCTCCCATAGTCTAAATCATGCTAATTATTCCTCTAAAAAGCTTCTATAAGCTTGCTCACCTATTAATTAATCACTTGGGTTAATTAATAAATCCCCTCAAACCCCATGAGTCACTAAAGGACAAAATAAAATCTCCTAAGGTTGACTCAACCCCTTTCAACCATCCTTATCCACAACTAACTCAACCTATCTATTATACCACATGTATAGGGATGTGGAGATTCTTTTATCCATTGGGCTATATAAGAATCCCTCCTCTTACCTTTATATTTACACCTACACACCTAAATGAGTGTAAAACCTAAGCTATAGCCATTTTATCATCTTAGAACATTCTTCATTAGAGGAGCTACCTATTTTAATTTCTTTCCTTCATTATTCCAATTTTGAAGTTATATGGGGATATATCAAATGGTCTTGTATCCATGGATTGAAAAGACTCCATTCTTGAAACCTTGGGATTCAAACATACAATCAAACCCATTGATTGTTAAAGATATAAATAGGTTCATTTCATTAGCATTCAATTAGAGATAGAGGTTAATTTTTTTAGCATGTTAGTTTGAATCTTCATTTTATGTTCTAATGCAAATATGTTAATAGATTAACTTTTCTTAAGCTCTAAGCATGATGGTGCATAGATTTTAGTTTAGCATTGTATTGGGGCTATTAGGTGTTAGTCTTGATTTTATTTTCATATCTAACTAATTATTTTACACAATTAATATATTTCATCTTCTCAATACCATACATTCTAAGCCGTATCATAGTGATTGCATCACTTAATGGATCATTTTCTTGATAATCATATTTCTCACGAATAATTTCTGGATGATTCTATCAATAACTTCAAAAATGAATTTTCCCCCTCAAAATGATGTTATTCTTTAATGGCTCTAAGTATCGAAAGGGGAGGCACTAACATCATTATCATTCCTCCTTAGGATACCCCTATTTCCCTCGCTTATAAGCTTGATTTCAAATGCACCAACAATATGGAAGAATATGAAGCTCTCATCTTAGGCCTCCAAACTATTTTCTTACTTGGCATCCAAATCCTTGACATCTATGAGGATTCCCAGCTCATCATTAATCAAGTCAAAGGTATCTATCAATGTAAAAATGAGATCCTTCAAAAGTATAAGGACATTTTTGACTTCCTTCTTGGAGCCTTCAATTTCTACACCATCTTAAACGTCCCTTGGTCATCCAATTTATTTTTAGACACTATGGATTCCCTTTCCTCTCTCATCCCTTGGTCTACGAATATTCTAAGCTCTTTGTCATCGTTTAATTTTTTAACAAACCATCTCATCTTAGTGAGTTACCTAGCGTCAATCTCATCATATCTAATCCTGGTGATCTTTGGTATTCTTAAATTTTCAATTATCTTTCTCGATCCTTCATCCCTTCTGACCTATATAAGAATGGTAGGAGGTTATCTATTCAATGTGTTAACCATTATGGCATCCTTGGTGGAATCCTCTACAAGTAAGGCTTTGATGGAATATTTGCTTCATTGCCTTAAGTCTCATGAATCCACTTGAGCTATCCAATATCTAGGGTGGACATTTTAGTAGTTTGGTTTTTTCCAAGCATGTCCTTTGCATGGGTTATTATTAGCCCTCTCTCAATCAAGAATTATGTGAATATATTAAGAAATGTGTCAAAGTCCAGCAACATTCCAATCTAGTTCGCATTCTTAGTCAAGCCTTATAGCTACCTCAAGACCTCTGGATTTTCTCACAATGAGGACTAGACCTCATTGGCCTTATCAATAAGCATTCCTCTCAAAACCACAATTCTATCATCACTACTACTAAGTACTGCACTAAAATGGTGGAAGCCATTCCACTCACATCAACTAAAGCCAATCAAATCGTTAATTTCATCTATCAACATATCATTTTCTACTTCGAAGTCCCTCAAAAATCATCACAGACAATGGAAAGTCCTTCAAAAACATATCTCAAGAATATTTTTGACTCATTTAATATTAATCTTAGCTTCTCTTCTCCATATTACCCTTAAGCTAATGGCCAAGCCAAAGCCACTAACAAAACCCTTTGTAATATTCTTGCCAATACTATTGATAAATCAGTCGTAATTGACATCTTCATATCCCCTTCACTCTTTAGGCTTATCATACTAGCATTCACACTCTCTACGAGTGTTAGTCCCTTCTCTCTTGTTTACATATTTTAGGTCATTCTTCCCCTTGAATTCCAAATCCTATCTTTGGGAATTTCTCTTCATGACTTCGTAGATCGATGAGGGTTATCACCAAAAGTGTCTAACACAAATTGTGTTGTTAGAAAAAAGTCTCCTTATTACTCTTGAACATCATCATGTCTATTAAGAGTGCATAAAGCGTGCTTATAATAACACCTCAAGGAACACGAATTTAACATCGGTGACCTTGTCCTTACAGAAAATGAGAACGTAACTATTCTAGAAAGGAGTCAACGTGGAAATTTTTCTCCCAACTACCTTGGAACTTATATTATCACGCATAAGTATGGGTCTGGAGCCTATCGTTTGGCTTCCTTGATGGTAAAATAGAAATAGAACCTCTTAATGCATTGTAATTATAGCCCTTCTATTATTAACATAACTACCACCGTTAATTTAGTTATCTCAAAGTGATCACCCATCCTTCTATTATCCATTTCCATCTTTCATCATAATGATTTGGAATTATGTGGTCTATCATCATTTTCCTATCTATGACCTTGAATATGGGTACCATAGCTCTGCTCATAGCATATTCCTTATGGATAGGTTCCTTAATTTTGGTGAGAACTCTGTAATCATTACATCCATTATCCTCTTATGTATCTACTAGAACTATGCTAAGAGTCCATGGGTGTCACTTGTACACTCTTTATCCCATCCCAAGTGGTCTACCTATCTATCCCCATCTCTTCCATAATAATTAAAAAATTGGATGCTCATCTAAAAAGATATCATATCCAAATTAAAATAGACTACTCCTTGAAGGATAATTGTTCATAAAAGAATAAATTTTTCAAAAGTATATAATGATCTCTCGAAGGATGGCTATCATGCATTCCATATCCTTTCCTTTATAAAAATAAAGATTCAAAATCCAAAATCATAAATGCAAAATGGCTATCATCTCATATCATGGTAGCAAAGGCTTCCCATATTGATCAGCCTTCCATACACTCAAAAGTAAGAATCCCAATAAATATTCCTACATCAATCATCTTTCTCATCCATAGAAAACTTAATGCATTTATCAGTTGGTACCATATTACTTAGAGTTAGGGCATAGACCTAGGAACACCCACCTAAGGAGAACCTATTTTCCCACGTGAAAATTACATATAGAACCCATTTTATTCCATGTCGACATTTGGTTTATAAGTACACTTTCCATACTTTCCCTCATGACTCTTGAGATTAATAACAATTGATGGTTGTGTGTTAACACCTACTATTAGCTACAAGTGCGGTGCCTTGATTGGTTCCTATTATTCAAATAAATATCCTAGTTACTTGGTTAAATTATATTTTCATTCTAACTCTGATGTTTCACATTTCAAGTTGTGCACACTCAATCTTGCTCCCTAGCACAATTTACGTGCTTGCAGTTCTTCCGTGCACCCCATGTGCCTTGCTTCCTTTCTTTTGTTCCCTTATCTATGCATTATACTATCTCCTTCCATTTCCCCTTTACGCCTTGGCTCCCTCATACACTACTTTTATTTGTACTTCTACATGCCATCCTTCAATTAAATACGTGTGCCCTTTCCCGATACTTTTCCCTTGCAAGTATTCTCCTATTCCTCCTATGCATGCACCTACGCGCACACCTTCCCTATGTTTTTCTTTCTCTTTCCTGCCTCTTGCTTCTGCGCTAGTCACTGTGCCATGTCATCTATTAGACTTGAGTGTGTTACATGCAACCTATCAAAGTACACCAACAGGGTGCCAAATCTAGACAACCAACTAGTGCATGACATGTGCTAGAAAAGATAAAAAAATAAACAGTTAGTTAATTTCCTTAGTCAACCAGTGCATGCCATGTGTCATTACCTTTTAGAGTGACCTATAGACTTCTGACAACGATAAATTTTGCTGCAAAGCTCAGATTTCCATGTACCTGGTCTCATTTGAAAGCTATTGACATCAGCTACATGTTAGAATGTTTAAAGTCAGATTTAGGAGGGATTTAGAAGGCAAAAAATAGGGAAACATATTTCTAATCATTAATGCACACATCTAATTGACCTCAACCACAATATTTCATCAAATCTTGCCTTCTTCCTTCTTTTACAAGACAAACAGGACATGGGGAAGCACATCTAATAGTCGTGTAGGAGGATTTATAGGTATTTATCACTTTTTGTTGGTGGTTGAAGATTTGAATCCAAGTTTCCCTCCTTTTCTCCTTTTATTCTCTCCTCTTTGTATAAATAGTAGAGTTCTACTTTGTAAAAAGGATCCCTCATTTTTGTAATGGCACCATGCCAAAATGGTGGCTGACTTCCCACGGGTCTAAGACCTTGGCATGTTCTCTGCAATGTATTCTCACCTCCTACCATGAGTGTAAATGAATATGCGTCCCTTAAGCAAATAAATCATGTTTTGTGGAACTCTTGTCTTCCCTCTCTCATTTTTCATTGCATCTCACCTCTCTACTTGCGTTTTCTGGCATGTTGCGCATACTCTCATGCTTATAGTCCCCATGTTCATGTGTTTTGTGTGCAAGAATGCCAAGCCCGCATGTTAATCCGTGTCACGCGTCATCCTCCCTCTTCACCCATGTCATCTCTCTTTCCTTCTTCGCTTGTGGAGATATATCGACCCTTTCCCTAACGTTATCACCTTCATTAGCTTAGGATTTCCCATTTCTGCACATCCTTCTATCCCTAGTCCCTTGGAATGTTTACTCTAGGATTTTCTTTCAACATTAGGCATAGTAGTAGTGTTAGAGGTAGGTAGAACCGGCCTTCTCCGGCCGATCCATCCCAAGCACATAAGGTCCCACAACTTGGGGATGGTTCCATTGTTGTCTCAAACAACTCGGTTCTCCTCGATCCAAGTTGTGGGTGCACACTTGAATGACCAACAGTTTCTAGCATGCCCAGTGGGACAAGAGTGAAGAGCTTTACATCTTCATCTCAGCAATTTTGATGTGTTTTGCTAAGATCCAGCCTTTGGAGGCATTTTTCAACACATCTAGCGACTCCACTAATCCAAACATACCCATTATTTCGTTCAAAGACCAATCTCCCATCCTTCTTTCATTCATTTTCCTTCTTCCATCGTTCCAACTTCCTCTTTTAAATTTGTGCAATCATGACTTATTTTCCTTCTCGGAATTCCCATTTGTAGTAGTAGAGATATTTTCTTCATTACCACGGTTTGAACATCCTCCTCCAAATAAGTTTTATGATATTCATCAAGATATATATAACCCATCTCCCACTAATATGTATGGTTATTTTTCTGACCATGATGTTTATGAAGAACATGTTTATGCACATGATGGTGGTAACTTCATAGCGGATGTTGAGTTTGAGAGGAAGGTGCAAAATATGGAGATGGACATGATGCAACTCAGAGTCAAGTGTTCCATAAAGGCAAGTAAAGTTGGCTACAAGGTCCCTTGTCCATGGGTCGGCCTTGTACCAAGTTGGTTTAGTGCCCAATAGAAGCTTTAATTTATCATTGAGATGTTGCCCAGTTAAAGTGGGCGGAAGAAATGGAGGCTCTAAAATCTAGTGCATGACAACCACCCATGGGGGCAACCTGCACTACCATCATACAACCCTCCCACTCCTCCACACTAACTTACATCATCTCATCCCATTGTGCATGTTCCTAGCTTCTTACATACTACCCCCATTGATAATTCCCCTTCTCCATCCTCTCACCTTCATTTCTCTACCATCATCCCTCCTACGTGTGCTTCCACTCCTCTTGCATGCACGCCTTCCATGCCTTCTGCGCCCATCCTCCCATTTTCTTCGAGTTCCCTCTATCTAATTGTACCATAAATGAACAACCCCTTCCAACATGCATTTCCCAACCAATGTCATCATGTTTGACTACTACGAAACAATTGAAGAATTGTGTTACTCATGTGACTCAGGCTAGGAAGAGGAAATCATACGTGTGCTTGTTTTAGAATAAAATCGGTTAGTTCAGGAGGGTGCAGTTCTAAAGGAGACTCAGTTGCTTATAGAGGTAGAACAATGCGTGCCCAACTCTATGTAATACAACCTACAAGCGATCAACTTCAAAAGGAGAGTCTGCCGAAACTCCCATCTATGGGATTGAGCTTCAAAGTAACGGGAAAATCACAAGGATCAGACCATTCCCAATCAAATATATAGCTAGTCTAGAGCCAAAGACAAAGTTTCAACCAGTCATGTTCACACCAAAACATGAGGTTGAACTTCAATGTGCCAAAGGTCAGCAACAATGCCTCCTGAATCCAAGCACATAACAAATTCAAGAGGTATATATTCTATTTTTGATACTTTTAGGAAAGTGAAACACCACCTACAAGTCAGTTTTCACTCTCATTTCTAACCATTTTTAGTGCCAAATCAACTACATGGTCACAATTTGTGAGGAATGGCAACTAATTCTCCTTCTTATAGCGGGTTTTACTTGAGCACCATTTTTATCTTATTAGAGTAGGTTAGTTTAGGTTTTATTTCGATGTAATACAAGTGCTCGCGTACACTTTGCATATGTTCTCTTTAGGATGTGTATGATCTTCAATTTTTATACATAGTGTTGTGCTTCTATTTCGGTGTGCTCCCTCTCGACGCCTTTCTTTTATTGTTGCATCCATGTGCCTCTTTTTATTGCTTCCTAGGATGACAGTCCAATTTTGGCAGAGGCAGTTCTAATGGTCAGTGCATAGCTTTCACTCTCATCAATCCAATTTAGAATATCTTCATATGAGAGAAACAATTCAGTTTAGAGTTTAGACAAGTGTTGTAAGTGACTTCAAGGATGTTCTTCAAGTTGTAGATCAGATCTTCAAGTTTAGCACTTGAATCCATGCCCAATGGACTTCTAAGGCTACTGGTCTCTTCATCTAGTAGGAAGATGGCCCCGAAAGTCTCAAAATGTTATCCAAATAACTCTCCTAATTACTTGGATAACTTATATTTTCATTCTAACTCTGATGTTTCACATTTCAGGTTACACTGACTCAATCTTACTCCCTTGGCACAATTTACATGGTTGCGGTTATTCTACGTTCCCGCACACCTTGATTCCTTGATTTTATTCCCCTTCTCTCTACATTTTTCTATGTCCTTTTATTTCCCCTTTGCACCTTGGCTCCCTCGCGCACCACTTTTCTTTCTACGGTTGTATTCCCTCCTTCAATGAATGCTTATTCCCATTCCCCACACTTGTCCCCTACAAGTATTATCCTATTCCTCTTACATGTGAACCTACGCACTGTCTTCCCTCTATTTTCCTTTTTCGTTCTTGCCTCTTACTTCCGTGCCTTGTTCCTTCTTCTGTGCTAATCACTATGCCACATCATCTGTCAGACTTGAGTGTGCTACATGTAACCTATCAAAGTGTGCTAACATGGCACTTTGAATCTAAACAATTAACGGTACATGAAACGTGGTAGAAAAGACAAAAAAATCAATAGTTGGTTGATTTCCTCAGTCAATCCGTGCATGCCATGTGTCATTGCGTGTCAGAGCGACCTGTAGACTTCTAACAACCATAAATTCTATTGTAGTACTTAGATTCCTACATGCCCAATCTCATTTGAAAGTTGCTAACATCAGCTACACGTTAGACTTTTCAAAATTAGATTTAGGTGGGATTTGGTAGGTGGAAAATAGGGAAATGTCTTTCTAATCATCAATGCACACATCTAATCGACCTCAACCACCAAATTTCATCAAATATTTCCTTATTCCTTCTTCTACATGCCAAACAGACATGGGGAAGCACATCGATAGCCTTGCAAGAAGATTTGTAGGCATTTATCACTTATTGTTGGTGGTTGAAGATTTGAATCTGAGTTTCCCTCCTTTTCTCCTTCTCTTCTCTCCTTCTTCTTCTATAAATAGCGAGTTTTGCTTTGTAAAAAGGATCCCTCTGTTGTAACGGCACCATGCCAAAATGGTGGCTGACTTCCCATGGGTCTCAAACCTTAGTGTGGTCTCTCATGTGTATTCTGCTCCTTTCCATGAGTGTAAATGAGTGTACGTCCCTTAAGCAATAAAATCATGTTTTATGGAACTCTTGTCTTCCATCTTTTGTTTTAAATTGCATCTCACCTCTCTATTTGTGTTTTCTAGCATGTTGTGTGAACTCCTGTGTTTTCGAGTCCTTGTGTTCATGTGTTACATACACCGGAAGGCCGACCCCACATGTTGATCTTTGGCATGCGTCATGTTCCCTCTTTACCCGCGCCCTCTCTACACCCACGCCCTCTCTATTTCCTTCGCCGCTCATGGAGAGAGATCGACCCTTTCCCTAACACTATCACCTTCCTTAGCTTAGGATTTCCCCTTTCTACACATCCTTCTATCCTGGTCCCTTGGCATGTTTAGTCTAGGATTTTATTTTAGCATTAGAAGTAGCAGTAGCATTAGAGGTAGGTAGAGGAATCGACCTACTCAGAAGATCCATCCCAAGCGTGCAATTTCTAAAAAATGGGACAATTCCATTGTGGTCTCAAGAAACTCATTTTTCCCTATTCCGAGACGTGGGTACATGTTTGAATGACCAATAGTTCCTTTTTTTCTTTACCTCCAATCTGGTTTGAAGCATTGTTTCTTTTTGCACTCTTTACTACAATCAAGTTTCGCTTATCTCCTTTTTGGTCATCTTTTATGGAGTTTGCATTTTTATTTTTATTGAGCATACTCTTCCTAATCTAACCATTTCATCCATCCTTATGTTTTTACAGGATGTCATTAATCATCCATATCATTGATATTTGACATATTTATAATATCCACCACATTGTTTATCCATTCTTTCACCATTCCGAGACAAATAGTTGTCCATTCCAAATCACATTTATTCAACATCTATATACATCACATTACATTCATTATCATAATTTGATTCCCATCATCATCTATATATGCTAAAAACGTATTCATCATAATACATCACATTTCTATCTAACATCATCTATTATTATCCTTAACCATAATAATGATCAATCCATAATCATATTAATCAAATTCATCATCATCATCACATCTAATCCATAATGCACAACCATAATAATTAAATGCATGACATCATAATCAAAAATCTAAATCTTATATAACATCATCAAAACCATGAATCCAAAACACATGACACATTATGAATCACAACAAAGTAATATATATATATATATATATATATATATATATATATATATATATATATCATCATTCCAAGTACATGTATACATCAAATCACAGAGCCACTAAGGGTATTTTCTCAATCTAGATACATCATTAAAATCAGTAAAATCTACATCACATAATCTCAAATCTTACCCCTTGAGGTAGGTGCATGAATCAATCTATGGGCCTCATCACCTTCATCAAGGCCTACATCGGATCATGGCTATGGCATGCGTGTCGTGCTTCTAGATGGTGTTACACCAACTACACCCCAATGATTAGTGAGATAAGTTACATATCTCATCATTTGTGGTAGCCTCGATGTCATAATCCTCTCATAATATTATGCCTCAACTTCCAATGCTCTTAGTATAGAACCATTAGTATTGTGCTTTGGGGTGACATCTTTCCTTCACCATATGACGTAATTGGCACCCCACTCTTTGAATCTAGCCAATATAGGACTGAGGTCTCCATATCATGCTCTATAATCTTCTCTTTATCTCTTATATTTTTCACATTGTTTCCTAGCCCGGTCCCTCTCCTGCATAAGACTATGACATCTGTCATGCCACCTCTTGTTCCTAGATATCGGTGTCCCTCTCTAACTCGAGATAAATCACGCTTTGTGCATACCCAAGCTATCTATACGGCAGCCCCTCCATTATCACCCTCACCACCTTTAGGAGTTACCTCCTCCTCATTTCCTCACTTGGCCCCCTCCGCTACCATCCGAGCTTCCCACGCCCTCGTCATCTAATATTCAAACCCAACAAGTAAATCCTAAATCATCATCATCGACCCATGGTGCCCCTACCTCTTTCAACGATTCTTTCATGTTGGGACTTGGTAGGTCTCTATTGGACTCATATCTTCTATATCGATGGGCTCCTAGGCACTTTGAACCACTTTGAACTGCCACCGGACTCTATCAAATTGGACGATCTCTATTATCCAGGTCCTACACCCTTGTACCCATCTAGTTTGTCTCATCACCAACAACTCCACATCCAGCCCAAGCCATGAAGGATACTTGTGGTATGTTCACCATCTAACCTTCTCTACATTAAGCTCTACTAGTATCTCTACATACCACTCTGATTCCCTCTCTCCCCTACCATCATGATCCTAATCGAATTTCCATCTTGAAAAGTCAATGGCCAACTCAATATGAACACTTGTGACCCATACAGCCCTAATGGCCTAATCACCACTATGTGCTCATATGCCCAAAATGAATAACTAACCCTACATCAAATCATGTCCTCCACCTCTCCTTATACATACACAACTCATGAAATATTTTCGCAATTAACGTTGCTCCAAAAGAAAACATTGTCCTATGATCAATAATGTCTACAACTAAACCTTTCAATGTCCATGGAACCTTACACCCCCTAAATATGGTAGTGCATAATTGGAAATCACCATAATCACTAAGCATATCAAGAAGCTACTAGCCACACCATGCTCATATCATGTCTATATTTTAAATGCCTCAAATGAGAAGGTAATCTCTAAGGAACCAACTCTAAATAACCGTGTCAAAATCCTGAATCTTCTATGAACTATGATGGGTTGTATTGTCTCCCCATGTATAGGAAGCCTCAAGATGGGGTATACACCCTTGAGTGTGACAGTCATCTCACCCATATCTTGAACCAAAATGTGTACATGTACACACATCCCACTTATTCAATTGTGTAATAATAAGTCCCACATATCATGGAATCCACCTAATCTAACTACATCCAAGTGATCCCACTCAACATTTGTAACATCCTCTAATATGATCAAATAGGGTAGACACCCTATCTCGCAGATATAAAGTCTCTCGGGCCTACAAAACCAAAAATCCATACACTCACCACATCATTCTTATAGAAATCATATACACCATTTAATCACACCACATTATTTATCAAAATCATTTATCCTAAGTCTAATATTCCATGATATTTTACCTTCATGTAAATCCCTTATCACATCACTTTTACACATGTAAAATCCTATTTTTCCCCTATCCTAAATAAGACCTAACCACCTAGATTAACTTAACCATTTTCTAAACCACCCAAATCAACCTAAATCTATTTATTTATTTCCTAAAATCCATCTAAAACCATTTTTAACCTATTTCTAACTCCCTTACTCGAAAAAAAACTTATCATTATCATTCACCCACATATAAAAACCATCTACAAACCTAAATTAGATAAATCCAAAACAAAATCAAGTCAAATCTAGCCTATTTTTCACCCCCTCAACAAACTCAACACATCCCCAACAACCTAACAAATTAGTTCCCAAACCCAAACAAAATAGCCCTATTTTAGAAGTTGTTTCAACTATTTTCCAAACAAAACTTGAACAACCCAAAATCGTCAGTGATTCAGGTAATCTCCATGATTATATAAGTTATTTTTCCATCTTCTCATGGGGATCCTCAAATTCATTCCATGAGTTATTTATTTCAATTTAGTTCATCAGCCTCATGTACATCATCATTCAACACTTAGATATCAGAATCAACACTAGGCATTACCATTTACCTTCATTGAGCATCTTGGAGCAATTTTGGACCTCTTGTGAATCATCTCTTCACCTGTAGTCTACTATCATCATTTTCAGTCTCATCCATCAATGTATGCATGTATAAACAATATCCCTTTCAACTTTTGGAGATCAATCACATCTATAAATTGGTTTAGCAGTCCTTTGGTAGTCAACAATTTTCCTCTCCCAAATGGAATCTTCAAATATCCAAAAATAAGGCACAATCTTCTAACATGTTTACAACCTTATCTCTCTATCCTTGGTAAAACTAATCCTCTCGGTCTTATTCATCAACCAAATCAGGTAAGTACCTTTTTTTACATTATTGTCTTAATCATTTATCATTCAACATTAGTCTTAAATTATTATCTCGAACCTTTATCAACTTGCATACATTGTGTAGTAATAATCACCAGATGATTCCCCAATCATCGACGATCAACCTTTAATTTATCGATTCGATTCATCAATCACCAATTCCATTCCTATCTATTTGATCTATTTTCAAATATGAGTTTTTTTTGATATCCAGATCTTAGTTTTAGTCTTCATTCTACTTTGCATGCATCTTTAGTCAAGTCCTCAAGTTCCTTTGAGCCATATTTAGCATTTTATCAATTATCTTAATTAAACACATCACTCAGCTTGCCTTTGTGAGTGTATCAACCATCTATATCCTTTCTCCTTTGAGCCATTTTGTGATTCCTAGACTCCCTTTGGATCAGGTATCACCATCAGACTAACATATAGCCTGGACCACATCAGTCCCTTTTCCTTTGCATTGTTGGTTATATCATTTGTTTTATCATTTTACATTATCATTATTAGATTAATTTCTTGAACATGGATTGACATCCTTGTAAGGAAGTTCACATTGACTTTGGGGGTGGCCTTTGTGAAAAATCCACCATATATTTATCTAATCCCATATTTTTAGAGTGTCTTTGATCATATTTCTTCATAGGAAAGGAGCTTGTACACATCTTTCATCATGGATACAACATCAAGCATCATCATCCATCATCTATATGGGTATCATTAAACCCCACATCTTCCGAGGTCAGTATATTTCTATTTTCTTGCTTAGTTAATTCAAGTTGAAGGAGTAGGAATATTTCTAAACATTCTGGCATGCCCGGTGGGACAATAAGTCCCTTATTTCATTATTTCATTTCATTCAAAATATCATTTTTTTTCAAATTTGGTTTTTTTTGTAATCACTAGCGATTTTTGGTCAATCGATCGGTGATCGGGTGAATCATTAATGATTCATCAATCACCAATGATTTTTTAAATACTTTTGATTACTTTGTAGTTTTCCTCCTAATCACTTTTTTTTTTTTTTCTATTTCTAACTTGGTTTTACAGTAGTTTTTGTTTCTGAAGTTTCTTTCTTTTGGATTGCTTATTTGAAAACTAAAAATTGAAAAATTAAAAAAAAATAAAAAGGAAGCTTTATTAGAGGTGAGTCCTAATCCTTCTTTTTGTTTTTTTACTGTATTTTTTTTTGTTTTTTCTCTCATCAAATCAATCTATCATTTTGGGATTAAAACGAATAATTGCATTCTTCTTGATCACATAGTTTTAATTAGAAATTTAATTGATTGCATTCACTTTATCTTTCCCCACACACAACCAAATCACTCAAAACATCAACACACATTTAAACAATTCTTCCTAGGTGATAACTATTGGGATTTCATCACCCAATAGGGAAACTGACTTGGTGTTATGACCAAGTATAAACAATTTTGTTGGTATATTGGCCAAGCACCTACTCCCTTATCATTGTGGGACCATGAAGTGAGGGGGTAGGCCCAATACCAAGCCCGTACCAAAAATAACACATATTTGGGCCTCATGTACCTTTGGGTATATCAAGGACTCCAACCTTAAACATCACTTAAACCATCCTTAGAACAACCATATCATTAGGTTCCCTCTGAGCCTCTTCTTCCACATCTAAATTCTAATCAAGATAATTAAAATTCTTCTTTGACTTGTTTGTTACATTTGTAGTTTCTTAGGATTTTTTGTATCATTTTCAGTTGACTATCATTTAATATGGAGCAATCCTCTACATCAACATATTTTTCCCCTTTGATGCTTCATTTTCACAATCTTTTTGCTTCCATCAATTTCAAAAATCTAATCCTTCCCAGTCTTATCAGCCTATCATGACCCACTCAACTCCATTTAGTTTTGGTATGCTCCCTGAGCCATCTACACCATCTTTTGTTCCTTATGGAGTTTCTACCTCTTTCAACCAATCATACAATCCTATAACAACCCCATCCAACAACCCTATAATTATTCTTCACAACCAAATTACTTCCAAAACTATCACTCCTCATCCCATGTCAAGTGCATCCCATCAAGTGGTATTTTCCACATCCCTCCTTCATCACAAACTCAACATAATCTTAACATCCCTCATCTTTTATCCAATCAACCTATCTCGACTTCAATACCTCTCTCTACCTTAGACATCCCAAACTCATACACACATACCTACTCAGGCCCAATCAACCCCTCTCATCCAACAACAACATATATTCAACATTTTTCCACATCTCCCCACATCCCTTTATCATAACCTACTTTACAAAACAATATCCTCTCAATCTACTCCTTATCAAACTCCACATCAAACCCATCCACAAAAAAACCATCCTACTCCACATTTTTATCAATCAAATCAATCACATGTTAATTCCTTTACATCTAATCCTAAAAATGATCCCTTATAAGATATTTTAAAATAGATTAGACAATTTGAAGCCACTACTAAGGGATCCAAACATGTCCTCACTTATGATGAGGTTTGTAATGAACCCATTCATCCATTTGTACCATATAAAATCATATCCTCCGCATTGGGAATTACCTGAGTTTACTATGTTCCATGGTATGAGGACCCTCAACAACACATACTATCTTTCAGACACTCATGTTATCTCATCATCCATGATCAAGATCTCATGCTTAGAACCTTTCCTATGTCACTAGCGGGACTTGCCTTGGACTGGTATAACTCCCTCCCTCGACACTCTTTTCTCTCTTCACTTAGCTAGCCCTATTATTCCTCATCATTTCACTATAAACATTACTCATAAAATCACTATCTAACCTTTCTACCATCAAAACAATCTGAAAATGAATCCCTTGTTGACTTTTTCACTAGGTGGAAAAGCATTATCAATCAATTGACCTTCTCACTGCCATAATCAAAATTGATTGAGTTGTTTACTCAATCATGTTCTCATCACATTTCATCCATTCTCCAGATCCACACATTCCAGACCTTTGATGAATCCTTCACCATGGCCAAGAAATTAGAAATCCAAGCCCTCAAAGATGGCCATCTTGATCCTCAATCTCCACATGTCCCATCTGATTCCCTAGGTCTTCTTATGAGTCAAAAAATACCACACATGATGTCATTACTTGTCTTCTTGACCCAACACCTTCGATAGATTTAGTCCATATAAATATTATGCATCCCTCGAGTCACATCATCAACAATATTACATGTGATCTTCCCTATGAGGAGATGTTCATCACTGACGATGCTTCCCCTTGAAAATTTAGAACTCCATGGATCCTCTTTTTTGATGATCCTCACACATCGATATCACCTGTGTCCACTGTCCAATCATCCATTACCTCCTTACAACCCTTAGAATCCACCTTGGAGACTATTAATAAGGAGGGATTCATAATAAAATATCTCTATATCAACCCACTTTTTAAATTAGTCAAAGAATTAGAAATTTCACATAATCCACCTCAATCATGTCTAGAAACAACATCTCCATCATCTAAATCAGACCCAATCATATCCCTAGATACTCACTTACCACCTAGCTAGAAAATTTCTCCCGAATCAAACACTATACTAATCAAATACCATCACATCCATGACCTCATCCTCATCATCAACATGAAACCCTCTCCTCTATCTAAAAAAATTATAGAATCAAAACCTATCACATCCATCACCTCATCTTCATCATCATCATAAAAACCCCTCCTTTACCTAAAATCAACATTACAAAATCAAAAAAAAAATTATCTAGGGCCTCCACCTTACCATCCATTTTGGGACCCCATCCTTTATCACAATCCAAAACTATCAAATCTATAGTTCCACCCTCATCATCTATTTTGGGTCCCCATCCTTTATCTCAATATCATAACACACATTCATACCCCTTCTCATCCATAATCTATCCCTCCTCATCCATTTTGGGACCTCATCCATCATCCAATTATATCAATTCCACATCATATCCTCTCTCTTATCAACCTCACAATGTCCCTATGATGTTTCAACACCATATGACATCTATAAATCCACCCCCATCCAAAAATAAGACGTGTCCTACTAAGTGTTCTCAAAATCAAAATCAAAATTCATTAATCCAAACCCCCAAAAGGGACTTACATTGACATCCTCAAGAGGCTCATATAGTCTTCTCTTATCACATTACCACCAATCAAAACACCCAATCCACATATTTGAAAACCCACATGGTATGATAAAAAAAAACATGTGCATATCATAGAAGCCTTGACATAACATAAAGAGAGTTGTAAAGTGCTTAAATCATAATCCAATGAATCTTCCTCATCAATGATCTTCTCCCAAAGAGGACCATCCTAATCCATCATCGATATCATCAACATCTCCACCCTCATCAGT
Source organism: Taxus wallichiana var. yunnanensis (assembly GCA_018340775.1). Classification (NCBI taxonomy): domain Eukaryota; kingdom Viridiplantae; phylum Streptophyta; class Pinopsida; order Cupressales; family Taxaceae; genus Taxus; species Taxus wallichiana. Next base: position 581,537,824 of record CM031239.1, on the reverse strand, counting down.
GTCCTCACCAACATCTGTAGGTCAAGGGGGACATCCTCAATCTCATATTATCAAACCTTTTTAGACATCGTCTCTTCACATTCCATTGAAAGGTCCTTCAATCTCATCAATGTCCACACCTTCCATTGAAGGTCTTTCAATATCTCATCAATGTCTACACCTTCCTCATCAACATCTACACCCAAGTCACTAGTGGTGTCCTCACCGACATCTACAGACAAGGGGTCATCCTCAATCAAATCTCAAAAACCTTTTTCATATGTCTTCTCATCACCTTCCATTAAAAAACCCATCATCTCAAATTAGTATAGTTCACCCACCCATATAAACCCAAAATCATCATACATGAAGAAAAGGTAAAACAAAGCTTCATCATCTACCCTCTCATCAATCATCCTCTCATATCCCATCCAAATTTTCAATGGATCCTTTGTCAAGGCTCCTTTATTTACCATATACTCAATCATTCAATTCAAAACTTCATCATCCTAATCTTAAATTTATTCCCTTTCAAACATGTCATCTCTCTATCCATAGTATCATGCTAGGGGGACTCCTCTCTACTAAGACTTCAAAAGTATTACCTTACACACCTTCCCTAATGCATCTTCACCAAACCTATCCTATCAATCTAATAAGAATGTCACTACTCTAGAAAGGAGTAAACATGGAAAGTTTTCCCCTAACTGATCAGTCCATATAATATGGGTCAACCCTTGAATGAGTTAAACTTATGACCTTTTATTATTAACACATTGACCATCATGATAATAGTCACATCAAAGATCTTATTCCACCATCAACCAATCATTTTATCATCATAATGATTTGAAAGCATGTGGTTTTCCATCACTATCCTCAAAAACCTTAAAGATGAGCACCATGAATTTGTTCATCACATCTTTCACATGGACAAGTTCCTCCTTAGTAGGAACCCCAATCATCATTACATCCATCTACCTTATATACCAACCAAAGACATGTCTTGGGGCACACATGTGTAGTCTATGTACACATTTCTTCTCCCCTCCTTGAAATGGTCTATTAGGTCTTTCCCTCAACTCAAATTAAAAGTAAAAATATCTATGGATGCACTTATAAAAAAATAGATGATCCCTCAAAGGAAAACTATTTTAGCAATATCAAAATCATATTTTCAAAAATAAAATAGACTGATCCCTCGAAGGACAACTACTAGTCAAAAATCATGATCGATCCTCAAAGGATGACTATATTGTAAAGTCAAAATAAAAAAAAATGTAGACCATACCCTTGAAGGATGGCTACTTATGTAAAAAGGCTTCCCACATCGATCAACCTTCAAAAAGTCAAATATCAAAGCATCCTAGGAAATATTCCCACATTGATCAACTTTCCATCAAAGAAAACTTCCCGCATTGATCAAGTTTGCATCAAAATATATATAGTTGGGCATTTCTCTATGAAATTGTTAAAAGGAGAACCTCTCTCCCACACAACCTACATATGTCAACCCTTCTCATGTTCTAGGAAGGTATACATTTCACTTCCATCTATATCCAAGATCCTACGTGTGACTACCCATTGTTAGTCATTTGTTAACATTTGTTGTAAAGGCCAAAAGTGCAAGAGATTTCATTTTGTTGTTTCTCATCACATATGTATCAAATCTAACATAAAGAAATCAATTCCATGTTTTATTCTTGACCATGGTTTTTGATAAACATTAAAATCACTTTAAAATCAATATCAAAAAAACACATCATCATCTAAAACATAAATCAACATCCATATAATCATGTCACATCCATCATCCATCATATATATCATCATAATACATCTCTCAATAATCATAAATCAATCATATCAAAGTCTCAAGAACCTTGTGTATCACAAAACATCTACATCAAAAAATTACATCTACTCAGTAAAATTGATGTTTGTCAATTGACTTTTTACCTCTTCAGTCATTACTTCCCTTCACCTCGGGATCCCCATCTAGTCCTCAAAAGCCACCTTTGGCAAACATCAAATTTTTGGTCCCTTGTCCTCATCAAACCATCATATTTTTCCATTAAAGTCATATGTCTATAGGAAATCAAACCCTTTGGTTCCCCTATCACTTGACTTCCTTTGTAAACCCACATTTGTGGTAATATCAATCATCGGTCCTTTAAATCCATCAAACCATCATCTCTTGTGTTGTTAAAGTCATATGTCTATAATACATGAACCCTTTGGTTCCCCTATCACTTGAATTCTCAGTCTTGTAAGTCCACCTTTGTGGTAACATAATTCATCGTCCTTTGACCTCATCAAAACATCCATTTTTCATTAGGTCATATGTCTATAGGACATAAACCCTTTGGTTCCCCTATCACTTGATTTTATGATGACATTTATCTTATTTCTCTACCTCATCTTGGGGCATTATTCCATCATCCCTCATCACTCCTCATCCTTGTATATTTTCATCTTTCTCTTCCAAACTAGTGATCGATTCCCTTTTAGGTCATCAATCCCTAGTTTGAGGGGAACACCTCATCACATAATTTTCATCCTTCACTTCCATCACATCTCATTTTTTTTTGTCTCATGGCTTATCTAAAACCACTCAACAAAAAGGGGCAAAATGTAGACACTCAAAATTCACACACTCATTTCTTTCTATACTATTATTTCTTACATAAATCCATACACTCACCACATCATTCTTATGAAAATCATACACACCATTTAATCACACCACATTATTTATCAAAATCATTTATCCTAAGTCTAATATTCCATGATATTTTACCTTCATGTAAATCCCTTATCACATCACTTTTACACATGTAAAATCCTATTTTTCCCCTATCCTAAATAAGACCTAACCACCTAGATTAACTTAACCATTTTATAAACCACCCAAATCAACCTAAATCTATTTATTTATTTCCTAAAATCCATCTAAAACCATTTTTAACTATTTCTAACTCCCTTACCTCGACAAAAAAACTTATCATTATCATTCACCCACATATCAAAATCATCTGCAAACCTAAATTAGATAAATCCAAAAAAAATCAAGTCAAATCTAGCCTATTTTTCACCCCCTCAACAAACTCAACACGTCCCCAACAACCTAAAAATTAGTTCCCCAAAACCCAAAAAAATAGCCTTGTTTTAGAAGTTGTTTCAACTATTTTCCAAACAAAACTCAAACAACCAAAATCACTGGTGATTCAAGTAATCACCAATGATTATATAAGTTAGTTTTCCATCTTCTCATGGGATCCTCAACTTCAGTCCATGAGTTCTTTCTTTCAATTCAATTCATTAGCCTCATGTACATCATCATTCAACACTTGGATATTAGAATCAACACCAGGCATTACCATTTACCTTTTGAGATATTTGGAGTAATTTTGACCTCCCATGAATCAAGCTCTTCACCCATAGTCTAATCATCTTCTTAATCTCTTACCATCAATGTATGCATGTATCAACAATCTCCCTTTCAACTTTTGGAGATCAATCACACGTCTAGAAATTGGTCTAGCAATCCTCTAGTGTAAAAAAATTCCCTCTCCAACATCCAAATATCAACAACAAGGCGCAATCTTGTGACACATCTACAACCTTCTCCTATCTGGTAAATTTCATCCTCTCAATCTTATTCATCATCACTAGAATCAGGTAAGCACCTTACTCTTACATTATTGTCTTAATCATTTATCATTCAACATCTTAAATCAATTTTGTCTTGGCCTTTTATCAACCTACATACAATGTGTAGTAATCATCCATTGATTCCCCCAATCATTGATGATCAACCTCCAATCACCACAATGATTCATTCAATCACCAATGATTCTTGTATGTCACCTATTTTTTAAATTTACTACTTTTCGATATCTTTGATCTTAGTTTTAGTCTTTATTCTACCTTTGCATGCATCTTTCAAGCCTTGTCAAGTTCCTTTGAGCCATCCTTAGCATTTTATCAATTGTCTTAATCAAACACATCCCTCAACTTGCCTTTGTGAGTGTATCAATCATTTGTATCCTTGCTCCTTTGAGCCATTTTTGATTCCTAGACTCCCTTTGGATCATGTATCACCATCAAACTAACATATAGCCCTAGAAAGACGTTACATCATTCCTTTTCCTTTGCATTGTTGGTTATATCATATGTTTTATCATTTTACATTATCATTATCGATTGATTTCTTGAACACAAAGAGTTGACATCCTTGCAAGGAAGTTCATTAACTTCGGGACCGGCCTTTCCTAGGAAATCTACCATATATCTATCTAATCCCTTTTAGGAATTTACCACCATGTGGGTCCTTTCGTAATGCCCACATTTTACATATACAATTACAATAGTAAAAATACCATAATAAAAAAATTTTACTTACATTTCTCACAACACAACACCATAAGGGTTCCAGTGGATAAACTTAACAGGGCATAAGACATTTACATAAACATGAACCCACTCATACAATAGGATAACAAAGGGTGCACATCAATGTCATATTCAAATGACATAAACTAGGACAATGACCCAATTACAGTAAGAAACACCGAGTAAGCATACTCCACGACATGCCCCTTTTATGGTTTGCATATTCATTACATTTAGGTTTCCATTGTATGAATTTATAGTTTTCAAGAGAATTAAACACATAAAGTTTAAAATTTCCTACTTTACAATCTTCAATTACTTTACTTTATAGGGAAATAGTCTTTAAAGGAGAATGCACAATTGATACCTTCCATTAGAAGCACGTTTGTTCTCATACTATGATTTTTAGTTCCAAAATTATTTTTAGTCAATTTAGCATTTAGTTAGCATAATTTTTTTCTTTTTCCTTTTTTATAGTGGACTCTATATTGGCTCAAATTCCTAGTCCCACCAAGAACAATTTGTATCCATTATTAAGAAAAGTTCAATGCTTAAATCAACCATAAGGGCTTCAAGTGAATTTTTATTCCTAAACCATTATCACATATACTATTTTTTTCATCTCTTTTACATTGTTTCTTAGGTCTCTTATTGGCTTCACTTACAAAAAAAGGAGTTAGGAAAGTACTTGTCTAACATCTTAAAGAAGTACAAGATTGGAAGCATTATAACTACACACGAACCACAAGATGGTATAAACATGTTATAAGAATGATATACATTTCACATTTCTCTAAGCACATCATCTTATGGTTACATTTTCACAGACTAATCATAATTAAATATGTGTTTAAGTTTCACAATTAACTCTTAGTATTTCACAAAAGAATTCAAATGATAATAGAAATCGGGTATCGAAATCATTTATGATCCCAACTCATACAAGTGACTTCCAAGGTTAGTTAATGATCTTTGCCACCTACACTCTTAACTTTACAAGTGTCCCCGACTAAGAGGATATTACACTATGTTGGGGTTTTGTTACCCATAGAATACTACCTAAAGGTAATCACATTCTCCTTATTACACATACACAACTATAAATCCCACGAGGTCCACATACCCAAGAAATAATTTTACCATGTGGTTCCTAATCGTCGGGTTCACAAAGATGTCCCTAAGCATATAGGATATAATGGCCAAATCAAACTTGGGCTCTTAGCTACTTAAGCTAGAAGGTGTTATCAATTGTAAATTTTTAGTTCCTTTTAATGTTTTAGTTTCTTACGTGTTAAGAAAGATTGTGCGAGAGGGGTAGATAGGCACAAGTTTTAAATGAAGGTTGACTATTATAATTAGGTCTCTTTTATATATTTGATAATTAAATAACATAAAAATTTGGATATTTCATCATAAATTTCACAACAAGAATTCATTATAAGATATTAAATTCGATTTCATTCACATACATATCCAACTTTTACAATACAAAATTTGGGGCTCAAGATAACACCCATGTTTAGATGAACATTTCCATTAAACCCTAACATCTAAAATATTACAAAACTTCACTAATAAACCTTTCAATACTTTGCAAAATGTTGAACTATCCTCTACAATTTCACTTAACACACACACACACACACACACACACACACACACACACACACACACACATATATATATATATATATATATATATATATATATATGACCTATATAAATTACAATAATAAACAATAAATTACACCATGCCTTTTCACCATATTTCTTGCATCCTGCCAAAACCATGAGAGCATGGAATCATCGATAAATCGATGGCATGACATCCACCTCTAGGATAATTAACATTTTCGGTTTTCCATTTACATAATATTAATAATTTGCATTCAAAAGGAGAAGGTTAGAGACATATTTATTTCATTTCATTTCACATTATTTCTTAACCAAGGAGAGAGAAAGAGATAGGGAAGAGAGAGAAACACTATTTTAATAAAATTTCAATTTTATCCAACAAGTAACATGATAGATTTTCAAACAGATTATTTACAAGTTTCCACGATGGTTTAGTTACCCGTTGGAGGTCCTACAACTTTCTTTTTATGTTTTCCTGCTAGTTGCAAAAACATTCAATTAAGTCTTGGAGGATAAGAAACCACTTTCAAACGTTGTCATCCAATGAAAAAACACACCATGGGTAAATTCCTACATATATTACTATACACCAAGAATTCACAGGAAATGACAGAATTCATAATTGGTGAAAGGTTTATGATTGGAGGCAAGTTTTACAAGGCCATCACCATAAGCGGCCTAGATGTAAACAATCAAAAGTTAGCTTGAGGGCTCAGAAAACCACGTCCAAAGCTAACGTTCGATGGATGAACATGAAACGTAAAATTTCCTACAAGTCCCCCTATATATGGATAATTCAACAGAGTTGATGGGACTAAGAACTAGTAAATAGGTTACAAATGGTGACAAGTTTTCTGAGCCACTGCCGTAGTTGAGCCGGTATGAACTAGTCAAACAATGACGGAAGGCCTAAAAAATGTGCTTTCCAAACTATCTAGAAGATTTTTTTCCCCAAACTGGAGGTTATAAGAAATTTTCTAGTAAATATACTAGAGGTTTTGAAGGCGGAAAGACATTTAATTGCTTAGGGTTCGAACAATGGTTTAAAACAAAAGCCAACTTTTTAGTTTTAGCATTCCTAAAAGTGCAAAATAGAGCACCAAGGCTCCTAGAGGAGCTAGTAAGAGAGCGCAAATAATCAAACAAGTTCATTCTATTACTTGACGCGACTCTCTACATAACAAAGAACACATCGATACTTGACATATCCTTTATGAGGCTCAGAGTGTTGTTTTGCAAGTCTCTAAAAATTACATTTTCTAAATTTACAAGGTAAGTGGAAAGGGTTGTTTTAGTTGTAGACTCTTCTAGTTCTCACAAATACCAATGGACAAAAACACCTAAGTTTGACACCCAGGTCTAGGAGCATAGTAGGTTGTGGTTACGATCACTTGAGACGATGATCAAACTACAAGTCGGTAATGTAAAACATAAGGAGGATTTTTGTTGTTTCATACTGATATTTTGGTTATGAAGTTTTCCAAATTGTGTCCAAAGGAGGGGTTTAAGTTTATGCTCAACTACCTAGTGTTATTTGGGTTACCTAAGTGCCATATTTTGCTTTATTGTTTTGTAAAACAATTTTATATAAAAATAATCAAATGTAAGATATTCCAAAGTTTTAGATTTATTTCATTGCAAATGAAAAATAAAGAACAAGAATTATGAAAGATATGGAGAGATGAACCCTGCATGGAAAAATATTAGTGTTTTCCACCACGAGTTTGGTGACACACTTGTCGGATGTAATTTTATTTCTATAGTCCTATTTCTTTTCAAAAAACTCCACTTCGGACATGTCTTGCCACCAACAAAAACCATGAGATTACATCTCTTTGAGGTAACTAATCAAATGGTAGTGAAGTGCCTTACCAAAAACCCTTGCCTTGAAGCTCCCATTTTCACATAGAAAGGGAATGTGCTAAGAAAGGTTGTGGAGTCTCACTTTACACCTTCCAATGAAATTGATTCAAGGTTTCAAAGGCCTTTTTAACGAACCCATTTTTTGTATATCCTTATGACATAGGTACTCTAGTCTTCAAGTATATATATTATTTCTCTATTTCATAATAAAAAAAATCATTATATTTTGAGCCAACATCCCCACTGTAACATCCTTTGAATTCCATTCTAGTTGGTGTAGTAAAGAGCATGGATCTGGGACTTAGTAAACTACTAATCTTCCATCAGATACACCATAAGCTAGCATGTTTGAACTCAATTTCCCCAAACATTTCCATGGTTACCTCTGAACCCTTGCAACAATCAAAATACAGTGCATGCTAAAAAATGAATAGCCCGGTTCTTTGAACATCTGCAGATATTTTTTTTGCTTACAATAGACCTGAAACTTGAATGCCGACTGCTTCCTTAATCCAAACCATGCATATTCTATAATTAAGGAATTCTACGGGACTACATTTTTGAGGTATTTTGTCAAGAAGTTCACGTGCCTAGCTTTGCTTTCACATTTTCTTATGTGTTTACTAATGCCATTGCAACATCAACATTTGATAATATTCCTCTATCTTTTAGGCTCTATTGGATGCCCATACCCTGTTCGAGAGGTCCCTTTTTACAAAGGCTAGGAGGAATGCTAGAAAACACTTGTGAGCTGGTTTTGCACCTACCAAAGCATTTTCTTAAAAACATTTAAGCCTTTTCAACAAACCCACTTTGTGCATATCTATCAACCATTACATTCTATGATGTGACATATCAAGCATAGTCAAACAGTTCAAAACCAATCACATGCTTCCACATTCTGCATACATACCTACGAGAGAACTTGCAACTACAACATCTGACAAAATTCCTATATATTTTTCTTTGATGGACGTTTATACCATGTTCTGAAGCTCGCATATTGACATGGGCCAGGGAGTTTGTGGCGAGTAAACGGATCAGGTTGGAGACATGTTTGTTGCATATGTTAAGCAATATAACCATCCATTAGGAAACCCATGCCCTTTTGATTACATCATCGTTGTAACTAACAAAGTTCTAAATTTACAATGTTTCCTTGGGTTTCTGTGTGGTCCATGCCTCCGATCTCAAATAAAATCAAATTATTTTTATATCGGGAAATGACAAGTTTGAATGGCCACTTAAGAAGGGAGGTGACAGTCTAAATATTGACTAGGACGCCATTGTGCTTGATGGGCCACCCATTCCAACCAACTCCATTACTCAAAGACCTATCGGATGTAACCCCTCCCCATACACCAACTAACATTTCCACTCCACCACCAAATAAATCAACTCACATTTATTTATTTTTTTAAATAAGCTTCATTTTATTATATTTAATTATGAACTCCATACTTTTTTATTCTATTCAATTAGGTTGGCACTACATTTCCCTCCCCTTATAAGAGAATCATCCTTGATGCAACAAAAATCCAAGGTTAGAACATGTACTCATGCACAAATAAGATATAATCAATGACTCATGTCACCAATGAAAAACAATACTTGTTGCTAAAGCGTGACCACAAGGAAGAAGGGAAGTTTGACAAGTTCTTAATGTTCTATGAAGATTGGCAGTTTTTCAATTTACATTATTACCTAATTACTCTTTTCCCTTAATAATATTTATCAATCTCAAGCTCTTAATATTTCATTATTTTAAGATTTTAGTTGTATTATGTTTGTGGGTGCCCAATAGAACCGACATCACAATACCACACCAGGGCCGAACACAACACTAATGGTCCACAATACATCATGATATGTACTTTCACGACTATATCACATCACAAGAACTCAACCAAACCATGGAAATAACATACACGACCCACTCAATATAGTACTTATTAAATGTATCCCGACACAACATTTCTCATAACGAAGAAAACTACAACAACATGGAATTCCCAATAGGTACACATATAAAGGTTTCACTTTGCAACCCGGAGACAATAATTGGTGTCAAGGGGATAAAAATCATACTCTCAATGAGGAACATCAATCCTCAACATCACAAACATAACCAGACTCACATGAGTACACATAAATCATAACACCAACTCCCAAAACATCACAAACAACTCCATATACCTCCCAAAGCATCACAAAACAACTCCATATACCTCTTAAAGCATCACAAGTACAACTCCATGTACCTCCCAAAACATCACAAAGCTACTACATATATCTCCCAAAAATCACAAAACAACTCCATATACCTCCAAAATCATCACAAAAAAACTCCATATACCTCCCAAAGCATCACAAAGTAACTCCACATACCTCCCAAAACATCACAAACAACTCCATATACCTCCCAATACAACTCCATATACCTACCAAAGCATCACAAAATAAAATATCTCCAAGTGCATTAATCACACATACACACATAAGTCTCTTATGCCTCCCTCAAGTCTCTTATGTCTCCCTCAAGTCTCTTATGCCTCCCTCAAGTCTCTTATGTCTCCCTCAAAGAGGTCGGTCACCCTATGGCCCTAGGCACATAGAGTCCAAACACCCCTAACCCAAGTGACATAATAACTCATGGTTTAACAACCTGCTAGTTATTTGTAACTCCTTAGGGCATACCCCCATACAACGAAGCGGGTCCATAGGTTCAACCACTCCATGGTGAATCCCATGACCCTATTCTAACACATTACGACATTAGAACCAGCATAACAATCTGTTTCAAATTCCAAGTGGAAAAAATACAAAGCCTTGGGCTAGGCTATAAAACCTTTAAACATGAAAAGCAAATTTAAATATAAGTAAATAAAATGGCCAAATAACCATAGTTAGTGTAAAAATCCACATGTTAGTGCAACAATCAAATAAAATGCCCAAAATATAAGAACACGTCAATCAAGAAAACTATTGGTTAAATAGGAAAATTTTCAATTTACGAAAAAAATATGTATTGAGAAATAGCACATCACAATAACTATGTGGCCTTATACAGCTACCAAAGGGGTAATCAACGAGTTGCTTCCACTTGTACATCGAGCCTTGGCTCATAATATAACATAACAAATAATACATCTGTCATAATCACTAAGTGAATCATCCCTCCATACTCCTACAAGGCTCAATGTAGTCAAAATCACATAGGATTAATTGATGGGCAGGACCAATAGGAAAGAGCAGGGGATGCTAGTTTGCATAAGTTGATCCTAAGGTGGTGCACATCCATAATATACTTGAGTAAGCTCAAAGTATACTAAATAGATAGAAGTGGGTTTTCAATCTATATAACACTCCACTTCCTCACTTGTACTCAACTCAAGATTATGAAAACCTGGTCCACGCCTCTCTCTTCACACATACACATTTTACCAATTTCTCTTAGGGTCGATTAGTGTCAAGTTCACAACATAACACATAACTACATCACTAACATAATGGTGATTCACACACATTAACCATAACATCTTATACATGGTATATATACAGGGTATAACACAATCATTACTTTCATGGGTTATGATACATCACATTACCACATACTACACCCAAAGTGCAATCACTGTACAATAGGGATCATACACTCACCATATGCCCCTAAATCATGACATGAACCATCACATATTACATGAATTATACGTATGAGGAACACAATTTCTAACATTACAACATATATTCAATTGCAATTACAACATGGTGACACACACAATTCATCACAACATGGTGATGACATCATGATACAATCCAATTCACTTTACACCAATTTTTTCATGTAATACATCAATACACCTTCATATCACATAATGCCAAAATGCTCCAACACTCTGTAATCCACAATAACATTCTTTTCACACACAACAAGGTGGTACATCACACACGAATTCCTCATTGAATCCACAAAAAGGAGAGAGAATACTCTCATCACAAGCACATCAATAGGATAACAAATACACACTAAGTGACATGCACAACATGTGCATTCACAATATCACAATTACGATGTTGGTCACATAACAACATATATCACATTACTCTTCTAATCTCCACCACCACCATACAAAATCATCATAACTCCAATCTATCCCAAAGGTTCGAGAGTATGAACCTCTACTCGATACCAAATGTAACACCCACATTTTACACACACAAATACAATAGTAAAAATATGAGATTTTTTTACTTACATTTCTCAACCGCACAACACCGCAAGGGTTCCAAGTAGATAAACTCAACAACGCATAAGACACTTACATAAACATGAACCCACTCATACAATAGGATAACATAGGGTACCCATCAATTTCATACTCAAACGACATAAACCAAGACAATGACCCAATTATAGTAAGAAACATTGAGTAGGCATACTCCATGACATGGCCTTTTTATGGTTTACATCTTCATTACATTTAGGTTTCCATTGTATGAATTTATATTTTTCAAGAGAATTAAGCACATAAGGTTTAATATTTCCTACTTTACAAAATTCAATTACTTTACTTTGTAGGGAAATAGTCTTTAAAGGAGAATTCACAATTGATTCCTTTATCAAATTCCATTAATTATCCATATATTGTTTGTCAATTAATGTCAATTTTAAACAACTATAGGTATCCCAATAACCCATTCTTATGTTAAAGGTTTGTTTCTCAAAATATTCTTAGTTGATGTTTAATTTTACCCCGAGTATGCAAGGGAACCAACGGGAAGTAAACGAGAAAAAAATATTACAATGCAAAGGACATGAAGGTTCAAGTTCCCCTTTCCTACAAAAATCCTTCCATTAGAAGCACATTTGTTCTCATACTATGGTTTTTTTAGTTCCAAATTCAGTTTGAGTCAATTTAGCATTTAGTCACCATAATTTTGATTTTGATTTTTTAGTGGACTCTATATTGGCTCAAATGCCTAGTCCCACCAAGAACAATTTGTATCCATTATTAACAAAAGTCAATTCTTAAATCAACCATAAGGACTTCAAGTGAATTTTTGTTCATAAACCATTATCACAAATACTCTTGTTTTTCATCTCATTTACATTGTTTCTTAGGTATCTTATTAGTGTCACTTACAAAAAAAGGAGTTACAGAAGTACTTGTCTAACATCTTAAATAATTACATGATTGGAATCATTATAACTACACATGAACCACAAGATGGTATAAACATGTTATAAGAATGATATACATTTCACCTTTCTCCAAGCACATCATCTTATGGTTACATTTTCACAAACTAATCATAATTTAAAATGTGGTTAAGTTTCACAATTAACTCTTAGTATTCCACCAAAGAAGCTAGATGATAATAGAAATTGGGTATCAAAACCATTTATGATCCCAACTCATACAAGTGACTTCCAAGGTTAGTTAACGATCTCCGCCACTTACACTCTTTACTTTACAAGTGTGCCCGACTAAGAGGATCTTACATTATGTTGGGGTTTGGTTACCCATAGAATACTACCTAAAGGTAATCACATTATCCTTATTACACACACACATCTATTAATCCCGTGAGGGGTCCACATACCCAAGACAAATGTTTACCATGTGGTTCCTAATCGTCAGGTTCATGATGATGTCACTAAGCATATAGACTATAATGGCCAACTCAAACTTGGGCTCTTAGCTAGTTAAGCTAGAAGGTGTTATCAAGTGTAGTTTTAATTTCATTTTAAGGTTTTGGTTTCTTCTATGTTAAGAAATATCATGCAAGAGGGTAGATAATCACAAGTTTTAAATGAAGGTTGACTGTTATAATTAGGTCTCTTTTCTATATTTGATAGTTAAATAACACAAATCTCTAGAGATTTCATCATAAATTTCACAACGAAAATGCACTATAAGATATTAAATTCGATTTCATTCACATACATATCCAACTTTTACAATACAAAATTTGGGGCGAAGATAACACCCATGTTAGATGAACATTTTCCTTAAACCATAACATCTAAAATATGTGAAAAAGATTCACTAATAAACCTTTCGATACTTTGTAAAATGTAGAATTATCCTCTACAATTTTTCAAATATGTGACAAATATTCACTAATAAACGATGAATTACACCACGCCTTTTTGCCATCTTTATTACATCCTATAAAACCATGTGAGCATGGAATCAATGATAAATCGGTGGCATTACATCCACCTAGATATAACATAATTAACATTTTAAATTTTCCATTTACATAATATTAATAATTTGCATTCAAAAGGAGAATGTTAGAGACACATATTTATTTCATTTCATTTCACCTTATTTCATAACCAAGGAGAGAGAAAGAGATAGGGAAGAGAGAAAAAATTATTTTCCAAAAGTTTAATTTTACACAATAAATCACATGATAGATTTCAAATAGTTATTTATAAGTGTCAACAAGTTTCCACGATGGTTTGGTTATGCGTACTGGAGATTCTACAACTTTTTTTATGTTTTCATGCTAGTTGTAAAAACATTCAATTAAGGCTCGAGAGGCTACGAAACCACTATCAAACGTTGACATCCGATGAAAAACACACCATGGGTAAATTTATACGTATCCTCCTATACACCAAGAATTCATAGGAATTGATGGAATTCAAAACGGTGAACGGTTTACGATTGGTGGTCAGTTTTCCAAGGCCATAGGTCGTAAATGACCTAGTTGCAAATGATCAAAAGTTAGCTTGAGGGCTCAAAAAAACCACATCCAAAGCTAACGTTCAATGGATGAATGTACAACGAGAAGTTTCCTACAAGTCCCTATATTATTGGAGAATTCAACAGAGTCGACGGGACTGAGAATTAGTAAACAAGTTGTAAATGGCGACAAGATTTTTGGAGCCATCGGTCAAAGCAGCTTCGGTCGATCGACCTAGTCAAACAATGAACCCAAGGCCTAGAAAATGCCCTTTCCAAACTATCTAAAAGGGTTTTTTACCCCAAACTGGAGATTATAAGAAATTTTCTAGTAAATATACTAGAGGTTTGTGAAGGCGGAAAGAAATTTCATTGCTCAAGGTTCAAACGGTGGTTTAAAACAAAAGCCAACTTTTCAGTTTTAACACCTTCCTAAAAGTGCAAAACAGAGCACCGGGGATCCTAAACGAGGCTGTGAAGAGATCACAAATAGTCAAACAAGGTCGAGCTATTACTTGATGTGAATCTCTATATAACAAAGAACACATACAACACTTGACATATCCGTTATGGGGCTCAGAATGTTAGTTTGCAAGTCTCTCAAAATTGCATTTTCTAACTTTGCAAGGTAGATGGAAAGGGTTGTTTTAGTTGACGACTCTTCTAGTTCTCACTAATACCAATGGACACAAACACCTAAGTTTGACACCCGGAGTTCTAGTAGTACGAGAAGGTTGTGGTTGCAACCACGGATGACGATCAAACTATAAGCTAATAATGTAAAACATAAGGAGGAGTTTTGTTGTTTCGCGCTAATAGTTTGGTTATGAAGTTTTCCAAATTGTGTTTAAAGGAGGGGTTTAAGTTTATGCTCGGATACCAAGTGTTATTTAGGTTACCTAAGTGCCATATTTCATTTTATTATTTTACAAAAAAATTATATAAAAATAATCGAATGTGAGATATTCCAAAGTTTTAGATTTATTTCGTTGCAAATGAAAACTAAAGAACAAGAATTATGAAAGATATGGAGAGATGAACCATGCCTAGAAAAATATTAGCGTTCTCCACTTGTAGAGTTTGGTGATACACTTGCTAGATGCACTTTGATTTCCATATTCCCATTTCTTTTCAAAACTCCACTTTGGGCACATCTTGCCACCAACACAAACCATGAGATTACGTCTCTTTGAGGAATCTAATCAAATGGTAGTGAAGTGCCTTACCAAACACCCTTTCCTTGAAGCTCCCATTTTCACACGAAAGGGAGTGTGTTGGCCAAGGTTTTGGAGTCTTGATTTACACCTTCCAATGGCATTTGATTCAAGGTTTCGAAGGCCTTTTTAATGAACCCATTTTGTGCATATCCTTGTGATATAGGTACTCTAGTCTTCAAGTATATATATTATTTCTCTATTTCATAATCGAAAAACAATCATTATATTTTGGGCTAGCATCCCCACTTGTAACATCCTTTGAATTCCCTTCTAGCTGGTGCAGTAAAGAGGGTGGATCTGGGACTTTGTAAACTACTAATCTTCCATCAGATACACCATAAGCTAGCATGTCTGAACTCAAGTTCCCCAAAAATTTCCACAGTTACTGTTGAACCCTTGTAACAATAAAAATGCAATGCATCTAACAAATGAATATCCTGGTTCTTTGAACTCTTTAGATAATCTGTCATGGTTACGAAGAGTTTAAACTTGAATTTTGACTACTTCCTTAATCGAAACCATGCATGTCCTACGGTTAAGGAATACTACGTGACTCTATTTTTTGAGGTATTTTGTCACACAATTCACGTGCCTCATTATGCTTTCACGGTTTGCATACGTGCTTACCAAGGCCATTGTAAAAACAACATTTGATAATATTCATCTATATTTTATGTTATGTTGGATGCCCATACCCTGTTCTAGAGGTCTCATTTTTACACAAGCTAGGAGGAATGTTGGAAAAGGTCATGAAGCCTCATTTTGCTTTAGTAGCATTTTCTTGAAAGTTTCTAATCCTTTTCAAAAACCCCACTTTTTGCATATCTAGCGGCCATTGCAGTCCACAAGGTGACATTTTAGGCATATTCAAACACTTTACAGCCAATCACATGCTTCCACATTTTGCATACATACCTACGAGATAACTTTCAACTACAATGTCTGATATATAAAATTCCTGTCTTTTTTTCCTTAATGGATGTTTATACCCTATTGCAAGGCTTGCATGTTGACATGGGATGGGAGTGAGTGGAAAATTAAATGGATCAGGTTAGAAACCTACTTGTTTCATATGTGAAACAGTGTAAACTTCTGTGAGGAAACCCATGCCCCCTGCATTCTGTCATCACTGCAACTATCCAAACTACTAAATTTACAACATTTCCTTGGGTTTCTGTGTTGTCCATGCCTCCGGATCTCAAATAAAATCAAACTATTTTTATGTCAAGGAAATGAAAGTTCTAAATGGCCTCTTAGGAAGGGAGGTGATAGGTCTTTAAATTTATTAGGATGCCCATGTGCTTCATGAGCTACCCATACTAACCAACTCCATTACTTAGCACTGTCGGATCTGACAGGCCTCCCCACACGCCAACCAACATCTCCACTCCACCTAAATAAATCAAATCACATTTATTTTTAAATAAATAAGCTTCATCTTATTATATTAAATTATGAATTCCATACTTTATTTTATTTTATTCAATTAGGTTGGCACTACACCTTTAGTGCTTCCTCATTTCTCCTCTAGCCTCCATTTCTCTAAAAACATCACTCTCTCTTTTATATTTAGAGCTCTTGATCGTCACTTCGCACAATGCAAATGAGCTTAATTGGATGACCCATGGAATTATATAGCCCACTGAACTTGGTCGACACTTGACCCCTTGGGTCTCATTGCTTTACCCTAGTTGTTTGAATACCTTCAATTGTCATCGACCTAGCTCTATCCTTCGGTTCATGTCACTCCTCTCCTTCTTCAATCAATCCTTCCTTTCAAATTATCTTTTCTTCCACTCCTATTTTGGATGGTCTCCATATCACATCTTTATTGTGTCCCACCATGGCTTCATTATTTATCACATCTTTATTTTGCATCATCAGGCCACATGTGCCATCCTCATGTTCCCTCTTGGGGCACCATTATCTCATCCCTCACCACCTCCCCCATGTGGCTATATTCATGTTCCCTCTTGGGGAACCATTATTTTACCTTTTTCCATCTCACCCGGATGTATATTTTCTATTCTGCTATGCGAAGAACATCACATTCACTTTTTCCCACCCCTATCCTTTTTCGTGACCTTTGTCTTGACCATTTTTATATTTACTTGCACATATTTGATGTCTGCCCTTAACCCATTGGTCCCACTATTTATACATTCATTTGAGAGGATTCCCTCCATTTTTGCGGTGGTTTTCTAACTCACCGTTCCATAGGACATTTTCGTTGTTTATTGAGGTCATACTTTGTTCCCTACCAAAGTGATTCTAAAATCACCGCCATATTTTTATTTACTTTTTAGTTTTTGTTTATCCTCTTTTGGGATATCTTATCTCATCATATTTTTTCTCATCCTTTCTATCCTTCTTCACTTATCTCTTTCAACCTCATGATCAAATTCCTTTCGTGTCATTGACCCCTATTTTGAGGGGGAGCACATCATCAATCATCTTCTCATTTTTTCTCTTTTTGTCTCACAGTTGCCCAACACAAACCACTCAACAAAAGGGGGAAAATGTAGACACCAATTTTTGGTATCGTTACCCCTCACCGTGCATTGACTTTTTATTTTATTTTCTACATACATACCTCTCCATCCTTCCAAATTCCCTTTCCTTCCTAAATTCAATTTATCCCACTTACCATTATTTCCCACCATTTAATCAATCTTCCCTAACCATTCCTAATCACCCTTAATTAGCCCCAAATCCTCATTTAATTTATTTATCCTTCCTAAATCCTCAATTTTATCCTTTCAAGGCCATCATTCAATGTTTTCACCTCTCCATGGCCTTCATTCAATAATTTCCACCCTCCACCTACTCATTCACTCATCCTATGCACCCCTAATTCATCCGAAGCCTTCCAAACCCTAACATGCCCTCTTTAGGCCCATTTTTCCTCAAGTTAGGCATCATTCCACCGACCAAATCAAGGGTTCCCCACATTTGGTGGTGACATATCTAGGTCTTCATTGACCCTATAAACCCACCCTCACCCCTCCTTTTCTAAGGATACAATTTTGGAGTCTTCAAGATTTCTTGCAATCTTACTTTCACTTATTGTTTTCTCTGTAGCTGCTACAATGATCTTCACTCCCTCTTGGAGATATTGTGACCATATATGGGAGATTTGAAGCCTTATTTTATCATTGCATGTTTGGGTCCTCTTTTGTAACTTATATCATCATCATATCTTGTGCGAGTTCGGTTGTCATTAGGAGCTTTACTGTCTTAGCCATTTCTAGACCTTCATTTCTCATTTGCAAACCTTTGTTTAAGTTCATCCATTTACAACCAAACCTAGTTTAGCCCCATTCGTCATCAACCTAGTCTGGTCACCTTCGACCTAGCTTCCATTTTTCCCTTATGTCATTCATATCCCCATCCATCTCTTCTCGACTCCACGAGGCACCGAGTCCTCAAATATTTCATTCTAACTTTCTTCCACCTCAACTTTGTTTTACCAACCCCGATCACTTTGTTGACCTAATCACTATTCATTGCACTCATCATCGGTTTTCATAATTTTCTTGCATCCTTTCCATTAGATATAAATTCATCTTGTTCTAAAATGTTACGCCTTTTTAGTTCGAGATCCACTTCCGATCCATATCGGCTTGAGATCTAGTTCTGGGGAGGACTTATAGGCCTATTTTTCTACATTTTATTCCCATCTTTCCTTGGTCACCGTCAACTATGCTCTGCGATCTCGGGTCACCGTCGACCCACCCAAGTTTTATTTAATTTGCATCCATTTAGATCAAATATGCACTTTTATCTTATATCTAGCATTTCTTTTTCTTTTTCATTTCAAATTCTACATTATATCAAACTTAGATACATCCAATTTATTGATATTTTATCTATCTTTATCAAAGCGAAAGTTGACATCCATCCTAGGTAGTTCTTACTTCTTAAGGATGAATTTGTTAGAATCCCTCTCATCTATCTAGTAATCCATTTTCGTGTTCGAGTTTTCTTTATTTGCGGTCATTTAGATCGTTGCGGAGAAGGATCTATCATTTTACACCCATAACCATTGCCATCGCATCTCAAGGCACCTTAAACCTTTGTATATTTGGAGTTACTTTTTTCTTTATTACTAGTTCACTAATTTGAGTAGGAATGAGTATATTTTTCAACACGATCGATGAATCAAATAACTTGCTATCACTGTCATGTGCTTGTTGGTGCTAGATTTAATCAACCAAACATTTTGTGATAGTTGCAATGTTTGGGAGACTAGAAAAACATCATATTCATGATATCCACAATTTTTGATTCTATTTATTCCTCATATGAGTCATCATCTGGATGGGCTGTAACATATCCGTTGGATTCTTCTTTTTGTGAGGATGTTTCACCGTTTTCTTTATGTTTTGAATGACAAAATAGATAGGGTTATGAGCTAAGAGGAATACCTATTAAATGGGTTGGTTGGAGGTTGATGCACACGTTCTGACTTCTTGACCCAATGCCAATTGTGAGAGATTCCTTTTGGCTAGGAGGAACTACATGTAATAGAAAAAAAGACCACAAAAGAGAAGTTAAATGATATATGACAATGGACTGCCTAGTGTATGCTAGTTCAGGAAGTGTGATACTTCCTAGATGGTTGTCAATCCACTATTTAAAACAAATTAATGCGAGAAATAAGTAGATTCCTCTTGTATTCAATATGATTTAGGTATCTCATTCAAGTAAAATAAGCAAATCCAATCAAAACAAGCTAGGCTATAGTTAGATCTAAAGGATGACGTGACTTTCAGTCTTGGGACCGGTGAGTCGATTACGGGTTGTTTAGGTCAATTGGTGGGTGATTATTTGGCTCTATTCTTGGGCGGGTATAAAAATAGAGACCGGCATCGATGCAGTATGACCAGATGATGCGATTTATGCGAGAACCAACAATGGTTAGGGGTAGCGGCGTCGATAAAGTTGGGTGTATGAAACTCAAAAGGATCTAATTGCAAGTTTTGATCTGGGATTTTTAAGAGATGGTAGGGTGGATAAGGAGGTTTATAAAAGTCTCAGGTGTATTCAAGGATGAAAAACAAGTGAGGATGGGTGATTTAGAGGTGTGGGTAAGGAAATGGTTGGGTTACATGTTGGTAAGGGATAGAAGAATGAGCATGTAAAGTGTAGATTAATAACAAGAGTAACAAAAGCTACTAACTTGAAATAACAATGCTTTGGTTAGGGATACACTTATTGTGAGGTAGACTTGGATGGCTGAATGGTAATGGTAGTTGATCAAAAGGATGGTATTGGTACCATGAGTGCAATTCCTCTAGATTTGTCCTAGTGCTAGCTATAAATGTCGGATACGTGAAAGGTTGTTAGTTATTCTTGCATGCAGCTCTGATCTCTCTCCTCTGTTCCAGAATGTACCAACCTCTCAAACAAGGTTGCTAAGGTGAATAAATGGTAACCGATGACGTTCCGTCTTGACCAACATCGATTTAGGTTTGACTGGCATCGATTAAGGTAGGATTCCCTAGGTTTACTAAAATGGGTAGATCTTTCTAATTTCTTGGGCCAAGTTGGTTTGTTGTCATGGATCAGAATGGAAGCTTCCCTTCTAATGAGTGGGAATGTGGTTAGAGAAATCTTAGGCATTGATTTTAGGGTTAGACCAAATCTTAGCTCATTAAGGCAAGTAAGACTTAGTTATTGTTAGTTATGGAAACATGTCAAGAATAGGTCTAGGGTGAGGTGGTTGGATGAGGTGTCTAGGTGAGGTGGAAATTAGGTCAATTAAGGTAATAAAATAATGAAAGTTATGAGGATGAGGATTAATTTAATTAAAATAATTAAATTAATATTAATGTGGGGTGAAAGGGGCCATGGTTAGGTGCCCATGTTTAAGTTGGTTATCCGATCAGGGGCTAAGGGAATGTGACCAAATTTAGGTGTCTACATTTGCCCCTTTTTGTCACATAGCTTGTATTGGTAAGCAATGCTAACAAAAATAAGAAGTGGGTGCCCTATCTGTGGGTGAAGGTGATCCCCCTCAAACCGGGAGGCCGGTGAGGTGGAAGAAGAAATTCGTGAGGGGTTTGATAAAAGGTGGATGTGGTGAAAAGGAGCGTAGATGTGGGTGAATGTGGGAAAGGGTAGAGGTCAAAAATAGGAAAATAGGTAAATGGGCCAGGGTCAAAGGTAGTGGTAGTCAAACGCACGCACACATTATAAACTATGACATGGTTCTAGGTTGAAGAGCTTGTAAACTCCACAACATCTAAGGTCTATAGGTTTATCGAAAAAGGTGAGGTGATTACGATATCCAAGGTATAGGATATGGTCAAGAAGAACAAAAGAGGTCAGGTGCGGGAACATTTTAGGTATGTTTTGGTACACCAAAGGTAAGGTCGGGATAAACAACATGAAAATAGGCAAAGTAAGGTCATTAGGAAAAAACAAGGTACAGCGTAAGTAAGGTACATCGAGCACATGGGTTCAAAAGTCACTAAAAGTGTTCTCAATTAAGGCATATAAGGTACGACATGAGGAAGACTGGCGAGGTATGGGTAAAATAAAGGGCCTAAACACAATTAAGGAAAAAATTAATTGTGGTTCAAAATGGGTAAAAGGTATTGAAAGGAGGATGGCGGGTGACCGATGTCGGTTAAGTAATGACCAACGTCGATTGATTAGGGCACGCCATGACGGACGTCGGTCGAGTTGATGTGGGTATATAAAAATTAAGAAGTCGTACGGTAGGGATTCATTTGTACATTTTGGATTTTTTGAAATCGATGAGAGAACGAGAATTTTATGCCTTGTCGAGAGGAAACTACGTGGGGTTGTACCAAGATGAGGTGGAGAGATCCGGTTGGAGAGGAGAGCTAGGTAAACAGGTCCATATGATCAAGTGGATGGAGGGGATTGGTAGAGAGGTTGGAGGGTGATTTAGACATGGCGAAGGTAGGAGAGGGTGTGGGTGGACCACCAACATAGCATCTAGATGTGCCACCATGGAGGTGACGTCGAGACGAGGTAAGATTGAATCCTTTCATTGTTATTTGATATAGGAAGAAGGAAACATAGAGGGGTAGAGGTAAGTAGGTTAAAATAATTGAAATTTATGGTTAAATGAATGAAAGAGGGGGTGGGAAAGGTTAGAGGTAGGGGGAAGAAGGTTGGGGAGGGACTTAGGTGAGGTTTGGGTAGGTTCATAGGGAAAATGGGAAAGAAATTAGGTAAAGGAAATTGGGATTTCAGGTTTGGGCGTGGTAATAATGGTGACACTAGTAAAGGTATGGCTGACGTGTGTCTTTGTACACCAACATTGGTCAAGTATGAGCGAACCGACGAGACAGGGATGGATGTCGGGTGGGGTGATGATTATTCATCATTTATGATCAGTGTATCCATATTTTTGACACATTTTTATACATATACCGGCTGCATCATGAAGATGATGAGGTTGCATACGAGAGTTTTGTTATTTTAGATCATATACCGGCCTACATGCCGAAGATGGTGAGGTTGTATATGAGATATTTTGAGAGATTGTGATTATTATTTGTATCTATGTTCACATGTATGTTTACACAAACTTTTTGATTTATAGATGATGGTATTTACAGTATGGATGGTGTACTTGTTTTAATTTTCATTGTTATATATATAGGTGGAAATTAAGTGGATTAGGAATGACAAAGTCAAGGTCATGTAGGCATGGCGAGTCGAGTTTGTTTAGGCATGGTGGATTCGGGTCATTTTAGGCATGATGGAGTCGGTCGGTTTAGGCATGATAGAGTCGGGTTGATGAAGGCATGGTTGAGTTAGGTCAAGTTAGGCATGATTGAGTTAGGTCATTTTAATTTCCAAGTTTTTGGTAATAGGAGAGACAAATGTTGATGTATATACTAGGTATGGTTTTTAATTTCCAAATTTTTTCCATAATGGAAATGTGAAAATGATAAATGGATAATTGGATGATGTAATAAAATGTGTATGAGTTTATGTTTATTAGGTTTAATTTCTAGCTATTGATATAAAATGGAAACTAACTAGGGTAGAATGTGAATAGAAAAGGGAAAAGGGGGAATTGTTTAGGGTAAAGAGTGGTGAGCTAACCTCCAAGGGCCCCATGCCCTCGAAGTGTTGCCTACATAGTCCCAATGAAAAGGGACCTCAGGCCGATGTAGTTCTCCCATAAGCTAGGGAAGATTGTGATGAAGTAAAGGAATGGATTGATAGGTGTTTAGGCATGGGTGAATGTAGGTCATAGGCATGATTGAGTGTAGGTCATAGGCATGATTGAGTGGTTGTTAAATATAGGTTTTGATGAGTGATGAGGCAATTATATGTCCAATTAATGTATAATATATGATCTCATCATACTCTCCTTTTGATTGAGTTTGATTACATTGTGTGACTTTTAGTTGATCTGATATGAGTTAGGATGTAACTATTTGTCTTTTGATTGATTATGATCCTAATGTTAAAAAATCTAAAATTCCTAACATAGTGTGTGTTTAAATTTAGTTTTGTAATAAAGTAGGTCTAATCAGTCAAGGAAATGAAGCGAGTGGCATTCGGTATGTTTTTATAGTGTCGATCCGAAACTCCATCACATAGTCATAATTAGTTCCTAACTTTCAGACTTAGTTCCGAAAATTTCACACTTTATTCAAAACTCCAAAATTTAGTTCCGAATTTTCAAACTTAGTTTCGGAACTCCTAGTGACAACTCTGAAATTCTCATAGATTTTGGTTCTTAACAATTTCCTATGGTTCTAGAACTTCTCCAAAGTTCCGGAACCAATCGGAGTTATCTATTTTAAACCACATCCGGAGGTTTTGCATCTACAATCATGAAGGATGAGAATATTTTGAATGCAGATCCAAGAGGAGTTATCCTACACTATCTAATCAATCGCCATCCTGCTCAAGCATCTATTATGGGCAAGATTTGATTTCATCAAAATCATTGAGATAGTTGGGATTGTAAAATGTATATAAAATTAGACCTGCATTAGATAGAAAAATAATGAGAGATATAGAACAGAGAAGAGAAATAGATTAAGTATCCATATCTAGTACGTTTTGTAATACTGAATGTTTTCATCAATAAAATAGCCATTCTGATTTGAGAGAATTCTGAGTTGTTAAAATCCTGATTCAAGGAGGAGCAAGGACCACTCCCCCAAGGACTAGGATATTCATTTATTTGGTATTTATATTTCTTCAACAAATATCTTAGATCTGTTCATTTTGAATTGCTTTAGTTCTTTCAGTTAAATTCTATTGCATACTTGTTCCTGCAGGTGTTTAGATAAATCTTTATATTTCTTGCAATTATTTTCAAGTATTTTAATCTGAGTGTTTACTTTCAAAAGAAAGTGTTTTTATTTTCCAACAACAAGTGTGTTTCCTTTTTGCATTGTGTGTTTCCTTTCCATGCAAGCTTTCGGTGTGTTTTATTTTGGAAAGTTTTCATACTTTGATTTGAAGGTTTTACCAAGAAGTCCTTAAGACATTACAGAGATCCCCAGAAAATATAAAAATAATTCTGATCAACTACTAGATCAGTTAAAGTACTCTTGTTACATATAGCTTTAGACACACCCTTGGTTTGATATGACATCAACAAGAAGTTGATTAAATGAAGGGAATGATGACACCCATCATTTTTGGTGCCATTACCGGGAACACTAGTTGGAATTTTCTAATTAAGTGTTAGCAAGAGCAACAAAACATACATCTAGTAGTTGAAGAATCTTCCCTACTATATCACAAAATATATGAGTAGACCAAGAGACTCATAGGGTAGATTCCTTCCAAAAAAATCTTCACAAGAATTCATAACATCCTCTAGTCAAAGTAAGGAAATTGATCAAGAATTGGAGGCACCACCATCCCCTGTCAGACAAGAAATAGAATTGCCATTTTTGGAATTCTTAGATCAATCACCTGAAGGGAGTAGAACTTTTAGGAGAAGGCTTATTACCCAAGATCCATTGAGGGTAAGTTTTGATTCTCAATTGAGTAGTCAACCTCCTACTCTTGATTTTTCACCTTCCCCAAAGCATACCACTTACCACATTGATTAGGAGGAAACTTGAAAATATTTTGAAATGGCATGAGAAGGCGAGGGAGTACACGATAGGACCTTTACCTATCCAATCCAATTGGGAGATGATGACACATCAATGAAAAATATATCACCTACACATTTACCCACCTTCAGAGGGATGTCATCTGAAGATCTTGACCAATTTTTGTTTGAATTCAAGGTGCTATGTCATACCTATGATTATAAAATAGATAATCAAAAAATCAAGCTATTTCCATCCACCTTGAAGGATGCAGCAATGAGGTGGTTCATGGGATTAACATCCAACTCTATTAGCACTTGGGCACAAATGGAGACTGCCTTCCTAGATAAATACCAAGATTATTGCAGAGGGAGAAATAGGAAGGAAGAATTCTTCAAAATCAAGTAGGAAGAGGACGAAAACATAGAAGACTATTTAGATAGATTCCTCTTTGTTAGCAAAAGATGTGGATTTGTGCTTACAAAGGAATTAAGTAAAACCATTTTTCTCAAAGGTTTGGATGAAAAATCTAGAGAAGCCCTTAACTTGATAGGAGGGGGAGACATTGATCAAATAAGAATGAATGGAATTAAAGAGATTTGTAGAAGCTATTCCAGAACAAGAGGTGGACCTAGAAAAGGAAAATCAGTAAAAGTTCAAATCTAGATATGAACAAACTAATGGATGAGTTATAAAACTTTAAAACAGACATTTTAGTGTAATTAACCTCTCTACTATGGATGGATTACAAACTAAAGCAAATTCCAAAAGCTGAACCATTGGCTATGTATTGTCTAGATGCGGGAAGAAGCATGCATTAAGAGATTGTCTTTTGGATAAAGCAAATGTGTCTTATCGTGAATCTAAAGAAAATGATATTGATGTTTGTTCTTTGCTTCTTTTTATTAAAAATAGCTTAAACAAACCAATGCCACATCTACAATTGAAGAATTGAATTTTGTTCGAGAACAACCTAACAAAGGGAAGTTTATGCCAAGATCAGCTCTAATCCATGGACAATTCCATGGGCTGCTCGAGTAGTACCACAAAATTTGGTACAACCACCTTAGATACCTCAACCAACTTGGAACCCTCAAGATTAGCTAAATCAAGCCTGGTATGCTCGGGGACATCAACACCATGGGCTGCTCAAGGAAATCCTTATGCTTGGTCACAACCTAGATGGAACCCTAATTATTCACAAGGAAGAACATATCCAAATCAAAATCAACGAGGCCATCATGGGGTCCCCTACATAGAATTCACAAACTAGGAATGTAGCCCAAACACAAATGCCGTATGAAACCCCGAAACAAACAAACAACTCCTATTTATGGAATAGAACCTAAAAAATCAATTGATTTACATGTTATGGATTGTAAGGATATTCAAACTAGATATGGGAAAATCATTAACAGTCCACCCCTTAGAATCACTGAAATGACAGAAGAAAATAAGAACCCTAGTATTGTTGTTCCAAAAGAGGATATAGAAAGAAAAGGAAAGGAGCCAGATAGCAACACAATACTGAGACTCCATTTCTTGAAAGATTCAAAGAAGATATAGAAATCAAGGAGTTTGAATTGGTTCAGGAATTAAGGAAATTGAATATTTAAATACCATTGTTATAAGTAATTAAAGATATTCCAGAATTGAAAAAATTGATTAAAATGTTATGCATGAAAAATCCGGAATAAAGAGACAAAGTGTCCCAAGACTATCAAAGTAGATGGGAAACTTGCTAATTTATTAGTAGGAAAACTATTACTTCCCAAATACGGAGATCCTGGAAGTCCTGTTATTTCTGTCTCTATAGGAAATAAGGATGTACATAATGTTTTGATAGATTTGGGAGCTACTATCAATGTAATGATAGTGGATACTCTGAAAACATTACCGATGCAATGGTATAAAACCTACTAATACCATATTGTAGATGGCGAGATCGATGCAGTAGCAAAACCAGAAGGAATTATTGAAGACATGGCAGTGATGGTAGAGTCATGGTAATATCCAGTTGACTTTCTTATATTGCATCCAAAAGGTAAAACATTGTGTTATCCCATTATTTTGGGTAGACCATGGTTAGCTACAGTTGTTACTTTGATAGATTGCAAGTCATGTGATATGAAAATCTCGAATGGTAAGAACTCTAAACAAATTTCCTTATATCCTACCGCACAACCTTTTACTAATAGTCATGAACAATTTTGGGTTGATTCTCCTAAAAATAATAAGAAAAATTTGTCTTCTTTGGCTATGATCACATTGCAAGATCATGTAAGAGAAGTATAAGAGATGATTAATCCACCATTGGATGAGAACATGTTGTCTTGATGTAATCGAAATAGTTCCGAACTCATGAAATTAGTTTCATAACCCATGAACTTAGCTCCGAACCTGCAAACTTAGTTCCGAAACCCGTGAACTTAGTTTTGGAACATACGGCTATAGTTTGAACATACGGCTATAGTTCCTAACCACTACTGATTAGTTCCCAGAACCATGACAACAGCAGTTCTCTTTGATTGAAAATAATTTCACTCCGTAGGAACGATATTTCTTATGGGAAGAGGATGAATCAGTAGCTTCAGTTTCAAGTACATCAAGAAGTGGTGAAGAATTTATGGAAAGTAGCAATGACGAAGAATTTGGCATATAAAGATATAAGTATCATAATTCTCATTACTATCCTTTTTCCAGTATTCTGTCTCAAGGAACTTTTTGAGATGTTGCTACATACCATATGTTGTTACCACATGCATGTCCATTAAATAATTTAATGAAACCCTTTCCAAAAATTAGTTCATCACATATCGGAACCAAACATGTTGAAATTCAACCAGGTAAAACTTTAAACATTAACACTGGTTGAAGGAGGATGAAGAAGCTAAATTGTTTGATGTTCTAAAAAGTCATACTAAATATTTTTCGAGATGGGATTACAAAGATATGAAGGGGATCCATCCAAGTATCTGCACTCATCACATCTATATTGAAAACACTAAACCAGTTAGGCAACCTCAAAGAAGGATTAACCCAACTTTAAGGGATATAGTCAAACAAGAAATTGAAAAACTATTACAAGTAGGTTTCATCTACCCTATCTCAGATAGCCAGTGGGTATCTCCTCTTGTAATTGTTCCCAAAAAGAACAGAAAATGGAGAATATGTGTTGACTATAGGGAACTAAACAAAGCCATAATGAGAGATTATTTTCCCTTACCATTCATAGATCAAGTCCTAGATAACCTTTCAAGTAAACAGTACTTTTCTTTCTTGGATGGATTTAGTGGGTATAATTAGATCAAAGTTGTTGAGGATCAAAACAAAACTACATTTACATGTCCATGGGGAACCTTTACGTATAGAGTATTACCATTTGGTTTATGTAATGCTCATGTAACTTTCGAGAGCTATACTTGCAATCTTTACTGATCTAACAAATGATTATGTTGAAGTATATATGGATGACTTCACTGTACATGGAGATACATTTGAAGATGCTTTAAGAAATATGGACAGAGTGTTAACAAGATGTGAACAACACAACTTTGTCTCTTAGTGATGAAAAATGTTTGATGATGGTGGATGAGGGAATTGTATTAGTATACCATATTTCACAAAAAAGAATTCGGTGGATCAAAACAAAATTAGGATCATTTCAGATTTACCTATCCCTAAGACTCCCATAGATATCAAATCATTTCTATGATGACATCTTTGGTACTATAGACACTTTATAAAATATTTCAAGAAAATTGTTGCCCCCATGTTTAATTTGCTAACCAAGGACTATGAGTTTCTTTGGGATGAAAAGTGCCAAAGATGCTTTTGAAGAAATTAAAAAAAAAAAAATTAATCAATGCCCT
This sequence comes from Taxus wallichiana var. yunnanensis, assembly GCA_018340775.1. Lineage (NCBI taxonomy): Eukaryota > Viridiplantae > Streptophyta > Pinopsida > Cupressales > Taxaceae > Taxus > Taxus wallichiana. The sequence goes on along the minus strand of CM031239.1, from coordinate 581,508,110 downwards.
AATATTGAGAGGTCCTAATTGGGAAAATCTATTTCATATCCAAACATATGCCTCAAATTATTCCATTGGTGCAGTATTGGGACAAAAATATGAGGAAGGAAAAATGTATGTCATTTACTATCTTAGCAAGAATCTTACTCCCACTGAAAAGAATTACACCACCACTGAAAAGGAATTTCTTGCTTGTAATTTATGCAATCAATAAATTCGAGACATTATATTACAGGGTACAAGATATTTGTACACATAGATCATTCAGCAATTAAGTATTTAATGAATAAACTAGTGGTTGGAGGAAGAGTCATTAGATGGTTATTACTTTTGCAAGAATTTGATATTACCATTGTGGAAAATCTAGGTAAATCTAATGTGGTAGCTGATTTTCTGTCAAGACTAACCACCATAGGGGAACAAGATCCAGTCAAGGATAACTTTCTAGATGAACAATTGTTTGCAATCTCAGCAAGAACACCATGGTTTGCTGATATGGAAAATTATCTTGCAACAAGGAAGTTCCCCCTTTCACTAAGAAACAAATAAAGAAGTTAATTAAAACCAGTGCACAATTCAAATGGTTAAATAGAATTTTATTTAAGTGTGGTCCTGATTTTGTCTTGCACAGGTGTGTAAGAGAGGATGAAGTCTTTGGCATCCTCATAGCATGTCATGATGAACCAAGTGGAGGAAACTATTCAGTAAAAAGAATAGCTCATAAGATACTTGGCACTGGTTATTATTGGCCATCTTTGTACAAGGATGTGAAAAGATATATCAAGAGGTGTGATCCTTGTCAAAGGATGGGACAACCAACTTTCACCAATGAAATGCCTCTTCAGCCTCAACTTGTGGTTGAACCATTTGAGAGATGGGGATTGGATTTTTTTGGTCCCTTTAATCCTCCTCCATAAGGGAAGGAATATATTCTTGTATGTACTGACTATGTGACAAAATGGGTAGAAGTGCAGGCATTGAAAAATGCCACTTTGAGGAAGCGATTGTTGATTTCCTTTAGAACAAAATTATGATCAATTTTGGAGCACCAAGGAGAATAGTTTCAGATCAGGGACCACAATTCATGTCTATATGATCCAAGCTTTCACAAGGTATTACCAAATTAATCATAGGAAAATGGACAAGCTGAAGTAACAAATAGAGAATTAGAGAACATCCTTACCAAAATGGTTGAAGCTAGGAGAAAAGATTGGGTAAAGAGACTACCTGAAGTTGTCTGGGCATATAATACAACTTGGAAAACTACAACAGGGTTTTCACCATATGAATTAATCTATGGGAAACAGCCCCTTGTTGCCTATATAATTTGAGCTTGAGACATTGAGGACAGTAATGAAGGTGGGAATTTAATTAAATGCAGCTCAAGAAGAAAGAATCCTTTAACTCAATTAGTTGGATGAATTAAGGTTGGAAGCACTTCAGCAAACAGAGATGATTCAAGAGCAAAGGAAGCAATGGCATGACATACATATCAAGAAAAGGCAATTCAAAGTAGGAGACTGGGCATTACTGTTTGACTCTAAGTACCAACAGTTCAAGGGAAAATTGAGAACCAGATGGTTGGGACCTTATCAGATTGATTAGATTTTTGACAATGGTTTTATTCAGTTACTTCCCATTGATGGCAGTAGTAGAACACTCTTGGTCAATGGACATAGGCTGAAACTCTATAGGAAGCCTCCCACTAAGAATGATTTTTTGAGGAAGATTGAAGCAGACAAAGAATTTGATCATATGGAAGAACTTAGTTCTTCCAAAATGATCAAATAATCAGATGATAGATCCAGAATAAAGGGAAGAAGATGAAAACCAGCAAATGGTGTCTTCTTCCCCAAAAAAAAAAAAAAATCTCTCAAGGTCAATTGAAAACCAGCAAATGGTGGTTGACCTCTTTTTGGCTAGTTCAAATAAAGGAATTCTTTTGAATTCCAGCTATCTTATCTAATCATGTTTTGTTCCACTTGTAGGAATGACGAGTCATCATAGCAAAAGGCTTACATCATCAAGGACGGTAATTATGTCTTTTAACTTATTTAGGGTTGATTAAATGTTTGCATGTGTGATGTGACTTAATTTAAAAGTAGGTATGATGAGTCATCTATTTATACATTATGATTACAAGTGTGTAATCATAATATTGATTTGGATGGAATAAGTGGTGGCATGGTTATCATTAGTAGTCATTATTGCAAACATCAAGTGAGATAAATATTGCAGAAGTATCTTGAGGAAGGAGCAGTGAATTGAGTTGGTATTCCACTACAAAGAACAAAGAATTTAGACGTTCCGTAGCTAAGAACTAAGGTTCCACAACTAAAAATAGAGGTTTTGTAGCCAAGCCATTAGTTCTGCAGCTAAGGAGAAGGCCTACAACCAATTCGCATGAAATCAAGGAAGATAGAACTCAAGCCGATATGGGGATTAAGAAGAAATCAGAACCAGAGGACGATTCCCACTACTTGCAAACAAAGTAGCATCCATCTTTGAGCATGCAGGATGGCTTGAATTCTGAAGAAATTTTCAAGGCATAATGATGAATTGGTAAGAGAATTCGTCATAAATCTAGAACAGTCTAGGACAAAAGTAAGAAATGTCTTTATTCCTTTTTTTGTAAATACTATAAGTAATGTGTCTAGAGTACCCATTGTTCATGTCCCACAACTGACGTAAAGGGGACTTTGAAAGAAGCTGAGTCGATGTCTTTGCTGCAAGAAGAAGAAGCTAAACCCCAGTATATCTATAATACAAAGAAAATTATAAAAGGGGTCAGAAGGGCCAGCTTGCCCAAACCCTTTGATAGGGTTGCATTTTGGATAGTAAAATATTTAACCTGTGATGGTCAGTTTGGGTTTGTGGGAAAAGAGGTCTTAAAAATGCTCATATATCTCGAAGTATGGAGCCACCAAGCAATAATACATAATAAACCTCCCGGGGTTTCTTTTTTATTATATTCGGACTATGGCTCAAAGATATTCCTAGGGTGTTGGAACAATTAGACATCATGGTCTAATTCACTTGATATGCCAAAGCACCATTTCTGTCAAAAAAAGAATGGAGAATAAATTTGGGATAAGTTTCTTGGCAATTTCAAGAAAAACCCTAATATTATTAGAAGGACAATTCCAACCCCATTCTCTCCTTCAGCTAATCTGGAAATTGATGCCCTTGTAGAAGGACAGAGGGAAATGGAAAGAGAAAACATAAAAGGAAACGAAGGTTAGTGAGGAAGATAAAAATATCGAGCCTTCAGCACTGTGAAGGAAATTATTCCTTCCACGATAGCTTCAAAAGAACCAATATCTGTCTCTGATGGTGATAGCTCACCCACACAAGAACTAGAAAGAACAGTAAGAAGAAGTTCTAGAGGGAAATTCACTACTGGGCATGTTGAACTTCCCCAGATAAGAAAAAGTCATAAGAGGTCAAGGGGAACTCCAGAAGTAAGGAGTGAGTAGGAAAGGATGGAAGAGGAAGTTGCTGACATTTTGGGCAGCATGGCCATGACTCCACCTGAGCCAAGTCATGTTGAAATGGATAAAGGAGAAGAAAGATTTGATGATCAAGATTTTCAGGAGTTGGCTAAACCTTCAGCAGTGCCACATGAAGAAGAAGAGTTGGCATCTAGGATAAGAAAAGGAAAATTTCCTTTAATAGAGGAAGAATGCCAAACTCCTCAAATAATTTCAAAGAAGAGGAAAGACAACAAATTAAACAGGCTCTATTCTTGTCTAGAGTAGAGTTTATTATCGAGAAAAAGATGAGGAATTAGACTTCCTTAAACTTAAATTGGAACAAAGGGAAATGCTCATTAATGAGCTAACAACTCATCTTGCAACCAGAACTGAAGAATTATTAGCAACCAAGAAGCAGCTGATAGAGAAAGAGGAAGAGTTCCAGACTTCCAAAAAATAGAGTGTTGTGTCCACAACCTCTGCGCAGAATGAGTTGACCTATTTGCCATTTGAAACAGAAATGGTATGATATTTGCAGAGAGCTCGGTGAATCCAAAACATCAAATGAGGAATTAAAGACTAAGATGGAGGAACATATGGAGGCAAGAAAGGAATGGGAAGAAAAATTTTATACGGAGGAAGGAAATAAATATAAATGTCTTGCCAAAATTCATATGGTCTGTATTATGAGTGAGAAATTGCTTCCCTACAGGAGACCTCCTACATATAGTGTGTTTTTGGAAGAGCAGTTCATTCGCTGGCAGTTGTCAAGAATTACATGTGGGCTTCCACATGAATTATAAGATGAATCTAAATTCATGGCAGCTTACTCTCTATCCAGCCCTGAACAGAAAAATATCCTGTGTGAATTTTATCTTTGCAATTATATGCTACAGAAAAACACAGGATTTATGATTAACTTATATGTAGGGGAGAGCCAACTCAATGCATTTTTCTCTCTTTTGCAAAACCAAATTGCATGAAAGGAAATAGAATCTGAATTTTTATTGAAATCCAACTCAACAGGACTCTGCATGAGAGCTCATTATGGTAGACCTTCTACCTTCCTCACACATTTTAGAACTGATTCCTTTGATAAGAGATTCAAGACACATTACCCTCCTATTCTCGCAAAAGAGTATCGATGCCTTCACCTCCTATGAGGAGAAAAAAAATTGAAGATATTTATGAAGGATGCTCAAAAGGTGGGAACTTCTTCTTTTGCTTTGAAAAGAAGGGAAGTAATTTCCCCTACAAATTTGATATGGAGTTTAGAGACGGCCAAAGCATTATGCACAATAATTCCCCAATTCAATGAAACCTACATCCAAATATGGATGGGAATGTGAATGAGGCCACCTCTACTTCTTGCCCCCATGTCTCCTTGGCAGAATAGAGAACATCAAGACCCTACTAAATTTGAAAAGTGGGAGAGGAAAATAAAAAAGGAGTTGGGTATAGTACATCTAAGCTTAAGCATTAGAAAATTCAGTTTCATCCATTTGATCTGAGGAATCAAATGGAATGCAGAACATATGATCCTACTTTTGAAGAATGAGTTTGTAAAGGGACTTACAAACAAGTAAGTCTGGGGGAAATGATGAGGCCAATATATGTCTGATTAATGTATAATATATGATCTCATCATACTCTCCTTTTGATTAAGTTTGATTGCATTGTGTGACTTTTAGTTGATCTGATATGAGTTAGGATGTAACTATCTGTCTTTTGATTGATTGTGATCCTAATGTTAAAAACTTTGAAATTCCTAACATAGTGTGTGTTTAAATTCAGTTTTGTAATAAATCAGGTCTAATCAGTCGAGGAAATGAAGCAGGTGGCATTCAGTATGTTTTTGATAGTGTCTGATCCTACACAGCTTAGTTCTAGAACTTCCAAGCTAGTTTCGAACTCCATCACACAATCATCATTTAGTTCCGAACTTTCGGACTTAGTTCTGGAACTCCAAAATTTAGTTCCAAAATTTTCAAACTTAGTTCTGGAACTCCTAGTGACAGCTCCGGAACTCTCACAGGTTTTGGTTCTTAACAATTTCCTATGGTTACGGAACTTCTCCAAAGTTTCGGAACTGATGGGAGTTATCTATTTTAAACCACATCCGGAAATTTTGCATCTACAATCATGAAGGATGAGAAGATTTCTAAACGCAAATCCAGGAAGAGTTATCCTACAGCTATCTGATCAACCACCATCCGACTCAAGCATCTATTCTAGGAAATATTTGATTTCATCAGAATCATTGAGACAACTAGGATTGTAAAATGTATATAAAAGCAAACCTGCATTAGATAGAAAAATAATGAGAGATATAGAACAGAGAAGAGAAATAGATTAAGTATCTAGATCCAGTACATTTTGTAATACTGAATGTTTTCATCAATAAAATATCCATTCTGATTTGAGAGAATTCTGAGTTGTTAAAATCCTAATTCAAGCAGAAGCAAGGGCCCACTCACTCAAAGACCGTGGATATTCATTTATTCGGTATTTATATTTCTTCAAAGAAATAGCTTAGATCTGTTAATTTTGTATTGCTTTAGTTCTTTCGGTTAAATTATATTGCATACTTGTTCTTGCATGTTGTTTAGATAAATCTTTATATTTCTTACAATTATTTTCAAGCATTTTAATCTGAGTGTTTACCTTCAAAAGCAAGTGTGTTTATTTTCCAATAGCAAGTGTGTTTCCTTTCAGCAAGCTTTCAATGTGTTTTATTTTCGGCAAGTTTTCATCGTTTGATTTGAATAATGTTTTACCAAAAAGTCCTTAAGACATTAAAGGATCCCCTAGAAAATATAAAATAGTTACAGTCAACTACTAGATCAGTTAAAGTACTCTTGTTGCATATAGCTTTGGACACACCCCTGGTTTGATATGACATCAACAAGAAGTTGATTAAATGAAGGAATGACGACACCCATCAATGAGATGGTCTTGTATAGGATAATCAATAAGTAATGAGGAAGGTGAATGGTAAGAGGTGGTAAAAGAGCCGCTTAATTAATAAGAACCCTAATGAGTCATCCATACCTAAGAGGGGCTCATGAACATAAGAACCTAAAGGCATTGTATAATGGACCTTTCTAAGGGTGAAAAAAGTCACATAATCACGAAATGTCGCATTTACAGCAAGTCCCTTGAGTAACGAGGGAATTACGATAAAAAGGAAAGGAGGTGAGAATATGTGGTTTAGCGTAACTTAGTGTATGACAGCGTGTCTTTTGGATCAAGAATAGGCAAGTCCGTGTGACGAAAATTTCATCTTTTTATTCATTTGTTTATTTTTAACAGGATGATCGATGTGGGAAGTCTATATGGGATGAATATATTATCTCCTTGAGGTCTTTGTGAAGTTGATCGATGCGGGAAGCTTCGGATATTTTTATTGAATTTGTGAAATAACTATGATATAGTTTTCCTTCAAGGAAGAAATCTATTTATAGTGATGGAATTAGAGTGAAGAGATGTCCCTTTTGAGGGAGTCATTTTTTTTTGGAATTTTGACTCAAAGAGTTGCATCCATTTTTGTTTTTGGATGTTTAAGTCATGGACAAGACTATAGAGGAAGGGTAGGCTCTTGTTTAGATGACAAAACCATAGTACATAGGAGTTAACTATGAAAGGGGGTGGTTTTGAGTGATAAACAACCATAGGATTCCATCCTGGAGAAGACAAAAATTATCCATGAGAATCATGCTATGAGTAGAGTCGGGGTACTCATATTGAAGACAAGGCTAAAATGGTGATGGGTAATCACATTATTCTTGTTTAGTCGTGGATCTTCAAAACGGGTAATATGGAAGGTGAACAACACTCAAGGGACAAGCGATCAACTAACAGAAAGTGATATAGGACTTGATATCAACAATAAAATGGTCGAAGATGCAAGGCATTAAGGGCCTCAGGTTCGGTTTACCTTCAAGTGAAGACAAACGATAAGAACCTGATCCATAGGCATGGGTAATGATATAGGGTCCAATCTAATTATGAGAAAATTTTCCCCGTTTACTTTTCTCCTCTTTGGTTACATGTTAATTTTCTTTCAGGATGAGGTCTCCAACCTGAAAGGTTCATTTGTGAACATGTTTGTCATAGGAATGTTTGATACATTTTTGGTAAATTTGGAGATGGTCAAGAGCATTGAGATGGCGTTCATCTAATAACTCAAGTTACACCAAATGATCTTGGCAAAATTCATCATCATTGAGCATGTCTTGTATTGAGATGCAAAGAGATGGAATATGGACTTCGAGAGGTAAGACAGCCTCGGTCCTATAGACTAGAGAAAAGGGTGTGGTAGCATTCGAAGTGTGAATACTAGTGTGATAATCCCACAAGGTGAAAGGAATGTGTGTATGTCAATCTTTCCCAGTATCATTAACTACCTTCATAAGAATTTTGTTCAAGGTTTTATTGGTTGATTTTGCTTGACCATTGGTTTGTGGGTAATAAGGTGATGAGAAACTGAGTTGGATGCCAAAAGTGTCACATATTTTGCGTAGGGTTTTGTTTTTTAATTGTTTTCCATTATCAGTGATGAGGTAGTGAGGAACACCAAAGTGAAAAATGATGTGATGGTTGATGAATTCACATATTTTCTCAGCTTTTGTAGAAATTAGGGGAATGGCCTTTACCCATTTAGTGTAATATTCGGTAACGGTTATGATCCATTGGTGGCGTTGTGAAGAATGGGGATTGATCTCACCGATAATATCCAAACCCCATTGAGAGAAAGGACAAAGGTATTGTGCAACTTGTAAGGCATGACTAGGTGTGTGGTGGAGATTAGCATGTTGCTGGAATTTCACACAACATTTGACATAATCACAACAATCATGGTTTAGGGTTGGCCAATAATATCCTAGGCAAAGAATGCATTTTGCGACAGCTAAACCACTAAAGTGACCTCCAAAATTCCATCGTGGACTTCCTTAATGATGTAGGGAGTTTCAGAACTTGTAAGGCATCATAAGAGAATGTTTTTGAAGCCATGCTTGTAAAGGAGACCACCCATAGGGACATAACAGGAGATAGTTTTAAGAAAGGCTCGTTATCCATTATGTGTGAGATCAGTGGGTAGAATGGAAAGGAAAAGATAGTTTGCATATTACTTATACCAAAGGTCACGTGGGTTAGGGGCAATGGTTCCGATGGAGTAAACTTCATGAGGTAAATAAGAGGGTGATTGTAGCCTTTATATGGTGACAAATATTGTAGAGTTAGCGGGCAAAGTAGGTATACGATATTCTAAGCGAGCTATGGTGTCCACAAATTTATTGGTAGAACGTGGGGTGGTTTGAAGTGTATAATGGTCAAAGGTGGTAAAAATCATATCTACGTGTTATTTATACTTTTGAAGGATATCATTATGACACTGGTATATAACATTAACTTGGTTTATTACGAATAAAGAATCACCAAATATATTGATTGTCTTAACATCTAAGGCATATGCAGCCTGGAGACCCAATACGATTGCTTTGTATTCTGTAATATTGTTTGTACAATAAAAATCAAGTTTGAAAGACAAAGGCATAGGTTCACCCTCAAGGGGAATGAGGATAACACCATCCCCACCCCCACACTAACACTTGGAGCCATCAAAGAAGAGTGTCATTTGGTAAGCAGGTTCATCTAGGAAAGGGTAGCTATAGACTCATCTAGGAAGTCGAAGTTAGATGGTTGATCCCCGAGAAATAGGTGTGTCGACCAGTTGGTCAGAAATTTCCTGGCCCTTGATGGACTTTTGATGAATGAATTCGAGGTCGAAGGTCGGCAAGAAGCATAAGCCAATATGCGACACGTTGATGTTGATATGGTTTGGCATACATATAGTGCAATGGGTCAATATTAGTAATGACAAAGGTTTTGTGATTGAGTAGGTAATGGCGGAGTTTGGTGGCGATGAAAACTAAGGCTAAGAAGAGTTTTTCAATGTGGGTATATCTAGTTTCGTAGTCAAGAAGGGTATGGCTTATGTAATAAATCGCTTGCTCTTTGTGTTGCTCGTCACGATGAGCGAGCATGGAACCTAAAGAATGGTCAGTGGCAAAAATATATAGGTAAAAGGGCTAGTCATCCTTAGGAGGAATGAGCACTTTGGGGGTTGAAGGAGGTATTTCTTAATGGATTCAAAGGATTTATGGCATTCATCATCCCATTTGAATGAAACATATTTCTTGAGAAGGTGGTGAAATGGTTGACAGTGGTCAGAAAGCTACAAGACAAAATGATGAATGGATTACAATTTTCCTTATAGGCTTCAAAGTTGACGGAGAATAGTGGGTGGAGGCATTTCCAAAATATCCTTAACTTTAGCAAGATCGACTTCTATGTCATGCAAAGAAATGATGAAACCTAGGAGTTTTCTGGAAAGTACCGCAAAGACACACTTCTTTGGTTGAAGACACACACAATAGTTGATGATACGGTCAAAGATGACCTTAAGGATAGGCAGGTGTTCAATTCGATGTTTAGATTTGGCCAGAAGATCATCAACGTAATCTTCCAGTATGTGATGCATGATGTCATGGAAGATGTAAGTCATGGGTCATTGATATGTAACACCATCATTTTGAGGTCAAAAGGCATGAATCAATAGCGAAAATTCCCCCAAGGGGTGATGAAGGAAATATTTTATTGAGCCTCTAGAGCTAATAATATTTGATTGTAGCCCAAGAAACCATCCATGAACGATAACATTTTATGGCGGTAGTGAGATCAACCATTGGTCAATGCCTAGTAAGGGGAAATCATCTTTGGGACAAGCGAGGTTGAGGTCAAAGAAGTCCACGTAAATGCGAGTCCCCCTGTCACCTTTATGATAGAAATGATGTTAGAAATCCATTGGGGATAGTCAATGGGTAGAATGAAGGAAACCGAGAGAAGGTGATGAAGCTTTTCTTTGATCAGAAGAGCAATGCGAGGATGAATTTTCCGCATCTTTTGTTTGATGGGTTTGGTTTCGAGGGATGTTTACGATATTATGGACCATGATTTTTGGGTCAATACTAGGCATATCGGCATAGGAACAAGAAAATGCATTGTTATGGTCTCGAAGGAAAGAGGTGAAGGCTTCCTATTCAGTGGCATCTAAGGATTGGCTGATCTTTAGAATGTGTGGGTTGTCTTGAGTGTTAATGTTGATTTCGATGGTCGATTTGTTCAACATGGTTTGCATCTCAAAGGGTAATGACCGATGAATATAAGATTCTTCCGCACTAAGGTAAGTGAGGATGGATTCATTGTCCTGACATTGAACGACATTAATAGAAGGTGTATTGTCATTGATCATGTCAGGATATAAGAATGGGAGAGAAGAGGGAGCTTCGCCATCACGTTGATAGGTCAGCAGTCCCAAGGAAATGGTGTTTACGGAAAAAAAATTAGGAGGAATAGATTTGGGATCTACGGACTCCGTGGGTAAAGATGGTAATGTGGGTGAATGAGATGGGGAATATTTCCCGTCTGAATGAAGTCGACGAACCTTCTTAGAAGGTGAAGTGTCAAAACCAATGCCACTACGGTCATTGTTTTTCGAGAGGTACAAAAAATAATAACATGGCGGCCTTGTTCATAAAAGTTGAATCCAAATCCTTTCCACACACACCGGTGGAGGAAAGTGTGAGTGAAGTGGTGGTTAGTGAGGGAATGTAGGTCGGATAAAAATGGTTGGGTTTGGGATGGAGGTTCAGGTTTATAGGTGGCAATATCTAGTCCCCCATATGTTAGATTAGTGCGAAGGTGGGGAGGGCCATAAGGAAAAACTTCACCGATGCGGATGTCATAACTAGGGTGTTGGCGTAGGTTCCCATACTCTTGTGGGGTGAGGAAGGTGTCGATATTGTATAGGCAGTATTCCCCTAGAGTGAGGCATTAAAAACACCTTCTAAGGGATCGATAATCAATATGTGAGTAGTAGGGATGGATGATTGCTAGATGATGGGAAAACAGTGTGTCGACGGTGGAGGCTACAGGCTATAGTGGGGATAGTAAGGTTAGATGCGAGTAAAGGTAGTGGAAATTTTGGTGGATTGGCTTATAGGTGAAGGTAAAGTAGGGATAGTGGTAGATGCCTTGGTAGGTACAAGTACATCATTAGGTTAGTATAACATGTTACAAGTCTTGAAAGGTGACAGTCGGCGGGGATGGTGTAATTATGTCCCTAGTGTTCAAATTTGAGGCAACGATGTAAAGTCGAAGGGACACAACCCATAGCACGAGATCCAAGGTTAGTTGAGCAACAAGTTATATTAGAACTCCCCTCTAGGACATAAAAAGGTTTTGGAATAGTACAAGGACCTACACAGACATGGAGAATGACGGTGCCTAGGGTAGAGGTCATGGAATTATTGAAGGAGCATAGCATAACCGGGTTACCATGCATGTAATTGGTAGGTATTTACATTTGGTCGTATGCATGGGAGGAGATGATGTTAATGCTACCACCACCTTTGATCATAACGCATCGTATGCATATATTATCAATAAATAAGGGGATGAAAAGATCGGGGTCGGGGTCGTCAAGCCGGAAGGGAGTGATCTCTTCATCCGAAAAGGCGAGGGCAGCCACTAGGCGAGTAGGTGGAGGTGTAGAGGAAGTTCATGACCCAGTGAGAGAGGCTACATGACGAGGGGTAATGATTGAGGCTATGGGTATGGGGTGATTTGGTAAAACTTCAATAGATTGAAGGACCTCCATGAGGGCTTGACAATGTGACTCGAGGTTTGGACGAGGTCATATAAAGACATTTTGAGGGGGATTGGTGTAGTTTTTAGCATTGTGTGATGTGTGACCCCATCAAAAATAGGATATGCAAGACCTCAAATGGTGACTTTAGGTATGGGTGTGGATGGTATGTTGGGTATAGGGTTGGTTGATGGGCTAGTTTCTTTTTCCTTGCCCTTGTCTTTCTGAGCATGGGTGGTAACGTGAACCATGTTAATTTGAGGGGAAGTGGATGAAGAGGGTATGTCATGGAAGGTATAGTGGCATGAGGAAAAAACCTAATGGGGATATGATCCTTGTGAAATGAGTAAGGCACATTGGCATTTGGGTGGTGGTTTGGCCAACTCTCTTATACGGACCATGTTAATTTCGAATCTCGGGGATGGATCAAAGGGTTGTGGGGGTGGAGATTTTGGTCGTTGAGTAGGTAATGGAAGGAGATCCGGGGAAATTGGTGGAGGTGAAATGGGGTCCTCATCAAGAAGATCATCGTCATCAAAATTTTCTTCGGGAGGACATAATTGGACAAGGGTAGTTTTCAAATCCTTACAGTTCTCTACATCGTGTCCTAGCACATGATGGTAGGTGAAAATTTTGGTTTCATCAAACCCTTTTGGTTTCAATTTGAGCGGCTCGTAAGGTCTAAGAGGTAGTAATGTGATGACCGAAGTGTCAGGAGATTGGTTAAGATTTTGGTGTAGGACCCTTCTAGTGGATCACAATGGGAGGTGAATGTGGGTTTGGGTGCAGTACGACTGATTGTGGAGGAAGAAGATTTACATGAGGGGGTGGGTTGGTTTACTAGTTTGGTGTGTGGAGTGGTCTTAGGTCTTGGTTACATTTTCTTGGGTATGGGCATGGTAGAAGAGCTAGCGGTGGAAGATTTGTTTGGTTTAACTACCTGATTGGAGGGTAGCGGATTTTTAGTTTTATATGTTGCACCTTTTTGGAAAGCGATGATACGGGTGTATGAGATGTGGAAGGAAAATCATATTGTGGAATAGGACGGGTTACCCATGGGGGTAATCGAGGTGTTGTGGAGGTGGATCATGTAGGTTGGGTAGAAGGTGTGAGTGAAAGAGAAGAAAGTGTCATGGGTAGTGAAGAAGTTATGGATGGTAGTGGAGGTATGGGTGGTAATAAGGTTACGGGTGAGGGCGGAAGTTGTGTGGGTCGCTTGGGTATATTAGAGGTTTGTGATGAGTAAATGAGTTGTTGTGTTCTTGGTTTCTTGGTGGATGGGGGTTGCTCAGCCAGGGTCGAGGGGTGAGGTCCTAGGATGGATGGAAGAGGTGAAGGTGATGATGGCGTGGTAGGAGAGGTTGGTGTATGAGGCTTAGGAGGTTGGATCTTCTTTTTAGGGCTGGAGTAAGTTTTGTGTTAGTTTTGGAAGATGTGGCTAAATATAATTTGATGGATTGGTGAATAAGATTTGATGTCGGTATGACCCCTAAGGTGGTGATGGGTTTAGGTAAAGGATGTGTTATAGGTGTGGGTAGGTGTTTGGTTGTAGATATATGTTGGGTTATGGGCGGAGCTGTGTGTTGGGTTATGGTTGGTGACATGGAAGGTGTTACAATAGTCATGGTCATGTTTGGTTTTGTCGCTCGAAACAATTTTAGATAGATAGTGGAGGTATCGGTGAGTGATAGCTACATTTGGGTTGAAACCCCGGAAGTAGAAGGCATCCCCAAAGTAAGGATCTATCAACATAGTCAACGAAATCCCCATAAAATGTGTTTGAGATACGGGAAATGGCTAGCCTCGAAATCTATGGGTAAGGGAGCTGAAAGTAGATCGGTATGATCTTGAAGGTATGATGGTGAATGGTCATCTATAGACAATGGCATTTCTATAGGATCCTCCATGGGTAGAGGAGACGATGGGCCATACGAGGTTGAATCTCCCCGTGATGGTGTGGGCGGGGGGACATGCATCTCCTATGAGTAGGAGAGGTGCCACCGACAACTTCTCGGAAATTTGAGGGGTCAACGATGGTGTGCTGATTATAGGATCTTCCATGAGTGAAGGAGAAAATGAAAGGGGTTCCTCTATGGGTGGATGAGTAAATGAAATAGGTTTTGGTGTAAGTAGGGGAGCTCGGACTAAGATTTCATCTATCGAAGGAACATGCGAGAAATTGGGAAGCAACTAGTATGTCATCGAAAATAGTGTGGACCTCACAGACATTGCTATCATTATTTGAAGTGTCACCAGCTTGGTTGGAAGAAGGGGCATGATTAGGAAATGGCTTCTTGAAGATATGTAGGTTTTGGTTAGCGGGTACATTCGGGCTATCTAAGACTAGATCTCTGTTGTCTAACATTTCTTGGACGATATTATTGAAGGTGATGTAGTTATTGTCGTTATGACCTTTGACACGATGATAGTTACAAAATTCATGTTCCTTATACCACGCGGGCATGGGGCACTCAGGGTCAAAACCAGTATGTGGTTTTATAGGTGGAAGGGTAATGACACCTTAACAAGCTTTTCCAAAACAAAAGAATAAGATTCTCCTATCAAAGTGTACTTTCGTTGTTCTCGTCTGAACTGGAAAGCTTGGATGGGAGAGAGATTAGAAGAAGGTTTGGCTGGGTTTGATTGATGAGGGGACCAGCCTTGAGAACTACACGTTAGCGAGATCCTTTGGGTTTTGAATAGTTGTTTTGGGGTTTCGAAGATGAATAAGCATCATTTTATTTGAACGCGATGTTCTTGTTACGAAGTTGAATTTTCTTCTCTTCGATAGCATGAATTTCCAATTTCCGTGCCATGGTGAATGCCTCACCAAAAGTGTAAAGGTTTACACTGCAGGTGTGGGTGAGATGTGTCTTGCGCAAGTTCGAGTAAACAAATCTATGAGTTCAGTTTGAGGTAATTGAAATGTGAGCTACTTAATTAGGTTTCTCCAAAGGTGAGCGACAAAAAGTCGGTGATAGACTCATCGTCGTACTGTCGTGTGGAATAAAGATCATCATGGTAACCTTCTTAACAATGTTGATGGAAAAGTGATCTAGGAAGGCTTGGGATACCTTATTAAATGAGTAGATGGAGTGTCTTGGTAGCCCACCGTACCCGAGTCTAATACGAGTCTGTCGGGGACATTGGGAAGGTCCGTAGGAGTAAAGTGTCATCATGGGAGATTAGGTAACACCCATGTTTGAAAGACACACATGCTATTACAAGTCTTCTTTACTAGTGAATGGTGATGCCGAATAGGGAGGTTGAGAATAGGGACCGACATAAAGGGTATGTATCCGAATGGTGACAGATGAGATAGGGGATTGTTGGTAGTATGTGTATGTAGGTGGGATGGTCATGGTGACCTGTAGTAGCGATTGGGGGATGTGTTTGTGGGATGGAGAGGATAGGATTCTGAAATGGAGTAGGGGTCACCGAAACCACGGGTGGTTGTGTTACAATGGGTATTTGTGAGACAATGGGTGCGGACGGGGTTATGGTTTGGGTGGTTGATGAGGGGGCAACATATACTATAGGTGCGGCGATACTGATACTACGCAGCGAGCAGTCATGGTGGGTATGGGTCCCACCTGTGAAACCACTAGGGGATGAAGTAGGTGAAGGTAACACCACATTATTAGGGGATGGTTCGAAGCGGAATAAGGGCATGAGAGATTGATACAGGCATGTTATATATCAACTGACCTGAGGAGTCCCAGTGGAAGAGTGGGAAAGGTAGAACTATAAGGCCGTGGGATTTTGATCAAGGAGTCATTCAAATTCCTTGTCACCTGTGGTAATGGTGGTAGGTAGGGTTGGATCCATGGGTGAAAAGATGGATCGTGGTGAAGAACTAGGCGGAATTGGTTGACAACTCACGTGAAATATAAGAGTGTTAGCTTGATTGCAAATCAACACCATGTGAATGAATGTATATCAGGTGATGTTATATCCTGTAGGTGACACAAAGAGCGAAGGAATGTAGAAAACATGTGTTTATAGGTAGATTTGGGTAATGTATCAGGTTGATGTTCAATAAAGAGTATTCGACGCCGGTTAAGGATGACCGATGTCGGTTTAGGGGTAATGCGAGGTCGGTTATTGTGAGGTAGGAATAGTTTGATCAAATGAGGAAAATACTTGGTGACGGTCGGATGAACAAGATGTATGATGATTGTTTATCAAAGCAGAGAGATTATAAATACTCACCGGAACTCGATGAAAAGAAAATGAAATAAGGGTTCTTTAGGCAGTTTAACCCAAAAGATCATAAACTGCGATCTTTGGTTAAGAAAAACCGATGCCGGTTAGGGGTAACTGATGCCGATTACTATAAAATTGGAAAGATGTAGAAAATTGGATTGTTGTGAATTTTAGTGAGATAAATAATCAACTCGGAGGTCTGAAGATGATGCAATGAGGTCCTGACATACTTAGAAGAAGTCATAATACTCCAACTGTGATTATGGAGTGTGTAAGGCAACAGAATGGAAAAATATAGTAGTGTATCCTTACACCTCAAAACACACGTCGTGAAACACTAAAAACACGTACCTAACAAGTGATTTTTAAGGTGTTGAGCTTATGCTATTTAGAAAGACTCGGCTCATGAATTTAGAATAGAGTTTTTGTGAGGAAGGCTTCCTACGAAGAAGGATATCTAAAAGGATAGGTTTCGGGTATGTTATGGCAAGGGCGACTGTCTTACGAGATAATGACTCGTGAAGCACGAGCCGGGAGTACCTACCTATCGGATCATGTGATCGGCGACAAGTGTTCCCGGTAAGATTTTTTTAAGAAAGATGTGTATATTTCAATTTTATGTAGTTTGGTAAGATAGAGAGAGAGAGAGAGAGATGAATGTGCCTTCTATGATTCTTTGTGTCAACCATCGGTTGGGCATGACTTCAAAGATATAGTTTGCCCTCATTTTAATGTGAGATAAATGTAACAAATCGAATGTAATGTAACCAATTTTAAGCCCAAATTGAAAATATTATGTTTAATGAAGCAAATGATGAATAGGAGAGGGTATGCTCATTCACTAAATACGAAAGCAAGAAAGAAGAATGATTCTTTTTAAATGCACCAACGGAAATGTTTCTTTCAGAGCAATTAGAAAGAAGAGATAATTACTAGGGAAGAAAATTACTGTGTAAACCTTTTAAAGGGAAAAAACACACAAATTTTTCTTAGAAATGAAGAGAATGCAATAGAACCGCTGATGGGTCCCATTTGGCGTGCCAAAATGTTTCACCATTTTCTTTATGTTTTGAATGACGAAACAGATAGGGTTATGGGCTAGGAGGAATACATTAAATGTGTTGGTTGGAGGTTGATGGACACGTTCGACTTCTTGACCCAATGCCGATTGTGAGAGCTTCCTTTTGGCTAGGAGGAACTACTGTAATAGAAAACAAGACATTGTTGTAAATCAGGCACACCTGGATGCAAATCGGTTTCTAAGTTGATGTTTCGGGCATCCAATGTGATTGCACAACATTGAAACCTCTCTCCAAGTGTGGGACTTGTAAAATGAGAGAGGAATCTCCGAGATTAGAGGCTAGTTCCTCAAACTCCTCCGATCAGATCACATTATTTGCACAATTGCGAAGTTTGAATCCTAATCCTACTCTAAATTCCAAGGAGACAGAGATAGAAAGTGCAAAAATTGAAACTAAACTAATAGGTGATACACCAAAGGAGTGGTGAACACTTCTTGTTCATGCAAATTGACACAATTTCATGAAATGCAACATGAAACATCATACACAGGCTGATAAGATGTAATTAGAGGTGCAAATGAAGCAAGACAATACAAAGGACCGAAAATTGATCACAGAGTCTTCACTGTCATTTTCACTGTCAAAATCCTTGCATTTGCAACATCAAAGAGGTAGAAACCTGTTACAATCATGAAGAAGGTCTGATACTTGCAAAAATCACTTGTTGAAGGTGAAATAAGAAGCTTGCTATCCAAAAAAATGTTCAACCTCAAAAAATGAGCCAAATCTGGCTTTTACAATGCATGGGTCGAGCCCAGGAGAGAGAAAACGTGTAAAAATGTGGAAGCCATTCCCATTGAATGAAGATGCATTAAAACAGCATGGGCATCCTTACAGACCCATGCCCTGACATTTTTGGCCATGCTGAAGAAGAATGCGACCCATTTTGCATTAAAACTAGTTGTTGAAACGTCATTTCTGGCCATTACCACGTGCCAGAGGTGTTTCTTGATTTTCTCTCTCCAAACTCAACCAAAATGAAAAATTGACCCTGGAATCATGTAGATAATTTCACCAGATTTCCATTGATATAAAGAACGTGAAAATCCGAGCTCTGGATCGAAAGATATGGTGATTTGAAAATTTAGGGCAAAAACAGGCCAAAATCGGATCGAGCGGGCAAAAGTTTGAATTTTTACCTGTTTGGTCTTTGGAAAAAATTTCAAATTTTCCCCGCACTCCACCACTCCAGGTGCCACGTGGCGGCATCTCATTGGCCTGGCCTTTCAGGGGAAAATTTTTCCAAAAAACTCCAACGAGCCATAACTTCAAAAATACATGGAGTTAGGAGGAAAACTTTACCTTTCTGGAAAGATGAGAGAGAGCTCTATCCAATGGTGTCATTTCCAGAAGGTTTTGAGTGCCTAAAAAGCAAAATATTATGACTGAGGCACAAGAGAGGAAAAAAATGAGAGGAGTTAGCCACAAAAAATGAGCAAGGGCACATTTTGGATAACAATTTTGGCGACTCAGAGGGGTCATCTGCCTGCTGGATGAAGTTACGATTACTGAAGCAATCCATTGGGTATGGAGTCATGGAATTCTCTGTTTGATACCCCAACTGACTAGAAAACTGCAAGGAGGAAGATGGAATATCACCTGATGGAGCAAGGCCTGCAAACACATCTCCAGGAACAGCAAGCTTGTGCCAAAGCACTTAGGGAAAGAAAAACTAATCTACAGCAAAACAATGTGCACAAGCACTTGGAGGAATGAAAAACCTAAACTAATATGTATAGGGTGAAGCATTTCCTTCAGTAGCAATGCTTCAGATGGATTCCATTGACTAGAATCTGCAGTTCTTCGCCATCCAATGAAGACAAGCTGAAAGCATTCTTTGTCCTTACACTTTATGACCATGTATGGGCCACTCTAAATGGCATCAAATTTTGAATGCCTTCCCGCTTTTCTCTATCTCGCATCCCATTTTAACACTAGATCTCCAACTTGGAAGGATTTGTTCTTGGCCTTTCTATCAAAGGTCTTCTTTATCAAAGCCCGATCCTTCTCCATTCTTGGGATGCCTGATTTATGATTTCTTGGAGCTCCATCAATTCCGCATATCGACTTCCATGGGCTCAAAATCCAACAACTCCAATTGTTTCATGAGTTCCAATGTTGGTAACTCAAGTGATATGGGAAAAATTTCCTCTCTTCCATAAACAAGCTTGAATGGAGAGTTACATGTAGATCTTTTGGGAGTTATCCTATCAGCCCATAAGGCTGATTTCAGTTTGGTATGCCAAGACCTCGATTCTCATCAAGAGTCCTCCTAATGATCCTCAACAAGTTCTTGTTTGTAGATTCAGCCTGCCATTACCACCGAGGGTAGTAGTTTGATGAAGTACTTAGGTAGATCCGTTCTTGACAACCCACTCGATCCACCGTGGATCCAATGAATGCTAATGCGTTAGCTGAGATTATTAGTAGCGGTATGCCAAATCAAGTTACTATCCCCTCATAGAAGTCTAAGATGCTTTAGACTCATTTGCTTCCTTGAGTGCTACTACTTGAGTCCACTTGGTGAAGTAGTCTGTGGCTGTCAAAATCCACTTATGCCCTTGGCTTCAATTAGGATTAATGACTCCAATGAAGTCCAAACCCCATTGCATGAATGGCTGGTCAACTGAAATTGGATGCAATGGAAGGGCAACAAGCCTCTCTTTACCTATGAAGAATGCACAATTCTTGCACCTTTTGATCCACGCAAAGCAATCACTGAAAATCTTGGGCCAATAATAACTAGCCTTCATGATTTTTAGAGCTGTCACTCTTGGTGCAAAATGACCACCACTGGTCCACCATGGAACTCTTCCAACACCCTATGAATATAATTTGTGCTAATGCATCTCAGCAGCACTCCATTCACATCTTTCTTGAACAAAACACCGTCTACTATGGCATATGGGACAACCTGCAATCTGAAGTGTCTTCTTTGGGTTTTGTTCATCTCTGGAGGGCATAGGCCTGTGCTTAGGAAGTGCATTATACCTTGGGTCCAGAAAGGAGTGGGGATAGCATTATCCTCTTCTTGAGTGTTACCTTACACATGGCTGTCTTAAACTATCAAAACAGCCTCTTCTTTATTACATACTCCTTTTTGCTTGCCTAGAATTAGCTGCTCACACAATCCTTTTCCTCTTACCAGCTTAGTGACCTTGATCTCAATGTCATACTCCATGACACGAGTGATCCAACCTGCCCTTTTCTCATTCAAATCCTTGTTGAGGAGGAATTCCTTTACTCCCGCATGAGAGACCAACAACTGAACCTTGTTGTTTGAGACTAGATGCTTGAATTTCTTCAAGCTTCTGATTACTGCAAGTACATGCTTCTCAATAAAAGAATATCTCACCTCATAGTCATCTAGGCTTTGGCTGAAGAAAGCAATTGGCTGCTCATCATTGTCCTTGTTCTGCTGTACCAAAATGGTAGAAATGGTATCATTACCCCCAAATGCATAGAGGATGAAATCCTTGGAGAAGTCCAGGTTGATGAGAGTTGGTGCTTGAGAGATGGCTTCTTTGATTGCTTCAAAACTCTCCTTGCCTTCTACTATCCATTTGAAAGCCATGCTTTTCTTCAACATCTTGGTGATAGGTTTGACAAGGGCTGTAAAATCTGGGACAAACCTCCGAACAAAATTTATTCTCCCCAAGAAACTCTGAAGTGCCTTCTTGTGGCTTGGCAATGGTAGTGCTCTTATGGCTTCAACTCTCTCTGGATCAATTGCTAATCCTTCTTTGGAGACAATATGGCCAAGGAGCTTTCCTTCATGTGCTAGGAAGATACACTTCTTAGGATTCAAAGACACTCCAAATCTCCTGCACCTTTGGAAGACTTGTCTCAAATGAGAGAGGTGGTCTGCTGCATTCTTTGAAAAAACAGTGATATCATCAAGATATATCAGCACCATGTTGTTAATCAAACCTTTGAACGCCATGTCCATTACTCTTTGGAAGGTAGCTCCAGCGTTGGACAACCCAAATGGAATTTTCCTGTATGCATAAGTTCCCCATTTGGTTGTGAAGGTTGTCTTGAACTGATCTTCTTCCTTCACCATAATCTAATTATACCCTGAGTAGCCATTAAGCAATGAAAACCTTTGGGCCAGCCAGAACAACTTGTAAAATCTGCTCCATAGAAGGAAGTGGGTAATGGTCCTTGAGAGATGCTCTATTCAAATCTCTGAAATCAACGCACAATCTGATCTCTCCACTCTTCTTTTTGACTGGAACTAAGTTGGCAACCCAACTAGAATGCTTGATTGGGAATATGATTATTGACTCAATCAACTTGTTTAATTCCTTCCTCATGAGAGGTTCCATGTGTGGATTGACTGGCCTTTGTTTCTACCTGATGGGCTTAGTATTTGGATCCAACTCAATGGTGTGCTGAGCTAACTTGGGATTGAAACCTTTCAAATCTTCATAGCTCCAAGCAAACACATCAGGGAACTCTTGACACAGCTGTATGAACTCATATCTTTCTTGTTCAGTTGTCATCTTTCCAATTTGTAATGGTTTGTTCTCTTCCACCAAGATGATATCTTGAATCTTCTCTCTTGACCTGAATGTTTGCTTTCTCTTTCCTAAACTGATCATTGGGATTGAAAATGGACTCCAAAGTGATAAGTCCCTTGGGTAGCTTGTTAGTTCTCAGCTGTACCACTTGGTCACCATACTGCTGTTCCAATTTTTCTTGATTTTTAGCTAAGAACTCAACTTCTTCTTGTAAGAAATGGATGATTTGCTGGTCATTCTCAAACACTTGCCAACTTACATTGTTATCCGGCACTGAAGGCCTCACAATCACATGGATGTTTGGCTGTACCTTGTCCTTTTGAATGCTTTCCACAATATCAAAGGCTACCCCAACTGCTGCAATCCTGTCAGCAGCTTGGTTTTCTTTTCTAGGAATGGATTTTATGCTAAAGCCCTCAAAATTTTCAATGAGGTCCCACACCCTATTCTTGTAGCACTTGAGTAGATCATTCTTGACAGCATGCTGCCCCTTAACTTGGTTGACAATCAACTCATTGTCACCAAAGACTTGCAAGTTCTTTATTCCTCTCTTGATTTCCCAATGCAGTCCTTTGCACCAAGGCTTCATATTCAACAGTGTTATTAGAGCATGCAAACCGAAATATAAAAGCTGAATAGTACTTAACTCCTTGAGGTGAAACCAGCATGGATCCCCCTCCTGCACCTTGTCTACTCCTTGATCCATCAAAAAACAGTGCCATACCTCATTGTCATCCCTGTGGTTTGGCTTGGTGATGCTAGGAATGGGCTGATCTTCTTGATGTATGCAATAGACCCCTAGCTCAGATTCTTCTACTTCTTGATAAGGATCAAAAGCATGCAACTTATTTTCCCATTCATCAAGAGTTAGATCCGGGATGCTTCCAACCTTGGTGTCGGCTTCATCGATGCTTGGGTGATCTTCTTGATCAAATCTTTGAACAGATTGGCATTGATCGACTTGGAGTGTAGGGCTCAATGTGGAAGTTTGCAATAGGTTCGAGACACTGATTGTAGCTTTGGTTCCATACCTCGTTCAACAAAGCATGTGTGACCAATCAACAAACAAATATCCTCCAATCTTGGCTGTGAAATCTCTTGACAAACATAGGGCAAAGAGTGGTGGAAGGTCTATAACTCGATACATCTTATAAAACAACAACATTTGGACATGCATGCAAGGTAAGACTCAAGTTTCTAATCACCCCAATCTGTTGTTATTGTTGTCCCATCCAACTCGCACTACCCTTTGGATATGGTTTCATATTGAAGTCCTATCTGATCAGCTATTTGCTTGGGCATCACTGAGCTACTTGCCCCGGAATCAATCATGCAATTGTGCACCAATTGGTTTCCAATGATTAATGAGACATAAAAAGGAGGGGGCTTCAACATTTTACCTTACTATCCTCCATGATTCCCTTCAGGCTGGGCAGAATTTGTGAGCACCTTCTCTTGCATTTGGACTTGCCGATTCAAAGTTGGCCAGTCCTTCATGGCATCTTGTAGCAAATCTCTCTGGCCTAGGATAGATAGGGATTCCCACATTGATATATTTACATTTGTCTTCTTCATCTGATCAATGATACTAAATGGTGATGAAGGATCTCTTTGTTGTCCCTTGGTTTGCATATTCATCCCTTGCATGTGGGCAACAACAACTGGTATTTGAGTTGGTCTAGGAGTTGTTCTTGGCTGCCCTTGTGCATTTACAACTGGATTTTGTTTGCCAACCATTTGTGGAGCCATAAAAGGTTATGGATTGGTTGGAGCTAATGGTTGTTCTTCACCCAAATTCCTTCTTTTTGACCTTGTGTTGGCTGCAACACCTTGAGAGACTGTTTGATTTATGCCACAAAAATCCTCTGCTTGCCAGTTCACAAGTGTGGTGTCATTTGGAGCTAATTGCTGCTGAAATGTTTCTTGTTGTTGGTTGTTTCCTTGACTGCCCTCACCCTCCACACTAGTAGTTGTCACTATTAATGCTTGATTCAAGGCATCGTTGAAGCACATAGATTGGTTGTGAGGTTCATTGCATGGAAAACACCAATCATACTCCTGAGCAACGTTGTTTTGTGTTGGCACCAATGCCTTAGAGGCAGATATAGCATTTGGATTATAGGGCTAAAATGGTCTCATTGGCGGGAGGCCTTGCTTGATTTAGATTTGTAGATGGATTGGGTGGTCTATGAGGTTGATATGACTGCCTATTAGGCTGAGCTTGAGGCTGGAAGGAAGGTCTAAAACTTTGGGCTTGTTGCCTCTTGAGAGTAACCAACTCATTACCTAAATTTTGCAATTTCTTCATGACTTCTTGAAGCTCATTTGGGGCACTTGGAGATGAAGTAGAAACTTCATTTGAACTCGATTTCTATGAGTGGGAGAAGGAGCCAAATTAGGTGCTTGATTAGTGTTTGGACTCTCTAAACTTGGAAACAATGGCATGGGAGGTCTAGGGACTAGTTTGCCGGCTTGGATCAAACAATTTTCAGCCCTAATGGCAATGCTATAAGCCATAGGGATAGTTATGCCTCCCATGGACTGAATCAACATAGAAATATCAGAATTTAGAGCTTTGAGATAGTAAAGAAAAGCACCTTCTGCTGTTGGCTTGACTGCCACTAGAATTCTCTCCCAAGTCCTTTGAAATATGAAATTAAAATCAGTCAGTTGCTCATTGGGAGCTCTTTTGATAGTTGTCAGCTACTCCAAAAGGGACAAGTTATCTCCCTTTTCCCAAACTAATCATGGAGGGCTATACATAGCTGATTCTAATTTTGAATAGAACACGAGGCAAGACTCTGAACCATTGCAAAGCTTTCCCTTTGAATGAAGATGTCGGCGGTTGTGACAATGACTTGCATCTCATTGATCTCATGGATTGCACAAATGTTAGCAATATCCTTAACATGATCACCACGTGAGGTTTGATTTTCTCAGTGAAGTATGGAATGTTCTTCAATGCTGCAACCGGATTGGATTTTGTGCATTGAGAACAAGTGGGCTCTTTGCCGCAGAGTGAAATTGACATAGGGGTTGTTTTGTGCCATTCTAATTGGTCTTAGAACCCTTGTTGACTGAATGAAAGGCCTACTAGGTGGAGGAGTTGAGAGAGTTCTATTTGGTGGAGATGGAGACCTTTGGATTCTCCTCCCACTTTGCCTTATTCTTGGAGATAATGCTAGATATTCAAACAGCACCTCTTCCTCTCCAGCTCTTGACCTTGTGTTGATTCTTCTCATGAGTTTTCAGGTCTGCACTACCAAAACCAGCTGATTCTTCCCCTTGGAGTCGCCAGATGTGTAATTTATAGCTCTTTTAAGCAAGAAAATTGCAGCAGATGCACATCAACTTTGCTGCAATGAAAATGAGACCTCTAAGGTCCCACGGCGTGCTAAAACTGTTGTTGCAAATCAGCAGCACCCCTGGATGCAAATCAGGTTTCTAAGTTGATGTTTCAGGCATCCAGTGTGATTGCACAACATTGAAACCTCTCCAAGTGTGGGACTTGTAAAATGAGAGAGGAATCTCTAGATTAGAGGTTAGTTCCTCAAACTCCTATGATCAGATCTGTTATTTACACAATTGCAGAGGTTTGAATCCTAATCCTACTCTAAATTCCAAGGAGACAGAGATAAAAAGTGTAAAAATTGAAACTAAACTAATAGGTGATACACCAAAGGAGTGGTGAACACTTCTTGTTCATGCAAATTGACACAATTTCATAAAATGCAACATGAAACATCATACACAGGCTGATAAGATGTAATTAGAGGTCTGAAATGAAGCAAGACAATACAAACAAAGGACTGAAAATTGATCACAGAGTCTGCATTGTCATTTTTCACTGATCAAAATCCTTGCATTTGCAACATCAAAGAGGCAGAAACCTGTTACAATCATGAAGAAGGTTTGATACTTGCAAAAATCACTTGTTGAAGGTGAAAGAAGAAGCTTGCTATCCAAAAAAATGTTCAACCTCAAAAAATGAGCCAAATCTGGCTTTTACAATGCATGGGTCGAGCCCAGGAGAGAGAAAACGTGTAAAAAACGTGGAAGCCATTCCCCATTAAATGAAGATGCATTAAAATAGCATGGGCATCCTTACAGACCCATGCCCTGACATTTTTTCCCATGCTTTGAAGAAGAATGCGACCCATTTTGCATTAAAACTGGTTGTTGAAACGTCATTTCTAGCCATTACCACGTGCCAGAGGTGTTTCTTGATTTTATCTCTCCAAAATCAACCAAAATGCAAAATTGACCCCAGAATCATGTAGATAATTTCACCAGCTTTCCATTGATATAAAGAACGTGAAAATCTGAGCTCTGGATCGAAAGATATGGCGATTTGAAAATTTAGGGCAAAAACAGGCCAAAATTGGATCGGCGGGCAAAAGTTTGAATTTTTACCCGTTTGGTCTTTGGAAAAAATTTCAAATTTTCCCCATGCTCCACCACTCCAGTGCCACGTGCCGGCATCTCATTGGCCGCAGCCTTTCAGGAAATTTTTCCAAAAAACTCGCCAAGCCATAACTTCAAAAATACATGGAGTTAGGAGGAAAACTTTACCTTTCTGGAAAGCTGAGAGAGAGCTCTATCCAATGGTGTCATTTCCAAAGGTTTTGAGTGCCTAAAAATCAAAATATTATGACTGAGGCACAAGAGAGGAAAAAATGAGAGGAGTTAGCCACAAAAAATGAGCAGGGGCACATTTTGGATAACAAAGACCCAAAAGAAAAGTTAAATGATAAATGACAATGGACTACCTAGCATATGCTAGTTCCGGGAAGAGTGATACTTCCTAGATGGTTGTCAATCCACTATTTAAAATAAATTAATGCAAGAAATAAGTAAAGTCCTACTGTAGTTGATATGATTTAGGTATCTCATTCAAGTACAATAAGTAAATCCAATCACAACAGGATAGGCTATAGTTGGATCTAAAGGATAAGGTGGTGTCAAGTCTACGGGTGGTCCGGGGTTTGATTACGGTTGTTTAGGTCAATTGGTAGGAGGTTGTTTGGCTCTGTTCTTGGGTAGGGTATAAAACATAGAGACCGACGTCGGTTTGGTATGACCGGTGATGGTTTATGCAGAACCGACGATGGTTATGGGTAACCGGCGTCGGTAAGGTCGGGTGTATGAAACTCAAAAGGATTTGATTGCAAGGTTTGATCTAGGATTTGTTAGAGATGGTAGGGTGGATAAGGAGGTTTATAGAAGTCTCAAGTGTATTCAGGGATGAACAACAAGCGAGGATGTGTGATTTGGCGGTGTGGGTAAGGAAATGGTTGGGTTACATGTTGGTAAGGGATAGAAGAATGAGCATGCAAAGTGTAGATTAATAATAGGAGTAACAAAAGCTACTAACTAAAATAACAATGTTGGTTAGGGATACACTTACTGTGAGGCAGACTAGATGGTTGAACAAAGTGTGGTAGTTGATCACAAGGATGGTATTCATATCATAGCAGTGAGTCTCAGAATGTTTAGTGAGTGCAATGCCTCTGAATTTGTCCTAGTGCTTTGGCATGAATGTCTGGATGCGTGAAAGGCTACTACTTCTGCTTGCATGTAGCTCTGATCTCTCTCCTCTAGTCGAGAATGTGCCAACCTCTCAAACAAGGTTGCTAAGGTGAATAAATGGTAAGCAACAATGGTTCTATCTTGATTGGCGTCGGTTTAGGTCTGACCGGCGTCGGTTAAGGCAAGATTCCCTAGGTTTACTAAAATGGGTAGATCTTTCTAATTTCTTGGGCCAAGTTGGTTTGTTGTCACGGATCAGAACAGAAGCTTCCCTTCTAATGAGCGGGAATGTGGTTAGAGAAATCTTAGGCATTGATTTTAGGGTTAGACCAAATCTTAGCTCATTAAGGAAAGTAAGACTTAGTTATTGTTAGTTATGGAAACATGCCAAGAATAGGTCTAGGGTGAGGTGGCTAGATGAGGTGTCTAGGTGAGGTGGAAATTAGGTCAATTAAGGTAATAAAATAATGAAAGTTGTGAGGATGAGGATTAATTTAATTAAAATAATTAAATTAATATTAATGTGGGGTGAAAGGGGCCATGGTTAGGTGCTCATGTTTAATTTGGTTATCCGATCAGGGGCTAAGGGGAATGCGACCAAATTTAGGTGTCTACAGAGGACGCCGCTTGTATTTATGTGAATCACCATGGCCAAATGTGCTCTCTTCTCTAAAGTTGCGTTGTGTGAGGCCATTATACCAATAGTTCATAGTTTCATGTATATTCATGGTGCATATGAAACACCATCAATTGACTTTTTGAGACTTCGCTACATTTGTTGATTTTGGGGATGCTTCTATGATTGCATAGCTTGTTGTCCCTTACGAGGCTTATAACTCTTATTTTGCCTCGAGATCAGTGCCTTGTCTTCAAACTCTTTGTGCATTGTCTAGATGGCTTCTTCATGTTGTAGAAAGTTCACCAATTCGGAAAAGGTCACCTCTTGTTTTGTGATGGTCAAGGTGGTAACGAATGTCCTAAAATGGGAAGGAAGAGCTCTCAATGTGAAAGGGACAAGTACCTTATCTTTCACCTTTTCTCCCAGCGTTACAAGCTCTTCTCGTAGTTCTACCACACGACATAAGAATTCCTCTACTTTCTCACCTTCTTTCATACTCAGTGTATGAAGCTTTGACTAGATATGGAGGATATTTTTCAAGTTCTTCACTTCGTAAATGGTGGAGAGAGTATCCCAGACCACCTTTGATGTTGTCACATCTCGTATGTGTGGTTGCACATCATCGAAATGTTGAGAGTGATTAACATCAAGGCTTTTTCATTAGCATTGTCATACTTCGTTTGCTCATCTATGTCGGTGGGACAAGTGACTATGCTAGTGAAGAGATCCCAAATATCTTCTAACATGAGAATGGTGCACATTTTTCATCTTCTAGGCGGAAAAATTATCCCCTTTAAGCACTTGTGCATCTGACAACAATAGTTTGGGGGATGCCATGGCTTTGATCTCACTCAATGTCGATTTCTTCTTCAGTACAAGAAAGAATTGCACTTGAAAAATTGGTCTTCACATTTTGAAATGTGCCAAACTCACTGGTTACTTTTTCCAGTCACATTATCTCCTGCACTAGACTTCAAAACAACAAGCCAAAAACAGGTCTTTTCACGCATAGCAGTATAGACCACCCACCACTGTCCCATAAATCTGGCCACCCACCACTGCACCACAGCTAAATTTAGAGATGTAAAGTCAAAACGTTATATTAGCACTGACTGCTAATATAACGACTTCCAACGCAGGTCTCCAATATTTTCTCATAGGTCATGCGTCTAAACAACGGCTTCCTCCTTTAGAACAGCTTCTCATGAGTAAAGTGCCAATGTCAAGCGTGTGCACAATTAATCTAAGAAATGAGTGCACATAGCTTCCTTATGCATTTTTCAATGGCCCTCTTGTATTCCTCATTCTCTTTTAATGGTTCATGCTTGACTTCTCAGCCACATATCAACTCAATGGCCAATGAAAACTATGGCTACGAACAGGTCAAATAAAAGAAAATAGGTCACTCTAGTGATGGAGGAATGAAGAGGAGACAATGCTTTCACGGGTTTTCAGGTTCAACGCCTGATCCACAATGGTATAGCTAAACTCTGCGAGACAAAACAGGTCATTTCACGCCTAAGGAAGAGAACAGATCTCCACGCAGGTTGAAATTTTAATTTGGGCACCAAAGACGTCTGATGTTTCCACATTCTACTTTGTTGAACCAGGGATCTCCACGTTTCACTGCAAACCCTTTGATCTGAATGCTACAGGCCCTCACGCCAATGCTTTGATACCAATGTTGGATCGGAAGAGAGGATATAATTAAAAAATGTAGTGCAAAACAACGAATAAATACAAGGAAAAACGGTTGCATGGTTACTAAACATAATAGGCTACATGGAGGTAACCATCAATCAAATCGATAACAATGTAATAAAAGATGCATAGTCAAACAGCCAAATCATCTTTGAGAGTAATGTAAGTCCAAATTGTAAGTCACTTATTCATCTTGACACAAATCTTTCTTAGTAAATGACATGAGCACCTCCATCCAAGTAGCAAACGAGCAAGAAATGTAATTTTAACAAATATCCCACATGAGAAAATTCTAGCATGATAAGTCGACAACAAATTTTATCTCTAGAGGAAAACTTTGAAACCTTCTCCTTTACCTTTTACCAATCCCCCTCTAGGAGGGGAAAGGAGAAACCTTAATGAGTTTGGCTATATTACGGTGACAAAGGTGGCGAAGGAGAACCATGGTGTTGTGGTGGGATATCTCGATGGCATTCTCCTCATATGGTGCAATGAATACTCAAACTCAATGGTTGAGATGCTCATGAACATGTTGAAACTTCAAATCTGCTTTCTCTTTATGTGTTTCAATCTTAAAGAAGACGTAGGATAGCAGAGATAAAATTTTGTATAAATGGAAAAGTGTGTTCATGGTTAAATATTGCAACATTCCTATCTTTCCAAGCATGAAAGTCCTAGTATCTTTGAAAATATTAGAGATAAATTAATATATATGCCAATTATTGAGAAACATCCTAATACAACACCATTCTCTATCTAATAAGTTACGCTAAAAGAGTGTAAAAGGTTATTCATCCATTGGCATACCTCGCAATCATAGAGAAAGTATAGAAAAGGTGTTTAAAAGTCTTTGATTGTCATTTGGGATGCAAGATAGAGATAGGAGTTTCTTTTCCCAAGAAGTAAACCGCGATAGACTAAAAATCAAGGAAAATGAGTGAGCTTACATGCTCAAGTTTTGAATTTTAAATCAACATTAAAAATGTGAGCCACTTTTGTTGGAGGAACTAAGACTCCAATGACATTTGAGATTTTCAATGACAATTGAGAGTTTCAAGAGACAATATAGAAAGGATTTATAAGATGGTACAACAACACAAGGGAATATGTTTTAAATAGAGTATCATAATTCCATCACCAATCTTTCCACTAAACTAAAGGAAGCTAATTCCCAAGGTTGTGCAATACAATATCCAACATAAGCTATTGAATGTGAATAATGAAAGGAATTTCATATGAAGTGATATTATATATATTTCCTCCACAAAGCTAGTTAAGGATCCTCTAGAAGATTCACTTTGTAAAATTTATTATAGCGTATGTGTGCTCATAACATATACTAGTTTTCCTATTTACTTGTCAATATTGATTTCTACGTTCCAATTAAACACTTCAAAGAAAAAAATTAGTTAACAAAAACTTAAAATACATGTTAGTGCAAAATTTGCAATCTAACATGATGTACAATTGGCATTGTGGTCCCCCTAAACTTAGGGTGCACCACTACTATCCTCACTCCCATAATAAAGTTGTATCATTATAGTCCTATCAATCTAGCTTGAATGTATATTAAAAGAGTTGTATAGTCAATATTATTAATTCTCTGCATTGACAAAAATGAAGGGAAACCTATTTGATATTAGCAAGCATAAATGAGGCATGACTAGAAATGACAATTACAAATCATCCCAATTGGAACAATATAAAGCTAGTTCTAAGTTGGAACACCAATAGGCTACAACGATAGTTCCCAATATTTTAATCGTCATCCTTGTCATCGAACCATTATATGAATATTAATGAATTTTATATACTCTAGTGATTATTTATAGACTTTATTTTTGACATTCTATCTTAGATGTACTCTTTAAAACTGGTCATGCAGCTCTCCCTCCACACCAATGACAACTTATCAAGAAGTGAAGTTTCAAATATTGCCTCTAGCTGAAATTCAATGGAATTTAACTAAAAAGGTTGCAGGCCTCAATGGGACAACTCTTTCAAGTTCTGCATGATGATGTGCGGCAAATTGGTGGCACTAGTTCTTCGTAGATTGTGTTGTTTGCCTATCTTGTGGTTGTTTTGGTTATTTGCTTTCTCAATATAAAGTAACCCTATGGTAACTTTCGGACAAATTCGGAAAATAAATGATTGGTAGAGTTTCGAGACTCGATGCCCTAATTGTGTTCCACCCATTCAAAATTCCTTGTTAAATCAGTAATAATTATAAGAAAATTTCACGAGGACATTGAATACAGTCTTTGTTCAAAAGAAATGATTGATTGGAATAACTCTGGGTGTAGACATCCATAAAAATCTACTATAAACTGAGACGAGTTCTTACATTTACAGTGGTATATACATTTTAGGTTCTATGTGAGAAATTAAGAAAAATTAATTTAAGGTAGAAGAATTATTATAGACAAATCGTCCACGGTTGGCAGAATTGCATCCCACAAACCTTGGAAGAAGAAAAATTACTTTAAAGTCAGAAGAATTATTTAGATGATCACTACTGACATTATTTATCCAAGGTGGTTTGAAAGCACAGAGCCCGGTAGTCCTGGTCGAACTGACATCCTACTAAATTCGTAAAAGATTTTCATCTGGATTTCGAACACACATTGAGTAAGTAGATAAGATTCAAGAGTCTGCACTCCATAGCTTGGTCATTTGGATGCCCAGGGCTGTTGCAATGCTTCTTAAATCCATCCTCGCTACCCTCCCCACCGCATCCTCGTAAACAATGCTAGCTCTGCCTCTCCTCGCCTCCCATTCATAGTACACCATTTCCGCCTCCTCTTCAACAACCCTTGTCTTAACCAGAATCTCGAGCCCTGTGCGCCCCGCATCCGTGTTGCTGTACAATTTTCTCACGAACTGCTCTCTCCTTTTCGCACTGTTCTCCTCTGATGACATGTTGAGTCGAGCTATAGAAACTGCTATGGCAGCGTCGCAGCCTTGCTTTCGAGCCTTGCAAATATTACAGCAACAGCTGGTCAGAGGAACTTCCAACAGCCGCTCGCACCCACAAACCACACAAACATTTCTCAGAAAGGCCAGGTACCGAACCACATGATGCAGAAGCCCTTCCACAACATTGTTATTACTCAGCTCGGCCTCATTCCGTTGCAGAGTGATCCGAATGTATTCTCTCACCAAGTCGGGCACCAGGTAACCCAACCCCAACGAGGTCTCGGTTTCGACTCCCTCCTGACTGCAACTCACCTCCACATCATGATTTATCGTCAAATACGCCCGCACCCTCAGCGCGCGGTCATTGGCGACCCCAATTCGCAAAAGGATGTCGTCGTCTTCAAGGAAATCCTCCACCGCAACCTCAAACTCGAACCAGGGATTCCCTCTGTCGGAAACTTGCACTCTACACCACTGGAGCACGTTTCCCCCTCCACGGCCTTCGCCTGAAACTCCCTCGTGACATTTAAACCCTGCCGTGAATAATTAAATCCGGTGGCCCAGAGCTCGTCCGCAACGCTCCACCGCTCAATCCACCATCCTGATCTCCCACACCCACTAATACTCTTCTGCCGGTTTTCTAAATCAGGCGGCTGACTGTTGTCAACGAGAAAACCGGCCGCGGCTTCTGCAGCAGCATAAACGGCCTCTCTCGCACAGTTACAAGCCATTGCCGCGATTTCTGCATCTACAACGACCCGCCATCGCTTGTCTTCCTCTGCTCGGGAGAACAAAAGGGAAAATGCATGGAATTTATCCAGCGCTTCCTCAGCCCGGAACACAGACTTGATGGAAATCTCAAATCCCACAAGCAAGAGCTTAAACTTGGCAGGTAAATCTCGGGATGTGTCGTCGCCGGACAACAAAGCGAGAGGGTTTCTGAATCGCTTGACCTGTATGATATTGAAGGTGTACCCTGTGGAGTCGAGGCAAGGCAGGGCTTGAATCGACCACACCAGTCCGCTCATTCCCAACTTAACATGGCGCGGCTCACGAATGAATTTCAAGAGGCAATCCGCATGGCGAGAGCATTTCCAGTTGACGATTGCAGATTGCAATTCGAATTCGTAGTCGTACATCTCCATGGCAACAAGAATAATGATCACTATACTTAAAACTTCTTGAATTCTGAATGATTGTTGCGCTGCTTACCTAAAAATTCCCCTTTTTTCTAAATGAAAATTTTAGACTTGTTTGGAGTTGGATTGTAAGCCATTTCTTGAAATTAGGGCGACGGTTTGCAAGTTCGTTCTGCTTTCCCGTCGACGACTTTCCGGTGACATTCGCGAACGTTGTCGAAGGAAATTGAGGATGAAAGGGTTTGAAATTTCTCCGAAAACAAAAGTATTGACTTGAACGACTTCTCGTCAGAAAGTATCGCGCAAGCAAATATGGATGTTGACGACCGGAATTGAATAATGTGCTGCTTTTGTTTGTGGAAAATGCCATTTTATTCTTAAATAGTTCATACCCCTAAAACGTGTTTGGACAAATTAAATTCATAAACTTATTCACTAGAGATCGTACCTCTTCAATGGAAATGTCCAAGGAGATGGAGAGAAGAATTGAAAATTGAGGAAGCGAAAAAGAGGGAGAGGATGATGCGATATTGAAAAGGGGTTTGAAGGAGGGGAAGGGCTTTGTGGTTGATTATATCAGCTATTTCTTGAATGCATATTTCACGGGAGCGCGAGTTACATTTAAAGAAGACAAACCAAAAAATGGGAAATATAAAAAATGTTCCATGTTTGAGACCCACCCAAAAGTGAGAATCAAATACCTATGTATGTTCCGCACTATTTCCATGTCTTAAATTCTAACACCAAATTAAAATTTGTTATGTGTATTACACTTTATTAAAATGAACTCTCGCATTATTCACGTGCGTGTAATTTATGCTCAAAAGGGCCAAAAGAAATAATAAAAAAATCCAACAGGTTCCATGTTGAAAACCCAACTGAAATGCTTGTTTCTTGGTTTACTTTGTAGCCCTTCTTTATAATTCTAAGTTCAAGTGCGGGGAAACAAAAGATGTGTGAACAATCATTGAGAGTTGAGTTTACATTATTCATGTGACTATAATTTGTGCACAAGGTGCCAAAATAAAAAAAAAATGAGAAAAACCAATTGGTTCCATGTTTGAAGCCTATTCAAAATTCTTGTTTTTTGGAGCACTTTATATTCCCACTTTACAATTCTAAGCTTGTGAAGGCTGCAATGTAATAGGCAACATATAAACAATCATCAATAATTGTCGTTTATTTGCGTTCCACTTTATCGTCTCTTTATATTCCTCATTTACATCTCCTTTTAATTTGCGGCAAGGAGGGAACATGGGTGTGCATGCAATCCAACAAATGCCCTTCATTCTCAATTGAAACTTGAGGAAGCTCAAAGGCGAAGCACAAATCGCTTGATATTCATCCTGCACAACCTCTCCAAACTAAAATACGAAAATGGGTCTGTCTCCGAACAAGTTGAAAGTGACCAATTCACGTATGGCAAATTATTAATGGATCTCCTAAATCACGAAATTCTAGTTTTTGAAACCAAAGGGATAGTAATACTTGTATGATACACTCGTTGGATTGAGTTTTCATGAGATCTGGTGATTGTGTTGCAACATGTTCGATATTGAGGAGGTCTTCACGGTAAGTGTAACGTCTTGGTCATGACTATTACTATGATGACTTCCACTTTTGACATTGCAAACGTTGACATGTGATTTGTCTTAGGAAGGTGTATTCTTTTGACGTTGAAAATCATGTTTGCAATGGATAAGTTATTATTGTTCAGAATTCATGCTAGTTGTAATTATGTTTACTTGGAAGTGAAACCATTATGCTATGTGAAATATAGGTTGTAAATCTATACTGTTGTTTCACATTTTCCATATGCTAACAACACACCTTGAATCAATTCCATTGATCCAAGGTATGCTTCGGTTCTTCTTTATTGTCATCTTGTTAATTGACATGTTGAATGAAACATATTATGGAACCGAGTAGTATTTTGTTATAAATTGTGAAGGACCTAGCTTCAGGTGTCCTTACACGACATCATGCTTTAAACTGTAAATTTGGACCTCCTTTATTAATGTTTTGTTACACTGATTAGCGTTAGGAGATTAAGGATTTGTTGTGGGCTAATAAGGCAAATTCCTTAACCTTGGTCAGAATGTGTGTTGTTATTTGGATCTGACCCAAACTATAATGTTGCCCTATTGGATTTTTGACCTAAGGTAATAATACTTACCTAGGACCTATTACTAAACTATTTTGGTTGATGCCTAAAACTAGGTTGTGGTTCCTACCTTATATAAATTCTAATATAAGAGGTGATGACCTAACCTAAGGAGGTATGTTATATGGCTAGGAGTCTTGAACTAACCTAAGATAAATCCTAGTGACATAAGAACTAAGGTGGAAAAACCTAACCAATGCTAATGTAACCTAAACTATTACTAAGATGAAAAGGGGACCTATGGGTAACTTGGTGAATGGAAGGTTGGTGGCGGTGGTTTCTAAGTTATTAATTTGAATTGATTTCATTCCTTACATCTTAAATTCGCGAAGCATGCGGAGGCATAAGAAGATGGAGGGACACCTAGTGGCATCATTGCTAAATTTAAAATGAATGGATTTCTAGAATTTTGTTTTGCCAAATTTGAAGTGGCGGTGGCGTAAGGAAAGAGGGGGAAATAACATTCAATGCATTCAATTTATTTAATACATTTAATAGCCTCGGGTTCAATGGAGGAAACTACCTAGGAGTTAGGCAAGAGGAATTAGAGAAAGTTATTGGTCATTTGGATCTTTCTGGTTTTTACTTTGCATGAGAGTTTAGGTTCTTCGAACCAGTAAGCTTGTTTTTGACCCATTGTAATCGTGGGTATCTTCGGGTTGTTTCTAAACTTGTGGAAACGTAGAGGAAGTTGGGAGATTTGACTGTTGACATTGGTTGAAAAGAAGAGATTCTTGAGAAGCTCGGTTGGAGATCTTCTACAAATCAACAAGAAATTTTATCAGGCATGATAGGCTCTTCTTGTTAAATAGTTCTACTTTTTATTAAGCGTCTTCATTAAAAGAACTCTTCTCTTAGAAATGAATGGGTATTTTTCTTGATGCATGTTGAGTAAATCATGTTTATTTATTTGAAACTGGAAGGTTGCTTAAGTCGTGTGGACTTCTGAACTCCTGTGCTAAAATGGTTTAAGGAAAAATAATGATTGGTTTAAAAATTTGATCGGGAATATCTTCCTTTGTTAGGAGAAGGTAAGAAAAATTGATGTTTCAGTTAAAATCTGAAGTGGCTTCAATTTTATCACTGCTTTGTTAAGTTATGTTGAAATGGGTCTTCGGATTCGTTGTTTTCTTGTGGATTCAAACTTGTTTTAAAGCAATAGTGATATGTTGACACCTTCTGAGCTTAATACATTTTGAATTTATGAAATTTTTGGAACTGTTAAGAGAGGATTTCGTTTGGTTTTATTCTTCCTTGCTCGAAATCTGGTAAATTATGATTTAACTTCTTCTCTTGGGACTATGCGAGGATATTGATGTTTCTCTCTCTCCTCCATGTATGAATTAGTTTGTGAATAATCTTTTGATTTACATCTATATAAGTTGTTGAAAGAATGGATTAGTTCTGTTTTAGTTAATTGAAGTATATGAGTTAGAAGGGTTTGATTTTACTCTTCTCCTTCTTTTGGGTTCGATTTTGAGAACCAACTTGGGGTTAAACCTCCCTTTGAATTGCCTTCATCTTGTTCGAATATGGGATGGAGCCCTTTCTTTCTTATGAATGGACTATTTTAATTGATTCCTGTTAAGTGGGTACATGGTTGGCTTGGTTGTAGCTTGTATTCATTTTTCTTGAGCACATAGGAATACCTTGTAGGTTTCTCTCTATTTGGGAAATGAGGAAACATCTAGACCGAGGCTATCTTCACTGAAATGAAGCTAAGGAATTAGTTGTTAAGCTTGTTGCCTTGGAAACTTGTATCATTTTTGTCTGTTGTGACTGTTCTCTTTACTTGACGAGAAGCCCTCTCTTCAACCCTACCTTGCTTGATTCAGTTGTTTATCTTATATCGATTCAATTTCAACTATGTTGTTTGTGTGGCAGTGGTTGTTGAATTTGGATGTTGTTAGGTAAGGATCAGTCTAGTCTTCTTGGGATGTCGACTGTGTTTAACCTTTTAATAGGATGGATTATTGGGATCTTCTCTCTATTTTTGAGCTAGGTATGCATCGTTGTTTTTCTTCAAAATGTAAAAGGATTTGCATTCGGTTCTTTCTCTTCTCTGAATTGTTAAATACCATGTTGTTCGTTGAACACTGAAGGATGACTTAAGTTGTTTACTTTTCAACTGTTTGTTGCCTTTCCTCTGTATTAACCATGTTGAGGCTGAATGGGTAATTAGGTGGGATCCTGCACTTCTTATTCCCTTGAATCGATAAATTGGAATTGGATTGATATTGATTCAATGTTGGAAAGAAGGGAATTCTTGTGTAGAATATTAATTGGTTCATCCTAATTCCATCCTTTTTGATAGAATGAATTTGGCTTCTGATATTGCATGAAGAGTTATGTTAGTGTTGTGGATTATGATTAATTGCTTCTTTAAAATAGTTTAGTTCTAAGAACTGTAGGGTGGTACCCTTCTTGAACACTTGTTTGAATCAAGAAAGAATTACATGCATCTATAGTATGAGTTCGATAAGTAATTGAGATGTATTATCACTTATCTGTTGTAATCCTTCTTGTGAAATCACTAGTTGAAGAGTGTTGCTTTGATCATGATACTTACATAATGTATTGTGGATTGCTTATTTTGACCTTCTTGTTAGGATCCTTATTCCTTTATGAGATATCTATCTGAATTGCTTAATGTTTCATAAAAGTAGAGTTCTTTTTATGAGACAGTTAGTTGAAAGCACATTGTTTTAATGTTTAGTGCTTATCATGCTCAGTTCGATGAACTGACCCGTGCTAGCAATTTTGACAGATGGATTATGTAAGTGAAAAAATAAGACAAGTTATTTTATGATGCCTCTTCTGTTTACCTAAAGGCTGCATCTTTTATGAGGAATTATTATTCTTATTGTAATATAATTGAAAAAGGGAAAAGTTGTATTCTTGTTTGAGTTTATCAATGTTGATTAGCGAGAATGAAGTCGAATGTTTAGACTTGTAAATTGTATAATTTACTTAAGGAATGGGAAAAAGGATTGATTGTTATTTGTATTTGATGTATTATTCACTTTGGGTTACTATTAAGGAAATATTGTAAACTTGTCATTATTCTCTCGTGAACCTATCTGTTTTGAATCATTTCAATTGAAGTCAAATGAAACTGATAAGAAGGGAATTGATACTTTATTCCTTTATCGAATGAAACTTCTAAGTTGACACGAATAGATGGAAACATAACTAGATCATGATGGTTTACTAGATGATGTAAATAAAAGAGAAATATATTTATAACTCTTGTGTAAAGTAAATGGCAACAATGAACCCTAAAAGAATATAAAGATAAAAAAGGTAACTATTTTAAGGGGATAAGCATTTGTTAATACCTTTTGAGAAAACATACTCCCTTTGGTTAAGTCAAATTAGAATATGGCAACCAAAATGAAATAAATACATACGTAATGAATAGACTTCATCTTAATGAAGTCTATTAACAAGGAACCAGAATCTAAAATTAATCATGCTTAAACTTGGTTAAGCAAAGTAAGATAATCTTACCATGGTATATTGATTTTGTTTATGATCTTGAATCTTATGATAAGATACCATGGAATGAAATACAAACCTTCGGGAAGAGGGATTGATTACAGATTTATATGCATGGTAACTATCAATCATTAATGGTTAGCAACCTTAATGAACAAAGAAATTAAGGATTCAACGAGGGTTGCTGAAATTAAATCTTAATTAAGAAGATAAGTAAGTGTTTAACTTCTTAATTGGATATGTACTTCTAGATGAGGTGATTCCATAGGATGTTGGTACACGCCATTGTAGTATCTTGTGACATCATAAAGACCAGGGTCTTCATAATGACACAGTGTTGTAACTGACATGTCACAACACCCTTCCGAATTGGATCATCTAGATCTACATAAACTTGGACTTGACCTTAGTTTTACCTTAGGTCAGGTTAGGGACATACCTTCGTATAGGGGAAAATCATGATGATTAAAGGTAGCTAGACACACGTAATTGACTTGGGTAGACCGAGTATGTCATGTACCCTTAGTCACCACGAGTGATGCTCTATACCTTTCTATGTTGCTAATCTGGGTTATGGTAAGCTTTGGATAAGAGGACTGACAGGAGTCAGTGAAGACCATTCTAGATAACAGATGAAGTGGGGGTGAAGGACATATTTCGTTGATGAGTATGTCGTCTAGGAATATGATCATGCAAAGCATGTGAAAATATTTGGCCAAAGTATCGCAAGCTCTGGTTGCGTTGTCCTATATCACCTAGTTTAAGAAGCAGGATTTCAAATGAATATTGGTAACAAATATTTAGATAGGCCTCTTAAACGGAACACTTCAATACCCCAAAAAGGGTAAGAGAACCAATTATACTTAGTATATAATACATTGAGTCAACATGAAGGATCGGTAAGAAATTGAGTCATGAAATGAGAGATCGAAGTTCATTGAGTCATTACAGTTGCATATGGTTATCTGTTATGAGATTGATTGGCATGGAATGTGTGTTCTAAATCATGATCATTTAGAATAGAGAAAATTATTTAAAAACTTGAAACGTGTGTTCTAAATTATGATAATTTAGAACAGAGAACGCTATTAAAAAAATTCCCTTGTTTCTAAAGCTTTAAAATGGGAATGTTACATCTTGGTATCGAGCTGAAGGTTGTAGCTCTTAGACCTATTGTGTCCATAATCGATAAAAACTTAAATTTTCTTGTAGATAGAAAATGGTTAGAACAAGAGGAAATGCTTGCAAAAACAACCCGCCACTGGGTGGAGAAGCAACTACTACCCAAAAACTTGATGAGATCCTTGCTGCCCTGTTGGACACGAGGGATCATCTGGCTGTATTGGAACAACAAGTAATGGGCAATGAGGAGGAGGAAGAAGATGTTGATAATGACAATCAGCCACCTCTTGTGGACAACACCAATGGGGGAAATATGGGTGTTGATAATAGTAATGTAAACATACCTAATCATCCTGAAAATAAAAAGGCAAGATTAGTAGTGGAACTCACCAATGATATAAAATAATAAGTCCTCCTAAGTTTGATGGAACTACACTTGAGGATGGGGTTAAGAACTGGCTTAGTGAAATGGAGAAGTGCTTTGCTATAAGAAAGTTCTTTGAGGAAACAAAAGTAATATGGGGAGCGTATCAGCTTTCTCATGAGGCATCTTCGTGGTGGGACAACCGTAAGGCTGAGTTGAATATGGTCAAAGCAGACATAACTTGGGATCAATTTAAAAGTTACTTTAGGCAACGGTGGTTGCCTCAACTTTTCTATGATCAGAAAATGACTGAATTTCAGAACTTATCTCAAGGAAAGTTAACTGTGACAGAGTATTGGGAAAGGTTTACTAAACTCCTTAAGTATGTGCCTCAGTATCAAACTGATGAGAAGTTCAGGATATAGAAATTTATTATGGGATTAAATCCCATTATAGGAGGTGAGGTGGATGTTCACAGTCCAACCACTATGGAAGGGGTTGTTGAAAATCCATAAGGCAAGAACATAAATTAAGAGCAATCTCTTGCTCATAGAGAGGAAATTAGAAAGAAGGTTCTAAACTCTTCTTCATCTCTTGCACCTAAAAAGGGACCCTGGAAGAGGTTTGGCATGAAAAACAAATTTTCCACTGATAATAATAAGAGAACAACAATAAACAAACATATTGCTAGTATGTGGAACAACTTTGTCAAGAACAATAATAATGGACAGAAGTCCTACGGAAGCCATAATGATAACTTCAAGGCTGGAAATAAATTTGAACCTAGGAAGGGGCCTGTTGGAGGCCAATTTTAATTGTGGATTGTGGATTGTGCATTATGGAAATAATGCTACTCATACGGTTAGTATGTGTCTTTTTGGAGCAGTCCTTGACTTGCCTAGTTTTTACACAAAATTTGACCTTTATGTTGCTCCTTTGGGGTCTTATGACGTAATCATAGGTGTTAACTAGCTAGCTGAGCATAAAACAAAGTTGATTGTTTTGAAAAACATATTAGTTGTTTAGATGATGTACGAAATTAGCGGTCATTCAGGGTGTAAAACATGAGATTTCAGTTAGGAAGTTGTCAGCAATGTAACTTAAAAAGGCAAAAAAAAAAGGCTGTACCTTGTATGCAGTAAAGATTTCCGAAACTGCAGAAGAAGGTAATGATTTTATGGAAAAATATCCTTTGTTACAAAATTTCAGAGATGTATTTTCAGAAGAGTTATTGGGTCTTCCACCCAAACGGGAGTTTGACTTCACAATAGAGATCAAACCAGGAACCGAGCCTATATCCAAGGCACCTTATAGAATGACTACCATTGAATTGGTAGAGCTTAAGGCTCAATTGCAGGAAATTTTGTCAAAAGGATTGATAAGACCGAGTGTCTCACCTTGGGAGCACCAATAATCTTTGTGAAAAAGAAGGATGACACACTTAGATTGTGTATTGATTATAGAATGTTGAACAAGGCAACTATTAAGAACCGATATCCACTTCCTAGAATTGATGATCTATTTGATCAGATGCATGGAGCATCGGTGTATTCTAAAATAGATCTTCGATTGGGATATCATCAGTTGAGAATAAATGATGAAGACATACATAAAACAACTTTTAGAACAAGGTAAGGGCATTACAAATTCACAGTTTTACCTTTTTGGTTGATAAATGCACCTGCCGCTTCTATGAATTTGATGAATAATATTTTTCAAGAATACTTGGACAAGTTTGTGCTTGTATTCTTGGATGATATTCTCATATACTCTAAAAGCATTGAAGAACATCATGAGCATTTGAAGATAGTTTTGGAAATCTTAAGAAAGAGAAATTTGTATGGTAAGTTGTCTAAATGTTCCTTCTATGACATGGAAGTACACTATTTGGGACATGTAATAAGAAAAAATGGAATAGTTGTAGATCCTTCGAAGATCATAGCTATAACTGAGTGGCATGTACCCAAGAATGTGCATGAAGTTAGAAGCTTCATGGGTCTTGCTAGTTACTATAGAAAGTTTGTTAAAGAATTTTCTAAGATTGTTGCACCAATAACTTCATTACAAAAGAAAGATAAGAAATTTGTTTGGAATGAAAAATGTGAATCTGCTTTTAAGATTCTAAAGGATTAGTTAACTACAACACCTATTCTGATTGTACCTGATCCAAATGGGGACTTTATTGTTGTAACAGATGCATCTGGAGAGGGCCTCGGAGGTATTATGTTGCAAGATGACCATGTCATAGCTTATGAAAGTAGAAAACTCAAGTTACATGAATGGAATTATGCTCCACATGACCTAGAGCTTGTTGTCATTGTTCATGCCCTTCAAATATGGAGGCATTATCTTCTCGGTAGGCCTTTTGAACTAAAAATTGACCATCTTGGGTTGAAGTATATTTTCACTCAGCCAAACCTGAATGCAAGACAACGAAGATGGTTGGAATTTCTATCTCAGTATGATTTTGATATAAGCTATATTAAAGGCAAGGAAAATAGAGTAGTTGATGCTCTAAGTCGTAGGAAGCACATTTCTACTCTTATAACATTAAGAACTCAAGTTTAAAGATGAGGTGAAAAGTGTCATGGAATCTG
This sequence comes from Taxus wallichiana var. yunnanensis, assembly GCA_018340775.1. Taxonomy (NCBI): domain Eukaryota; kingdom Viridiplantae; phylum Streptophyta; class Pinopsida; order Cupressales; family Taxaceae; genus Taxus; species Taxus wallichiana. The sequence goes on along the minus strand of CM031239.1, from coordinate 581,464,476 downwards.
ATTCTTATTTTTAGCAAGTAAGGACAGCACTTGTTGCAAATCCAAATGATGTGAGATATAAGGGTTTTCATTTTGACAATGAAGGAATTTTGCGGTTTGAAAATAGGGTATACATACCTTTGGCAAATGATTTAAGAAAGAAATTATTAGTTGAATTTCATAACTCACCTTTTTCTGGACACCTTGGCATTACAAAGATGTTGGCTGATATAAAACAACAATATTTCTAGAAAGGGATGAAAAAGGATGTGATGGAAATTGTGACGCATTGTTTAGAATGTCAATGAGTTAAAGTGGAACATATGCATCCATCAGTTTATTGTACCCTCACAACATTCTATAGTACAAATGGCAAGTGATAACCATGGATTTTGTTCAAGGGTTTCCTATGTCAAAGAATAAACATGATGTTATTCTGGTAGTTGTTGATAAACTAACAAAGGTAGCACACTTTATTACTTGTAATCTAAAGGATGATTCACAAGTTAGCAAGAAGATTTGTGCATGAGCTTTTCGGGATTCGACTTAGTGATTTAATAGACATGAAGAGCTATAGAGCTCGGGATGGCTTACACCCCTTAGTCATAATAGAACCAAAGCACACAAGTAAAATAATAGAACTAAGAGTTGTAAATCTACTACTATATACTTAACCATTCAAGTAAGATTCATGATTATATAAGAACAAAAGTAAATAGAAATATGCGGATAAATACTAATACTGAGAGAAATAGTCTTAATACATTTGTCATGGTAACCTTATCACATTCATTCATAGTGTTACTTATAAAAGATTACAGAAGGTAGACCATAGTCATGCACCATGTGTGGATCCATACATGTATTCTCACAAGACAAAAATTTCATTCCCCATTTCCCCATTACATCCTTACTTGAATTCTGTACCCATTTTCATCCCATAGTTCTCGTAGTAATTCTGCAGAGCTCCACTACCTCACTTTCTCTCTCTTTTCTTTGCCAAGGGCACGCACGTATAAATAGGCCTCTGAGCTCTAACAAACTCCTCTGCAGCCTCAGATCTGCCCCCAGTGTCAAGGTGTGGGTCACCCAGGTGCATGCCTCTCCATGTCATGATTAACTTTTTGGATCTTTCTATCGCAAGGTATATTCCCTCTAGGACACCTATGTCAGGGGCTGGAACCTTATCCAAATGGAACACGTTCTTCATGTGTTCTATCCCAAAGGCCAAAAATGGCTAAGTCCCGAATTGTTCTTCACGTGGCGTGCACGTCCTGGGTTCTTCAAGAAGCCTTTTGAACTCTACCTTGCATGCACCTTCACTTGCGCACTTCCTTCGGCCATGCGCGCCTATGCATGCCCTTAAGATTTGGAAGCTAAATTAGGGGCCCAACATTACCCCACACTTCACTTGTTCTCCACCCTCGGGAACCTTCTCAAAGAATGCAGTACAAAAAAAATGCAAGGCCTTGCCTTGGAAAAGAATGGGGGAAAATAAAGAAAGGGGAAGAGAAAGAATAGGGGAAAATTTCCTAAAGAAGGAGGAGGGGAAAGTTTTGTTGGAGGTCGGCCTCCAGTGTACTCCAAGTGCTTGACTTCCTTCTACGCTTTAGTGTAGATGTCACCAACCAAGGTGCTCACCTCGTCGAAAGTTAGCCCCTCCCCTTGTGTGGTAATGGTTTCCACCACAGTCTCCAGTTCTTTAGCGTGATCTTCCAGGGCATCCATCTTCCTTGTGATGACCTTGTAGAGCTCTTTTAGCCGGGTTTTGATTGAGACTCACCGGTTCTCAATGGCTTGATTTCTTTTCTACTTCGGCTATGATCCTTTCCCACTCGCTCTATTGCCCTTATTCTTTTCTCTGAATTCCTTCAACTCGGCCTCATCACTTGGCAAGTAGTATGCTTGTCACTTTGTCTTGATCTGTGCAGTGGTCGTAAGTGACCCCCATGGTTTGTGTAGTTGTTCTTACGTCGGTGAGCACCTTGTTGTATTCGGCCATGAGTGTGATGACCTTCAACTTGTCTTCTTTCTCCAAGCACGCCACTACCTCTTCTGCCGACTCTAATGCCAAGGGCTGCCTCTCCATGGTGAGGATCCGAGTCAAGTCCTCTAGGCACTCCAGGGAGGATCTATACTTTTGCGTAGGAGGGTTAAGGTCAGGTGCTTCATGATAATCGATTGGGAGATGAGCTCCACCTTCTTGGAAACTTCACGTACCCTGGCCTTTTCCTCTGAAGCTCCCTCAGTTGAGTTGAGCGATTATTAATTTCTCAGGAGATCCTTCGTTAGCTTCACCACTTCTTCCTTCCTCTTCTCCAATAGGTCCTCCAAGACTCTAACCCTGTCATTTCTACCAAGAGCCTAGCCTCGATTTCCATGGAGACTTTGTTGAGCACGTTTTGCACACTTGCTCATCTGATAGTTCTGTGTGTTTTACAATGGGGTTGTCCCCCTTTCCTTGGATAACTTCAATACCACTCCTTGGTTAATCTCAAATTCAGGCTCATCGAGGTGGGAGTCGAATGCCCATGATAGCATCTTCCTCATTCACGGGTATCCACCCTCAGGGTCAAAGGACTCCATGGCGGTGAGCTCCTTGGTGGGCATGGTACTTTGGAAATGCATGCAAAAAACTTTGTTGGGGTCATCAATGTAACCCATCATTGTTCTTCCCCCTTCCACGTGCATTTACTTCCCATGTGCGCACACCCTTGGGAATAGTTACTGAGAGAGTTGGGCCTTTCGTGCTACTTCCACTCTTCTCCCTCTGCTCCTTCTTGAACTCACCAAGCATGAGCTCACGCTACGCCCCAACTCTTCATTGACCAAGGCATCAATTATCTTCTCTGCCTCCCTTGTTTCCTTTTCATTCACCTCCTCTTGAGTGAGCTTGGGCATATCTGGCTCCTTGGTACTAGCCCCTTCGCTCCCCTCTTCACTGTGCATGTGCCTTCCTCCCTTTGGGTGCCTTTCCTCCTTACAAAGATGAAGGCATCATTTGCATCTCAGCCTCCTCTCCTTTCGAGTCATGGATATCAATTGGCTCTTGATCCACCTCCAACTCTTCCCCTTCATCATCATCCCTTTCACCTACATAGGCATTCAGGTCATTTATATCTTCAGACCCTTGTTCCTCCATTCCTTGTTCTTCTTCTTGTAGAAAAATCTTGGAGTGGGGGATGTTGTCTTTTCTTCATCTGAAGGTTCTTTAGGGGATGGTGGCTTTGCAGGCTCTGGGGTCTTTTCCTTGACCACCATTCTTCTCTTCTTCCGGACATAGGTACTCGGCCCCATGGTACCTACATTCTACCTTTCCACCACCCCTTGTTCTTCCTCTTCTTCTTCTTCTTCTTCTTCTCCTTGTGCTTTAGCATGCTGGCTTCTTCCTTCCCATGGGGTCATCTGGGATGGATATTTCATTTTCTACGTATGCGCCCTTCTCAAACTTTGGCCTTATGCATGCAGGTAAATTCTAGCAGCAGCGCTCTCAGCAATCGGTAAGGTCATCGGCCTTACGATGTGCACATCCTGTGACACGTACCTTTCAACATACGTGTGCTTTCCTGGGTAGACCAACTTCTTTCTCATCTCTCTGTGTTCACTGTCGGGTGGATAGGTCAAGTTTTAACTTCTTCGACTCCTTATATCTGTTTACCCCTGCTTGGAAGAATTGGGTAGTAAATGAGAAGGGGAGTTTGCACCAGGGACTCCAACTGCCATCCACCAAGATAAATCTACCAATGCAAAAGTGTTGGTACACCACAAACTCTACTTCTCCTTTCGATCACATGGGGAGTTGCTCTGGGATCCACCATTCTACCCCGAATGCATTCCTAAGGCATATACCATTTATCCAAGCGCGCCTTGTGCACCCCCATTGTCATTGACTCACAAGTATATTTCTGGAACCTATCCATGGGGTGAAGGGTCTTCATCGGGGTACTCCCATACAACTTATCAGATGCATCTGGCACCCCAATTTCTAAGAACACAATGGTTAATAGAATGTTCCCAAACAATATCTTTCCTCCATTCTCCATGCTTTACTTATGATCTCATCTACTATGTACTAGGAGATATTGTACATGGTGCCTTCCATGACCTTTCTGCAGACATTCAACCAGGGCTTGCTCACCTGGGTCCACCTCTCTTGTCCATTTAGCTTGGAAATGAGGTGCGTGGCCATTTTCATCACCGATCACTGATATCCATGACGTCGTAGTACCTTGATCCCTTCTTATAATCTTGGGATGTGATGGTTTCCTTAATTGCCTCCTCATAGGAGGTCATCTAGATCATCCCTTTACTGACTCGGGCACATGTAAAGTGTGAGATTAATTGTGGGGTTATGCACATTTTGCACCTGCGAAGTAGAAGAAATCTTCATGCACATGTGTCATCATTAACCATTGGTACAGGCACTCGGGCTTCCCAAAGTAGGGAAACTCGTAAAGCTGGAGAAGCCCTACCTTCTCCATTTTCACCTTGACTACATCGTTGTAAATCGGCATCCCATCAGGTGTTCATTTGTTTGTGGGGCACACCAGCTCCAACACCATTTCCTTCACAATTATACTCGACCGGTGATTGTAATCGATTACGGTCATCTATCTGATGTGGGACTCCCACTCTTGCCCTAGAAAAACCCCATCTGGGTATTGCATCTCTGAGTACCATTCCTCATTGGTATCCAAGGGGATTTCATCTTCTTTCTTCTTTCCTTTTCCCTTCCCCTTTCCCTTCTTGGATTGTCTATATACAGGCTTATCAACTGGTTTCATGGCCATCATTTTACCCTTTGCTTTCATTCCTTGGTTACCTTGAGTTGTCTGAGAGTTTTCTTCACGTGCCCCGTGCCTAGAGTACAAACCCTAATTTCTGATTTTCCTCCTTTGATCACGGTGCTCTTTCCCAACATTCCTCACACCCATGAATCACTTCTGCTCTAGTTTGTAGATCAACCGGACCATTGCATGAGTTTTGAGATTCTCCTTCACATGAGTTAGCTCTCGAAACCCTAGCTCTTGAAAGAAAATTGTTCTCCTTGTTTTCATAAAGTAAAATAATGAACTTACCATCCTTGTATTTATAGCTTTTCCCACTTTTACGCATTAAAGGCTAGGCTACCTACCACCATATGACAATATTTAATGTGGCATTTTTTCAAACAAACCTGACTTCAGCTTTTCCTCATGCGCCCAATCCTTGCATGAAATTTTTTCACCCACGCCCAATCCTTGCGTGAAAAATTTTTTCACCTTTTCCTTGTGAAAACTTTTCCAACCTTAAGCATGGACAATCCATCTTGATAGAAGACTTTTGCATGTGTTACCAGTGCCAAAGGCACCTCTTCCATCCTCATGATTCTTGCTTTCACCTACCTCATGTGTTTTGCACTTTTTCTCCTTTGTACGTGGATTTCCAATGGAACTCTATTTTGTCATCCATCTACCTTCCTAATGCATCTTTTCAATAGGGCCAATTCGAATGGTCTACCAACTCAATCTTCCTGCAGAATAACTTCATGCCTCTCTTAATCACCTCACCCCACACTAAATCGATGCACGGTCCTCTGCGCAATCATAAGTTTAAAAAGTAATAAGGTTTTTGGCCCCAGGTGCAAAACAAGACAACAACGTGAAAGGGAAAAACAAGAAAGGAAAAGCATAAAAGGAAACTCTAAACTAACTGGCAGAACTACCTTATTTACAAACACCAAGAAGCATTATTTATAGTAGGGCTTCAGCCTACTCCCATTGAAGTGTCCAGGTAATTTTGTTCCATCCAGCGCTTGTAGCTGGCACGCGCCTGAATCAAGGATGTATGAAATTACATAAGGACCCAACCAATGCACCTTCAACTTTCCAGGATGGCGTAGAAATTTAGAATCATATAACAATACCATCTGGCCAACCTCAAACTATTTGTTTTTAATGTGGCGGTCATGCCATGCCTTTTGTTTAGCTTTTTTAGTTGTTTGGCTCCATCTTGCTAGTGAGCACCTTTCATCCAACTTTATCAATTCATCAATTCTTTCTTCCAGTGCTTGTTCATCATCCAACCCTCTGCTGCGCTATACGTAGATGATGGTAGCATAAATTCAACCGGTAAAAATAGCCTCCACGCCAAACACCAGTTGAAATGGTGTGGCCTTGTTCAACCTTTATACGTTGTTCTGTATGCCCAAAGGACTGCTTGACACCTTGTCATCCCAATCCTTCCTACCCACATCACATATCTTAGTCAATGTGTGACTAAGGATTTTGTTGAATGCCTCTGTAGTCCCATTTTCCTGAGGGTGATAAGGGGTAGTCTTGTGATGGGCTACCATGAATTCTACTAATAGAATCCTGATTGTTTCATTTAAGAAGTGAGTGCCCCTATCACTTGTTAAACTTAATGGGCACCCATACCTGTTGATAATGTTCTCCCACAAAAATCTAGCAGCCATGGCTGTGGTGCAATCCTTAGTGGGTGCGGCCTCTGCCCACCTTGTCAGATAATCAGTACAGGTAATAATATACCATGAGTTAGTCCTTCGTGCATAGCTGGTGAGATTGGTCTGACAAAATCTATTGCCCACTTTTCAAAAGGTTCCACGTTGGCGATGGGGTGCAAGGGCATCTCATCCCTTTTTCCAGGTTTTCCAAGGCGTTGGCAGTGGTCACAGGCCTTGCAAAACTCAATACAATCCTGGTGAATCATCTCCCACCATAGTCCAGTGACTAGGATCTTGCGCGTGTTGCATTCCTGCATAGTGTCCTCTGGCAATCCCACCATGGGCCTCTTCTATTATAGCTATGCGTTCATGTTCTAATACACACGGTGCGTAAAACCTCATCATGGCCCATTTTATACAAATCCCCATTGATCAACATGAAGGGCATTGCGTGTATGGCTAACCTTTTCCTTTCCAGAGCATTCATCCCTTGGGTGCCACACCTTCCTTGAGAAAGATAGCAATGTCTTCTAGTTCTGAGGGTGCGCACCACAACTTTGAATAGTTGTGCATCTGGCATGGTTTCCTCGATACTCTGCGCATCCTCTCTGAATCAATCCTTGATAAATGATCTAGCCCACAATTGTTCTTTCCCGGTTTTACCACCACTTTGAATTCAAATTCCTGAAATAGAAGAACCCAATGGCATATGCACCCTTGCAACACTGCTTTGTTTACCAGATACTTCAAGGCCATATGGTCAGTGTAGAATATGAAAGGAGTTGCCAGCAGATATTGCCTAAATTTGTGGAGCACGTAGATCATTGACAATGCCTCACACTCGGTCGTTGTATAATTGTTCTGTTGGTGTCAACTTTCTACTTGCAAAACACAAAGGATGATCAACAATCCCCTCTCCTGGTTGAGCAAGAATGGCTCCCATTGTTGTACCAGAGGCATCCACGTGGACATGGAAAGGTTTATCCCATGATGGGAATCATAGAATAGGTGCGGTGATAAGCCTTTCTTTTAGAGTGTCAAATGCCCTCTGCTGCGCCTCTCCCCACTGAAAGGCACTCTTGTGTCAGAAATATTTCCAAAGGCATGCGGTGATCTTGGCATATCCCTTAATGAACTTTCTATAGTACCCAGTGTGTCCAAGAAATCACATGGCACTTTGGCTGGTAGGCTCCCCTAACCCCACAATAACTACAACCTTCGGGATCCACCAGTAAGCCCTCTTTACATATGATATGCCCCAACAACATTCCAAAAGGAGTTGCAAAGATACATTTCTTGATGTTGAGGGAGATCCTCAACTGCCGACATCTTTCAAACATCAACCTTAAGTTATCACAATGGTCCCTTACTAATCCATACACTGTCCAATCATCCAAATATACAAAGGAACTTGTGGATGAAGTCCTTAAATGCTTGTACCACTATGCGTGAAAATACAGTGGGCACATTCTTCAGCCCAAAGGGCATGACCGTATATGCAAAGCTTCCCCACTCGGTGGTGAAAGTTGTCTTTTCTTGGTCTTCCTTGGCAATCCTTACTTGGTGATATCCCGAGAATCCATCCATAAAGGAATAGACCTCGCGCCCAACAACTCCTTCCAAAATCTCTTCAGTAAAGGGGGTGGGAAAAGGATCTATGATACAAAACAATTTTAATTCCTATAATCCACACATATCCTAATCCACCCATCCTTCTTTATGCTTGATCACCATTGGACTTATCCACTCTGATTCCTCCATGACCTCAATGATACTTTGGATCTTTCATCATCTTGTCTAGTTCTTCTTTAACCCTTACGCGCATGTTTGGGATTCATCTGTAAGGCCTCTTCCTGACCGGGCACGCACCATCTTTCAACTTTATCCTCATTTCCCCCAATGAATGGTGGATGCCTTTCAACTCATGGTATCCATGCGTGGGAATAAATCCTCAAATTCACGTAAGAGATCGATGATCTTTGATACTTCCTTGTCTGACCAATAGTCCCCAATGATAGCCTCCTTGGGCTCCTCTTCTGAGCCGATGTTAACTTTCTTGGTTTTGAGTGGTTCATGATACGTACGCACACACATGCATCATGCATCCACACTATCAACTACTTCACATGCCCCAACCGAATGGTCGACATTCAGGCTTTCTATCTCCTCTCCATCAACAAGGTATACCATCTTTCCTTTCTCCTTTTCAGCACATGCGCTCAAATTGTATGTCTTCTGGTTCCTCCTCTTCGAACCACGCTTCTAAGCTAGGTCCACCGAGTAAGTTTACTAACCTATCTTCCACCATGGCACAATCCCCCAGAGTGAGGTGCTTGATAGTCTGCAATGCCTCATCAACTGGTTGCTTGGTACTTTGGTACTCGAATGTGTGGACCAAGTCAGCCATTAATTCCTGCCAACTTCCCATTTGGCGGCGTGTTTCAGAATGGATATACCACACACGCACACACCTTGTAGTGTCGAATACAGCTTATGCACCCAAAGAGAGGGTGGTAAAGCTTCTGCGCCTTCTCCCCAGACCCTCTCACATGCCTGGATGTGGGAAGAGGTGGGTCCATTGCCATTGTAATCCTTAATAGCGGTGGGTATGTTGCTTTTTGAGAATCAGATAGTGAGCGCAATTCAAACTTCACACCATTCCAACAAGTTCTCACTATGCATGGCCCACCACCTTGCTTTGTTGTGCCTATCAAAACATAACCTAGCATACTTCATCACTCATCCTCCCTCCAGTGAGCTTCCATCTCTCTCAAAAAGACCTCAGGGTATGCATCCCCAGAATACTTTGTTATTGTCTTCCCTCCCAGGTGCCCAAACTATATGCCATTTGTTACCTTGGTTACTGATCCTTTCAGATGTCACCCAATCAATTCATAAGTCCCATGTGCCCAATTATCACATGCTATACTGGTAGTATCACTGATAGATTGAGCATCATCAAACTGGATGACTCCTTCTGTAGGGTGGATGGTCTCTGGATCTCTTATGGAGCACACATATATTCTATCCAGGACTTCCTCCCCAAGGGGTTCAGTATAGGGGGTGGACTTCCCATCAACCAGTGGTATAACTACCCACTCTTCCTTGTTTTCAAAGCTTATGTACCCCTTGTTAAACTAGAGATCTGCATTATTCTTATAACACCACGGGCACCCAAGTAGAGCTGGGAAATTATCTACCTCGGCAAGCGCCAAGACTTCAAAATCCCCAGTGAACCTAGTCCCCTGAATTGTAATGGTTGCATCCTTCAAGACACCTATGGGCATCGCCTTTGTCTTATTTTCCATATACAACACATTTGAAGATGGTTGTAATGTAGGTCTTCCCATTTGATGCCAGGCATCCAGAGTGAGAACATTAACCTCCACACTGTGTCAATGAGGATGTTGCTAAGCAACCATCCATCCACTCTGCGTTTCGGGGTAATCTCTTTGTCATAATCAAGGTTGTGAGGTGGGAGGTTTGCATGCAGGATCTACCTTTCATGTTCTTCCCGGTGCGTGGCACCTTTTCTCTCAACCATGCCCCTAGCAGGGGAATAATATTCTCTACCTCAATAGTTTACACACCTCCTTAACCTCATCCAAGTCATCCCTTGGTGCTTCTATGTTCTCCTTTGCTCATCTTTTCTAGTCTGCTCTTTTAAGCATTGGATCTCCCCTTGTAAACTTTGAATTACGTCCATGGTTTCCTGGTAGACTTCTTTCTGGTGAGCCGGGTTTGGATACTTCCCATGTACTACTTCTTCTCTCTGAAACCAGAGGTCTCTGCCTAGGCTTCCCTTGCATGCATGGATTCCACCCTCATTGTTACCATAACAGGCTCTAGTTCTGATTCTCGTATTACTCGCGGAAGCCATTGTGCGTCAGCCTTCTTAATACTCACCATGGCAGTGCCCTTATCCTTTCGAGTCTGTGTTTGACTCATATGTTCATACAACTCTGGGCATTCTTCGTACTTATGTTTTTTCCACACCAGGAGCATTGTAGAAGATCTGGACATTCACGCTTATAATGGTTCAGTGGCTCCACAATTAAAACACGTCCCACGTGGGAACTCACTTCTTCCTCCATGGTTACCATGACCACGAAATCCTCCATGAAACCCTCTTCCATGCATCTCCATCTCTGCACTCCTCATACCGATGTTCATCTCCTTTGGAACTACTGGCAATGCCAGTCTGGTGCACACCAAGATCAATTGCCTCATGAATCTGGTCAATCAATCTACAATCCTTGGTGTCATGTGTGGTTGAGGTACATATTTTGTAATAACAAGATACATTTTTATGGATCACGCGTTGCAATAGGGGGCACCTACTTGCATCATGGTCCTCGTGACATATTTCACAGTTTACTTGCTACACATGCACACCCACCTTAGTACATATCCCACCATTATCCTTTGTGTGTCCTTCCACATTACAATCCATGCACCACATCCCTCCATGAATCTCTGGAACTATGTTGGTAGACAATTTCTCCAATTGCTTAGCCATGGCAGCAATCTGAGCCTCCAGAAATGGGCTAACACCAGTGTCAACACTACCAACTACTTCAGCATGTAAAGTAGCTTCCAATGCTTCGCGTGGGTCCATGAATGTTTTATGAGATAAGGCCCTCCTAAAGGGTGTGATCAACCCTCGAAAAACCACTGAGCATGTTGTGAAGGGTGGATATCATAAGATAGTTTAGACAAAAGAGTTTTAAAGCATCATATTCCCACATGCTCTCTGCCATTCCCTGTTGGATTTCTTTGAGAGAGCTAATGCTCTTTTGTTCAAACTTAGGTATGTGGAATTCCACCAAGAATGCATTTCTCAGTGTGGTATAATCCACAATAGTCTGATGAGGGTCATACTTTCTATACCAACTATGTGCACATCCTTGCAAGGTCATCAAAAATTGGTTGGCCTTTTGATCTGGGTCATGATTCCCTTTGCACGCCATAGCATAGCTCACACTTATGCACATGCTCCATGGCATCTTCTATCCCATTGTAATCTGGTAAGTGTAGAGACATCTCAAAAAATACTTGAGGAGGTGGCTGAGGCCCTTGCCCTCTGATCCAGTCCCTTGGTTTCCTCTAGTGTTTCCTCCTCCACCGGATCCACTAGATCCTGAGCCACCAGCTCCACCACTTCCACCTCCAGATCCTCTGTGTTAGGTACAGGGCTATGTTTTGTCATGTCGAGTGCTCCCGTCATCCCACTAAATTACATGCATGATAGTTTGTGAACTAGTACCACTCCCAGTCGTAGTTCCTCCACCACTTCCTAACATGCACTTCCAAAACCAGCCATATACGTGCCTTGTCCAAACATTCCACCAAATACCGAGAATAGTGTGTGAAGCCATAGAAGTCCCAAATGAGAAATTGTATGTTCTAGGCACTGCGATCGGTTGCTTCCACCAATATCAAATGGATCAACTGTACTCTTCCCTCATTTGAACAAACCAAGCACCAAGGTTCGGTCACTAGGTGGGGTTAGATGTGCACCAATGACTCTTCTCTCTCTCTGACGATGGACTCTCATCAGAAGCCGCAAGGTTTTCTCTTCCACTTACCAAGATGGGGTACCATAGATTGTTCGGGTTCCACATCCTCCGCGTGAACCTCAACTCCTTTCCACCATGTCTTGGCTCCATAACCCACTTGTAATCCCACATTGTCTATCGATCTCCTTTTCACGTGCTTCGTTATACTTGAGCCACCTCTCCTCCCTTTCCTGTTCAGTCATCAGATCATCCATCCTTCCCCAACTGGCTTCCTCACCTAGCGCTCAGGGTGGTTTAGCCGGCCATAGGGAATGCCTCTAAACCCATGGTTACCATCAAGATTTTGATCGCAAGGGGAATAACATGCAGAAATGATCCCTGGGCTCTCAAGAACTCAAACTCAACAACTTCTGGATAGGAATACGTGGAAATGGCATATTCAGTGTAGCTAGTCAATACTCCCTTCCACCAATGATCTATAGCATGGGTCCACATTAGATCAACATCTTGCGGGTTACGATATGTTTCTTGGGTCCAGGGTGTGATCTATAATGCCACCCCGATCTAGATGTATAAGCGAGAGCCATTCGAATAACTCTCTTGGGAAACAACGAGAAGAAGGTTTCATACTGACTCATGATAAAGAGTGTCTTCCACCCATCTTCACGTATCAAACCCGGATCCGGTACTAAATCTCTAGAGTGAATTCATCCTCCATGCTCTTAAACCAATCTTGAACACCTTGAGTGTTAAGCGCTCCGCCATCACTTTTTACAGAGATCATGATATATGCCATGTTCCCTACAACTTTGAAAAGAGGTCCTGGAAACGGAACCAAGATGTAGTCACTTTTGCACCCACTAAGAACAAGGGAACCTCATGCGCGCTGGCCTATCACCCAGCGGGTGCTAGGGGCTCACTCGAGGCACGTGAGAGGGAGGCCGAGTCTCTCTTTTATGTGAGTCTAGTGGAAGGCATAGTTCATGATTCTGACTTAGTGATTTAATAGACATGAAGAGCTATAGAGCTCAGGATGGCTTCTATACCCCTTCAGTCATAATAGAACCAAAGCACACAACAAAAATAATAGAACTAAGAGTTGTAAATCTACTACTATACTTAACCATTCAAGTAAGATTCATGATTATATAAGAACAAAGTACAATAGAAATATACGAGATAATACTGAGAAAATAGTCTTAATACATTTGTCATGGTAACCTTATCACATTCATTCATAGTGTTACTTATAAAAGATTACAAAAGGTAGACCGTAGTCATGCACCATGTGTGGATCCATACATGTATTCTCACAAGACAAAAATTTCATTCCCCATTTCCCCATTACATCCTTACTTGAATTTTGTACCCATTTTCATCCCATAGTTCTCGCAGTAATTCTCTGACGAGAGCTCACTACCTCACTTTCTCTCTCTTTTCTTTTTGCAGGGCACATATAAATAGGCCTCTGAGCTCTAACAAACTCCTCTGTAGCCTCAGATCTGGCCCCAAGTGTCAAGGTGTGGGTCACCCCGGGCGCATGCCTCTCCATGTCATGATTAACTTTTTGGATCTTTCTATCACAAGGTATATTCCCTCCAGGACACCCTTTCATCACCAGGCTAGAACCTTATCCAAATGGAACATGTTCTTCATGTGTTCTATCCCAAAGGCCAAAAATGGCTAAGTCCCGAATTGTTCTTCACGCGACACGCGCGTCTTGGTTCTTCAAAGCCTTTTGAACTCTACCTGAATTGGAATTCCTTACGAGATCCAAGACCCGGAATAATCGTGGTTAAACACATTCGAGTGCTGAATTGAAACTCACCGAGTTTTACTTACCAAATTCAGAAATAATGAAATAAGTCAATGTAAGGTCCAAAGGGACCGAGTTTAACAAAGAAAGTGCAACTTGAGAAAATCTCAAAGATATGAGATCTACTTTTCCATACTTGTTTAATCGAAATTGATTCTGAAAATTTTAATTCATGTTTTGATGTTAAATCTACCAAACTTGGGCAGTTACTAAACAATTTGACAGCTATTTTAAATACTATTTTGAAAACTTGAATTTTTCAAATTTAGTCCTATTATGGACATATGAATGGAAGGACAATAATTAATTTTTTTCCTAAAATCTTAATGGTTTGATTAAGTTAATCATCGGGATGATGATTCTTTTAAGGAGGAAGGTATGTAATGTCTTGGTCATGATCGTTACTATGATGACTTCCACTTTTGACATTGCAAACGTTGACATGTGATTTTTCTTAGGAAGGTGTATTATTTTGACATTGAAAATCATGTTTGCAATGGATAAGTTATTATTGTTTAGAATTCATGCTAGCTGTAATTCTGTTTACTTGGAAGTGAAACCATTATGCTATGTGAAATATAGGTTGTAAATCTATACTTTGTTGTTTCACATTTTCCATATGCTAATAGCACATCTTGAATCAATTCCATTGATCCAAGGTATGCTTTGGTTCTTCTTTATTGTCATCTTGTTAATTGACATGTTGAATGAAACATATTATGGAACCAAGCAATATTTTGTTATAAATTGTGAAGGACCTAGCTTCAGGTGTCCTTACTCGGCATCATGCTACAAACTGTAAATTTGGACCTCCTTTATTAATGTTTTGTAATGTTGATTAACGTGAGGAGATTAAGGATTTGTTATGGGATAATAAGGAAAATGCCTTAACCTTGGTCAGAATGCATGCTATTATTTGGATCTGACCCAAACTATAATGTTGCCCTATTGGATTTTTGACCTAAGGTAATAATACTTACCTAGGACCTATTACTAAACTATTTTGGTTGATGCCTAAAACTAGGTTGTGGTTCCTACCTTATATAAATTCTAATCTAAGAGGTGATGACCTAACCTAAGGAGGTATGTTATATGGCTAGGAGTCTTGAACTAACCTAAGATAAATCCTAGTGACCTAAGAACTAAGGTGGAAAAACCTAACCAATGCTAATGTAACCTAAACTATTACTAAGATGAAAAGGGGACCTATGGGTCACTTGGCAAATGGAAGGTTGGTGGCGGTGGTTTCTAAGTTATTAATGTGAATTGATTTCATTCCTTACATCTTAAATTATCGAAGATTGGTGGAGGCATAAGAAGATGGAGGGACACCTAGCTGGTATCATTGCTATATTTAAAATGAATGGAGTTCTAGAATTTTGTTTCACCAAATTTGAAGTGGTGGTGGTGTAAGGAAAGAGGGGAAATATCATTCAATGCATTCAATAAATTCAATATCCTCGGGCTCAGTGGAGGAAACTACCTAGGAGTTAGGTAGGAGAAATTAGAGAAATTTGTTGGTCATTTGGATCTTTCTGGTTTTTACTCTACGTGAGATTTTAGGTTCTTCAAACCAGCAAGATTTTTTTGACCCATTGTAATCATGGGTATCTTTAGACTATTTCTGAACTTGTGGAAACATAGAGGAAGTTGGGAGATTTGACTGTTGACGTTGGTTGAAAAGAAGAGATTCTTGAGAAGCTCGGCCAGAGATCTTCTACAAATCAACAAGAAATTTTATCAGGCATGATAGGCTCTTCTTGTTAAATAGTTTTGCTTTTTATTAAGCATCTTCATTAAAAGAACTTTACTCTTAGAAATGAATGGTTTTGTGGAAATGCCTTGGTGTATTTTTTTGTGATCTTCTACTTGAGTTTATTGTTTGGAAAAGATTCAAAATGGGTATTTTTCTTGATGCATGTTGAGTAAATCGTGTTTATTTATTTGAAACTGGAAGGTTGCTTAAGTCATGTGGACATCTGAACTCCTGTGCTAAAATGGTTTAAGGGAAAAGTAATGATTGGTTTAAAAATTTGATCGGATATATCTTCCTTTGTTAGGAGAAGGTAAGAAAAATTGATGTTTCAGTTAAAATATGAAGTGGCTTTGAATTTTATCATTGCTGTTAAGTTATGTTGAAATGGGTGTTCGGATTCATTGTTTTCTTGTGGATTCAAACTTGTTTTAAAGCAACAGTGATATGTTGAAACCTTATAAGCTTAATACATTTTGAATTTATGAACTTTTTGGAACTGTTAAGAGACAATTTCATTTGGTTTTATTCTTCCTTGCTTGAAATCTAGTAAATTACGATTTAACTTCTTCTCTTGAGACTGTGTGAGGATATTGATGTTTCTATTTCTTCTCCATGTATGTATTAGTTTGTAAATAATCTTTTGATTTACATATGTAGAATTTTTAAAAGAATGAATTAATTATGTTTTAGTTAATTGAAGTATATGAGTTAGATGGGTTCAATTTTACTCTTCTCCTTCTTTTGTGTTCGATTTTGAGAACCGACTTGGGGTTAAACCTCCCTTTGAATTTCCTTTATCTTGTTTGAATCTAGGATGGAGCCCTTTCTTTCTTACGAATGGACTATTTATTTGATTCCTATTAAGTGGGTACATGGTTGGCTTGGTTGTAGCTTGTATTCATTCTTCTTGAGCACATAAGAATACCTTGTAGGTTTCTCTCTATTTGGGAAATGAGGAAATGTCTGGACCGAGGCTATCTTCACTGAAATGAAGCTAAGGAATTATTTGTTAAGCTTGTTGCCTTGGAAACTTGTATCAGATTTATGCTACTGTGACTGTTCTCTTTACTTGATGAGAAACCCTCTCTTTAACCCTACATTTCTTGATTATGTTGTTTATCTTATATCGATTCAATTTTGAATATGTTATTTGTGTGGCAGTGGTTGTTGAATTTGGATGTTGTTAGATAAGGACCAGTCTAGTCTTCTTGGGATGTCAACCGTGTTTAACCTTTTAATAGGATGGATTATGTGTTGTTGTTTTTCTTTAAAATGTAAAAAGGATTTTTGTTTGGTTCTTTCTCTTCTTTCAATCATTAAATACCATGTTGTTCGTTGAACACTGAAGGATGACTTAAGTTGTTTACTTTTCAATAGTTTGTTGCCTTTCCTCTCAGTATTAACCATGCTTGAGGATGAATGGGTAATTAGGTGGGATCCTGCACTTCTTATTCCCTTGAATCGATAAATTGGAATTGGATTGATATTGATTCAATGTTGGAAAGAAGGAAATTCTTATGTATAATATTAATTGGTTCATCCTAATTCCATCCTTTTTGATAGAATGAATTTGGCTTCTGATATTGCATGAAGAGTTATGTTAGTGTTGTGGATTATGATTAATTGCTTCTTTAAAATAGTTCAGTTATGAGAACTGTAGGGTGGTACCCTTCTTGAACACTTGTTTGAATCAAGAAAGAATTACATGCATCTATAGTACGAGTTTGATAAGTAATTGAGATGTATTATCACTTATCTGTTGTAATCCTTCTTGTGAAATCACTGGTTGAAGAGTGCTACTTTGATCATGATACTTACATAATGTATTGTGGATTGCTTATTTTGACCTTCTTGTTAGGATCCTTATTCCTTTATGAGATATCTATCTGAATTTCTTAATGTTTCATAAAAGTAGAGTTCTTTTTATGAGACAGTTAGTTGAAAGCACATCATTTTAACATTTAGTGCTTATCATGCTCAATTCGATGAACTAACCCATGCTAGCAATTTTGTAGATGGATTCTATAAGTGACAAAAGAAGACAAGTTCTTTTATGATGCCTCTTGTGTTTACCTAAAGGCTGCATCTTTTATGAGGAATTATTATTCTTATTGTAATATAATTGAAAAAGGGAAAAGTTGTATTCTTGTTCGAGTTTATCAATGCTGATTGGAAGGAATGAAGTCTAAATGTTTAGACTTGTAAAATGTATAATTTACTTCAGGAATGGGAAAAAGGATTTATTGTTGTTTGTATTTGATGTATTATTCACTTTGGGTTACTGTTAAGGAAATTTTGTAAACTTGTCATTATTCTCTCGTGAACCTATCTATTTTGAATCATTTCAGTTGAACTCAAATGAAACTGATAGGAAGGGAATTAATACTTTATTCCTTTTATTGAATGTAACTTCTAAGTTGGCACGAATAGATGGAAACATAACTAGATCATGATGGTTTACTAGATGACGTAAATAAAAGAGAAATCTATTTATAACTCTTGTATAAAGTAAATGGCAACAATGAACCCTAAAAGAATATAAAGATAAAAGAAAGGTAATTATTCTAAGGGGATAAGCATTTGTTAATACCTTTTGAGAAAACATACTCCCTCTAGTTAAATCAAATCAGAATATGGAAACCAAAATGAAATAAATACATACGTAATGAATAGACTTCATCTTAATGAAGTCTATTAACAAGGAACCAGAATCTAAAATTAATCATGCTTAAACTTGGTTAAGCAAAGTAAGATAATCTTACCATGGTATATTGATTATATTTATGAGCTTGAATCTTATGATAAGATACCATGGAATGAAATACAAACCTTCGGGAAGAGGGATTGATTGTAGATTTATCTGCATGGTAACTATCAATCATTAATGGTTAGCAACCTTAATGAACAAAGAAATTAAGGATTCAACAGGGTTGCTGAAATTAAATCTTAATTAAGAAGATAAGTAAGTGTTTAAATTCTTAACTGGATATGTACTTCTAGATGAAGCGATCCCGGGGATGTTGGTACATGCCAACTACAGTAATGTGACATCATGAAGACCGGGGTCTTCATAATGATCCAGTGTTGTAGCTGAAACGTCACAACATCCTTTTGAATTGGATCATCTAGATCTTCATAAACTTGGACTTGACCTTAGTTTTACCTTAGGTCGGGTTAGGGACATACCTTCATATAGGGGGAAACTCACGAATAATAATGGTAACTAGACACACACAATTGAATTGGGTCAACAGAGTATGTCTATGTACCCTTAGTCACCATGTGTGATGCTCTATACCTTTCTATGTTGCTAATCTAGGTTATGTTAAGCCTTGGACAAGAGGACTGACATGATTCAGTGAAGACCATTCTAGATAAAAAATGAAGTGAGGGTGAAGGACGTATTCAATCGATGAGTATGCCGTCTAGGAATATGATCATGAAAAGCATGTGGAAATCTTTGGCCAAAGCACCACAAGCTGCTGGTTGCGTTGTCTATATCATGTAGTTTAAGAAGTATGATTTCGGATGAATATTTGTAGCAAATATTCGGATAGGCCTCTTAAACGGAATAGTTCAATACCCCGAAAAGGGTAAGAGAGCCAAGTATACTTATTATACAATAAATTGAGTCAACATGAAGGATTGGTAAGAAACCGAGTCATGAAATGAGAGACCGATGAAACTCCGAGTCATGAAATGAGAGATCGGTATTTCATCAAGTCATTACAGCTGCATATGGTTATCTGTTATGAGATTGATTGGGATGGAATGTGTGTTCTAAATCATGATCATTTAGAACAGAGAACATTATTTAAAAATTTGAAACGTGTGTTCTAAATTATGATAATTTAGAATAGAGAACGTTATTCAAAAAAAAATTCCCTTGTTTCTAAAGCTTTAAAATGGGAATGTTACGGTAAGGTTGTGAGAAAAAAGACCTTTTTAATTCCTCCTCGTAGCCAATGGATGGTGCTACTTCCGTGATTGTTGGATAAAAATAAAACAAACAAAATTCTAATAATAGCTTATTAAAAATTTAAGGAAAAAAAAACCACAATATTCATAGATATTCTCTATGCAGGTGAATTAAGAACATGAATACCTACCTCAATATGCACGGATTTGGGTAGAGATGAATGGCATTGAAAATTGTGAGCTTCGATAAACATGTACCTTTAAAAAGATTCACAACAATCGGAGAATGGATTAAACCACGTTTAATAGAAACTACTAAAAAAATTAAAACAAAAACTACCTGAATACCTACAAAATGGAAGTGGAAATGGCTCTCGAATCATAGGGAAAATAACACAAATTTTGTTTCAAATAAGCTCTACAAAAAATATGTCTTTTCAAATTAGGTCTGTAAACCCTAGCCACAATGACAACAAGTAATGGTGTTATGAGAACATTGGTCCAAAGATGTGTTTGCAGTGGGGACATTCATGAAATAGTAGTACAGGCTTTCGATTGAGAACATCTCCTTGAAAATGGGCTCGCCATAACCTTTGGAAACGATAATGATGTGACATGTAAGTAGAATGAAATGCCTCCATGATCACCTATGTCGTGAGCTCCTCCCTCTTCCTCAACCACTGCATGGCATCTCAACCTCCCTTATGCTACTCAAAATTTGTATATCGCCCCACGACAACTACCAAATTAATGCCAACTGTCTAGAACTATTCGCCACCATTCAAATGATCATCAATGTGGAAGATTTGTTTCATTGGATCTTGCCATACGGGGATCTTTCTCATAGGGAAATGCCTTTTGGCATAGCTAGCATTGCGCCCCAAAGGTATAATGGAGATGCGGATAGGAATAGAGAGGTATGTATAGCAAAAAAATTATAATAGAAAAAAATGAAGTGTTAGGAGGAGAAGAAAGCAATGTGATAAGTCATGCCCATTAAAAAAACTTTTATATTTACATTAAGATCTATCCAAAACATATATTTATGTAGTTAAAAAATATTTATGTAAGGCCATAAGTGTTTGAATTCATTAGTGTATTTCTTGTTGTACTCTATAAAAAAACAATCACATTAGAATTTCTACCTTAAAATGTTGATTTAGGGAAAAGATATTTCAATTGAGGGTATATATTTGAGCATAATCAAGGTAGCAAATAGGGCCAAAAAGGAAAAAATGCAATTATCAACCATAATAATTTCTCCATTTTTATAATGATTATTCTAAGTATGTATATGGATGTCATAACAAAATCTTACTATTATATAGAAGCGAAAGTGCCAAATTTTAAAAATTAAGGGATCTAAGGGGATTATATTTATTAGAAAAAGATCTAGATATAAGAAAAAATATTTGGATTATGAAGCCATAGATGAGAGGGTAACGTTGAGTAAGTAAATATGTACTCATTTCACAACCAATCAATCACATTATGTTAGTAAGAGGCTCATTTCCACTACGATGCCACATTAATTTTTTTTTTTGAATTAAAAGGTTTTTACGAGTTGTAAAAGCAATTCAAAGATACACCAAATATGCATGTTTAAGATGGAATGGTAAGACTTGCAACTTAAGGAAATTAAATGAGTTTTTTTTTGTATAGAAAAGGAAAATCCGACTTAGGGCATTAAGGCATGCATTTAGAGGAAATTGTACAATATTTTCTTTGTATATGAAGTCAATGAGTAAAGGGGAAGGCCAAACTAGAAAACATACTCATCCCAAAACCAATCAACCATTGTGTTAGTAAGGTAGTTGTTTCTTGTTGCCAAAACGAAACCCACACTTTAGTTTGGGAAACTAGTTACAAACGCTAAGACTAGGAATCTTTTGATGGAATTAAAAATGTGTTTTTGAAGCCCCATAATATTCAAAATTTGTCAAAATTTACTTTCCCTCCTTTTCTCTACATTTATATACATGAAATCAGGGACAACTTAGTTAAAATAATGTGTTTTGCCTCAAGACACACAAAATAAGTTTGTTGCCTTGATTTCCCTTTAATGTAAAGCTATCAATTTTAATCAAACTAAGACATGACACATGACATTCTACAATGTTCTCTCAAATCTTGACTTAGTCAATTTACGTTGAAGACCAATGAATGACAAGTGTATTCAATTCTCCTTCCCATGCCCTATGAAATCTTAGGCCTTTCCCCTTTCTTCAAAGTCTCTTAATGATCTAAAACCCAAAGCAAAATTACATAATCCAACTCAAAAAATTACTTTTAACGATTTTTAATGAAATTTTCAATATTACGATCTTTTTGTAATTTTAATAAATAATTAAAACCTGCAAGTATTATGCAAAAATAGAGAAATAATAGAGAATTTCACTAGCATATTGACACATGATGTGATAACGGAGTTTGGCGCTTGTGGCCTACGTCTCTAGGTCTAGTTGAATGGGACCGATCTATTCAAATCTTGAAAATAAACCTTTACAAATATTTCTACAAAATTTTGACCTTCTCACAGTCTTCCTTTTTCAAAAATAATGCAAGTTTCTTTTTACTTCATCTCAAAATTCCCTCTCTAGCTCAAGTTATGAGCATTACAATATTTTACACAGTGTAGAATGTATTTTAAATACCAGAATGCCCATTTTATATTTTTTTGTAAAGGCACTAGCATGGTGGTCAAGGAATTTAAGTTTAACCAAAGAGGATAGAGGTTCAAATCCCTATCCCCACTCCTTATGCCACTTCTCATGGGATTTATCCCACATTTCTTGCATATGGGTTGAGTAGGCAGTTTAAAAACTTGTTTTAGGTGCCTATAGTTGGCTATGAGAGCCATTGACCGATTTTCGTTGGTTTTAGAGCTAAGGTGGAATGTGGTGCGTGGAAGGATAAAAGTAGGTGGGAGAGATAAGGTATATGTGTGGAATTTGGGATTTAGTAGCATGTGATGTGTTCAGTTTGGCTAGAGAATATTTGGCAAATATAATTTGTGGAAAATACATTATAAAATGTGTTTAGTTTCCCTAACAAATTAGTCCCACATGCTTCATGCAGTGGACATGCAATGAAAATATATACGAGAAGTTTTATAATATAATGTGAAGTGAAATGAGGCCAAGACATCCCTCTATAATCGAGTGTGTTGAACCTAGTTAAGGGCCCCCAACCAGTAAATAGCGAGGTCCACTTGTCCATGTACGAGTGTCCAAGACCGGCGTTCCAAACCCAAATTTTTCTCCATCACCTACATTTTCCACATGTTGCATTTCCATTTGTCCATTTGGTGAGCATGCATGCATCCAACCTATGTGCAATCTTAAAATTCACCAGTTGCTGAAAATTTCAGCAAGCCATAACTTTTGCATTCAAGCTCTGTTTCCTCTACAAAAAGCTATCACCGAATTGGCTAATTTTTCTCCACACCCTAGAATTGACCGCAACAATGATTTTGAGAAGATATTATATTGGTGTTTCTCGGTGAGGATCCTTTGGATCACTTAAAGATCCAAATAGCAAAAAGTGTCAAGAGAGACACATGGAAGCAATCGGTGAGGTGCCCCTTTGGCCTTAGCTAAATCTCTCACCTTGTGAAGCTACGATGAAGGATGCATGGAGTTTGAAATATGTGTCAACATAAAATAAATGTGAGTGGAAGGGAAAAAAACCAAAAACTTGAAGTGTTTATCAACCTCTAATATAACATGTATAATAACCTAAAAAAATGCCTATATAATCCAAACATGTCGAAAAACTAGTGATTAAGCTAGTGTAATTACTTGTGTACTTGATGATTAAGATGTGTAACATATGCACCATTGAACTTCAAAATATGCTTTGTAAGCTTTATGGTTATTAATTATGATTATATGTGATAAAAAAATAGTAAGAAACACTTGTGTAGTCATAAAATCATGCACTTACTACTATTTACTATACCGCTAAGAATGTTGTTTTATATATGGATCTTGCACAAGAAACGTATTCACTGATGACCCATCCCATAGTCCATTTGCTTGTCTTATTGATTTTTATTTCTTTTGTCTTTCACACTTGTCACTCATTGATACATTTCTGGTCAGGTCATAGGGATCCTTGTCTGTCAGTTTTCACTCATTTGTCGTCACTTGTCTCTAGACACTAGCACCCAAGAATAGACACTAGCACTGACACTCTTGTCCATCCTGGGCGCTCATGTCCTCTTTATGTTTGATCTTATTTTTTACATTTGAGGTCGGTATTTTCAGTTTTTCCTCTCATATCCCAAGGTACTAGTTAGCATGTCGGTCATTAGTGTTGAAATTCGAACAAGAGATCCCTATATAAACACAACATACATACCATTATATGGGTGGGACTATTCTTATCAAGAGCTAGCTATCTATTGGGAATACTTGACTACTGAATAATGTTATGATTCAATAAAAAACCAAATCAAAACAAAGTACACACACATAACATAACATGTAACATGGTTCACCTAATGTGGGCTACATCCACCAAAGATAGAGATCTCAATATATATAATAAAAAAGAATACAAATCATTTCTTCCCATAAGATTAAAATGCATATCTTCAAGAATATCTCCTCGCCTGAGATCTCTAAATAGATCTACATGAGTGTACTACAACCGTGCCTCCAAACCACCAAAGATCTCACATAACCAGAACTACTGCATCTCCGAACTATGAAACCAAGCTCTCCTGTGAATTTGTAAACAATACCTCTCAAATGTGTCTACCAATGTGCAACCATAACTGTGCACCAAGAAGTAAGTCTCTCCTCCATCACTTGTACCAAATTTTGTAAATAAGAAGACAACCTCCTCTACAACATTTGGATACTATCAAGTACCCACAAGCTATCTAATGAGCTACAATACTATATCTTTATGGACCAACAATACAACATGATCTCATGGATCTACAATAAAAAATCTCACAACAACATGTGGATCTACAAGAAGAAACTCTATGTGCTTTACATACTATACAATCCATTACATTGAGATAGAAGAATACAAAGGAAATACAGTAGAAGACATTACCCTCTTCTCACCATTCAGATGTACCTACAATTTCCTTCGTCCAGCCTTCTCTCCATGGAAGCTCTGTCTTCATGCAACCTTTTTCTTTTTCTTCTTCTTCTTCATCTCAACCAAGGAGAATCAATATTCTTCCTCAACTCTTATGGATTCTCACCTTCTAACCCTAGATTTCTAGCTTATATAGGCATATACAAACTTAGGGAAACTTAGCTATGCATTTATAACCTTTAGATCACCTTTATAATCAAAGGTTGGATCTAATCCCACAACTTAAATAAAATTCACGCACATGTAACCGATGTTGGTTGCTCCCAGGTGACCGACGTCGGTCGTCAAACCACCGATGTCAATTCTTGTAAACCTCTATGTTTGTAAAACATGCTATTTGTGAAGAAAATTAGCTCCACAACTCAACAATATCCCACTTGGAGATAAATTGTTGAACCTATACCTGTACATCACCTTCCTCTACAAACCGTGAAGACAAACTATTATTTACTTCAACAATTCTCAAAAAAATAGGAAGATTAAGCCATCTTCTAAACCAAGAAGATAACAAACCATGACTCACCATATACCTACACGAAGCTACTACTGACCCATGATACATGAGTTATCCATACATCAAGCTCCCACTAAAATGTAACACAAATCCTCTCATACAACCAAGCCACCATGACTAACTCACCTGTAAGAGCTCCCACTCAAACTGAAATACTGAGGTTCAATCACAATCATAGCCATACCAATAAAATTAACCATGTTCTCCAATCATCTATCCATGTCTCCATGCAACCACCAATGCAACTGACCAAAGATAATTCAAACTAGAATATGCATAAGAAAAACAAGATCATGGGTAAAGACAACCCAAATGAGTTCTACATGTAACTAGTGGGTGATCAATCCACAACACCTACATAACTCAAATAATCCAAACATTGCTTCCTCGAAAATCCAAACTGCATTAATAAATTACATTTATAAGACAACCATCCGTGAAAAACATATCTATCATGGAGTAACATAGTAATAAGAGGAAATAAAAACATCCCTACTCATGCTCAAGGCCATCTAAACCTTGCTCATAGGAATCCATGTGTAAAACAAATATCTATATCATCATAGAATCACAAAATAGAATCTATCCACATGTATAAAATCACCATGTACATCCATTCATATCACCAGGATCTCTAGAAGATCCAAGTATTTCACCTACTATATCCAAAGCCACACATGAATACTTTGTGTTAATCAATGTCAACAACAACAACCATGCTAACCATGCTACTAATAACTAGTGAAAATACCAAAAAATGTCATCAACATACTACAAAACCATCCAAGATGAAAGAAAACAAGGGAAACATCAATAAAATGTAAATACACATTATTATCACACCAGTAACTTGACCGACCATGTTAGATCTTACCGACACCGGTGATTGCAACAAATAGATTTTCCTTCTTTATTCCTTCAAACTCTAAAACATATCTCTCTCTTCTTAACCCAGGTCGAATAATCATCAATTGCCATCCCATAAGGATATCCAGTACTACAAAATAAAACTAGAAGCGACATCACCATGTACTAAACACAAAATATTGGTAAAACCGTGATTGTCCTCCAAAACAACTTATGCCTCATGTCATTCTGAATAGTAGCATTCTCCTCTAACTCTTCACTGCATATGTCTTCAACTTGTAATTCCAAAACCATGACTTTCTCCCACTCAACGTGAACTCCCTACACTACCTCTAATCACCAAGCTCAAAAGCTCTAATATATATCATTGAGAAATAAAACAGATGAAATAAAATATAAAATTAATTCCCTTCTTATCAAAGAATACTTCTACATCACAGAAGTTTGGACTTCTTGTGAAGTTATTTTCATCCATATGTACTCAAAATCTCTTGTTACTGTAAATCGTGTCTAAACATGACTTTTCATTGAGGATATCATCCTTAGACTAGATACCCTTGTCCTCAAGATTCCAACACATCCCAAAAATAAAATTAAAACTCACTAAATATCTATGGTGCATATTTTACTCGTGCATATAATCCAAACATAATTCCAGATTACTTCAAATGAAAGAAATAAAACATGAACTGTATAGAGATACCTGAATTTGACCCAAGTCTCACTTTGTAATCACTGAGCCAACTCCATCCTCTTTATAATTCAAAGATTTTATTCCTGTATACACTATGCAAGAAACCCGATCCTTCAAACTGGACACTAAAACCTTTCATGCCCTCTTCTGCTGCAGAAAAACCAGTACAGACTTACTGTCATAGAGACCGACCTCAATTTGTTGACCGGTACCAATTCCCCTATGACCAATGTCGGTTCACCGACCGATGTCGGGGTTGCTAGAACTACCACAATGCCACAAATTGGCATAGTACACCAAACCAGGTGCATACTCTGACCAAAGCCGATAGTTGTGCTGAGCTAGTCATTTCAAGAAGCACCCAAATCTTGCACAAAAAACGTACAACAATAATATATGCAATAAAACTACACCAAGATGAAATACATCACCTTACCAGCACCAAGACACTCAACCACATCTTTAACCAAAGTACTTGCCTCTCTAATGGAAGCCTCGTCTTCATTTTGTGTTATTATATTCTAGCCTCTCTAACGAAGCCCATGCATCTAAGCGCACTCAGGATGCATAACGATCCTCTATCTCTTACTCATATTTGCAATCCCAAACATGCTTGTGTAACCAAAAACATACAAGCATTGTAATACCACATGATCAACCTTCCAACATCAACTAAGGATTAGTATCGACATTGGTATAGCATACCGATGCTAATCACTATCATTTTCCAACAACCTTACATTTCCATCTCCCACTTGATCTTAAATCTCTCCTGCGATTTACACATCAGGAAAAACAAAACCCTGCTCTCATACAATTGTCAATAATACCACTAACAAAACCCTGAAGTAAACCATTGCTCAAATCTAAATCCATCACTTTGATACTAGTTTTGGTATCAGATAAGATAACAAACAAGGCTCTGATACAAGTTGTTGGGAATACTTGACTATGGAAAAGTGTTGTGATTCAATAACAAACAAAATCATGCAAATACGGAAGTAAAGAATCCCCAAAATCTATGGCATTGGAAACATATACTAGAAAATCCAAATCAAAACAAAGTACACACACATAACACAACATGTATCGTGGTTCACCCAATGTGGGCTACATCCACCAAAGATAGAGATCTCAATATATATAATAAAAAAGAATACAAATAATTTCTTCCCATAAGATTAAAATGCATCTCTTCAAGAATATCTCCTTGCCTAGATCTCCAAATAGATCTACATGAGTGTACTACAACCGTGCCTCCAAACCACTAGCAGATCTCACATAACCAAGAACTACTGCATCTCTGAACTATGCAACCAAGATCTCCTGTGAATATGTAAATAAGACCTCTCAAATGGGTCTACCAATGTGCAACCATAATTGTGCACCAAGAAGTAAGTCTCTCCTCCATCATTGCATCAACCTGTGTAAACAAGAAGACAACCTCCTCTACAACATCTAGATACTATCACATACCCACAAGCTATCCAATGAGCTACAATACTAGATCTCTATGGATCAACAATACAACATGATCTCATGGATCTACAATACAATATCTCACAACAACATGTGGATCTACAAGAAGAAACCCTATGTGCTTTACATACTATGCAAGCCATTACATTGAGATAGAACAATACAAAGGAAATATAGTAGAAGACATTACCCTATTCTCACCATTCAAATGTACCTACAATTTCCTTTTGTCCAACTTCTCTCCATGGAAGCTTTGTCTTCATGCAACCTTTTTATTTTTCTTCTTCTTCTTCATCTCAACCCAGGAGAATCAATATTATTCCTCAAATCTTATGGATTTTAACCTTCTAACCCTAGATTTCTAGCTTATATAGGCATATACAAACTTAGGGCAACTTAGTTATGCATTTACAACCTTTAGATCACCTTTATAATCAAAGGTTGGATCTAATCTCACAACTTAAATAAAAACATTCATGAATAGGTAACCAATGTTGGTTACCCAACCATTTTCAATTTGTCCCAAGTGACCGATGTTGATTAATGTGTAAACCTGCAAGTTTGTAAAGCATGCTATTTCTGAAGCAATTTAGCTCCAAAACTCAACACTATCTACACAGGTCAAGGGACCGTATCTCGGCATCATTATTCTCGCATACACACTACATAAGAAGGGGATTTCATTCTATTCCATCTACACATTTGCATTTTATCTAGCTACCACCCACTATCTTGGTGTTATTGGCATGAGGGTGACCTAGGAGCACCAATGAACACACAAGCACATAAAACTACATTAGGTCTAGGATGTAATGTAGTGCTCGGTTGTAATTCCACCATTGTGGCAGCTGAGGAAAGTCCGACCCTCATTCTGCATCTTTCTTTTTTAGGATTTGATGTCTTTTTTATGGTTTTGTAGGAGGATATTTATGTGTAAGCTTACGGATACCTCGCTGCAATCCAAGTGCAAAATATAGGTGACCAAAGGAGAATAAGTATGAATCCCTAGTGAATATAACGAGAACCAAGTTTTGACCTTTTCTACATACCAAACGCCTAAAAATAGGCCTAGGGCACCCATGAACACCCCCTGTCTCTCTCCACGTGCCCCAGTCCCAACCATCTCCACCTCTGTTGTAGTTTTCTAAAGTTCATTACAACCGTCTCTGTTTTCTATTTCATCATATTATTCGCCCCGACTCACTGCAAGGTAAGTGAAATTAAGGTAAGTTCCTCATCCTCTTATTTCCTTTCATTTATTGTAGACACCTACATTTGGTATCTATACCCTTGATCACTCGCACACACATATTTATTTAATTCATCCCCCCTTTTATTTAATTTAAATGCCCACTTAATTATTTTATCACCTTTAATGACCATCTAATTCCTATTAATTAATTAATTCCTATTAATTAATTAATTAATCAATTAATATCTTACATGCCCTAACAAACCTTCTATTTAGGATGATTTTATCTTAAATTTACATCCCCTTATTTTTCTAGCTTTTTTAACTCACCTATCTTTATCCTCTAACATCCCTAAAATTTTATTGCCTTTACTTACTTTAAAGCACTCTCCCAACTCTTAAATTCCTAAATTCAAACTGAAAATACACAAAAAAATCCTGTTGGGAAACTTTCCCCATTGTCGGAAGTGACCCAACCGACTCATCGTCGAACCTATAAAACTAAGTTATTTCTTTCTATTCTTCATCGATACATGTGAATTTCTGAAGCTTCATCCCAACATGTGAACTTTCTCTCATTCCTAAGCATTCTTGCAACATTTACAAATCTCCTTGACATCATTTTAATGTGTTTTCATCACTTACGATCATCCTTCATGATATTTATCATTATCTTTGTGTTATTAATGTGATATTCATCATATTATCTTGGTATTGTTTATATCTAATATTTTGCAAGCTCAAATCAGTTTTAAATACAATTAGAGCTTATTTAACAACCTTATTTTCTAGCTTATTTGCTTATAGGTTTCATTATTCATCCATTCTTCCTCGGCCCTATCCAACTCTTCTACAATCAACGTCCAACTCGGCTGGTCACCATCGACTAGGGCCTGTTTGCCAATCCAACCTCCCTTGTTGTTATTCTATGCTTTTACTGCTACTTTTATGGAGTTATCTACTTCTAATCCCCCTCTGCGGTGACTTAAAACATACACAACCTCCTTTTTGCATCTAGACCCTTGCAAGTCTACATATTGACTTATAGTTCGAGATCCACCCTCTCGGTCATTGTCGGCCCGAGACACTGTAATATTTAATTTATAGTTATTGCAACCTAATCAGATTTTATATCAATCTTATCCATCTTTTAGATTTAATAACATTTTTGTTTTTGCATACTATCTCTTGTTATATCCTTTTCTCCACTTTTCTAAACAAATGGGGATTGACATCTACCAAGGAAGTTAACACTTCTTGGGTCCAATTTATCGAGCAACCCCTGCATATACCTTATAATCAATTTTCCTTTACTTTTGTAATTTATCTATCTTGCAGCATGATCGATCACCTTTGCACCCATCATCCATCACATCACATCTGAGGTACCAAAAAACCTCCATCATTTATGAGTTGTGTACTTTCTTTAGTATCTACCTCATTCACTTGAAACGAACAAGAAAATACTACAACATTCTTTGTATGCCTAGTGGAACCACCCTTTAGGTGATCCTTTTCATTTTTTTTTCTTTTTCTATCTTCTACTACTAACAACTGCTGCAACATAATACTTTTCTTTTTGCTTGCTCATTTCAGGTTTGTCTGCTTGGATCTCTCATCACTAAGAGCGAAAATAAAAAGGAAAATCTATATCCAAGTATTCTTCATTTTTCCATATTTTCTATTTTTTGCATCGTATTTCCCTTTCGTGTGTGTCCTCATCGAAAAATCACACTTCGATTTGGTTTAAAAGCAACCTTTCCTTTCTGCATCATACTTGGTCACATAGCTTAAGTAGGGGTTTTAACTTACGCATCGATACTTTATCGGACACAACCTAAACCTCATGCATCTAAATTAACACATCAAAACATCTCCTTACCCGACTTACCTATTGAGATTTGTTCACCCAACAGGAAGTGACTCAAAATTCCCTAGCCATAACAAACCTGAAACCATACATAGATTGCCTTCTTCTAGGTACCTTGTTATCCATCCCCTTTTATTTTTCATTCATAATCTAAAAACATAAAAAGAATTGTTTTCTTGACTTGTCTGATTTAAAATGGAACAAAAATTTCCTCAAATAGTTCTGCACAAAAATCCACCATGACCCCTATCCCATCCAAATCGGTTGTGTAGACACCTATAATTTGGTCTACACAAATTTATTATTAAAATTGCACTAACTATCCCAAAACCCGTTAATTGATCACACTATGGTAGTTAATTACCCTTTATAACCCCTTCTAAAACCCCTTAATCATGCTAACACCCTTCTAAATGGATTCTATAAGCTATTATCCTATTAATTACCCTATTTTGAGGATAATCCAACCTTTGTTGATTATCCTGAAAAGAGACTTATCTTTCCAAATGTCAATTTCACCTTTCTAATTTGAGTTTCACTTGAGTTGTGCTTTTTTGACTTTAGTCCCACACGAGTCAAAAATCCCTTTCCTCTTCCTAGGATTAGAAACCTATAAATACAAGCATAACCCTCCCCCTTTTTACTAAGAACGCTCCTCCATTTTTAGACTAGCTTATGCCATCTTTAGATTTAGTAGTTTTCATTATTATTTGAGCTATCTTTGCTTTAACCATTTGCATTTCTAAACATCAAGCTTAAGTAAATGGGAAGAACCATTAGAATTAAAATCCATTAATGGTGAGATCTCAATCTCAAACCCTTGATTATCAAACAAGCACAAAGTGATTACTAGATTGATATTCTTAGATTCAATATTTGATTACCTTTCATGGAGTAGAGAAATATATAGATATGTTAGGATTTGAATGCTTATTTCAAGTTTATATATGCATGCAAATAGATAGTTTTTTATTTACCTCTAATCTTATGGTTCATTGTTGAAGTTTGTAAAGCTTTGAATCTTTATTGAGTGTTCTTGGCTTCATTTCATAGCTATACCAACTTACACATGAATACATTTGGCATGCTCAATGGGACTAACCTCATATTCCATTAGAATTTGTTTAAATTTTGTCATTTACACACTTTTTCTAACCATTTTATGCTTTTTAAGGGAAAAATAGTTTTTTCCATGCATTTTGTAAACTTATATGTGTTAAATCTCCCTTTAGCATAGGTGTTTAATGGGTTTGTGTTAGAAAAACAGTTAAAGGACTATTTTAGGACATGTTTGCATTTTCGCTTTTTTGGTTTATGTGTTTTTGGTGGTTTTCAAGGCCATGTGCAGACGTAAATAAGGGCGTGTACCTATTGGAAGGCCCACACACATGTCAACAAGGGAACGCACATGCATCTTGTGTTCTTTACTAACAAATTGAACCGAGTCATATACACACAAAAACCCATGTATATACATCAAAATTCGTGCATAGACATCATTCTTGATGCGTAGGCATAAACCCACCCTCTATGTCATTTTTCCATTTTAACTCGAACGTGGACACATCTTCTGTAGCATACACCCATTAAAAGGCTTATGTAGGCATCATTCTAGATGTGCATGCATAAATACCCTCTGTCATTTCCACGGACCCATCACATGTTAAAAGGGGTGCGTACATACCAAAACCTACACGCACACCCTAAAAAGGGCACCCGGTATTCTCTTGTCATAATTTTACTTTTGTTATAGGTTGTATAATTTGATATTCTAGGTTTTTTGACATTCTTGTAGGTTTTTGACAGTAGTTTGCAAGTTCTTGTTGATTATTTGTTTTATACTAACTTGATTTAAGGTGTTTGCATCTCCTTGATACAATTAAGATACTTACGTCGTATTTCTTGTAAATGTGATCTAAGTGTCCACATTGTGGCATTACACTACCCACATTTTAGCACATACTTAGTAAACTTTGACTTAGTTTGACTTCAAACATTGTCCAAAATCTTGAAGAGTGTCTCTTACTTTGTATGTGTCATTTTGATGCCACTTTGGCACTAATATCTCGCTTCTTTGCAAAGCTTGATTAATGTGTCCAATTGGTGTGGTTACGTAGCTTAAATTTTAATCCTCGCCCTTTAACATTTAGGCCTTGTTGGTTGCTAAACTCATTGTGGTATCCTTTGATTAGGAGTCATGTATACCCCTTTGATAATACTTACGCCTTGTTCATATTGAACTTGACATAAATATTAACATTGAGTTGATTATCTAGCGTTGAACTACCATTGAGAAACATAAGGTGTAAATATTAGATTGGTTGATCGGTTTACTCATAGACTTGCATGATTATTCCTTGTGTGTTAACAAACTCATAGACTTATTCTAGGACAATCTTGTTGGATTATCAAAATAGTGTCATTACGATGTATGTTTTCCTTAGATATTCTTTGGAGAATCACACCAACATCCCCATATCTACCAAATGTCTAGTTAGATGTCATTATGCTTCCTTGAATCAACATGTCACTTCCTTCCCTTTGAAGGAGTTCCATCACACTATCTAGGTCTAGTTATTTGTATCTAAATGACACCAACAATGATTGACCTATCGCATGGTTCTTAACACTTACAATAATACAGAACCTAAGTTTAGGCATTGACATCAAAATATACCCATTACGACTAAACCTCATTTGGTTATTCATGCTAGAGGGCCCGTTTAGGTACCTTGTTCCCAACCTTCATCTCATAATTGGTGGTATGGTTTGGACACTTTGTACACACCAAAATTATATGTGCTACATTGTCGAAAAACAGTCATCCAAGTCCCAGGTGATGAATCAAAATCCTCTAAAGAAGGTGTTCGAGCTCCAAAAACCCATTCGTATTATATATTTGTAGCCTAGATAGCCTTACTTAACTTTTCCATGCATTTTCCATCTCCCTGTTTCTTTCTATGCTTGTTTTGGCCTTTAGTGCTAGGACCGCCACTGCGTAGGGCGACGATCCTATTCGCTTTTCCATAATCTTCATGTGTAAAATTGCATGTGATGATTCACTTAATATTTCTTTTTGAATGCATCCATGAGCCAAATTTGCTAAAAATACCTTCGTTTGCTTGGTTCTCCTTGCTCCTTCTATTTTTAAATAGATTTAATGAGTAAAATTCCCTCTTCATTGACTTGTGCATGAAGTAACCTCCTATCCTCCATTCCTATATATTCCATGCTTGTATTCAAGAAAAAGGTTGAGAATTTGGTGTATCTTGTATTGTTGTGCTACCATAATCTTTCTAGGAATTGTATAACCAAGCTCAGATCTCTTCTCTATCTATCTCTCTTCTACTTGCATTGCATCCAGTTGGTTGCAAGATGCCATTGCTCAAGCATCCTCCTCTTGTTGTTGTTCTTTGCATTACCAATCCTTTGGAATCACATGAACACTTAGAGAACGAAAGGAAATAACTAAGGGGACAGATACTGATACTACTGGATTTGCCAAGGTTCTTGTTCTTCTAGGTTGGAGTTGTGTATTTGTTTGCTTTGTTTATCAAATTGTGTTAATTACAAATTGTTAATTTTAATTGCATATCAAACAATTAGAGTAGAAAATCAATGTCCTTTCATTTGCAAGTAATTAGTTAATTTTCAAGAGGGTTTGAATCTTTCATAGCAACCCTCGATGGACAGATCCTCTTCTTCCCATCCCTGTGGATTTGAAGGAGAGAATATCTATAGGAGGTTGTCTACATATCATAGATAATTTAGAAAAGCTCTTGTTTTAAGTTAGTTTAGATTCAATACACTCAGCACAGGTGAATAACCACACCGGGTTATCTCACTTGTTTAGTTTTAGTGTAGAAGTAGATTTGATTATTTAGAATAGAAGTGAATTGTTGTTTGTGATTGTGATATTTTAGTTTTGTGATTTGTTTAGATTAGTTTCCTTTCAGCAGTAGCATAGATGGTTAATTTCATTTAGTTTACATGAGCACTTCAAACTAGATCAATACTTAGATCCATGTTAGGAAAACAAACCATAGGGAATTTATGCTACCTGTTCATAGCCTCTAAATCTCCCTTTGTCAACTCGGCTACCAGGAGATCACACTACCAGATCTTAGTCATTGATCCTCCTATAGTTATCCACACACATTCAAACATTGGCTGCTCTGGCACGACCTCGGGGGGTTGAGTGCGGTTGAAGGTCATGTGTTCATTTTCATCTATACAAATTGGTGAACCCAACATGAAGGATTAATTCCTTCTTGTTTCTTTTTATTTCATTGTTATTACATCACCTCTCCATTTCTTCCCCTATTTTGGTAGGTATTTTATACTTTCTAAAATATGTCTAGAAGAGAGTTTGGTGGGCCATTTGGCTCTGATAGATATTACACCAACATACAACCACAATATTCCCTTCTCTTTCGAGATGGGGTGAAAATTACACAAGCAACGTCCAAACCTCCCCTAGTTACACTTCAAACCCCATTAGCTATGTAAGGATGGAGGAGGTTGATCAACCGTTAGACATGCAATACGGTCAACCCAATGCAAACCACGTTGTTATCACAAATGGAACATGTTCTTACCATAGAGTCTTGTCAAGACCTCACATCACCATGCAATCAACATAAGATTATCTATTTAAACAAATAGCTAATCCTATTCGTCAGATAGATGAGTCTTTGGATAGAATGAAGGCTTCAGCCTCTAATATTTTGAATACCTATCCCAAGATTCTTACTTCTGAGGAAGACAAGAATTATAACATTGAACAATTCATGATAGGGTATCATGAGCCTGCTCAATCAAACCCTACGCCGTAGGCATCCCAACAAGGGACTCAATCCTCTCCCAACAATCTCTTTTCTACTTTAGTGGGGAGAATTAGAGAAATATAAAGTTCCCGAGTTCACAACTAACACATGTAGTAGGGCATAACACAGGGTATCCATTGAAAAAAATGATATATCCTTTCCAATGAAAAACCAACACAATATCATGTACAACAAGGTTATCCAGATCATTCAAATCCAGGTGATCTTATCACAAGGTTAGACACACTGGGATGGGTTCTAATCCTTCTCAATCTTATCCTACGCAAGGGCTTGCCGAAAGTGCGTTCTTGAATGCCACCATAGGCAATGTGACGTTCCTTAGTTTTATCCCCGCTAGTCCATATCCTCGAACTATCCCACCTTACATGCATATGTATTCAAAAAATCCTCTAGATGGACCCATATATCATTCTTGCTCCCTACATGCCATATCAAGGGACCCCATACATTCTTGTCAATGCTTATAGTGCAGCTTATCCAACTCCTCTTCCACCTCCTTATCAAGGATATTTAATGGAGGAATCTTACACAATGGGTACATACGCTGAGTACTTAAAGGAGCCTCTTGACTTCACCATACGTGGTGTCATGTTTCCACACCCATTTCTCGGATCTTCCAAAATTTAAGGGAGAAGGAGACTCAAATGCTCATATCAAGGCCTACGCTATTGCTATTAGGGAATTTCTTCCTTGGGATGTTGTAGTGGCTAAGATATTTCTAAAGACTCTCGAAGGAATCAAATTGGATTGGTATTACCATATTCCGGAAGCTTCAATACATTCCTTCAAACAACTCATTTATGAGTTCATCAAAGCATTTGACATGAACAAGTTGTTGCGTATAGGGATTAGGGAGTTCCTACATATTAGACAAGAGAAAAATGAATATACCGCTCATTTCATCCAGAGATGGTGTCAAGTTCTTTACTCCTCTACAAGTGCACCCAACATGGACTAGATGGAACTTTGTGATCTTTTCCTTCACTCACTCAATCGAGAGACTAAGGAAGAGGTCCAAAAGTTTCCTTTTTGTAGTTATGAGGAAGTTTTGGAAGGAGCGCTTGATTGACCAAGCCTCTATAGACAGTGGGCGTAAGACCTATGGTCCCAATGGGAAATTGGTATCCCCAAATCAAAATAATGCAAATTATCAAAACAATGGTGCAAAAAACCAAGGACCTAAAGGTGTGAATCACAATCATGGTGCTACTACGAATGGTGCTACTAATCAAGACAAGAACATTGGTTTTCCAAACAACGAAACACTAACAATAACAACAACTTGGGCAATCAAAGAAGCCCTAGGACTGTGTCTTCTATCAACACGGTCGATGTAAATCATCCACTTCAAAAAAATCAAACCCAAGGCCCAAACTAATATCAAAACTTTGGCCAAGGGGAAAAAAATCATACTTATAACAAACAATTTCAAAACTACAACCGAGGTTATAATCAACAACAACAAGATGCTTATTAAAGACCAAGAGATTACGAACCTAACCTATATTGTGGTTTCCATGGGGTTTGAGGTCATGAAGATAGGACTTGCCATGATTACAACAAGTTTCTACAAAGACTTCCTGAAAACCAAAGGCAACTCTTTATAGACATGTTCCTAGAAAATCCTGAAGCAAACTCACAATCTGACTATACAGGACCTGTAACTCCTCAAAATGTTAATGTGAGCATATTTCAAGATCCACTCCCTACACATCCTAAAAATTTCAAGGTGAATTCAAAAAAAAAAACAAAGGCATTCCTACATGAAACAATGACCACGAAGCTGAAACTTCCAATAACTCTCGAGTCGCTCCTAACCTTGGTTCAAACGGTAACAAAAAAATATTGGGATTAGTTGAGATAGAGGTTGAATGTTAAATTTTAGCAATAACCCAGATGAGGGAGTATGCTTCATAACCCCTACCCGATATTTCCTTCCCATAGGATGATGTTCCTACAATCACAAAACCAGCAGGACCCTATGATTTAATATCGAATTTGAACAAGACCTTTTCTCACATTTTGTTTCTAGATTTTCTTTGAAGAATTCACTTGCGCATCGTTCTGCATTGCTTCTTGCACTAGGTATTGGTCATCTAGTCCATGTTACGCCTCCTCCTAGCACTCAAATACATCATATTGAATTTGACATACATCCTCCAAGACAGCGACGATAGGGATATTGGGTTTGTTTTCGATATAGACAAGATGCCATCGACGTTGAAATTTCTTGAAGACATGATCCTCGCCTTATTTTTACAAGTCTGGGTTTAAAAAATTGTTAGGAAATATTATTGATAACATTATTATGTGTGTAAATAATAAAATACAATCTCATATTGAGTTGTATTTTATAGTTGTACGTGAGTTGTAGTACAACTTACTAGAGATATTCTAGGTGAGAGAATAAAGGGATAAGGAGTGATTCTAGGAGATAGACTAGAGAGAATTGAGGGATTGGTGTTGACACCATCTTTATAGGATTTTTATCTCTATATAATGTAATCACCACTCTATGTAATATATCCTGGATCAATACAGAGGAATAATATAATTGTTATTGTGTTCAAATCTGGTGCAGCTTTGTCAACAATTGCATGAAGAGAGCCATGATTGATGATGGGGCTGCTATAAATGTGGTTCCCTTCTCTTTCTTGTAGAAGTTGGGATATGGAGAGACAAATTTCTCCTCTACAAGAAACATGTTACAAGGGTATGACAACCTTAAAGTGACCTCGATTGGAACCATAGTTCTTCCAGTCACACGCCTGGTCCAAAAACCATCTTGATAGAGTTTTACATTATCGATAGGGAAACAAGTTATAACATGATCCTTAGGAGACCCTGGATTCATCGAATGAAGGCTATCCCCTCTACCATATTCCAGGAGATTAGATTCCTCCATTTGGGGAATGTCTTCATTGCTCAAGGGGATCACAAGCCCTTTGATATACACTTAGAAAAACTTAATAAGAAGAGAGGAGTCCATACAAAATATGAGCTTCCTACGAATCAATTGAATAAACCACCTCCAAAAAAAGAGTTAGTCCTGGTCACCTCGGATGTTCCAAAGGTTGAAGTCGTTGACCCAAAAAAATTTGAGGTGGCAAAAATAGATAAGGGTAAATCAATATCTGTGGAAACAATGTCCACTAAAACCACAACAGAATTATGAAACTCTTAGAGAGTGACGATTTGATCTTCCTCCCGTTTGAACCACAAGGAATGGGTAGTCTTCTCGGTTTAGCATCTCTTCCCTCCGATGACCTAGGTCAAGGTGTGAACATGATAGAATTAACAAATGAAGAAGGAAAATTTGAGATTGAAACGATGCCCATCAAAACCATCTCTAGGGGTTGTTCTATTCTAAACCCCGGTTTTAACCCATGTGCGTCTAAAACTAAGCTTGCCATATCCATGGGGCAAGGCCTCATCATTCAGCAAGAGTTACAAGTGAACACAATTCTCTACATAGGAGACAAGGCTGAGCAACATAGTCATGCTCACCCATACACCATGTCTCAAGAATGTGACAAAGAGGTGCATGAACACCTCTTTCAGACAAATGATTTTAATGATGGACATATACACTTCTGGGCAAGGGTTATAAGTTTAAACCTAGAATGGTAGGCCCTTGTCAAGAGAATGGAAATTTTGAAGATAATGGTTCTCCGATGTGTACTTTTAGGGGTGAAGAATTTGATATTCGTCAACTTTCTTCACCTTATACATCATGAAATATAGTTTCACTTGTATTACCATATGTACATTACTGCATCTGCATTGCATTTTCATCCACTGTCTGTTCATTTTGTAAAATTTATGATCAAGGGATTTATTCTTATGACAACTCCTAAAAACTTCTGAAAACATTGGCAAAACATTCAGATCATATCTCTTCAAATCTTCATAGTATCATCAATTATTTCGAATCATCTCATCAGTTCAAGCAAGATAAGACAAAGTTTTGACCGTGATCATACCAAGGCCTACATACTTGGTTTTGCTTATAGTTTCTTTCTAGGTTAGGTGTCTTTGCCTATAGTTTGTTCTAGAAGCTTCATGGTGTCACATCTATCCCATGAAAATCTCTTTGGAAATAAGAACATACTAAACATTTTGCCTAGATAAGTAAGTCAAATGCAAATCCATATAAATTTTTTTTTTACACATTTCTTTGCCCTACTAACCTTTGGTGTTGAGCCTGCATCTCTTACTAGTGATGTAGGGTTGGGAAAGGAGAGAAATGCCCTTACTCACCTACGCCTTGCCCATGGTGATGAGACCGTGCTTCCTACTGGTAGCATGGGGCAAGGTGTAGGGGGTCTCTTTGAAAAACTTGAAAGTTATAAGCAGTTCATTCAAATGCTTGTGAAATCATAAATAAAAACAAAGTGAGTTAGATGTCCAAAATTCTAAAAGAACATAAAACCTCAAAACAAGATTTTGTCAACCAAGTGGCCATCTATGGATCTAAGTCTAGATAAACTAGAAAGTAAATCACATTATAAACTATGAAGCAACTTTAGTAGAGTAAGGTTGTAGTGTCCCAATTTTTTCATGTCAAACCTCTGTCTTTCTCTCATCACTACCATTCAAAAAATTTCATAACTTGTGCCCTTTCTAACTCTCGGTGTTGAGCCCTCGCATCTTACTGGTTGCATGGAGTTAGGAGTGAGGTAAGAACATTTACTTATCATATCATTGTATCACCACATTTTAAAAAAATAATACGAAGTACCAAAAGCTGCTTAGAGAAACTAAAGTTCAACATCACAATGTGTTTGCATTATCATATATCAGCATTACAAAGCAAAAAAGATCATTTTGTTAGCATTCATATCCACTACATGCATTTTGAAAAGCATAGAAAATCAGAAATTCTAAACATCTAAGAGTACACACGTGAATCAAATCATCAATGTAAGCCAACTCTATGCAAGGAATAACCAAGCCAAAAAGAGATATCTGTACATATCATGGTGTGTCATAGTTTTTACAATTCCATCGCACACTAGGTGTGGTATAAACACTTGCAATAAGCATGAAATACCAAAAACATCATATATGCTTCACAAAATGGAGACTAAGAAATAAAGGCACTCTTCCTATCCACCTCTTTGAGGCCCCTTATGACCGCTCTAGTTATGAATTTCTTAGGAGTTCTTCTCAAAAGTATTAAAACAGCAAAGGGCCAAGCCTAATGCAAAATACCATCCCCAAATCCATTCCAATTCAACCATACTCAAAAGGAAAAACGGTCACCGTGGGCTCAGAGCTCAAAAATCACTAAGTCAGTATGCACAAATGAATTTGAAAATGATTTTTCTTAGATATATATATATATATATATATATATATGTTGTTATAATTTTGTTTTGAGTGTTTGTGTTCACAGGATTGGAGTGTTGGCGTAGGTATATTTCTATATCCCCACACAAATGATAAGTCCTCTTATCATTTTAATTTAGTGTTTATTTTTCAATGTTTTATCTATCTGCACTTGAGTCTTCTTTTTCTCTTATAGGTAGTGGGAGTTTGGATGGCGAGATTTCAACACATGGGCATGTCGGTTATAGATTTTAACTCCCATTTCAAGAATGCCATACTTGGACTCTACGTTTACGCCTCTTCATGGCTAAGATGCTTCTCCGAAAGCGAAAAATGTATGCACCCAAAATTTCACATGCTACACTTGTCAGAAAATGATCATCTAAGTCCTCGGTGATGATTCAAAATCCTCTCAAGAAGGTGTTTGAGCTCCAAAAACCCATTCACAGTATATATTTGTAGCTTAGATAGCCTTACTTAAATTTCCCATCCATTTTTCCATCTCCATGTTTCTTTATGTGCTTGTTTTAGCCTTCAATGCTAGGACTACTACCGTGCTCGGGAGGCGGTCCTAAAACCGCCACCTGCACGGGGGTGGTGGTCCTGCCCACTTTTTCCATAATCTTCATGTGTAAAATTACATGTGATAATTCACTTAAGTTTTCTTTTTGAACGCATCTATGAGCCGAATTTGCTAAAAATAGCTTCGTTTGCTTGGTTCTCCTTGCTCCTTCTATTTTTAAATAGATTTAATGAGTGGAACTACCTCTTCATTTCCTTATGCATGAAGTAACCTCCTATCCTCCATTCCTATATATTCCATGCTTGTATTCAAGCAAAAAGGCTAAGAATTTTGTGTATCTTGTATTGTTGTGCTGCCATAATCTTGCTAGGAATTGCAAAGCCAAGCTCATATCTCTTCTGCTATCTCTCTTCTACTTGCATTACTTCCAGATTACTTCCAAGCTTTCATTGCTCAAGCGCCATCCTCTTGTTGTTTTTCTTTTCATTTCCAATCCTTTGGACTCGCATGAACACTCAGAGAATGAAAGGAAAGAACTGAGGGGACAGATACTGATACTACTGGATTTTCCAAGGTTCTTGTTCTTCTACATTGGAGTTGATTATTTTTTTTATTTGTTTACCAAATTGTTAATTACAAATTATTAATTGTAATTGCATATCAAATAGAGTAGAGAAATCAATGTCCTTTCATTTGTAAGTAATTAGTTAATTTCCAAGAGGGTTTGAATCTTTCATAGCAACCCTCGGTGACAGATCCTCTTCTTCCCATCCCTGTGGATTTGAAGGAGAGAATATCTGTAGGATTTTTTCTACATATCATAGATCATTTGGAAAATCTCTTGTTTTAAGTTAGTTTAGATTCAATACACTTAGCACATGTGAATAACCACACCGGGTTATCTCACTTGTTTAGTTTTAGTGTAGAAGTAGATTTGATTATTTAGAATAGAAGTGAATTGTTGTTTGTGATTGTAATATTTTAGTTTTGTGATTTGTTTAGATTAGTTTCCTTTTAAGCAGTAACATAGATGGTTAATTTCATTCAGTTTACATGAGCACTTCAAACTAAATCAATACTTAGATCCATGTTAGAAAAACAAACCATAGGGAATTTACGCTACCTGTTCATAGCCTCTAAATCTCCCCTTTGTCAACTTAGTTGCTAGGAGATAACGATGCTCGAGATCTTAGTTCTTGATCCTTATATAGTTAGCCACACACATTCAAACAACGGTTTCTCGCATGACCTCTAGGAGTCGAGTGCGGTTGAAGGTCACGTGTTCATTTTCATCCATATAGACACTTTTATCCAAATTATTATTGATTCCCCCACTCTTCTTGATTCGAGATCCAAACTATTCCTCAAATTCCTCTCCATCTTCCAATGAGCCTCGATTCAAAATACTATTGATTCATCTAAATTGACACCTAAGTTATGATCCTCCCTTCCTTTGTAGGACCTCATTTATCATTCACCTTATTGGCATCTTCCTCCTTTGAAGATTCTTGCTGACTCCTAATTCTTCCAATGAATCATCTAATATGACTCCTAAGTCATGGTCCTCCCTTTCTTCATAGGACCTCTTTCATGAGTCACCTCAATGGATTCCTCCTCCTATAAAGATTCATGTGACTCAAATTTCTTCTAGACAATCTTCCAAGTTGACTCCTGCATTACAATCTGCAGACTTTAGACTCAATCCTACTAGTTTTTCGACACTATATCATCATATAGGTAAGTCCATTTCATCTTCTTCTACTCACAAGACATCTAGCTCCATGTCTACTTCATCTCCTGAGTCATCTTCCTCTATCAATCAGAATCCAATCCCTCTTTGGCCCTTGAGCCCTTTCAACCATGTCTTACCATATCCTTATCAATCTTCTAAATATTGATGTTTTCATCCACAACAAAAATTCACAAGAAACAATGTGCTAAGATATATTTTCGATGCACTATCTAATTCTTTTATGGACACAATAGGGTCAATCCTTCCCCTCGTCTACATCATCACACATCTTCTAAAACTTCCATGCATGTTGGACCCATTTCTTCTAGTCAACCTCCTATGGTCAAAGAACAAAAACCTCTACTAATTGATTTCTCTTAAAATGAAGGAACAATAAGACTACACAAATATATCCCTCTAGAGGATTACAAACAAGGATTCTTTCTAGAACTTGATATGCTCATGTATGGGGAGGAATAAGTTGATTCCTTTTATCGAATGTTGAGGAAGAGCCTAAGGTCATGGAACTTGATTCTTCTTCTATTATTCCATCTTCACCTTTCTCTGAGCATGATGAGATGACGGGGTCTAACATTGATCCATGTCCTATATTCTCATTACCCTATCCTTTTTATCTATCAAAATTTCTCATTCACAATATCACCTTGGGTCTACTCTTGATAGCCCATCCTCATCTTCTCTTGGGCCACATCTTAGTATCCCTCATCATCTATTAGTGAATCTACTCCATGTAGCCCTTTATCTTCCATTCTTGGACCATTTCCTAGTCATCCATAATCTTCGATTATCCTTGGGCCACCGCCTGGTATCCCTCCATATTCTATGTGAAGGTCTCCACTAAATAGCTCACCATCTCCTATGAGTGGGTCTCCTCTAAGTAGCCCTCCATCTTCTATTCAGTGGCTCGGAGCCGAGTAACCCCTCATCTCCTATGCTTGGGTCACCTCCTGGTAACCCATTATCTTCTATTCTTGGACCACGTCCTACTAGTCTACTATCTTCTATTTATGGGACACCTTTGGGTAGTCCTTCATCTTCTATCTATGGGACACCTCCTAGTAACCCATTATCTTCTATACTTGGGCCACGCCCTTGTATCCCCCTTTGTCTTCTATTTTTGGTTCATCTCTAGGTATCCCTTGTTCTTCCATCTTGGGGCCACATCCTAGTAGCCTTTCATCTTCTATTTGTGGATCACCTCTTGGTAGCCCATCCTCTTCAATTCTTGGATTGTA
Organism: Taxus wallichiana var. yunnanensis; assembly: GCA_018340775.1. NCBI lineage: Eukaryota > Viridiplantae > Streptophyta > Pinopsida > Cupressales > Taxaceae > Taxus > Taxus wallichiana. Next base: position 581,419,623 of record CM031239.1, on the reverse strand, counting down.
TCCTTTTCGTCCATCACATCATCCTTCTACCAATGACTAGGGAAATCCCACCATCATCCATGCCTTTCCTATCATCACTCATAAACGTCCACTTTCACCTCCCACTTCTCGGGATCAGACAGGTCACATAGTCACTTATAAGAAACTCAAATGAATTCTTCATCAAGCTCATGTCACACATTTTACAAGCTCCAAAGTTCCCAACAATTCCAATTATCATAAAGTTGCAAATCAGACGTGATGTAAGAATGCACACCAATGCAACAATCAAGTATGGTGTGAAGTACATAAACCTATGGATAGGGAACTCAAGCTCCTATATGTAAAATCCATGTTTCAAGATAAGTCACAATCATTTGTTGAATATGAGCTCACCATGATCATTGAGATAGGAGAGAATATGACCCTTGATAAGAAAACATGCTTAATCTCCCTTATCAAGGAAATTACAAACATTATTGTTGGATCCTATCACACAGAATGACTTTATTAGTCCCAACTCACCAAAAAATTTATTCAAAAATCAAAACAAATTTAAAAATACAAAAAAATGAGAAAACATTACAAAACAAACAAAAAAACAATATCGGTGGTACAAAGATCAAACAATGTAATTAGGTATTACATACACATGGATGTTCTTTCTTCCATTTCATTCCATTCCTCTACATACACATGGATGGATGCATGATTGGTAGTAGAGAAATATTGTGATTAGATTTAAATGCATCTCCGTCAGTTATGGATGCACTGGTGACAATGGAGAAATGTACGGATCTCCTTCCACCGTAGATTCACAAATCAACTTTGAAAATCAATCATTCATACACATTGGCTAGGGTGTCTCCACTTATTATCTATCAAATCTTCCCTTCAAGATGTAATAAATTTCCACGTGCATATAATGGATCTTGATGAGTGAACAAGATTAGTATGTTACCAAGTGTCTTTTTTTGGACCTTGTTCAAACTCTTTCTTTAGTCCATATCTTGTCTCACGATTTGGGCCTTAGGCTAATCACCTTTTCATCTCCAAACTTATAGCTACATTTTCCATATCCATACATAGCATCCATATTGTTCCTCTACTTCGTTCAGAACATCCGTATGTATAAGATATCCTTTTTACAGTGTTTAAGTGAAATTGTGCCTTGTTTCAATAAACAATCTTCTACTTCTTTCTATCATGTGTTTCTTGGCTAGCTTACGTTTGGGGCATCCTTGCTCCTTCTTAAAGACGTCATTGGTTTATGTTCATTATCATGATTGAACCTATCCATATTGGTCTTAATCCAGCCTCTATGCGTGAAGAGTTTGCCTTTAAATACTCCCACCTAACACTAGGAAATTTTTGCATCTTCACTTTCTTGTGCATATGCATGGCATTCTTCCCTTGTACATCTCATCTATCATTGGGGCCATCCATGCTTCTTTTTCTTCTTGTACATAGCTTCATAAAACTTTCAAAATCACAAAACATTCAAATATGTTAGAAAAATCAAAACATTTAAATATGTTTAAGAAAACTTCTAAATATCAAAAATCATCCTAAAAAACGTCGCTCTTTGGTACTTTCGCATGTTCATATGTGCAATTTTTGGATCATCTGGATCTACCTCCATTAAAAAATATGGTTTTCTTACTATGTCTATGCTTTGGGGCACAATGAGTTGCCTTGTTTTGTGTCATAGTGCATGATTGCTTTTTCATCGGACCTAAGTTTCCTCTATTTGTCCCCTTGCATGTATCCTTGCTCTAGGCACCATCTTCAACCCTTTTCATTGATTCACACGAGTCATAAGCTGAAGCTTTATAAAAAAATATTACAATATGTTTCTCTGTTAGGTTAGCTTGTTTAATTTCTAGTATCACATTACATTATGTATGTTACATAGAGTTAGGCATCTTTTACTTTCTCGTATTGCATTGCATTTTGTATGTTGCATGGAGTGGTGTTTTTAGCAATGGAAATTTTTGTATATGGATTTTCATGTCATACTACACTTTTGTTCATTCTTTTTTAATAAGGACCGATGATGAAGATCATTAGCAATATGATGAAAAATAAGTTGTTTACAAGGCACTGGATGGATGTTAGCTCATTCCCCCTTCCTCATCCTCATTTTATTCTATATTCCCTTTCTTCCCTTCATCTTCTATCTATTTCCTTCATATTTTCGATCGTCGATCTACCTCTTTCATCGTTCCATCAACACTCGAGGGGAATCCTTCATTTTATTAATTTTTATCCTACCCCTTCAAATTTTTTACTTGTTTATGTTTGTCTACTATCTTTGAAGTGACGTTACTTACGCCACCCCAAAGAGGGGAAAATATAGAAACCTAAAGTCTTATCACATCTAGCGTCTCTTATGATTCATTCGATTGACAACACTTCATTAATAGCTACTATTCTCTCCATTCTCGGATGCCCATTTACGATACCTTTATGGTCATATCCCTCCTATATTCAACCCATTTGGTTAATAACCCCCATTTTATTATCTAAACACTTCCTATTTCCCTCTGGATCACTTCTATAGGATTCTTAGGCTATCTATCAATCACATTTGGTTAATCAAACTCCCCTCAACTCTCAATGAGTCTCTAATCACTTGCTAATCAAGTTTAACTAGCCTAAACCTAGCTTAACTAGTCCAAAGCATGTTTACCACTCCTAATCATAAAGTGATTTTGGCTTACCTTTAGTCCCACATGCACCCAAAGTTCAAATTCTTCCAAAGAGAAAACTATAAATACAAGGCTAGGCCTTCCCATTCAAGACTTACAACTTTACACAACTTTATATCTAAAAAGCCTAAGAAAGCTAGGATCTCATTTGTATTAGCTTTAAGCTAATTAGACATTTGATCTAAAGCTTACCTTCCTCCATTGAAAGAGCTTCATAATCCTCCATTTCTTCATAGGTTAGTAATGAAATAGCTAAACTTGGCCTTGTAGCCATTTTAGTGAGATTCATTCACCTCTTTGAAGTAAACAACTAATCACCCCTTTGATTTCTAAGTTGATCTTCTTAGGTTCAATGCTTAATTAGTGATCTAAAGAGTAGAGAGTAGCATATGTATGTTATTTTAGAGTTAATCTAAGTTCATACAATGATATAAGTTCTCTTGCTTATCTCTTATCATGATGGTTTGGTGTATATTAGGCTCATACTTTTGAGGTAAACAACAAATCACCCACACCCATATCATTACCGCTATCAAGTACTTCACAAAATAGGTAAATTTAAAAGTTAGAGGATGTACCTCTAACCTATGTAATTAATGGGTAGATTTCAAACTTTATCATGAATCATCTCATTTTCCATTATGACATCCCTTCGCCATTGTCATGATACAATGGGAAATATTTCAAAATAAGAAATTTAAAACATCATGCCTATGCTTTCAAACCCATTTCAAATATTCTACTCCCTATTACCCTCAAGGTAATGGACAAGAAGAGGCTACAAATAAAACCCTTGTTCAATCATAGAGAAAATGGTTAGTAAAATAGGTCATAATTGACACCTCCAGATTCATCCCACCCTCTAGGCCTATCAAACCTCCATTCACACCCCTACTAGTGCTACTCCATATTCACTAGTCTATGGTACTGAGGCCATTATACCCTAGAAATTGAGCTTCCCTCCTTGAGAATATCTCTCTCGAGATTATCTAGACAAGGAAAAATACTATAGAGTTTCTCTCTGATAGAATTGGAGCTATTAGATGAGAAAAGAATGAGAGCCCTTAATCACTTAAAAGTTTATCAGAACTAAGTTTCATGAGGGTAAAAAAATGGATCATACCTCATCAATTTGAGGTAGGTGATATCGTTTTGAAAGAGAACTAGAGAAAAATTGTTAAAGATAGAGAAAAGAAGGGAAAATTTGAGGCTAACTGGTTGGGACCTTATGTGGTCACTAAGAAATATGGATCAAGGGCTTACAAAATGGCTCACTCAGATGGTGAGGAATTAAAGGAACCAATGAACGCAATGCATCTCAAACACTTATATGCTTAAATAATAGGTTCTTTAGAAAAGAAAGAAAAAGAAGAATTTTTTTTTCAAAAAATCAAAAAACACTAAAAAGAAAAAGTCATACAAGTACGAAAACCACACAATTGTGGCACATTTGGGCAAGTCCTTGGGTGAAAACCATTTTCTGTGCTTAAAGAGGATTCATTGTTTACAAGCACTCTCATAGCTGGACGAGTAATACTTGCTTTTCTCTAGGGCTAGTTTACTTAAGTCTAGGAATCCCCTCAAGCCTATCCATTGATGGCCTTGATCTGGCTTGTTCTACTCCTATCTATCACTGTGAAGGTTTGAATTTATACATTCCCATCTAACGCTGGGGCATCCACACTTCTTTAACTCACTTTGGAAAATTGCTTCACAAAAACACAAAACATTCAAAAATATTAGAAAAACCTAAACATGTAAAAAACCCTTTTAGGGATATAATCACAAAAACAATGTGAACAGTAGCCTTGAAAATTGTCTGTAGAATGGCACAAAAAACATTAGAAAATGAATCAAAATTGTCCTGCAAAAATAAGGTAGTGGTTTGATTACTTTTTGTTGTAGGTTTGTAGAGTTTTGATTGCAGTATATTTTCAAGTTGTATGATTTAAAATGGATTCATTTTCTTGACTTAGATTAAATATTATTTGATCTATTATGTGTTGCATTGAGTTCATTTTAAACTTTCATACTTGTAAAAATTGGTGTTTTTTCATCATTAGTTATATGTATTTATTAGGATTCATTCACTTACTTTGATTGAGTATCAATTTAATCTGTTGTTAAGTATGATTGAGTTCATTCTTATTTGCATATAGTTTTGTTGTTTTGTATGGGTATATTTGTTTAGTTTTGTTAATTTTTGCTTCTTTTTTTAATCCATGCACATTGTTCATTATCATCATCATAAACATCTATCATCTATAATCACATCTAACAACGTCATCTATACATCATATATATCAAATAAAGCGTTAAAGTTTTACATCAAGCATGTATGATAAAAGTAATAATCATATCTTGTATCATCATCGATGGGGCAAGAGGATTTACGCATGATCACAAATCTATCCCCCACACCAATATCCATGATAAAAATGTGGTTTACATCGTATATTATCCCACCCAAAAGATAAATATCATCTACTACTAACTCATACATGATAACATGATAAAGTAAATGAGTAAAAATATTATCAAAACGTATGATGTTATACATCATCAACATCCATCATGATATAATCATCATCCATAGTGATAATCATTTTTGCTAATCATTTTTATATAACAACTTATCCTTTTGAAAATGACATGAATCTAATCTACCTACCGTGATAATTATTTTTAGCTCATTTTTCACTACAGCTTGGGCATTACTTGCCACCTAGCACCCTTTTCTTCTCATTAGGGCATCTTTTTGTTGCCTAATGCCCATTTCATTGCCCTGGGAATTTTCATGTGATTTTAGGTAATATTACATTTTCTAAATTCTTCCGAGGATCAAAAATTCTAAAAATTTCAAAAAGCTAAAAATCTAAAAATTATAAAAATCATAATCTTCCTAAAAAATGTAAAATTTTCAAAAAATCCAAAAAATCGTTAAAAATCACAAAAGTGGTAAAATACGATACGCAACTAAAATTTGTGTCTCATCCATGGTATTCTCATCATATTTGGCTGAAGTTTTCACTTGTTTCTGTCACATGACTCATAGATCATCTAGATCTACCACCCATCAATAAAGCTAGCTTGCTTGCTTCGTCTATACTATTTTGGCACATAAAAACTGCCTAGTACTATTTCGTTGTGCATAATACTTTATCATTGGACATTGTTTCCTTCATCAAAATCCCTCACATATATCATTTCTTGGGAATCACTTTTTACCCTTGTCATTTGTCACAAAAATTTGGGAACTGAAGCTCGATAACAAAACATTTGTGCAACTTTCTTAAATGTTGTTGGTTTGAGTATGTGTGTGTACTTGTTTCCCTATTAGGTCAGCTTGTTTACTTCTCATATTACATTGCATTTTGTATGTTGCATGGAGTTGGTGGTTTAGCAATGGACATCATTCATGTTATGGATTTTTGTGTCATTTTACACCCTTTTCGTATGCTTACATTTTTAATAAGGACCAATGATGAAGATTTATAGCAATGTGATGACATGTTATTATTTACTATAAGCATTGGTTCACTGATAGCTCAGTATTTCTTTTTTTATCATTATTCTCCTCTATCCAATCCCTTTCCCATCCCCTTTCTTCTCTTCACACTATTCTTTCTTCTGTCATCTTTTCGATTGTCCATCGAGTTCTTTCATCACCCCATCGACACTTGAGGGGGCATCCGTCCAGTCTACTAATTTTTCTTCTACCCCTTCAAAATTTTAGTTGTTTATGATTGTCTACTTTCTTTGAAGTGATGTTACTTATGCCACCTCAAAGAGGGGCAAATGTAGAGACATGTAATTTAATCTATGCAAATTTATTATTAAAATTGTATTAATATTCCCAATACCGCTAATTGACCACACTATGCTAGTTAATTACCCTTTATAACCCCTTATAAAACCCCTAATCATGTTAACACCCTTCTAAATAGATTATATAAGTCATTATCCCATTAATTACCCTATTTTGAGGATAATTATACCTTTTTTGACTTTCTAAAAGAGACTTAGCTTTCCAAATGTCAATTTCACCTTTCTAATTTGAGTTTCACTTGAGTTTGGCCTTTTTGGACTTTAGTCCCACATGAGTCCAAAACATCCCTTTCCTCTTCCTAGGATTAGAAACCTATAAATACAAGCATACCCCTCCCCCTTTTTGCTAAGAACACTCCATTTTTAGACTAGCTTATGCCATCTTTAGATTTAGTAGTTTTCATTGTTATTTGAGCTATCTTTGCTTTAACCATTTGCATTTCTAAACATCAAGCTTGAGTAAATGGGATGAACCATTGGAATTAAATGACATTAATGGTGAGATCTCACTCTCAAACCCTTGATTATTAAAAAACCACAAACTAGTTGCTAGATTGATCTTCTTAGGTTAAATATTTGATTAGCTTTCATGAAGTAGAGAAATATCTAGATATCTTTAGGGTTTGAATGCTTATTTCAAGTTTATATATGCATGCAAATAGATAGTTTCTTATTTAGATCTAATATTATGGTTCATTGTTGAAGTTTGGAAATATTTGAATCTTTCTTGAGTGTTCTTAGATTCATTCCATAGGTATACCAACTTACACATGAATACAGATTGCTTTCGGGTCTTCTTCTAGCCATATATATGACTTCTTGCGCTATAAGCCTACTAAATCTCGATCACGTCAATCGGGCGGATCCTGTTCTACCTCCATCACCTTGTGTCATCCCTACTTCATCTGACATCATCATGCCTATCCAACCTCTTGACATTCTCATCCCTCATATATCAGATCCTCCCATCCAATCCCAACCATCCTACCATGTTCCTATGTCTCCCTAACCAATCCAATCTTCACCACCTGATATCTTCAGATAACCCTTTCCCAATCCATCACCAACAAATTTGTCTTCACCTTCTACACCATATCAATTCAACCCATTTTCAATCAACACCATACACCAAACACCTCCCTCCACATCTATTTTATCTACCTCATCATCTACTCCCATCCTAGATATTGTGCCTATGCCTCCTTCAAGGGATATCCTCACATCAACCATACCCACAATCACATTACCTACCACCTTAACCTCCACCGCTTCTCTTTCATCTACATCTAGTCCTACTCTTACCACATCCACATTAGCGGTATTTTACCTTGCCTCCTTATCCACACTTATTATACCTCACCCATTATCCACACCTATCCCAAGCACACCCATCACTACACTTATATCATCCAAAAATCCACCCATGTATACCTTGACATCATTATCACATATTTCTTTACCAATGCCCACATCATCCATTTCATTCCCTCTTCCTCCTCAGTATGTACCATTCCCACATCTACATCCCCCATCACATCTTCTCAATCCACATCCACATCCACAATGCCTCTTGAAACACCTAAGACAAACACAAAAGGTATTCATACCTCTTCTATAAATCCCCTCATTTCTACATCATCTCCCTCTCACATAGATCTAATCAATCACATCATCCAAACACCCCTTTCTATTTCTATATCCACACCTCCTCTTGTCATTGATTCCACACCTATACCTACTCTATCTACCTCATTAGATTCTCCCCCATCCACATCTATTCCACCTTTTCCCATCGTACCATCCTTAGAATCCATATCGGTTCCTCTTTCCATACTCTTTCCTACACCGAACCTATTGACCATCATGACCACATCTCCATTATCCCCCTCTTCTTCCACACCACCTTCATCATTCGAAGAATATTGGAGAGAACTTCAACTTGTAGCAACTATAGGTAACCCTCCCATCTCATCCACACAATCAGATATCTTCACATCGAGCCAATCCCCATCTTCCTTAGACCAAATCATGCAAAAATTACTTCCCCCATTAGCCACAACACCACCTTTAAATTTGCCAGTTGAAATCATTTTCATCCTTGCCAAGGGTACTCCTCAAAATCCAATCCAAAAACCTTAGCACCCTTCCACAATGATCTCTTGTGCATCCCCATAGAAAGATTGACATTCCTCCAACCAATACCAAATCTACATCCTCCATCTTGGGGCCACATCCATCCAGGATTTTTTTATTGGTGAATATTCATAATTTGGCGAATATTCCATTTTAGGAAAATTTGAAAAGGAAAATTTTTCGAGCAGTCACCGCCTCTTACTTGTTTGCCTAAAATTTACAATATATTTTTTTAGGGGTCGGCTTCACCATCCCCTTGAAAAAATATCCTATATAAACCTAGATGATTCGTTGAGTACTATAATACTAAATTACTACTAGCTTACTGAGGTACCCAGAGATATCAAGTATCATGAATCGGGTAGGGAAGGTTGTTGATGCATGACAGGAGGTTGTTGAAACACGATAAGAAGTTGTTGACACATGATAGGAGGTTATTAATATGCAACAATCTTATTTTGTTGATGCACAACATGAGGCTATAGGCGCATGACGGGAGATTTGCATTTTGTATTCATGTGATGGTAAATTTTTTGTCGTGTGACAATGAAGGTTGATATCGTGTGACAACAACCTTGTTATCGCATGTCTTGAAAATCAGTGAAAATTTTACACACAAACCCCAAAAAATACTTGTTTCACAAAAGTGGTTTTGGGGATATTTACCTGGATTTTCCACCTTTGATTTCCCAGAGGTATCTTAAAATTAACCCCGTATCCATCCATCCTAGGACCACCTCCTTCATCATGATCAATCAACCAATCCAAATCCAAACAATTTGATTCCCTCCTAGGACCAGCTCCTTCATCAAGAACACCTCCACCTCCACCTACCAATCAATCCAATCCTAAATCATCCATCTGTTCTTCTTCCGAGCATCGATCGCAACCAAATCTTCAAGATCTAGAAACAATCCACATTCATCCTTAACATCCACATCATCTAACAAGATCCCTCCTAACACATATATCGAATCATATGCGAAGTCCTCTAACATTTACTTCAAACTTCTACCATCATGCTTCTACCCATCAGGGCCTTCAACCCAAACTATCTAAAACCCTTGTGGTTTAATTCACATTGCATCTACACCTATCACCGAACACCAAGTCATTACATCGAACATTGTAAGGCCCTTCAGACCATCATCCATAACCTTATTGAGAGGGATGACCTTCTTGAGGCTTCTTCCTCTTCTTCTACCATTTCATCCATGACCAATCCAATCCCTGTTTCTACATCCCCATCCATCCAAATTACCCAGCCTCCTCATCTTTCCACATCATCTTCTATTATCCCTCCTCCACACATCATTCCTCCTGATGAGGGTCCTCCCTTATTCATTGATTTTGTTTGCCTTGCTACACCATCCATCTGACATCCATTTCATCCCTTCTGAAATCCATTATCTTATCCCTATCCCTCTTGTTGGGGAGCATCCCCCTTTCTAATTGATCCCTTCACGTTTTCTTCCTAATCCATACATCTTATCTCCATGGTTATTTTGATGTTAGGGGGAATTATTTATAGTATCAATCCACTCGTGGATTAGTTTCTCTCCATATTTGACATCATCTCATCTCATTCAGACTATCTTCATCTGATCTTATCCATCTTATCTTTCTATTATCTTCTCCTCTTGTGACCACCTATATCACCATATATGTGCTTCCCTTAGGAGAACCATGGATTTACCTAAAGACCACCATTATGGCCATATTCGTGCCTATCCTAAAGGCACCATATCCTTACTCTAAGTCCACTTTTTGGCCATTATTCTTGCCTCCTCATTTTGAGGTGTTGCACATATTTTATAATCTTTATCCAATTCATCTCATCCTATCTAAACTTATCTTCTCCATACTTGTCCCTCTCTTGGGGACCATTTACTCTCATCCTAAGTCCACTTTTATGGCCATATTTGTGCTCCCCTTGGGGCATCATACTTTCATTTTAAGTAACCATATCTTCATCTCATTAGGGACACATATCTTTACTTTCTTAAGTGCATATTTTTTGTCCATCTTTTAATCCTTTATAATCTATTGTCCTATCCTAATGTGACTTTAATGTCGGTGAATTCATCATCGAATGTCACAATGCTATAAATTATCCAACGTGGAAATTTTTCCCCAACTAGATTGGACCATACATCATTACACATAAGTATGGGTTGGGAGCCTATCGATTGGCCTCCCTTGACGATAAACCAAAAGTGGAACCACTTAACGCATTGCACTTGTGACCATTCTACTATTAGCATGTCTACCAATGCTTTTAGTCATATCTTTAGATCATTCCTCCATCTTATCTCCTTCCATCTCTCATTGTAATGATTTGGAATTATGTTTTCTTCTATCACTTCCTAGATTTGACCTTAAATATGGGCACCATGGCTCCACCCATAGCATATTTCCTTATGGATAGGTTCTCCTTCTTGGTGATAACTCCTTGATCATTACATCAATCACCCTCTTCTTTACCTAATGGAACCATGTAAAGCATCCGGTGGTGTATCTTGTACATTCATTATCCCCTCTTAAGTGGTCTACTTAGTCACAACTCTCCCCATGCAAAAATCAACATTCATGAATTCTCAAATCAAAATAAAAATTATTAAAAATAGGCTAATCCCTCGAAGGACAAGTATTCATGAAAAAAGAGAAGAAAAAGAGAGAAAAGCATGCAAATAAAAGTCAAAATCAAATAAAAATAAATAGACCGATCCCTAGAAGGATGACTATACAATATTCTTTCCATCTATATTATGTATAAAGTAGACCATACCCTCAAAGGATGTCTACTCTTTTATGGCATTTGAAGGCTTCCCGCATTGATCAACTTTCTTCTAGCAGACTTCCCGCATTGATCAGTTTTCTCTTTCCCCTTCCCAGAGTTGGGGCATAGTTTTAGGGAACACCACTTTTGGAGAACCCTCTTCCCTTGTACAAGTACATCTCAAACCCCTTTGTCATGTTGACATTAGGTTTATGAGTTCATTTCATCCATTACTTCCTTATGATCTTTTGTATAACTAATTATCATTGGTTACATACTAGCATTTTCTTTGGTCACATATGCCTTAAGTTACCTGGATCCTCTTCTTTTTACCTCCAATGTGACATAGTGTTGTTCTTACCCATAGGTCACCACCATTGCGTTACGTTTTATCCTTAATCCTATCACATCTATCTTTCATCCCTATTTTTTTGTTGCAACACATACCTTTCTTTATCTCAATCACCTATGTGTTATCTATCCATCTTAAAAACATTTACTCTTACTTATATTCATCATTAATCACATCCATTCTCAAATTTTTTTCATTACATTTTATCCATACACATTCTAATCACCATGATCAAATTCAAACGCAAAACATATAGTCCTAATCCTCATTAATACATCACACATTTACATCATCATTTTATCCATACACATGCACATCCAAAATAACCATCTAATCATAAATTTATTTCATTATCTTCATTAAATATAAAATAAATATATACTCCATTACATCATCATCACATCATAACATCTAATCTAAAATCCATCATCACAACATCTAATCTAAAACCATCATTATCACATCAAATTAAATTCATCACATCACATAATAAACACATAATGATCCATGAAAAAATCATATATCATATATATATGTATATATCAAAATGTGTATCAATACATCATAGTCATCCTCTAAGGGCCCTCTTTCAAAGAAAATATGTTATCAAAATATGTAAACTATACATCTAAAATCTTCAAGTTCTCTCCTCCAAGGGCAGGTATAACACTTTATCCATGTGCATCACCACCACCCTCGTGGCCTCCATCCACTTGTTATCATTGTTTCATACTCATCATGCTCCTAGATGGCTCCGCTCCTCCTATCACTATCTTATGTAGGTGATCCCAAAGAGCGTAAAATCTTGGAATATTCTCGAACAAGATACCCTCATAATATCTAGCCTCTACGGATAGTGCTCTATATCTGTCCATGGAAATCATGATGGGAGGTGCTACCTATCCCGACCCCTATGGAGCTTCATGAGGACCACTAACCAACTTTGTCTTCAAAATAGTAGACAAATCACCAAAATGAGCTCTATAGGGCTCCCTTTATATGTGGTAGCAGTCTCTATCCTGAATAGCTCAGTCCCTCTTTTGAGTGACCACATCCTACTATTGTAGAGCCATATCTCACTCTACGTGCACTTGATCCCTCTCCACCATCATCTGATCTAGCTTGGCATGTAAGCATTCCACCTCTGCAAGCTCTCTAGCACCTCCATCTCTATCTCCTCTAGGAGCTAGCTCAATACCCATCTCCTCTACCTCCTCATCTCCTCCCTCTACAACCACCCGAGTACCCAACTCCCATAATTACATCATCATCCTCATCCCATGATACAACCTCCTCCTCCATTGGATGTATCATAATAGGAATCACCAACTCCTATCTAACTCCTCCCTTTGGTACAAAATAGGATCCCATGCACCATTTGGATGACTCCAAAATGTCATTGTACTTGATCAAACTTAACAACCTTGATCATCTCCCCTACACCCACCTTAGTCATATCATGTTGGCCAACTCTGCATCTATCCCTAACCATGCAAGGAAATATTGATACATCCACCACCTAATCTGATTGACATCCAACTCCGTAAGCCAATCCACATACCAATCCATCCTCCTCTCACTCCTATCACCAAAGACCTAATTGGCCCCGCACATAAAAATCCCACCTCTAATCAATATAGTCACCGGTGACTCGTGGAAGCCTCGATGGCTGAATCATTGCTATGTGCTCATACGCCTAATAGTGAAATAATAAACCAATGCCTGATCCCCGATCTTTGCCTCCCTATACATGGAAAACTCATGGTAAACCTAAGCTAACAGAGCACTCCCAAATGAAAACAATGTTTGATGATCAACAATATATGCCACTACACCAACTAGTTCCCATGAAAACTAAGATCCACCGAGTCTTATAATGCATAACATGACACATCCACCATCACCACATAGGTCAATCAATCGAATGCCACTCCAGACCTCATACCTCAACTCATATGAGAAATCCCATGAAGAAAATTTGATGTGGGGCACATAGGCTCGAATAACCACATAAACATTTCCAATCTATTGTCACTAGTAATAGGAACTATCTACTCCCCCTATATTGACAACTTTGAGAATCGATACACATCCTCCAGGGTGACTTTCATCTCCCATGTCCTAAACCAAAATGTACAAGTCTGCTGATCCCATCTCTTAACTAAATAAATCATAATCCCCACATCCCGTGGGATCCTATAATAATGTTTGAAGCCACCTAACCCCATTGTGACCAAGTGATCCCACTCGGCATCTATCACATCTCCTATGATCTTCTCATATAAAGCGGACACACTGATCTCTTAAATAAATGATCTCCCTTGCCTATAATTATAAATAAAACATGCATACATTAGATCATTGATCCAAAGCCATTCAAAATCCATCCAAAATCTAAATAAACACTAACTTATCCAAGCCAAACTCGATCGATGCCGACTGGTCGAGTTGACATGCCTTATGGATAGATGACATCGACCCATTTGGGTCGTCACCAACCACCCTGCAGCGTCATCAAATTTTTATAATATATATATATATATATATATATATATATATATATATATATATATATATATATATAAACCTAAAGTTAACTTAAAAATCATAGCGGGTTTTGTTACTCACCATCCTCCGCACCCTCTGGCATTTCCTCGCTACTCCTGCGGCCTCCATTTTATACTTTTCTCTTTAATTGCTCTTCTCTCTCTTGTCAAGTTTGCATTTGAAAATCAGCTTCGCCAACCAAACCTTGGAATTATATAGCCCCGACGTTTAGTCATCATTGACCCCCTTGGGTCACCATCAATTATCCTCGGTTGTCGCCGACTAGCCTTTGCAATAATTATTTTTGTATTTCCCTCATATCCCTTCTTTTGGGCATTATATTTTATCTTAAAGTCCACATTCATGGCCATATCTCTTTCCCACTGGGAATTTTTATGCATTCAAAGTCCCACCGGGTCATATTGATTTCCCTCCGGCATTCTCATAAAAAATTCCACCGTTGTGGCCATATTTATATATTTTTCTCCGGGCATGTTTATACTCTCAAAGTCCACTTTTGTGGCCATAATTACTTTTCTTTTGGGCATTTTAATTAACAATCCCATATAATTTATGCACAAAGTCCACCTTGTGGCCATTTTTATTCCCCCCTTGGGGCATTTTCCTTTTTCATTTCCCTATTTTCCATTGTGGCCATAAGCTGCTTCTTTTGGGGCACCATTATTTTTCATCAAATTCCACCTTTGTGGCCATATTTGTGCATCTTTTATAGCACCATATACCTTTTCAAATTCCATTGTTATGGCCATAATTTTTCCCTCTTGGGGCATATTATTTCACTAATTTTTCACTTCACCTTCTTGGTCATTTTTCGTGCCCCTGTGCTAGGACACCATAATTTTTCATCCTCATCCATTGTGGATGCATATCTTTTCTCTCAATTCCTCATGTAAGAAGGATTTTACATACCTTTTGCATTTATTTGTGCATATTTATATGAATTTCCTATGACCCGTTGGTTATCCCACTTGCATCCATACTTTGTAGTGATCTTTAGTCACTCACCTGGTCCATATAACATTGTATCCCTTCTCCGTTGAGACCAAAATTGTCCTCTACTGATGTGATATTAGAGTCACTACCATATTTTTATTGTTATTGCGATCCATTTTTACTTGGTGCATCTTGCTTTGGTAATCCTTTTACCCATTTTGCTTCACCCACCCACCCTTTATCATCTACTTTTTTTCAAACGCATCATCAATCCCCCATTTTAGGGGAGATTATCATCTACCTTTTGTCAATTCTCATCAAATCTCATTCAGATCTTTGCATTCAGATTTTAATAAAATTATTATATTTTATTGAATCATTTTGGTGAACCCATAGCTTAGAAATTTTTTCCCTAGGATCCACTAAAACCCTAATGGCTAAGGATAGTTCTTCTCCTTCTCATCTAATCATGCCTCATGTGAGTATCAACACTATCTTTGACAAATCAACCATAGCTAAGCTTACCACTTTATATCATGGCATTACTCTCTGGATGATACTTAATAATAACTCTTAGATAACGAATGTAATGTGCCTACTAGTTTTGATAATTTGACTATTAACATCATTTCGATCTAGATAGCTTTTCTATTTGTTGGCCTTGTTATACAATTAGCCGCACCCTTCCTTCTAAAATTTCTAATGAAAAATTAGATGATGCTATTATTAGTTTCATGCTTAGTCTTGATGATACTACCTTATCTAACAAATAAGAAGATAATAAACATGTGCACGATGCTTCTCACACTAGTTAGGATGATTCTCTAGCTCCATCTCATACTGCTATTTCTACAAATATTTCTCAAGATGTGTCACATACTAGTTCTCCTACTCCATTTTATGTTGATGATATGCTTCATGAAATCCTTACACATGAATCTTTATTTGATTTTAATGAGAATTTTTATAGTCATAATTCTACTTATTTACATACTATTGAGTGTGATTCCCCATCTCCACCATCATCTTCTTCTAATACTATCACTAATAGCATACATGATCCATCTTCTTCTCTCACCTCATCTCCTCCTATCACCTCATCTCCTTCTCTCACTTCATCTCCTATGGATGTTTTTGATGCTAGTACTATTTCTTCCATGAATTTTCCATGTTCTTGAAGCCTATTAATTCTTCAAGACTCATCTCTAGTGTGCCCTAGCATCACAACCTTTATGTCTCCTCTTTATATTCCTATGATCACTCATAATGGAAAAATTCAATCATTCAATATGCTATTTTTATACTCTCATATTCCTTACTATCACTCATCCATGTTGTTGGTCACTTGCAATCTCAAGTCTAATCACTCACATTAGAAAGTAAGGCCTATTGTGCTTCTATAGATCATAATGCTTTGGATGGAAACCTATTCCTAAAAAGATTCACAACTCATCTTTTCCTAAGGATTTCATCATGCCCACATTTGCATGCTTTGATGGTACTAGAAACCCATATTTGCATCGCAAACACTACCGTATGGCCATGGCTTCATATTCTAATGATCGAATGTTGCTCAAATATTTTTTCCATAATATTACATATGATGCTTTGCAATGGTACACGTATCTACCATTCGGATCCATTAGTACTATTAAAAGATGGAATATGCTTTTATTCACTACTTTATACTCAACAAAACCCTCGAGTCACATATGATCATCTACCTAGCTTACATCAGGGAAAAACAAAACCTATCATTGATTACATTTTATGATTTAATGCTTGCATGCACCAACTAGTATTCCATCCTATTGACTTAGAGAATAAATTCATCTTCTCGTCGAGGTTTAATTCCCACTTTAAAACAATGATTTCATTATTCCACATGTGCTTCATTCACGCTCCTATTTTACAAGGTCATTGATCTAGAACAAGATCTCATTGTTGCATGCATTATAGATCCTCTTTCTATCATTGCTACCACTACATCATCTAGTTCCTCTCCACTTCCATCTATTGAGCATCCTCCATGGTCTCCATCACCCCCACCTTGCAAACAAGTTCACTCTTCTCCACAAAAAAATGTCATATGCCTCCTCCACCATGTCGATTACACCTAAGGCACCTCCACCCACTCCATGGGAACCGTTGCACTTTTCTCGTGGTGCTAGACCTCATGATGTGCTATGTACTTTACTTGATAGGCGCATGATTCACCAACCATAAAATTAGCATCACCCCTCATCATTTGTAACGACAATGTGATAGACCATACTGTAACTATCATCGTATCACTTGTCATCGTGATAATGATTTTTATGCTCTTCATGATCACTTGCAACAATTAGAAGATAAGGGTGTCATTTCCTTTGGTTCTCACTCACATGAGAAGTCTATATCTCCACCCCCATGTAGGCATGTTGTTCCTTTGGTTTCTCTATCTACTTTGTCTGATTCTAAAGTTCTTATTCATCCACCACCATAGTTTGTTGATCATGCGCGGGCTCCACCTCATCCATCCACTGTTACACCATCTCATCCACTGCATCATGCTACCACTACACATTGGATTCCATAGCATTCAAGTATCTCCAATTCCAACCACTCCATCACCCATCACCAACACCATTCCACATAACACTTAGTTTGGCTCCTACACTCATGTTGCTTTCACTCCACATGACTCTACCGCTCCACACAAAGGCTTGGTATTTGGTAGGTGATTTCTATCACCTTTTCCCATGATAATTTACTCATGTTCTTATAGTTATTACATGACTATTGAGGGATCTATTACAATAAGAACCTCTCTTCACTCTTATGCTACACGCTTTATCGATATATCTATCTAGCATACACTATCGAATCACTTCCCGATGACGCACTATTGATTTATGGTTTATCATTGAATACTAAGGGGTATTCTATAAATGAACCTTTTCATCTATACACTAGTGGGAATCACTTTTCTTCCACACCCCATCTTCATCATACTAACACACGCTTCACTACACTATTATGACTATCTCATGCACATTATTCATCACAACTTTATTCATATATACAATCCACTTTTATTTTTTTCATTCACATCACATACATGTTACATCATCATCATATTATTCAATATCAACAACTACCCATTACAAATCAATTCCAAAAACAAAACTCAACACATCACGCATCATAAATCATAATAATAATCAATACATCATCACACCAATAACAATCAAAATACAACAATCCTACGCCAATAGGTCCATGAATATATATATCGTTCACAACCATAAATGAGGGGAAACTCCCCTACATCGCTACATCGGTGCATATAAAAATCTTCATCATTATCAATATCTCGACAGTGTGTGAGAGCTCTAGAACTAGAAGCTTCACCGCTAACTCTACGTCGTTGATCATGGCCCCTATATCTCTCTACTTGCCTACACAATAGAGTAAGCTTGATCAACCGCTCTACAAAACAACCTTGTAACTCAATGAACCAATCAAATAAATCTTGTGCTAGGGACTGCCACACACTACCTCCCTAACTTACCATGTCCCCTCACATGCCTCATCTCTCTCTCTCTCACTAACATTAAACACGCGTTGATGCTATCACCACTGGATCGAACAAATGGGCATGCTCGCTTGCAATATCATCTACACACTCTAGCATACCTCCACCCATGAGTACATCGGTGGACACATTTTGTATTCTTGTGTAGATGGATGTGTCCAAAATCATTGACCTATGCACATCACCTACATCCATAGAACAACATAATTAAACAAACTATGACAATTAAACAAGCACACAACAAATAATCAAACATCACTATATAAATACTCATGTTCGAGATCACCTCTGCTACACTATTAGAGGGATGTGCTTGCCCTTTTTATCCCTCCTTTTAGTGGTATTTATGCCACATCTGAAAAAACCAAAAATAAAATCACCCACCGATATGCCTCCCACCATGCATGATTTTCCTTTATACACCCTATATCGTCCACATTTATCGGCTCTATCACCACATCTACCTCATTTAGCTATGGAGGCACTAGTTTCTCTCTTGTGGGCCTAGGTCTAGCCCCACCCTCTTCATTGACCTAATGGCTCTCACCCATACGTATGTCTCTAAGGGCACATCCTAGGCCATACCAAACTATCGGAAACACGCTCAACATGAAATAACTCGACTACCCCTAGAAACCAATCCTCTAACCACATAGTACACTGTACACATCGTAGCTCTACTGCATCCTCTGGCCATCCTCCATAGTCTCATTATGGCCTCAATTTCATGACCTTTGGATCCATCCAATCTATCATCTCTTTATAGGTATATGTATCCATCTTTCGGCCATGAACACCTACCCATCTCCCAAAAAACATATCTGGCCTTACCCATTCTCCTCGTGGTCCACCAACTAGACTCGAGTATCGTAATATGCTCATAAACCCATACATGCAATAATTTGGTCACTCGATGCCACCCCCATACTCTTTCTGTGTAAATCTATATCGATCCTCATGTGCATGGTGGGCCAATACACACCATGCCTAGGAATACCTCATGCTCGCTCTATCCAAATAAATATGTCACACATATTATATAAGATGCCCACACCACCACCCTCTCTTGTAATCAAAAATAAATCACCATGGAAAAACTTTTCCTCAATCATGGAACCCCTGATCTCATAATAGCATCTAGGATAATATGGGCCTTTGTATGAACTCGAGTCCTTGTAAAATACTTTGCTTGCGGCCATCATCTACCTCTACATATCAATCAAAACCATAACTTGTACCCTCTCACCACCAATAATAAATCATAGTATGTGATACACATCCACTAGTGTAACTATCATCTCCCTTATAGGTAACAAAAAGGTGCAAGTATTCACACACCACCTCTCACACAAAGTGTGAGCATCTATATATTATGGGGCACATATCCCATCCTCGTTATATGTCACAAAGCTAGAATGGTCTAGAATATACCACTCATCATATGATAACCCCAACCCTAACAATGTACTCAAATGACAGCCACCATGAAACTCTCTCGAATGGATGTCCTTTGTACACCACAAATTAAAAACAAACAAGACATTAGAACATCATATATATATATATATATATATATATATATATATACAAATACACCTACACAACATAAACACACATTCACTTTCACATCTACATCACTCTGCTCTCAACCTAAGCTTTCTGGGACTCTAACACCCAGAAGCAGGTATGTGGCATCCAAGAGCAAGACAAAAGCACCCATGTCTAGGAGCTAGTGTCCCAAAGGTCATTAGCACCTTCACCTCTCTTATCTAGGCCCCAAATGCCAATAAATTCAAAAACAATTTTTTTGTGAAAATTCATCAACATCAACTAATATTGACACATTTTTTGAAAAACATTACACTTACTGGCTTTGATGTCATACACGCGACACTACAACCATCGCCGCCATCTCGAATTGACTCATTTGTGGTGCTCTTACTTGCAACATCTTCACACACCCGAGCTCATTATCACACTTACAAAAAAATCAAATGAATTACCTATTCACTTTTCATATTACTATTTATAGTAACTCTCCATTACCTACTTTACTATAGTCATTATTTGAGCTCATTCCCTTAACTAATATGTATCACATGGTTTCCATCATATCTTGAACATCCTTACCCTAATTTCTCTCCCATTTGGGACATTCTTTTAAAATTTTGCTTACCATTGCATCATACACATTTCACACATAATATTTCTCCTTGAAAGTGTTTCCATTCCATACACACATTTTTTTATCTTTATCACACATTCTTCATTACATCATCACACGCTTACTTTTGTCTCAATGATCATTCTCACCATCACTCCCCCTTTCACCAAAAGGGGGCATACAATTAGGGTCATCTTATAATCCCCTTATACTATTACATGATTAATATACACTTCTAACACATCATTATCAAACATTCTCTTATACATCATGTGACATTTCACATCACTTTCTAGTAATTCCCCTAATGACCTAACCTGGGGCAACAAGCATAAAATATCTCCATGATTAACCAATCAACAGATCAACACATACAAATCTCTACAACATCAAGCCACATCAATCAATCAACATGAACACAACACGTTTATCCTCCCAGATGACCTAACTTGGGAGTTACATCACCACTTTCCCAAATGACCTAACACAGGAAGTTATTCTAAACTATGTGATTGCTTCTAGATGACCTAACATGGAAGCCACCACATATACATTTCAGTGACACCCCTAGAGTGGGGATGATGAGACGTCATTTCCTTTCCTATACTACTCATATATGGGTTATCAAGATTAATAAAATATTATATCCAAATCAATAAAAATTTATCTTTTTCCATCTGCAACGGCTAGATGTTTTGAGGATGTAGTTAAAGTTGGAGATTAAAACTAGAACTCTCTCGCTACACTCTTCCTCTTGCGGCAGGATGCCAAAATATTCAATTTCTCACACACACACAATTGGGTTGGGAACTGATCACTCCCTACCCCATCCAATCTCCATCAATGAAAATCAAAATCTCTAATCATTCAACACCACAATCATCAATCTTATTTAGTGTTCCTCATAACAATCCCATGTCTCTCATTACGCCGCATAGATCAACACGTTGATCCATGGTTTTCCACGCTATATGTTCTCACTTGGCATGTAATTATACTACAATATTCACATACTTTAGCAACATGGGATTCTCTGGATTTACCAGGTATGTATCTCTATCTACTTTATGTTATCTATCTTTCACTCACCAATATAAAGTGGGGAAAAATGTAGTCATAAAATCACGTGCTTAATACTATTTACTATACCACCAAGTATGTTGTTTTATATATGGATCTTGCATAAGAAAATTATTCACTGATGACCCATCCCATAGTCCATCTACTTGTCTTGTTGATTTTTATTGCTTTTGTACTTTACACATGTCACTCATCCATACAGATTCGTCAAGTCATAGGGATTCTTTTTTCTAATATTCACTCATTTGTCATCACTTGTCTTTGGACACTAGTGCTTGCAACTCCTATCCATCCTAGCTGCCCCCATCCTCTTTATGTTTGATCTTATTTTTGACATTTGAAATTAGTCTTGTAAGTTTTTCCTCTCATATCCCGAGGTACTAGTCGGTATGTTAGGTCATTAGTGTTGAAATTAGAACAAGAGATCCCTATATAAACACAACATACATACCATTATATGGGAAGGCCTATTCTTATCAAGGGATAGTTATCTACATAGGTCAAGGGATTGCATTTGGGCTCATTTTTCTTCATACACACTACCTAGGAAGGGGAGTTCATTATATTCCATCCACACATTTGCATTTTATCAAGATACCGCCTGCTATCTTGGCATCATTGGCACGAGGGTGACCTAGGAGCACTATTGCACACACAAGCACATAGAACAAGACTGGGTAAGGAATTTAGTGCAACACTCGGTTGTAATTCCATCATTGTGGTGGATGAGGAAAATATGACCCCTCATTTTGCATTTTTATTTTTTTGGCTTTGTAGGATTTTTCAAGGGGATATTTGTGTGCAAATTTATAGGTACCTTGGTGATCCAAGTGTGACATACAAGTGACCAAAGGTGAACAAGTGTGAATCCTTAACAATCATATCAGAACTAGGTTTTGACCTTCTCTGCAGACCAAAGCACCGAGAAACAGGCCTAGGGCACCCGCGGGTGCCCCCGTCCTCTCCACGCACACCAATCAGACATCTCCACCTCTGTTGTAATTTTCTAAAGTTTTTTGCAACCTTTTGTGCTCTTGTTTCATCATATTGTTCGGCCCCAAATCACTATGAGGTAAGTGAAATTAAGGTAAGTGCCTCATCCCTCTTATTTCCTTTCATTTATAATATTAAATAAATTATTTAGCATTTATATTTCATTGTAAATCATTTATAGTAGATCTTTGCATTCAGATTGTAATAAAATTATTAGATTGTATTGAATCAACTTGTATTAATTGTAATAATAAATTAGTAATGTTTCATGCTTTGGGTCATGATTTTATTAACTCAAAAGACTAAATTTTCCAATTTCATAAGAAGTGATCTTTATATTTCCATCAGCAATATTTCCACTAAACTAAATGAGGCTAAATCCCAAGGTTTTGTAGTTTAACATCTAGCATAAGTTATTGAATGAGAATAATGGAAGGAATTCATGAGAGGTTCACTTAGTAAAAGTATAGTATAACACGTTCATTTGAAGGGTATTAAAGAATACCCTTAATGTTAGTTTTACCTCTAATTATTCAATTTATAATACCCCCTCCTGTTATATTATTAGAATGAAAATACCCCTATTTTTTCCATGTACCTTACTTACCCATTTTTCCATTATAATTTTATTTACCCCTTTTTATTTCTACCCTAATATATCAAATAGAAAATATATCATGTTTTCCACTCAATTATTATTTTCTTAATATTTATTTTCTCTAGAAAGATATTTCGAAGTCATTCAAGACATATTATCAATTATGTTAATGTTAAATTTAATCATTTATCAATAGTTATTTGCGGGAATGTAATGCTTGTTGTTAGTTATTGGAAGGAGAAATCTTATTTTCCTTCTCCTATTCTTCTCTCCTCCTATAAATAGTGAATTAATACTCATTTGTAAGGGTTGGATATTTTTTGTATGAAATAGATCTATAAGTTGAAAAGAGAAAAAAATTGTGTGTTTCCCTTTTTGCTATTGAAGAATACTAAAGATACATGTTACAAACTTTTTGTTGTGGAGATATCTTTTTCATTTGAGGTATTGTTCTTATGTTCAATGTACTAAATGGTTCTTTGCTTTAATATCTAGTTTATTGAATCTATAGCTAGTTATTACTATCTGATCATGTGTGATTAGCTTTTGATTTGCGTTTTCTTAAGTGAAAGCATGTTCCTATCTATTCTCTTCTTATTCTTCTGAAATTACTCTTGTCTTTCTTCTTCTTCTCTCTTTACACACCTTCCTTTCTAACAAGAATAAATCTATTGGGATGAGATCCCAACCCCGAATGGTTAGATTAGTGTAGATATTGTAAATAGTCTTTGGTGTGCATTAGATTAGTAATAAATAGGGTGCCTCCCCTTTATTTGAGGAGGGAATTTTTCCCGCATGTTGTGGTTGAACCTCATATTTTGTCTTTGACAAAATATCCAACAAATAGTTTTCGGTGACTTCCTAGGAATTATGGACAAGTAAGACTAATATTATTATACTATTGGCGACTTTGTATTTATTTTATTCTTTTGATTCTTTCTAGATTCAAGTTGGAAAGAAGGGAACATACTTCCACAAGCTCAAGGAGAGGTGAATTTGACTTATTATTCAATCTACTATAACATCATAATTTTAATATTACATCGAAAGGCATTCCTCTAGAAGGAAAGCGGTTCATCACCTATGCGTAGGAATCGCGCTACGCAAGAAAAAGAAACCTCGGAAACTTGCAAGGCATTACTCTTGATTAATTCTCGATTCATGTATCGAACAAATTTCATGGTTGCACAACAACCAAAAGCTTTGGTTCCTTGGGGACCAGCTATTGCCCTCTTGTATTGGTTCAACTTTGTTGCGTGAGTTGCCACATGAATCTCGTAATAATTTCCAAAAATTCAATGGTGATGGAAAGCAATAGCTGAATGAACACATAGCTATATTTTTTGTATCTTGTGGAGTTGTGGGAGTAGTTCATGAAGATGTTCCTTTTAATTTTTTCGTTGAGACACTCCAAGGTAATGTCGTAGAATGGTTTTATCACCTTTCATCTACATGTATCACCAACTCGGCTCAATGAAAAAATGGTTTGAAGCCAAATTCAAAACTACAAAAGATTCGATGTATTGCTAGCACAACTCACCTCGATGAAGAAAGAGTCACATGAGCCTATGCGTGATTTTGTAGCCAAGTTCAATAAGACGATCCATAAAATCCCGGTGCATAAAGTTCTTACTCTCAAATATCAAAAGGGATTCTTCGTCAATGCACAAATTACTAAAGTAATTTTCTTCTTTGAGGAGATCTAACATTCGTAACTTGGTTGTTATACGATCAGTGACACGAAAATTAAAGATGATCTTATCATGGCTGGTAAGATCAGAAGAGACTCTTCCAAGGCTAAGAATCCAAATACCTCTCAAGGTACCACTGATCCTATGATCCAGAGAATGGCCAATGATTTATTAAATCTGAAGAAACAAATGTCTCAACATGCATCAACCACTCCTTATAGGGATATCCTTAGGAGGAACTTCAACAATAACAATGGTGCTCCTATGAGAGATAGGAATCAATCGGATACACACCCTATAATTTCCATTTAAGCTCCTCTTGATAATTCAATTTTGAGGTGATCAAAGAAGAAGAAGAAGTAAATGATGAGGCCAATGATTCCTTTAAAGCTTCTAGTTACACTGAAGAGTCGGTTGGTGACTCCAACATTGGGTATCTAGAATATGAAGAATATGATTACGAGGTTAGTGGTCAATCTTTTGTTGTTTTCACTCAATCCCATAATTCAAGGAAGTAGGTGGGGAAACCTAAAGTGAAATAAGATCTGATGGTTATTTCCAAAGGGAAAATCCTTTTCCTATTCAACCAAAGGAGAAAATTGCTGCCAAGAAAGTTACCACTACTTCTAATCCTCCTCCTTCCCCTGTTCCCAAGACCAGTCCTCCTAATGCACAAGCAAGTATTGAAAGGTTTGCACCTTCAATTGTTCCCTCCTACACCACATTTTATATCATTGATCATGCTAAAAGAACTAAGATTCAGATGTCTGAGGCAGAGTACCTCCAGTCCAATCTAGAGTAGTTTGAAAGGCTTGCCAAATTTATTAGAAGAAAAGTTGTCGTACCACCTAATTTTGTATCCAAAGTACTCATCCCTAATCCTTTACCCCCTTCATCTATGAATAATATGGCTTCAACCTTATCCTCAAGAAATATTGAACCATTTTATTTGTCCTTTCTCATCAATGGTTTCAAACTTAATAATTACATTATTGATTCTAGAGCTTTGGATAATGTTATGCCTATAAAGGTAGCTCATGCTCTAGGACTCACTCTTACAAAACCATTTGGACATTTTTACTCCATGGAAACCAAGTAGGTCCCACTAATTTTTCAAATCAAGGATGCATAGTTAACGGTTGCCACTTTTCAAGAGAAAAGGGTCAAGATGACTATTTTGGTTGCGGATATTCTAGTAGCTTATGGTATCTTACTTGGGAGAGGTGTTTATAGGGGTGCAGATTGAAAAATTCATATGGATTGGAAAAGGGAAATAATTCAAGTCAATGGAACTATGTGTGTTCTTAAACTTGAACCTTAAAAGAAATATTTGGTCACAAAATATGATGACCAAGGCACAAATTATTTTATGACTTTAGATCGGGATTTTGCTTCTACTTCATCATGGAGATGGATGCCAACACGGTGTGGAATTTGGAATTTTATCGAGTTTCTTGACTTCTAGATTTGGTGTTAGTGTAGTGCTTATCTCTCCTTAATTTGAAATTGTTCCTTTTTCATTTAAATTACAATTTGATAATACTAATAACACAACTGCATATGAAGCATTGTTGTTACAAATAGAAATGAAAAAATAAAAAGGAATAAAAATATTAAAGCACAAGGGGATGCAGAGATCATTATTAACCAAGTTAGGAACATTTATTAGGTGAAGAATGATTGATTGAGGCATTATAGAAACAAGGTTTGGGATTGTATTGAAAATTTTGATGCCTTTTCAATCAAGGTAGTATCAAGAGATCACAACTACAAGGTAGATCCCTTGTGGTGTTTTCTTCGTTACTCATTCCTCATCTTGAGTTTAAAGAATATAAGTACAATATTTAAATATTTTACCAGCAAAGTGTCCCTGATAACTCTTCCCATTGACAAGTCTTCAATGATGATCAATAAATTTTGAATTTTCTAGAAAAGTCTGATAATTTCAAAGTGAGCTCTACTTTGAGGGTTCTCGAGTTAGCTTCCCGTGAATCCTTTTCGATTCATAATGAGAGATAAATGGACAAGTTCTCCAACTAAAGGGAAACAAAATCCCTAAAGGCTTGTTTTCTGTAGAAGGACTATTCGAAAAACATGATCACTTCATTTAAAACAAGCAATAGTCTTAAGCTAATTCCTTTGCTAAGAATGAATAGGTTAATCTTGGAACTACTTGAGTGGCCATAGATTGTAAACAATGGAAAAATTTCTCCCCTGAGGAAAAGAGGAAATTCATTTCACTTTTAAAGAAATGCATAGACATTTTAGCATGGTCTTACGTAAATTTTAAATATTTCAAACTGAAAGATGTGCAACACAATATTCCTTTTAAGACAAATGCTCGCTTATACGGGAAAAAGTAAAGTCATTACAACCCCAAGATTTTTGACACCATTCTTGCAGAGATTCAGAAGATGTTGGATGTAAGGATTATTTTTCCAATTCACCATTCCACATGGGTGGCCAACATTATTCATGTATGTAAGAAGAATGGAGAAATCCATATCTATGTTAATTTTCAAAATCTCAATCAATCTTTGTTGAAAGATAATTACCCCCTACCTATTATGGATTGAGTCTCGCAAACATTGACAAGGTCGGAAATGCTTTCTATACTGGATGGATTTTCAAGATATAATCAAGCTGGGGTCACTTCAGAATATCAACACACAATAGTGTTCACTACTCCGTGGAGTATGTTCACTTATCGCAGGATGTCATTTGAGTTGACAAAATCCTGGAGCTATTTTCCAAAGGGCTATGGATCTAGAATTTATGGACTTGATGGGAAAACTTATTGTGGTTTATTTGGATGACCTTATAGTCTTTTTAAAATAGGCATGACCATTATCATCATATAGAGTGAGTTCGATAACGTGTCGACAACACAAGATTTATTTGAATCCCAAGAAATCTATGTTTGGAGTCACAGAAGGGAAATTACTGGGACATATCATGATAAAAGAAGGAACTAAGATTGACCCTGAATGGGTTAAAGCTATACAAATTATCACCCTTCCTATAAGTAAAACAAGTGTGGTGTGCATTCATTCTTTGGGAAGGTTAATTTCTTGAGACGGTTTGTTCCAGATTTCATTGACAAGACTCGACACATTGTCGAGATGATGAAAGGTAAAATTCCATTCTAATGGAACACCAATGGAAAATTTGCCTTTGGTGAAATCAAGGAAGCCATAGCTTATGCCCCTGTCTTGGTGTGACCAGATTATAAAAATATTTTATCATGTATAGCTATGCCTCGGCTCATACAGTGTCTACAATACTAATGCAAAAGAATGTTGAAGGAGTTGAATCTCTAATTTCTTTTATGAGTTTCCATTTGAAGGATCATGAGCTCAAGATGTACCAGATCCAAAAACATGCATATTTCATGGTTCAAGCAATAAAACATTTCAGGTATTACATCTTGAATTCTCACACATTAGTTTTTGTCCCATATACAAGTGAAGTCTATCCTCACTCAACAAGAGTTAGGTAGTCAATGAGGTAATTGGATTTCCAAGGTGCAAGAATATGATTTAGAAATCAAACCCATGAAGCTTGTGTGTGGAATATGTTTGTCTCAATTAATCACTTTGAAACATCCCTAAAGAAGAAGCTCACACAGCCGAGGAAAATCATGAAGAAGTGCCCAGGGTAATTTTTGTGAGTACAATAGATGAGTGGTATTCAGATATTGCTTTCTTTATTACCTATGGAGAAGGCCCTGAAACATGAGCACTAAAGATAAATGAGCAGTCAAGTTGAGGTCAGCTAAGTATGTGCTCTAGGATAATGGTTTGTACAAAAGAGGAATTGATGGAGTATTCCTTCACTGTATGGATAAAATTAAACAAGGTAAGATTTTGGAAGCATTTCATAACTTAACATGTGGAGGAAATTTCTCATCATCTATTACAGCTCACAAGATCCTGCGAGAAAGATACTATTGGCCCACTCTCTTTCAAGATGCATCCATGTGGGTAGTAAAGTGTGAAGCTTGCCAGTAGTTTGTTGGTCATCCAAAATTGGTAGCACTTCCCTAGGCTAGTGGTAATTACGAACCTTCTCAAGTGGAGAATTGATTTTATCAGAGCATTGAATCCTTTTTCTAGTGCTAGGCATAGTTATGTTTGACTACAGTGACTATTTCATAAAGTGGGTGGAGGCCATTCCAGTAAAACATGATACCTCCGAAGTTGTTTGTAGCTTCATTAAGGATAATATAATAGTTAGGTTTAGTGTTCTTCATAAGATTATTGCTGATAATGCTTCCAATTTTTCATCTTATGAACTCAATAAATTTTTCTATGGTTATGGTATTACTTTGGCTCACTCGTCATAATATTATCCTTAAGGAAATGGTCAGGCAAAATCAAGTAATAAAAACTTGGTGACTATAATCAGGAAGTTGGTTAATGAAAATCAATGGACTTGACACAAGGCATTATATAATGCATTGTTGGCTGATCGTATTAATCTAAAAAGAGATATTGGGATGTCACCTTTTCAAGTTTTGTATGGAATTGATGCAGAGATTCTTATCTCCTTATAATTTTTGGCCTTGACATCGGAAAAATTGATTGAAGATGACACTTTCCAAGACTCCATGTAAAAATAATCATCTACTTAATAGAGTTGGAGGAAAGTAGGTCAGAAGTGGTTGACCGAATCATGGAGCATCAGGTCAAGGTCAAGAAATTTTTTTACAAGAAATCTAAGTAGTGGGATTTTTAGGTTGGAGACCTTGTTCTATTATGGGATAAGAAAAGAGAACCAAAAGGAATGCATGGTAAATTTGATTCCCTGTGGAGAGGACCTTTCAAGATTCATCACCATGCAACGAGAATATATTTTACCTATCATAACTTGATGGGAATCAACTTTCTCTACCACACATTGGGCAACTTCTCAAGATTTTTCATCAGTAGTGCAAGTTCTTCTTAGACTATATCATAGTTTAATTTTTCTGATTGTGTGTTTCGTTTTTACGCTTGTGTGTTTGATTTCTATTCATTTTATTTGGTTTTGTTTTATTTTTTCATGTTTGTTTTCTTCTCTTTACAAATTAATAGCCCAATAGATCGACACTTGAGAGATCCGGGATTCCTCTTTTTCAAATTATCAAATAAAGTTCCCGATCGAGCTAGCTTTTATCCCATTTTTGAGTTTATTGATAAATGGGATAAACAATCAAAATTTTCATGAAGAACCTATTTATGACCCATTTTTCATCCAAGGATTGCTTTAAAAATGCCTTATTTTATTTTTAAATCGGATGTCGTGGTTTTTGTTATCTTTTATACAAGCTTGGGACATTTATACACTCGTCAAAAGTCTACACCACCAAGCATTTAAGCGGAAGCCACGTGGTCGATTTTGGCTCTCCTCAAAGGTTTTGGGATCCATGGACATCAAAGCCATGAAATGAGCCACAATCGATAATTATGTTGGGTCTGGGAAACAACTAAGGAGGGTTTAAAGGTCAAAGGACACACAATGTGTTTGGAGGTGGCCACATGGTGAGGATCTAATGGGATAGAAACAAACACGTTTCGCCACTCCCAAAAACTTCAAGGAAAATGCACCCGATGGATGTGATGTCTGTGGAATCAACCAAGGTTGATATAATTTTGCATCCACAAAGGTGGGGAATAAAAATTTAGTGCGATCAAAGAGGCATGAAACGAAGCACAAAGTCACTAGATGGCACAAAATCAATGGCCGACGGTGGAAACAAGTCACCATTCTAGCACATGGTGATCGGATGGGCTCCCGTGGATGTAAAGCTCGTGGAATGACCTAGATTTCAAAGGGCTTCAGTCCAGGTTGATCCGGCATGTCAAGGTTATATGTGGAAGCATTTCTATGGAGCCAAGTGTCGAATTCCACCCAAATAAAAGTCACGATGTGAGGATCATCCCCATAACCAATGAAAGGTAAACACAAAGCAAGAGATCCTAACACCGCAAAATCCAAATCATGCATGGATATTTCTCATTGGTTTATACTTCACACTCGATAATATGTTATAACTGAATACTTATATCACAAATAATTGTGTAGCTTTCTTAGTGGTTCATGTTCACATTAGTCAAAAGGATTTATCAAATGGTAAGAAACAACGACATTGTGAGGAGCATGAAATTTTATTATTTGCTCATATTTCATAATGGCTCACCTATGTACAAAGCCACATTCCATAATATTTCAGGTCCATATTGGAGAGAGGTAGAGTTAGTGAACACAATGGAACACAATGGAAAAATGGGTCCAATTAAATAGCACCACATGGTGCAAAAGCAATGGCCCAAGGCGGTCATGTGGTGGTATTTCATCACACTCCAGTCCTATACACTCCAACGGATCTCAAGACCCATAATGAATAGAATTTTGTAAAGGCTTCAGTGTCGGAAGAGGGAAAGGGTAGTCAAAATATCTCGGGAATCGGACATGTGGGAAAACCTTGACTCCACAGAACCAATCAAAGACCAACACATGGCAAATGAAAAACAATTCACGTGTTAGCAGAGAGAAATCTCCAAGGACAATCAAATGCTAACACTTTTCACATTCCTATGCTCCATGGTATACAAATATTCAAATGCTCATATCTTTCGATTCCATGCTCTAAATCATGTAAGATCAATATCATTAGAAAGGTATCCTTTATCCCTTCATTTTGGCATCATGACATTCAAAAGCTGATAGCATTTGGTGGAGAAAATAAGAAAAAATAATTCAGTCATTAATGTACACATACAATCAGCCAACCCTCGGATCAACCAGATTTTGCCACATGTTTTTGCATGTTCAATTTGCACTAAAATCTTCAAATAGCCATACCTTCTATAGAGATCGGATCCAAGTGCTTTTGGTCTTGTTTGAAATATGTTGGCATGGGCCACACTTTGGATCATTCAAAATCAGCTTTTGGTAGAGTTTTATAGGTGAAAAATAAGGAAATGTCAATTGGGCTATGAATGTAAATATTCGGTTAGCTCAACCACCTAGATCTAATCCGATTTGGTTCCGTTATTCTACAAGAGAAATAGAAATGAGGAAGTGTATGTGGTAGCATTGCATGTATATTTACAGAAATTAATGTTTGTTGTTGGTGATTGGAAGGAGAAATCTGATTTTCCTTCTCGCTTCTCCTTCTCTTCTCACCTCCTTCTTCTATAAATATTGGAGTAAGACTCATTTGTAAGGGTTGGATATTCCTTGTATGAAATAGATCTTGAACTTGAAAAGAGAGAAGAACTATGTGTTTCCTTTTGGATATTGAAGAATACTAAAGATACATTTTACAAAATTTGTGTTGTGGAGATATATTTTTCATTTGAGGTATTATTATTGAGTTCAATTCCCTAAATGGTTATTTTCTTCAATATCTAATTTATTGAATCTACATATTCAGATTAGCTCAACCACCCGAGATCTAATCCGATTTGGTTTCGTTATTCTACAAGAAAAATAGAAATGGGGAAGTGTATGTGGTAGCATTATAGGTATATTTAAGGGTTGGATATTATTTTTAAGGGTTGGATATTCTTTGTATGAAATAGATCTTGAAGTTGAAAAGAGAGAAAACTATGTGTTTCCCTTTTGGATATTGAAGAATACTAAAGATACATGTTACAAAAATTTTGTTGTGGAGATATATTCTTAATTTGAGTTATTATTATTGAGTTCAATTACACACCTTCCTTTCTAACAATAATAAATCTACTGGGATGAGATCCCAACCCCGAATGGTTAGATTAGTGTAAATATTGTAAATAGTATTTGGCGTGCATTAGATTAGTAATAAATAGGGTGCCTCCCCTTTATTTGAGGAGGAATTTATCTCGCATGTTGTGGTTGAACCTCATTTTTTTCTTTGGAAAAATATCCAACCAACACAATCTAGAGCTAGTAGTTGTCATATTTTTTTGCGAAGGGCGAAATTTAAGTTGAAATCATGACAACTTTACCCTAGTGCAAAAACTTTCTTGTAAGCCCTCCCGAGCACTCCTCTGAATCAGTTCCCCCTTGTGCCAAGCCTATCCCAATCCTATGTGTTCTCATATGTGTTGTAATTACATTTCCCATGAGTTGTAAATATGAAGACAAGTTCATGAAGTTCTTCTAAGACAGTGCCTCTCAAGACAGATTTTTACGTAGACTTAGAAATCGTTATTTTTCACCTTTCTAATGCGGGTGTGCATCCTACAGAGAAGATTTGAAGGAAAAATTCATCACAAAATGGTATTGGGGAGCCAAGAACATATTTCAAGTGATTTATGAAATTTTAGGGAATATTTGGAGGTTTGGGGACAAGTTTAGTGAAAGCGGCTTTTTGAAGGTGAAGAAGCTTATAGTTCAAAAAACACTGGGCTTCAAAAGATGATTTTAGGAGCTTTGAAATGAGTTGAAGACCAAAAATACATCATTGAAAATTTAATTCAACTCCATACATGGTGGTATTTTCATATTTTTCACAAGACCTTGTTACTTCTTTCCACAACTCATTCTTGGCAGGCACACTTTGTGATCCCGATAAAGAAGGAAATTTTTAGGGGTTTTCAGGTAAATTTAGACCCCGAGACCCATATAATCATATTAAATAGGATATTTGGAGTCAAATCATATAAGTTTTCATCAAAAAATTCCTCCCAGAGCTTTGGCAATTTCATCTTCAAGGTCCATCCTAAGGTGAGCCTTTTGTACTTAACCATTTTCTCAAGTGCCACATTTCAGCATGATCCTAAGGTGCACTTTTCTGTCCCTTCTATCCCATCCAAAGGGTATAATGGGGACAAAAAAAATCACCCATGCCTAGTTAATCACCTAGACCCATCACATGACCCTGGGAAGCCTCAGTAAGCCCTTTTGCCTAGTTTCTAGCCCCCACCTCATGCAACCAATGATCACCACTTGTCATCATAAGGCTAGGGAAATTTTTTATATCCCATCCATCCCAAAGGGAGGAAAATGGGGAAATTTTTTTACCCCCTCCTTAAAAGGATAATAAACCAAAAGTTAGGATTTTTTTAAGCTTATAATGCTCCCTCCTCCATGTGCATGTAAAACCCCAGAGATGCAGCTTGAATTTTTTCTAGAAATCCATCTTCCATTCATCTTCCTTATATTTTTATTCCATCTAGATTTCCCTCATGATATCAGCTACAAAATACCCATGAAATATTCATTTTATCCAGACAATCGTGCCCATTATTTTTTGAATGACTTCGTACCGATATAATAACAAATTCATATCTCTTAATTTGGTAAATAGATCTAAATGATATTTTTTGCAATCTTCCTATTTTCTAGGAACATTCAAGATGCATGTACATGAAAAATCATGTATACCACATATTTTTAATGGAATCAAACCCTAGCTTTGTGCTTACGGCTTTATTTTTTATTTTCCATAATTCTAGTGGTCGGATCGGGCTAAAATTTTGAACATGAGATATAGAGTGAAGACCTATCCCAACGAAATCTGTTTCCATCATAATATGAGGTGGGGAAGGGAAATTTCTAAAAATAGTAAGTCTCAGGTGCACTCACTTACTATAAATAGTAACCTTCCTGAAAAAGTAAATCCTCTAAGAACAAGTGCCCTTAGAAAACAATAGAGACGACAAACTAGCGGTATGGAAGCGAGAAAAGGAAAAAGGCATTGTTCTAAAAAAGAAAGTATTCATTTAGGGTGCGAGATGGCTCCATCTTCACTCATATTCATGCTTTTAGGACTCTTCACATCATTATGGAATGATCTCATATCTCAAAAAGATAAATGAAACCTCCATATGCATCTTGGAAACATCATCTTGAGCTCAATTGCGTCTAGAAGCAAGGTAGAGAATTACAAGGCCCGTCAAGTAAAATCCAGGGGACATTATTTAGTCAAAAGAGATTCACGATATGTTAATAACTCAAATGATTCATCGATAAGAATTCAACATAAATCATTGGTCAAGTTGGATCCATCATCATCTCTCAATGAGGTGAGTGATTTGAGCTCAATGAGCTCGATGAGCCGATGAGATATGTGGTTTGAAATGTTTAAGGAGATTGATCTAGCTGAGACAAGTGAGCTAAGAGAAAGCTAGGAAATAGCTCACATATTTCGAGTAGTAAATTCAAATTTTACAATCTTACAACACAATGTGTAGAACATGGATGCAAGTATCCAGAAGTTTAAGCATTGTGAACAAAAATTGTGAGAGCCTAAGGAATAAGAGATTGATCCTCACTCTCATTTTGAGATTAGGAATACATCATCATGGGTGAGGTTTGGGTTCATCCTGAACTCACATTGGGAGGTCTTGAAATAGTTTTTTTAAACATTCATTTGGTAGTCCATATTTTTGGTGCATCATGCAAAAGAAGGAGAAATTTATCACCTTCATTAAGTTCTTCATCAAAAGGAGGTTCTTCAACAATTTTAATCAATCCCCTTCACTTCTCTCCCTTTCTTCTAATTCTTTGTTGTACACAATCATGGTATTTTTTCCTATTCACTTAAGTGACAATATTTATAATTTGTAAAATTATTCTCTCAAAATTATAAGAGAGATACTAAATTTGTCTCTTCTAGGTGTAATAGAAAGGTCACAAGTGGGATAGTAACATGAATAATCATGTAGGGGACATGAAAGGTCAATTCAAAAGGCTATAAATTGGGATGACTTCTCCATTCCAAAAGGATCCTAAAAATTTATTTCTTTGTAGAATAGCAGATTGTGATTTGGGTGTTGAGATTTTTATCACCAACACATGAAATAAAGTTGCATTTCTTCCATTTCCATTTTATCTTTTATTACTCTATTTTCTCTCTTATATGCACTTTGTAAGTATAGTGATAAAAAAGAGCTTTGTATCTTTGATGAATGGGCCTTAGAGAATTGTGTGTCTGTGTGGGTTTTGTTTGTCTCACTAATGGCTTCATTGTTGCTTTCTTCTAATTGAATGTTGAACTACTTCGGTTATTGGGTGTGAATTATACATGTGCCTAATCAAAACAATAACCTTCTTTTCCTAACAATAAACATCTATGTGGTTGATTTGGGCATCCATAAGGGGTGTGAAATGCACTAGATGGAAATGACCTAGTGCTTCCAACAATGGAGATCGGTGAGTAGGAAAATTATTCAAAAATCCAAGAAGGATATGTGAGAGAAGGTTTTGGTGAGGCTGTGATCAAATCGTAAACTCCTACTAGTTTCGGAACCACTTTGGTGAATTGTCTAGTATAAGAGGATAAGAGGGAAGAGGTTGCAAACGTATACTCTCGAGAGTGTGAGTAGTAGCATTGAACTCCGTCTCTTTCTCTAATTTGACTAAGCCTATGATTTTTGTTTTGTTTCATTGGTCCAAGTTAGGAGCAACACAATAATCATCAGAGGACGTGACACCTCGTGATCATTAGTTTCCACAAGAATCCTTTTTGGAATTTTGAGAATTAGGCTTCTCATTCATTGGATGTTTGGGGAAAGGGTCTATGTAAATTCCTATGATAGCATTTTGAGGAGTGACAAGTCCCATATGAGTTTTATTGGAATCTCGTCCAAGGTTAGCTAAGAAAATGTTAATGAATAGTTGCATTTTGTCTTCTAGGAGTCATTGTATAAACTATTTGTAGTACCTACAAAGACCAAACATCATGATCAATCACTCTATGGAACCCGCAATACAAATTTGGATCATAATCCCTTGGCATCTGATTTTGATTTTGGTGTGTTCCATAGATTTAGTTATTGTGTTAATACTGATTTTTGTAGTTATACTTTGCATCTCCTTGGCAAGGATTATGATATTAAATTGGGCCCCTGGCTTGAGCTTACTCTAGAAGTGGATGGTTAAAATAAATTGTGTTGATAAAGGGAGAAGGATTATTGATCTTTTGATTTTCCATATTTATGTTGTTGTTTTTTATGTTACCAGTGTTCACAACATTTGGCTTCTTAGTTTGGTCGATTATGCCATCAATAGTGACACCACGGTTTGGATTCAAAGACATTGGGTCCTTGGTTATTGATTGATCTGTTACGTACTTTGAATTATTTTGGTGGGGGTAACAAACCTCCCATTGGGGCCATATATCTCGACATCCACTATCGATTACCGCTTGGTCAATGTGAAGCACGCCCTCTAACACTTCCTCGTAACTCCAAAGAGGAGATTTTGGACTTCCTCCTCGGTTTACCGGATGATTGAATGGAGGAAAATGTCATAGAGTTCCATTTGGTCCATGTTTGGAGCATTCACAAAAGAGTAGAGGACTTTCTGTCACTTATGAAGGAAGTGGTCAAGCTCGACTCGTTTTGTTCTTTCATGATATGCAAGAATTCTCTTATTGTTATTCTCAACAACTTATTCATATCAAAATCCTTAATAAATTTAGACACAAGTTGTTTAAAATAATGTATGGACACTTTACGAATCTGTAATACCAATCTAAAGAACTTCCTTCAAGGGTCTTAGGGAATAACTTAGCAATAACGCATCCCATAGAAGCAACTCTCTTATTGTAGTAGTGTATGCCTTAATATGGGCATTTGGATCTCCCTCTCCTTTAAATTTGGGAGGTCGGAAATGGTCATGGGAGCATTACACCTCATATTGTAAAGTCAAGAGGTTATTTTAAATACTCAAAATAAGTTCCCACTACGTAGGATTCAACCATTAAGGACCCTTAGTGAGGAGGGGAGTGGATCGGGACCCTAATAAGGCACGGTGAAAGTACTAGATGGGGCATAAGGAACCCTTGGATGTTGTGTGTAAGAACCAAGAAAAGTGTCTATGTCCAATTTAGGGATTTAGAATACATATGGACATAGGGTGGGATGGAACTAAGTGTAGACACCAAATTTAGGTCACACTCCCTTTAATACCCTTCATTAATTAATGTAACACATTTAACTAATCATTACCCCTTCATCTCGTATTAATATTCATCCTCACATTATTAATTAATTTAATTAAGTTAATTTCATCCTCACACCTCCACCTCATCATTACACCTCACCCTAGACCCATTCCAGGGGCATTTAACTCACAATGACCAAGTCATCACTCCCAATGTTGAGTCACCACTTGACCTAACTAACTAAGAATTATTCTCAAACCTAATTGGACTTCTTTTATGACCTTCCTACCTTTTCTAACGAGAACTCCACTTCCCTAAGCAGACTCAATTTGGAAAACACACCAAATCTGGGAAGATCTTCCTATTTTTTGGTAAAAGGGACTAATTCACCCTAACCGATGCCAATTTTTCCTCAACTGGCACTGGTTACCTAACCACCATGGGTCACCTTATATACATTTTCACAATTTTTTACAGGGGTTGGTTATTCAGTGATTAGAGCCTTATTGCATTCAAGTGTGAATCTTCAGCCCTCCTGCATTCAAACGATGAACAAACACAACCACGGTCTGCAAGAAAAGCATTTGGTTCTCCTTCTAGAGCATTAGAATACTCACAGGAGCATGTAGGTTGTATTTTTGTGGCACCTTTGACTCAAACACCTCTCCTCCAATCAACCATCAACCATCTCAACTCACAAGGTCTACAAGACACCAAGTAAGTACTATGATTTTAATCATCCGGGCTTATCCTATTGTAGATCTCTTTCTTCGTTCAATATTTTATTTCTTCATTACCCGTACATCACCTTCTTCCCACCAATCAACTATTAAACCACCCCAAGCCTTTCCACCCACCCAAACCTCCTTCTTAGTATCCCCAAGTCTTCTCAGCCATATTACGACCCAAATCATACCACCCTCACACTCTCTGACAATCACGAGAGAGCCTAAAAACCCATTTTTAATAGTTTATTACCTATTTCCCCTACCGATGTCGGTTCCTTGACCATAGTTGGTTTCATCCTGTCTGACATTGGTCACCCGACCGATACTAGTCTCTGTGTCATTTTATATGCTCAGACCAGCAAGTTTCCCACTCACCCAAAACTAACCCAGACCTCAACCAATCAGCCCCAGACCCTTACTAGACCTCTGACAAACCTGCCTGACTTTGAACAAACCTTGGTTCTAATTAGATTTAGTGTTGCATTTTTATATTTAGCATTGAATCTAGTGTATTGTGTGTATGAGAAACCTAAATCATTACATTGCAATAGGACCTATTTATTTTAGTTTCTTATTCACATTAAATTGTTATTAAATAGTGGATTGGATTGACCTCTCTAGGAAGCACCATGCTTCGTAGATCTAACATATGCTAGGAAATCCACTGTCATATGATATTTAATACTCTTTTGTGGACTTAGTTTGTATCTATGGGTAGTCCTTCCTAGAAAAAAAGAGTTCTCTATGATCATCTTGGATAACGTCAACAATGTGCGCATTCTACCTTCTACCTTTGCCTCATAGGTATTCCTCCTTAACCATTTTACCTTCTATCTGTTTCATCTTAAAAAGCGTAAAACTTATTAGTGAAACATTTTGGCACTCCCGATGGGACCCATATAGGGTTTGTTGCATTGTTCATTCCTATGCAAAATATTGTGTGTCTATTTTCATTTGAAACAAGTTCACATTAAGATTCTTCTCTGGAAATATTATTTTCTTCTGATTGTCTCAGTGACACTTGTTTTTTGGGATTAAAAATAACTCTTATTTCTTTTCTTGCATTGCACTTAGTGAAATGCATGCCCCTAATCTCTTCATCATTTTTTCTCATTAAATATAATTTATGGATTTGGGTTTTAAAACTTGTGCACTTGCATTTTTGAGTTTGTTACATTATAGCTCATCTAAATTGTGGGAAATCTATATGATGGAAGTCATGCTCACTGTGATTGATAAATTAAACAAGAGCTCACATGTT
The DNA here is from genome assembly GCA_018340775.1 of Taxus wallichiana var. yunnanensis. NCBI lineage: Eukaryota > Viridiplantae > Streptophyta > Pinopsida > Cupressales > Taxaceae > Taxus > Taxus wallichiana. The sequence continues at coordinate 581,379,386 of CM031239.1, read as the reverse complement.
TCACACTCTCTATACCAAATCATTGAAAATAAACTACATAGTTCTTGAACAACATCTTTCTTGAAAGAAGCTTTCAAAAATCACACGATAAGAGGATTGACAATGGGATCCTTTTTGTTTCTCTATATAGTCATCATCTCAGAGAAGGATCTCCCATGCCAAAACTTACCCAAAACCAACCATAGTTTTCAGATTTTATAGTACACCTTTGTTAACCAAAAAATCTTTCCTACTTACAGTAAGTCCTAAATGGCATAAACCATAACATAAAATCTACATATTAGGATTTCATGTTTGTTATCTTTTTGTCTACTTGTGTTTTGAGGTGTGAGTTATGTTTCTTCATTCTTTCTTATCCTTTTATGCCCCACATCATGAATGGTGTATTTTGGTTTTATTCTAGGTTTATTAGGACTCCTCATAGCCATACTCAGTCTCTGGGTTGGCCCTTTTATTTGATATAAATCACCAAAACTTCATTTTTCCTTCTCTTCCCAAATTTCATAAGTAACCGATATCGGTCTAGCGACCGCCATCGATTACATAATCTCACCGCCATCGATTAACTGATCGACGTCGGTTTTATGCTTTTTTGGTTATTTTTACCAAAATAGTATTCTCCACCTTTCTATTCTTTTCATGTCTTGTTCTCATTTTATCACACTTTTGGGTCTCTGATATCATCTTTAGAGTCCAGGTTGACCCATTTTCACCTTTCATTTCTAGATCTTTGAGTCTCTTATTTTTCACAGTAACCAACATTGGTCTGAGCCGATCGGCGGTGGTTACCCTCATACTGGAATCGATTACCCCAACCGATGTCGGTCTCTATATTCTAATTTTTCAATCAGAACAATGATCTAATCACTCATTTTAGATTGATTCTTCCCCATTACGTTTTTGTTTCTACATCACAAGAAGCTCGAGAATATATGTTCTATCATCATTCACATAGTTTTGACTCATAAAAAATATAACTCTCTCATGTTTCATGCTAGCAGCCAGCCGCTCCCACCTACCCATCGCCCCCTTCAATCTCATCACACATGGACACCAATCAGGTTCTTGTCATACCCACTGGTGATGAGGAGTTTGCGAGACTCTTTGATTAAAATCCCATCACTTTGTAGTACTATCTCACTCATTCATCCACCCATGATTCATTAGGAAAAAATGTATATAACATGCTTGCGTCCATTCATCCTACCCTTGGACCCATACATATCAACTACGACTATCTTAGCCTTACCCTCTTCCACCTTACCACCCGTGGTTTCCCAGTTTGACTTTACATCATTAATATTTGCTACACCTATGGCATATGTTGTGACTTTGACATTTTTTTCTCCTATAATGTCAACCATTCCTTTATCAACCACCTTGAGTGTAGGTCTATTTGCATCTACCACCTCTCATATACCTATTACATCTCAGCCACCAATGGTGACGGTAGCCCATACTCCCTTCCAAAACATTTTCCTCTCCATCCCACAGTCTCTTCCTCTGATTTCTATGAGAGTCTTTACGTCCACTCCACCTACCTACACTTATCACCAACAACCCCCTATTTCATCTATCACTTATTCGAATACTTTCCATCTACATCTATTTCGGCCTACATTCCTTCCTCACAATTTTTGTACTTGGCACCACCACATATTGGGATCTTTGCCTACTTCATACCCTTCTCATCTACCCCTTATACGATAGGGGTGGCCAATCATCATAACCTATCAATTATCTTATCAAATTGATGATGCACAAGATGCATACATTGGAAGCATTTGTCTCTGGCTCACATAACTCTCTGACATATGACAAGATTTTCAATTATCCCATTCACCCATCCATTCCAATTCATCCATATCCTCCCCATTGGGAAATGCCTAAATTCAACTAATTTAACAACAAAGAATACCTACAACAAAACTTGTTGTCTTTTAAATATGTGTGTTATCTGATCACTCATGATGACGCTTTGCTCTTGTGAGCATTCCTAATTTCCTTAAAGACAATACTTGGCTTTATATTGGTATAGTGCTCTACCCAGGCATTCCATCTTTTCATTCAATCAAGTAGCTCAGGATTTTCTAGACCACTTTTCTATCAACATTGTCAAGAAGGTCACCATGACCGACTTGTATGCGACACGCCAATACGAATACGAATCTATCACATATTTTTTCACTCGTTGGCGAAGCATGATCAACCAACTCACATTACAACTGCCTCAAACCGAGTTAATAGAGTTGTTCACTAGAGCTTGCACTAGACACATCTCACCAAATCTCCAAGTTCAAGCCTTCTGCATGTTTCACGAGGAATTCACCATGGCCTAGAAACTTGAAATTCGTGTCATTGAATAGAATAAGATATAATTGCATAACAAGAACATTGCATTCAAACCAAATGATACCTCTTCTTCTTCCAAACCACAAGATAACGATTCTAAAGAAAAGGGATCGACCAATAAAGTAGTTTTGAAAGTCAACTTGTCTCATCCATCCAACCAATCAAATCCTTCATCCAGGTCTTTCTCATGTTCAAGATTTTTATTTCAAGCGAGAAACGAAAATAAACTCTCATAAGAGAACCCTACTCTTCAGTTTTAGAAAAAATTGTAAAAGTCAGAGCAGTTACTCTTCCACCTGTCAAACCACATACTAGTTTCGACCCCTCTCATCCTATGTCTGCATGGTACAAAGAAAATGATTACTGTAACTATCATCACGTTAGAGGACATGATGATGGTAATTGTATAAATTTCAAAAAAATCATCCAAGAAATGTTAGATAATGGAGATCTTGTCTCGAATAATCCTAATGCACCAGATAATAATAACCTTCACATCTTCAAGAATCCGTTCCCAAATCACACTCCATTGTCTAACCAAACTGGTGAAACCTCGACCAGTGACAGTAACATTTGTGAGGTGCATGTTGTTTTTGACATCATACAAGCTCTTCATGCTCAATTTCCTCCTACTCCATTTATCGAGGATATTTTTGCATGATCTCCTTCATCTACAAGGACTTGTTTCATTTTCTCCTTTACTCACATAGGAGTCTCCCTTTCACCCACGAAGAAGTCCACCATATCTTCTTATGCATTTTCCCCACTCACCTCTCAACCCGATGAACAATCCACATACTTTTACTCTTGACCCATAGGAGATTCATGTTTACTTTTTGCTTCACCAAAATATAAACTTACCTCATCTAAATTTCCATCTCCCCTACCCACAAGGGATCCATTAGCAGATACCCTTCCTATTGATGAAAATTTTCCATTGGCTTTCAAGGATCCTGTTGATTTTCTCTCGTCTCTTTGACCCACATAGTACAAATCAACTGTTTCCCCTGTCTCACAAACATTATTTATAGGTGTGTGCATGTGTTTGTTTTCAAAATAATGCTAATATGAGTAAATACTAACACCTAAATAGCCTTAACTTAGCAATAATTAAACAACAAACTAAACACCATCAAGATAAGAATTAAACAAGGGTTAGATGCTAGCATTCATCAATACAAACTTTGAAACTAACAATGCTAAATATCTAAACTCCTCTATTCTCTAACAAAAAATAAATGAATGGACCTAAGTAAGCTCCATGGCTATCAAAATAGTTGTCCTTAGTATGTCAAGTAACCTAGGAATGAGGGCCTATCAAAGTTGGGCTACAAGACCCCTTTGACACCTCCCATATGACCTAAGCACTTAATAAAGAGGCTTAACTCTTCAAGATGATGAACTCTCAAAAGGGCAAGGTGCAACTCTTAGTCTCTTTGCTATATGCTTTGCATTTTCTCTCTAAAGAGTTTAGGTGTAAGTAAAAAGGTAGGTAGAGGGCTCTTTATATAGCCCAAAGGATAAAGGATTCAACACATTCTCATGAATGTGGGATAAAGGTAAAACATTATTAGGAATGGATAAGGTTGTTTTATTAAAGGTAACCTTACTTTAGAAGGGTTTAATTTATGCTTAGCAAGTCATGGGAGTTGGGGGGTGTTTTAATTAATCATAGGTGATTAACTAATAGGTAGATGTAAGCTTATAGAAGATAATTAGAGGAACATTAGTACGATTTAGGCTATTATAAGGGGACTAAATCAATTAAATATTGATTTATTGGTTAAATGGAAGGGAAAGTTAACTAATTAATAATAATTAATTAGTATAGGTAGAAGGGGTGATTTATTAACAAAAGGTCGTTAATTAGGGTATTTTTTGGATAGGAAACTTAATTAATTAGCTTAGTGTAATTAATTAATGATGATATGAGGGAAAATGAGTGTTTTTTATGATATGTCGTCGATTTGCGAGAAAGGGGATAATTAGTGCAATTTAAGTATTTAAATTGCTTGGGCGTAATTATAGGTGTCTACATTTTCCCCTCTTTGGGGTGGTGTAAGTGGTGCCACTTCAAAGATAGTAGACATAAGAGATTTTGAAGGGATAGAAGAAAAATTAGTAGGAGGGAGAGATGCCCCCTCTAGTGTCGATGGGCTGATGGAAGAAGCCGATCGACGATCGAAAAGGTGAGATATAGCCGAGAAGAAGGGGATGAGGCAAGATGCCTCGATGAGAGGGAGAATTAGGGGTGAAAGGGAAGTGGTGTAGAAGAAATATGGACGAGGGGGAGAAGAGCTTAGCCTCTAGCCGCGTATTTGTTTGAAACAATTTGGATGTCATCATATTGTCATAAGAACTATGTCATCGGTCCTTATGAAAAATATAAGCATATGACAAAGGTAGAATGACATGAAAAGCCATAATACGAACAATTGTCCATTACTGAAAATACCAACTCCATGCAACATACAAAAATGCAATGCAATACAAGAAGGAAATAAACTCATCTAATAGGGAAAACAAGTACGAATGCACATATCCAACCCAACAACAGTCAAGACAGTTGTACAAATGTTTTGTTATCAGTGCTGGAGAGATCCACAAGTTCATGATTGATGAAAAGGGTTAAAAAATTATGCCCCAAGAAAGGATACATGCAAGGGGAAATGAAAAGGACACGGGTCCATGAAAAGTGTTTGTGTGCAAAGAAATAGCACCGAGCAACCAAAAGTGCCCCAGTACGCATAAAGCAAGCGGTAGCTTTTGTGAATGGTTGTGAATTCGGTGATCCGCGAGTCATATTAATCGAGGAAGGTGTGAGAAAAACCAACAAAATATGGAGAAAATACCATGCGCAAGACACAAGTTTCAGCCGTAAGAAGCAAGTTACCATTTTGTAGGGTGTTTTACTTTTTAGGAATTTTTTGAAAAATTTTGCCTTGTTTTTGGATTTTTTGATATAGTAAATGTTTGTATTGTTTTGGCTTTCTAAACCGTGATAAAAAATAGAAGAAAGGAGAAGAAGAAAAAGAAGGGCCTAGGGGCAACAGAAAGTTCCCTAGGTGGAAGAAAAGAGAAACAAATGACAAATAATGTCCTTGTTTAGTGGAAAAATTAAGAAAAAATAATTATTTACGAGGGTGTGAAGAAGAATAAAAATTGCCAGGGAGCAATAAAATTTTCCAGGGGAGAAGAAAGGGGTATTGGATAAAAAATGACCCAATACACTAAAAATAAGAGAAAAATAATTATTTAATTAAAAATAATTATTCCACAGTATGACAGGAGAAAACGGTGAGCTAAGCGGGTGTCCCACCGCCGTCCAATCGATGAAAAACAAGTTAATATACGCCCCGGGGGATAAAAACATCGCAATCAGTTCATTTTAACAGCTTAGTTTAGAAAACTTATCACGAGGCTCTGACACTCAGGAGAGATGGTGATCACATGTGATCATTTGAGGCATGTTGTAGATTGTAGATGATAGATCTGTAGACAATATCAAATGTTGTTTTCAAGTGTTATTTTGATGTATATGGATGGGATGATATGATGATATTGGTGCGGGGGATAGATTTTTGATTATGTACAACCCCTCTTGCCCCCATTGATGATATGATATGTGATGATTAGCTTAGCATACATGCATGATGTAAAACTTAGCATTTTTGTTTATATATGATGTATATATGATGCTAGATGTGATGATAGTGATGGTAATGTGATGTGAATGATAAAAAAATAGAGCACATGCAAGAAACACAGCCAAATGCTACAAAGAACACCAGGAATTAATGCAATACACCATGAATCACCATGCCTTATTAACAAGTAACAAAACACAACCAAACGCATTAAGAAAGAAATAAAGAATTAACACACTAGCATGTCGAAACCCACTACAATATGCACAAGCAAGAATGAATCTATTCTAAGCAAGAAAAGATAAACTACAAACAACTCAAAAGCAAGCACGCAAAACACTATACAAGCAAAGAAGCAAAGTAAGAAAACAAGACATGCAAGTAAATTTTTTTATAAGATATGTTTTCATAAACTGATTTTCTATTGTTTAGGTTTTTGTGAGACAATTTTATATTTTTTTGTGTTTTGTGAAACAATTTTCTATTGTTTTTGTGTTTTCTCAAAACAATGTTCTATTGTTTTTGTGGTTTTAATAGTTTTCCAAAGCTATGTGCAGGTAACCAAGAAAGCATGGATGTGCTGGCGTTAGGTGGGGAATATACAAGGGCAAAAGCCATGCACTTATGAACAAGAAGGTGAAGTCATTGAGTTGCCCCCAGTGTAAGATGGGAAATAACGAAAGACCACGTCCCTTACAGATGAATAGAAGAAGGCAAAGCCGGATCAAGGCTGGACAAGATGGTGTGCACAAGGAAACTCAAAGGCAGAACTAGGTCCAGGACAAAGACAACTACCCTTCTAATACAGAATGCTTGTGAACAACGAATCCTCCCGAGGTGCCGGAAACTAGTTTTCACCCAAGGACTTGTCCAAAGTGCCACAATTGCGTGGTTTTCACTAGTGGATGACCTATTTTCTCTTTTTCTTTTTCTAATTTTTTTTTATGTTTTTGTATTTTTTTATTTTTGTGCCATGTTCAAGCATAGAACTTCTTAAGATGCATGGCATTCATTGGCTCTCGAGCTCATCACCATTGGGGTGAGCCAGTTTGTATGCCCCGGTGTTGTACTTGGCAACTATGACATAGGGTCCTAACCAGTGTGGTTCAAACTTCCCTTTCTTTTCTCGCTCTACTCTGGTGTTGAATTAGTTCTCCTTCATAACTAAATCACCCACCTCAAACTGGTGAGGGATGATTCTCTTGTTGTAGTTGCATGGGAGATTCTGTGTTGATATACCTTCAAGTGATTAAGAGTGTGAATGCACCTCTCATCCAGAGCTCTAACACACCAATCTTACCACTCAATAATCTTAATCCTTATCCAAATAGTCCCAAAGAGAAATTCACGGGGATGGGAGTTCGATCTCTAAAGGGATGATAGATTCTGCCGCAAAACACTAGGGAATATGGCGTCACACCCGTAGGAGTACGAATTGATGTTTGGTAGGCCCAGGAGGGCTGGGTGGATTTGTAGGTGCCGATTTTGACCAGTTTTACTAACCATCTTCTCCATTATCCTTACCAAAGTCTTGTTTTTGCATCGCTTGTTTTTTTGAACTGTGGCAAAGACCTTTCATAGTTTTGTTCTTAAATGACTTCCCATTATCTGTGACAATGGCTGTAGGGATACCATATTAGCAAATAATGTGATTCATGATGAATTTAGAAATTTTTGCTCATGTGACATAGGTTAAAGGGATAGCCTCCACCCATTTTGTAAAGTATTCTGTAGCTGTGATGATATGTGTATGACCATCAGAAGAGGTAGGAGTAAGCTTCCCTATTAGATCAAGTCCCCACTTGGAGAATGGCCACGGGGTAGTGATTGGTTGCAATGGTTGCGATGGAGCATGGATGAAATTTCCATACTTTTGGCAAAGCACACATTTTCTAACATAATTACAACAATCAGTTTCCATGGTGGGCCAATAGTAACCTACTCTTAACAGTTTCTTAGCCAAGACCATTCCATTTGTTTGTGCTCTGCATACTCCTTTGTGTACTTCTTTAATTTCCTGGATTGACTTTGTCACATCCAGACAACGTAATAGATTCCCGTCATAGCCACGATGATAAAGTGTACCTCCTAAAAGGGTGTAATGGGCTATCTGGTGAATCAGGATTTGCTTTTCAGAATGGGAGATATTGGGAGGGAAATTATTGTCCTTAAGATAGGTGAAAATGGGTTCGTACCACGGGGAATAGGGGCCAACAACCTCACAAGCCAGGTAAGATTCTGGCACATCATACACAGGCTGGTGTAGATTTTCTACAAAAAATGGCATATCATTGTTCCTGGCGAGAATACGAAGCATAGATCCCACCGTTGCCATGGCATCTGCCGATCTGTTGTGCTCTTGGGATCTGCTCAAAGGTAATGTGCACAAAATACTCCTTCAGAGTTTCCACCAACTTCTTGTAAGGTATGAGCTTGTCATCCTTAACTTTATACTCATCATTAACTTGTTTGATGATTAGCTACGAATCACCTACAACCTTAACATGTTAAATATTCCACTTAATGGCTAGCTTCATCCCTGCAATGAGTGCTTCATATTCCGCAATGTTGTTCGTGCAAGGGAAGGCCAGGTGGAAAGCTTGCGGTATAGGATCACCCGAAGGAGTAATAAGCACCACTCCACACCAACCATGAAACGTAAAAGATCCATCAAAATGTATCTCGCATACGACAAATTCTTCAATGTAGAGCAAAGATGCATCTGGAAAATCCAGAGACTTAAAGGTTACCGTGATTTGCAAAGGTACTTCCGCTAATTTGGTCAAAAGTACTTATCCTTTAACTAATTTTTGATGGAAAAATTCTATATCAAACTCACCGAGAGTAGAATGATCTAATTAGCCATTCTACCCGTGAGGGCGGGTTTGGACAACAAATACTTGAGTAGATCGACCTTGGATATGAGCTTGGTCTTAGTATTTAGCAGGTAATGGCGAAGTTTCTGAAAGGTAAAAACAATGGCCAAGCAAGCCTTTTCAATTTGAGGATAATTAAGTTCATAGGCGATGAGGGTGCGACTCAGATAGTACACTTCTTTCTCTTTATGGCTAAGGTTGTATTGGGCGAGCAAAGTGCACCAATAACGTATTGCGTGGCGAAATATAGAGCAAAAGTGGTTCTCCTATAAAGTGGGAGGCATGAGGATAGGTGGATTAGCCAGGTACTGTTTAAGCAAAGAAAAGGCTTACTATTGCTCGGGTCCCCAGATGAAAGAGACATCCTTCTTAAGAAAATGAGTGAATGAGTGACATTTATCTGCAAGATGGGAGATAAAGCAAATGAATGGATTGAACTTTCCTTGCAAGCTATGAAATTGCTTGATATTCTCAGTGGACGCATTTTTGTGATGGCAGACACTTTAGTAAGGTCTACCTCAATACCTTGTCTTGACACGATGAAGCCTAATATTTTCCCAGATAGCACACCGAAGACACACTTCTTTGGATTCAGCCTGACTTTGTATTCACGTAGGCATTCAAAGATACGCCACAAAATGATAGGATGATCCTTTCTTGTTTTGGACTTTCCAGATGATGTCGCTCTACACCTTCCATGATGTCATGAATCATATCGTGAAAGATTACTATCATGGCCCGCCGATAAGTTGCTCCCACATTCTTAAGGCCAAATTGCATCATCGATAACAAAAGGTGCCCCAAGGAGTTGTGAAAGTGTTTTGTGTGTTGGTCTTCCTCAACGATCTTAATTTGATTATAACCTTTGAAAAGACATCCATGAGTGATAGCATTTCGTACCTTGTGGTTGAGTCAACAATAATGTCAATGTTGGGCAATAGAAATTCATCTTTAGGGAAAGCTTTATTGATGTCCCTAAAATCTGTGCAGATTCAGATACCGATAGGTTTCTTCTAGACAAGAACAATGTTCTATATCCATTCAGAATAATCAATTGGCCTGATGAATCTTGCTGTAAGCAACCTTTCCAACTCTTCTTTAACTAACAAGGCCACTCTTGGGTGCATCTTTCAGAGCTTCTGTTTGATAGGCTTAGCGTACATGCACAACTAGGTTGTGCATGACCAAAGTTGGATCTAAGTCGGGTATGTCTTTGTAAGACCATGCGAACACATCAATAATCTCTCGCAAAGAGCATAGTGAATGTCTTTTGTTCTCGGCTAAGAGTGATGCTTCCAATTTTACTATCTTGGGATCTTCTTCGTACCAATATTGACATCAATGGTTTCTTCAACTAATAATTTTGATAAATCCTCCATACGCCTAGGATCGGGAGGTAGGTTGAGATCTTCATCCAAGGATGTCTCTATGAGATTTTCATCCGTGGCGTGGTCACTTTTTTTGTCCTTTTATTTTCTTATTTGTTTGTTGCTTGATGCCTCAAAGAGGTTTTCACCGTGTGACTTGGACTTCAATTTTGCCAAGTTTTTCTTTAGAATCCTTGCCCTTGCTTTTCTTCAAATTTTGCTGACCACAAAGTTCAGACCTCCTTGCCAAAGTAGGCGCAGGTGTCTAAGTCGATAAAGAAACCCTTCTTGTGATCTCCAATGGGAATTGTATCCCTTATGCCCATGAACTCTGCAATAGCCTTGTCATTCTCAAATAAATCTAGTGGCACGTGACGTTGTTGGTCCCATTCAACAAGGGAAGGGTACACAAGGTCAAGGGTCGGTTTGGTGGGGGTTATGGTCAGGATAGCATTGTTCATGAAAAGGTTCGTGGAGGCCAAATCCTCTTATAGGCTCTGATGGGAATCAGTATCGTTGTCAGGTACTCGGAGCTATCCTCATGCTCAAAACAAGTTGCATCTTGATTGTTGGGGTGTGCTCCATAAGGGAAAATCCCAATGCCATATCTTTCTATTTTGAAATGTGGAAGAGGGACTGGTTCTCTTTGTCCTTGTTCATTCCTCCCACATCCTAGGCCTTTGTAGCCCATGGAGTACATCATTCTTGCTAGATTTTTCATATTCCGGGGTTTGATAACAAGATGGCTGAGTGTCCTCAAGGACCCAAGTAGTAGGTGGATCAAGCAATTTTTCCTCAGCTAACAAGCCTCCGGTACGATGACCCAATAGTGTGTTCCTCTCTAGGTCTCCTGAAGCGGTAGTTAGGTCGACCTCTAGTCTTGGGTGACAAAGAGAGGTCCAAACTAAGAGTGCTTGTTGTACATTATACTCCCCACGGCCATATTCCGGGATTTTCATGTCCCATGAATTAAATGGATATGTTGAAGTAGATGCCCCATGAGTGCAAGAACTAAGAGAATCTGAATCTACTTGAGATTCCATGGCCTCGTAAATGAAGAGGGACAGCTATATCTGGAGAGGACATGTGTATGTACCTTTTCGTGCAAAGCTATTAAGAGCTCTACAATGAGCAAAGGGCTCTGAATCTCCTGGTATTGTAACTGTATGTCCCTCATGCTTCAGCTTGATGCATTGATGAAATGTTGATGGCACGGCCTGCATGGCATGAATCCATGGTCGGCCTAGAAGCATATTATATGGAAGTTCCAAGTCTAGGATGTGAAACTTCGTCTGATGGCAAGTGGGGCCCACCTCCATGGGCAGCGTAATGGTGCCTGCTGACTCTCTTTCCACGTTGTCATATGCGGTGATAGTGATGATATGGGACTCAAGATCTACCTCCGTATGTCCCAATTGTTTGACTAATTTAAGCGTGTAGATGTTCAATCCAGATCCGTTATCCACAAGCACCCGTTTGATTTTCCTGCGGGTGACAACTACCTCAATGTATAAGGGAAGATTATGTGTAGGATTCTCGGTAGGGACCTCCCTATGGTTGAAAGTGAGATGCTCACTTGGTGCAATATTTTCCACCGTGGCTTGAAGGTACGCAGGATCGACTTCTAAAGGCACTCTCGACCCCTGAAGAGTTTGATGTTTTAGATTGCAGAATGTTTCACTCTTTGGAATAGACTTGCTTCTATCCTTTCATTCCTTTGAGAAACAAGATAAGGGTTAGGGCTAGGAGGAATACCTGTTGAATGTTGAGATGGTGTGCGCGTACCGTAGAGAAAGATCAGATCGATTGCGAAGAACTCCTTTTTGTCTGGGAAGGACTACCTGTAAGTAAGAATACAAGACCACTAGATTTTAGTTAGACAATAAATGAGGGAACTGCCTTGGGCCCAGGAAATGTTAGACTTCCTTTCGAAGGTGGTCAGTTCCCCTTTTAATACGAATTAACACAAATGATAATAAAGAAGCTATTGCAAAATCACGATTTAGGTACCTCGTTACAAAGCAATAGAGACTAAACTATCAATAATAAACGTCGTGTTGTTTGTTTGGTTCGGGTCGTTGATACATTCAAATTTCGAGTTACGAGAGATAAACCAGATCGATCTCGAGGTTATTAGGAGACAAAAGGTGAGAGGAAGGTTTTGGGTATAAGTCATGTGACCGATGCCGTCAATGGATAATCGACTATGGTTAGAGAACCGCTGCCGCCAGGTAGGGGATAACCGACACCGGTAGGGTCGATGGTCTAGGTGCTTACGGATAGAGGTTGGTTGTAGGGTGTGTCTGTGGGGTTTTTAAGATTGGTAGATGGCTGAGGGGAATAGTGAGATGACGGGGAAGATTCAGAGAGTGATAAAACTGTCTTCTGATCAATACAAGGATGTATGGATGAGGGTTAAGTGTAGGGTGCTGGCAGGTGGTAGATCTAGGAGTGAGCTTATAATTACTATCAATCCACAGGCTCAAGAAATGGTGCTTAGAAACATACAAGACACTACTTACTCGTTCCTGATGAAGATGCAGGTTCCAGGACTGTGATGACGAAGACAGGGCTCAAGTAGGATGATCTGACAATCCAAGATGAGCTATCTCCTCTTCTGATGCTCGGATGAGTGTCACTGGGCTCTGGTTATTCAGTTATAGTCTTGGGCTTGATGTCCTTCTCTGCAAACTTCTCTCTTTTCTTCACTTGTCTCTGCTCAGCCAAGCAAATCCGGATCCTTTCAATGATTTCTCCTCTTTTCCTTCAAATGAAAATCCGATCCTTTGTTTTTGGTTGGGAGCGATCATTTATAGGGAACCGATGGCCGTTACGTAACCGATGGCGGTCGAGTAGGAACCGGTATCGTCAGTCAAAGTGGGCTATTTTTAGTAAAATAGCCACTTTCCCTCCTTTTCTCCCGAGGGATTAGTTGCGGGCTTGGTCAAGTCATTATGAGGTCGGTTTTGGGTGCGGGTGAGGAGTAATTAGTCATAGGTGTGGATGTAGACCAAGTTATAGGTCTTAATTAGGTTAGTTTAGGGTTAAGACTAGGTCATGATGAGGTGGCGAAATGAGGTGGCAGGTATGGCGATGTGGATTTATTAATTATAAGGTAATTAATAAATAATTGTGTAAGGTTTAGGTGATGAGGTTAGGTTGCGAAATGAGATGCGGGGCATAGGGGGTCGTAAGACACAAATTTGGTGTCTACATTAGCCCCTTGTTGTCGTGTAGCTTGTCTTGTTAAAGCTACACGAACAATAATAAGAAGTGGTTACCCCTGTTAAGGGTATAGGTAATCCCCCTCAAATCTATCACAGATTGAAGTAGCGTGAAATCAGGGATAGGGTTGATAAAGGGTAAATGGTGTTGAGATGATGGTAAGATGGTGGGGTAGGTCCAAGGAAGCAGACGCACGTTGAAATGTAGTAGTGCGACTAGGGTACATGATTTTGAAGAGCAAACAAGCAATTCATAGGCAAAGGTCGATAGTTTATCCAAACAAGGGTGATATAATCCTAGTATCCAAGGCATAGGAAGTAGCTCCAGGGGATATAACGGGTAAGGTACAGGAACGGTTAGGCATGTTTAGTAGTACCAAATGGTTGGTTTGGTTGAGATAAACGTCACGGTCTTGGTCTAGGCAAAGTTGGTCGACTGATCAAGTCAAGGACCCTAATCATGCTAAAACATGAACAAGTGAGCTCGATTGAACAAAAAGCTACATGATGGGTGGATAAAATTGTAATTTGTTGGTTTTGGGCGAGGTATTTAATTGGTGTGGCCTTGGGTCGGGCCAAATGGTTGGTTGCGGCCTTGGGTCGGGCCAAATGGGTCGGATGCAGCAATAGTTGGTGGCGCCTTGGGTCGGACCAAATAGTTGGTTGCGGCCTTGGGTCGGCCATAATGGTTGGTTGCGGCCTTGGGTCGGGCCAAATGGTTGGTTGCGGCCTTGGGTCGGGCCAAATGGTTGGTTGCGCCTTGGGTCGGGCCAAATGGTTGGTTGCGGCCTTGGGTCGGGCCAAATGGTTGGTTGCGGCCTTGGGTCGGGCCAAATGGTTGGTTGCGGCCTTGGGTCGGGTCGAATGGTTGGTTGCGGCCTTGGGTCAAGCTAATGGGTCAAGCTAATTGGTTGGTTGCGGCTGTGGGTCGGGCCAAATGGTTGGTTGCGGCCTTGGGTCAGGCCAAATGGTTGGTTGCGGCCTTGGGTTGGGCCAATGGTTGGTTCTTGCACCTTGGTCGGGCCAATGGTTGCGGCCTTGGGTCGGAGCTCGCCAAATGGTTGGTTGCGGCCGTGGGTCGAGCTGAATGGTTGGTTATAGCGTTGAGTGTTATCAATATAAATAAGTGAAAATATTTATATTTTTAAGGAAAAACACAACACATGATAGGTTATGGTAGGGGATGGTCGAGCTAACCTTGGGAGACCCCATGTCTCCAAAGTGCTGCCTACATAGCCCATTGCACAAAGCAAGGAGGGGCCTCAGACCAATGTAGTTCTCCCTTAGGACCAGGGAGAGGTGAATTCAGGCAATTTGGTTGTGGTTAGGCAATTTGTCGGTTGGTAAAAATTTGATGTTGGTAGGGTAATGTTGTTGGTGTTGGTAGGGTAATGTTGTTGGTGTAGGTATAGGTGAAGCGAAAGTTAGCATACCCAAGTAGTAGGGAATCGTGTCCTGATTAAGGTCAACACACAATCCTAGAGTCGAGCAAAAGAGGCAAGAGTGTCCCGTAGTTGAGAAGAGCTAAACAAACCACATATTAATGTAGGATGAGCTTGAATCCCTAGGTACCTTGCATAGGCGAGAAGTCGATAGGTGAAAAGAGTTGTATAATCACAATATATCGGATATACGTCACGTCCCTTGAGTTTTGTTGTTTTGATGAATGGTGAGGTGAGGTGGCCGGTATAGCTGGGGTGCAGAGAACTTATTATAAGATGATTATTCTGACGAAAGAGAACCAAACCTAAATAGACAAGTCCATGACTCAAAAGTGCTTTGAAATACTGCTTTTATTTTTATTTTATTTTTCTGGATATAGACTGATCGATGCGGGAAGTCTACATGGGATATGTATTTTGTTGTTCTTGAAGTCTTCACGAAGCTGATCAATGTGAGAAGCTTCTAATAAAAGGTCGATGTATAGCTTTGTCCTTGAAGGGAGCAAATCTATTTATAGTAGCAGATGCGGTGTTTGTGTATAGCTGTCCTTCTTGGGAGCAGTCTATATATAATAGCAGCAATAGTTTGGCATATAAATTTGTCCTTCGAGGGAGTAGTCTATGTATAAATTTAGAGGTCTAGATGTCCGTTTGGCATGAAACGTCTAGTTTTGTAGGAAGTTTGACTCAAGAAAATCCCATAAGTGTTTTAATTAAGAATGTGTCATTTTGATACTTTGAAGTCATGGACTAGACTAAAAAGGGGAAGGCATCTTTAAGGGGAGGTGATAATCAAACCATGTGAGCTTGATTTAATTTTGAGATGTAAGAAACAAAGTGTATGCGGTGGTAAATGAGCTCAAGGGACGAGCGCAAGGTAGAAAAGAAGTGATATAACACTAAATTCAACAATAGAATGGTCGAAGATGCAAGGCATTAAGGGGCTCAGGCTCAGGTTTACCATTAAGCAAAGCTAAACGATAAGTGCCTGATCCATAAGTGTGAGTGATAATGTAAGGCCCAATCCAATTTTTTTGCGTTTGCTCTTTTCTAGTTTGGTTACATGTTGATTCTCTTTGAGGACAAGATCACCAACCTTAAAGGTACGCTCATGAAGTCACTTATCATAAGCACGCTTGATGCATTTTTGGTAGATTTGAAGGTGGTCAAGAGCCGTAAGACGTCACTCGTCAAGAAGCTCTAATTGGGCTAACCGCTCTTGGCGGAAATCATCATTGGTGAGAATATCCTGAAGAGATATTCTGAGGGAGGGTATTTGTATTTCGAGAGGCAAGACAGCCTCGGTACCATATACCAAAGAAAATGGTGTGGCATTAGTGGAGGTACGAATGCTAGTATGATAAGCCCAAAGGGCAAAGGGAATGTGATCATGCCAATTTCTTCCAGAATCATTAACAACTTTCATGAGGATTTTGGTTAGGGTTTTATTAGAAGATTCAGCCTGACCATTGGCCTTGTGGATAGTAAGGTGATGAGAAACTAAGTTTGATACCAAAGTTGTCACAAAGGTCTTGTAACAACTTATTTTTGAAAGATTTACCATTATCTGTTATCAGGTGATGAGGAACACCAAAACGACAGATAATGTGATGGTTAATGAATTCGACGATTTTTTCTTTTTTGGTTGAAATGAGTGGAATGGCTTCCACCCATTTAGTGTAATATTCGGTTGCTGTGATTATCCAACGGTGACGTTGCGAAGAGGGTGGGTGAATCTCACCAATAAGGTCTAAACCCCATTGTGAGAAAGGCCAAAGATCTCGTGCGACCTGTAGCGGATGGCTAGGAGTATGTTGAAGGTTGGCATGTTGTTGACACATAACACAACACTTAACATATTCGTAGTAGTCGTTATTAAGAGTAGGCCAATAATAACCTAGGTGAAGGATTCGTTTAGCCACGGCAAGGCCGCTAAAATGTTCGCCACAAATACCGTCATGGATTTGTTGGATGGTATAGGTGACCTCCGCACCGGTTAGACACCGAAGGAGGATGCCATCAAAGCCACGTTTATAGAGGAGTCCCCCCATGACAACATAACGAGAAACACCTTTAAGAAAAGCACGTTTTCCGTTACTAGTAAGGTCAGGTGGGAGAACAGAGGTTGTAAGGTAGTCGTGAAATTCGTGATACCAGGTATCCTGTGAATTAGTAGACACATTATTTATCATACAAACAACCGGGGCTAAGTAAGATGGGGCAAAGAGTTGTTGGACCAAGATGAATATGTCAGAGTCAGTTGGTGAGGCAGGAATTTGCGAGGCTAAGCAAGCCATAGTATCCGCAAATTTGTTAGTGGAGCGGGGAATGGCCTGGATAGAATAACGAGTAAATGAGGTCAAAAGTGAATCCACGTAATGTTTGTACTTTTGAAGTTCCACATTTTTACATTGGTAGATGCCCATAACTTGATTGACTACCAATTGAGAGTTTCCAAAAATATTAATAGATTTAACACCTAAGTGTAACGCAACCTGGAGACCCAAAACAAGGGCCTCGTATTCCGCTGTATTATTAGTGCAGGGGAAATCGAGCCGAAATGAAAGAGGCATAGGCTCAGCGTCAAGAGGAATGAGAACAATGCCGGCCCCTCCGCCGCACTGGCATTTGGATCCATCGAAGAAGAGGGTCATTGGATATGACTCTTCCCTGAGTGAAAGAGTGGCGATGAGTTCGTCAGGGAAATTAAAATTGGTAAATTGTTCCCCAGGTAAAGGGGCCTCCGCAAGTTGGTCTGCAATAGTTTGTCCTTTGATTGACTTCTGGTGTATAAATTCAAGGTCGAGGTCAGCGAGGAGCATAAGCCATCGGGTGATGCGTTGGTTTAGATGTGGTTTGGCATACATATAATGAATGGGGTCCGTGTTGGTGATGACAAAAGTTTTATGATTCAGGAGGTAGTGTCGGAGTTTGGTGGCTACAAATGATAGGGCTAGGCACAGTTTTTCTACATGTGTATACCTAGTCTCGTAATCCATGAGAGTACGACTTATATAATAAACGGCTTGTTCTTGACGTGCCGAGTCCCGATGTGCGAGCATGGCTCCTATAGCATGGTCAGTGGCAGAAAGGTAAAGGTAGAAAGGGTGATCATCCTAAGGTGGGATAAGCACGGGTGGCTGCAAGAGATAGGCTTTGAGAGCTTCAAAGGCTTGGTGACACTCTTCACTCCATTGAAAGGCAATGTCCTTTTTAAGGAGGTGATGGAAAGGTTGACATCGATCCGAGAGTTGGGAGATGAAACGCCAGATAGATTGGAGTTTACCTTGCAAACTACGCAATTGTTTAAGGTTTTTGGGTGGGGGCATTTCTAGGATAGCTTTGACCTTAAATGGATCGACCTCGATGCCACGCAAAGAGACGATAAAACCAAGAAGTTTTCCTGAAAGAACACCAAAGACACATTTCTTTGGTTGAAGTCGGACCGAATATTGTAACAGGTGATCAAAAATAATGGTTAAAACATCGAGATGTTCACTTTGTAATGTTTAGATTTTCCAAGAAGATCATCGACATAATCCTCAAGGATAGTGTGCATAATGTCATGAAAAATGTAAGTCATAGCCCGCTGATAGGTCACACCAGCATTCTTAAGGCCAAACAGCATGACACGATAATAGAAGGTTCCCCAAGGAGTTATGAAGGCATTTTTATGTTGATCGGCCGGGGCTACCAAAATTTGATTGTATCCCGAAAAGCCATCCATGAGAGAAAGCATCTCATGGCCCGCAGTGAGATCAACAAGTTGATCAATACTTGGGAGGGGGAAGTCATCCTTGGGGCAAGCGAGGTTAAGGTCTCGGAAATCCGTGCATATCCGAAGTCCCCCCATCGCTTTAGTGACAGGTACGATGTTAGAAATCCATTGAGGATAGTCAATAGGCAAGATGAAGGAAACGGAAAGAGTCGCTAAAGCTCTTCTTTGACCAAGAGGGCAATGCGTGGATGCATTTTCTCAGTTTCTGTTTGACTGGTTTGGAATCAGGTTTTAGGGTAATGTTATGGACAGCAATGTCAGGATCAATTCCTGGCATGTCAGCGTAGGACCAAGCGAAAGCTTGGTTGTGGGTACGGAGAAAGGTAGTAAAGGCAGCTTGTTCTGATGTGTTAAGGGATTGTCCGATCTTCACAATGTGAGGATCCTCCTCTGTGTGGATGTTGATTTCTATAGTCGACTCATTCAACATGGTTTGAGTTTCAGATGGTAAGGCGCGTTGAATATAGGAGTCATCCGCACCAAGGTAAGTGAGGATGGAGTCGTCATCCTGGCACTCAACAACATTAATCAAGGTGAATCCTCTTCGATCATGTCTGGATACAGAAGGGGAAGAGAATATGGGTCCTCATTATCGCGTTGATAAGTGAGAGGACCTAGGAAGATAGCATTATGAAAAAAAAAAAAAAGTTAGGAGGGATAGATTCAGGGTCTATCGACTCTGTGGGTGACGATGGCAAAATGGGTGATGATGGTTTGGTAGGGGTGACGTCGTCATCTTCTAGGATACAACTGACATGAGGTTTCTCTGGTGTAAGTGTTTCAAGAAAACCGAGACCACTACGATCATTGTGTTTGCGTGTAGTCACGGGAATGAGTGTATGTCGGCCTTGTTCATAAAGACCAAAACCAAAGCCTTTCCAAGCATAGCGAGTCAAGAAGGTGAGGCGAAACGATGATTTGTCAAGTATTGAAAATCAGATTGGAAGGGAACCACACCAAGAGGAGGTTCGGGGGTAATGAAGGATGTGTCAACACCCCCATATGTTAGGTTGGTGTGGCAATTAGGTGGTCGTAAGAGATTACCTCCCCACGTGACGGTCGTAGGTAGGATGCGCATGTAACTATCCGTACTCTGCCCGGGGTATGGAAAGAGCTAACGTTATATAGGCGGTACTCCCCAAAGATAAGGTGTTGAAAAACATCTACTAAGGGGTGGAGGTTGGGATGTTATCTGGGAAAGGAAATGGTATTTGTGATGGCGGTTTCATTGGTTGAAGGTGTAGGTGCGGTTGAAGTGGATGGTAGAGGTGTGGTTGAAGTGGATGGTTGGGTTGGATGAATGGGTGTCTTGACTGGTACAAGCACATCATTAGGGCGATATAACATATTACAGGTTTTGAAGGGGGAGGATCAGCTTTTACGGTGTAGGACTTCCCTTCGTACTCAAATTTTATGCATCTATGTAAGGTGGAGGGAACGCATCCCATAGCCCTGGATCCAAGGGTGGCCTAACAACATATTGTATTGGAACTCTCCCTCAAGGACATAGAAGAGTTCGGGTAAAGTGCGTGGCCCTACACGAATGTTAAGGATCACGGTGCCTAAGGTAGAAGTAATAGCATCATTGAATGACCGCAACATGATGGGGTTGGCACACATGCAACTAGAAGGGATATTCATTTGTTGGAAGGCTTTTGAAGAGATGATGTTTAGGCTAGCGCCCCCATCAATCATAACACGATGCACCCAAATGTCCCAGACATAAGCTGAGATGAAAAGAGCAGGGTCAGGATCTTCTGCACCAAAGTCGACAATTTCGTCTTCGGAGAAACTGACAGCAGCGGCTTGCTGTATAGAGACAGAAGTAGTTGGGGAGATAGGCTGTTTGGTGAGCGAAGCAACGTGATTGGGTGTTAGAATGGAGGTAACAGGCAAGGTTTCATTAGGTAAGACCTCTATCCCTTGAAGGATTTCAACGAGAGCTTGTCGATGAGATTCAAAAGTCTGAATGAGATCATACCTAGTCTCGTAATCCATGAGAGTACAACTTATATAATAAATGGCTTGTTCTCGACGTGCAAGAGTCCCACCGGTGTGCCAAAATGTTTACGGAATGTTTCAGCTCTTTGGAATAGATTTGCTTCTATCCTTTCATTCCTTTGAGAAACAGATAAGGGTTAGGGCTAGGAGGAATACCTGTTGAATGTTGAGATGGTGTGCGCGTCAGTAGAAAGATCGGATCGACCGTGAAGAACTCCTTTTTGTCTGGGAAGGACTACCTATAAGTAAGAATACAAGACCACTAGATTTTAGTTAGACAATAAATGAGGGAACTGCCTTGGGCCTAGGAAATGTTAGACTTCCTTTCGAAGGTGGTCAGTTCCCCTTTTAATACGAATTAACACAAATGATAACAAAGAAGCTATTGCAAAATCATGATTTAGGTACCTCGTTACAAAGCAATAGAGACTAAACTATCAATAATAAAACGTCATGTTGTTTGTTTGGTCAATGGTCGTTGATACGTTCAGCTCGAGTTACAGAGATAAACCAGACTGGATCTGAGGTTATTAGGAGACAAATAGGTGAGAGGAAGGTTTTGGGTATAAGTCACAGTGACCGATGCCGGTCACTGGATAACCGACCGCGGTTAGAGAACCGCTGCCGGTAGGGGATAACCGACACCGGTAGGGTCAGTAATCTAGGTGCTTCTGGATAGAGGTTGGTTGCAGGGTGTCTGTGGGGTTTTTAAGACTGGTGGATGGCTGAGGGGAATAGTGAGATGACGGGGAAGATTCAGAGAGTGATAAAACTATCTTCTGATCAATACAAGGATGTATGGATGAGGGTTAAGTGTAGGGTGCTGGCAGGTGGTAGATCTAGGAGTGAGCTTATAATTACTATCAATCCACAGGCTCAAGAAATGGTGCTTAGAAACATACAAGACACTACTTACTGGTTCCTGATGAAGATGCAGGTTCCAGGACTGTGATGACAAAGACAGGGCTCAAGTAGGATGATCTGACAATCCAAGATGAGCTATCTCCTCTTCTGATGCTCGGATGAGTGTCACTGGGCTCTGGTTATTCAGTTGCAGTCTTGGGCTTGATGTCCTTCTCTGTAAACTTCTCTCTTTTCTTCACTTGTCTCTGCTCGGCCAAGCAAATCCGGATCCTTTCAATGATTTCTCCTCTTTTCCTTCAAATGAAAATCCGATCCTTTGTTTTTGGTTGGGAGCGATCATTTACAGAGAACCGATGGCGGTTACGTAACCGACGGCGGTCGAGTAGTAGAACCAGATCGGTCGAGTCAAAGTGGGCTATTTTTAGTAAAATAGTCATCTTTCCCTCCTTTCCTCCCGAGGGATTAGTTGTGGGCTTGGTCAAGTCATTATGAGGTCGGTTTTGGGTGCGGGTGAGGAGTAATTAGTCATAGGTGTGGATGTAGACCAAGTTATAGGTCTTAATTAGGTTAGTTTAGGGTTAAGACTAGGTCATGATGAGGTGGTGAAATGAGGTGGCAGGTATGGCGATGTGGATTTATTAATTATAAGGTAATTAATAAATAATTGTGTAAGGTTTAGGTGATGAGGTTAGGTTGCGAAATGAGATGTGGGGCACAGGGGGTCGTAAGACACAAATTTGGTGTCTACATTTGATACAAAATTTCCTTATGCACATTGGATATCTTGAGAAGATCTAAGATCGAGATCTTAGCAGGTGTCCTCTCAAGTTGTTCTAAAAGGTTATATTTACCAGTTTATGGGGTCAATAGAGAGGGTTTCGAATCATGAGGCAGGCACGCCTTGTTATCATAGCACAGATCCTTTCCCTTGATCCAGATGGTATTGACACGGTCAGTAGGGGAGTGAATACATCCGATAAGTGAATCGTAATGATTGTTATCTCTTTTGGTATACAAGTAATTTGCGGATTTATAGGTTTGGGATGAGTCTCCCCGATCCGGCTTTGTCTTTTCTGACTTATCATGCTTAGGGAATGGTTCCTTATAAATCCCCATTTTATCGTTAGGTGTTTGCGTTTTGCCAGGGTTATCCACCTCTATCTCCCCATTATCAATGAGGTCCTGAATATAGTGGTGAAGCCGTAGACATTTGTCTATCTTATGACCTTTAACGCGATGCATTTCATAGTATTCATGCTCCTTATACCATGAAGGTTTAGGAGCGTTGTCATCAACATTGCGTTGTAGGATAGGTCGTCATGTGGGCCACATCCAACTTTTTTAGTATGATGGACAACGATTCATTGAGGAGGTGAATGTTCATTGCTTTGGTGGTGGTTGAATTGGGCCCTTGGTCAATTTAAAAGGTTGACCGGTTTGGACCGTTTCAATACGTTTGGAATTAGTGATTCCGTCTCCCACCACATTTTTGTTTTTGTTAAAGATCTTTGGCTTTTCAATGGGTTTGACTCTTTAGTTGTCTTTAGATTGGGTTTTGAGGGTTCCTTTTGCAATGAGATCCTTTTCTATTTGAATCCCTTTCTCGATAACCTCCTCAAAGTGCGGATTACCTGATGCATTTGGAGGTGGAAAGCTATATCCAGGTTGAGATTATTGACGAAAATACTGCGACCAGCTACTTCTCGGGAAAGCGGAAGGGAAGCAACTAGCTATCCCTCTCCATCGTTGGAGGAAGTGGTGAAGGTCTCATTTGGGCGTTGTTTTGTGCCGCATGAAGTTTTCCATGGTGATGTCACTCTTTATGTTATATGAGAAACGACGCATGAATCTTTCCGCCAATTCTGGCCAGGTGAAAATTGATCCTCATGGTAAGCGTGTAAACCATTCCAATGCTTGACCTCCGAGACTCTTAGGAAAAAGTCTGATGAGGTAATTACCACTATAAAACACCTTTTGACATTCCATGTAGAAATCTTTAACATGATCCCTTGGGTCTCCCTTTCCTTTGTATTTGTCGAACTTTGGCATATCAAATTTCTTTGGAAAGGGTTGAAGGGTCACTATCTTGTCAAAAGGATAGGGGCATAGTTCTTTGTATTGGTATTTCCTAATACTCCCTATATTTCTTTCTTGTATGCTCGCAAGCATTTCTTTCATAGATTGCACTTCTTGTGTGAGCAATTGTTCTCTAGTGGGAGAAGTGGGGACGTGTACACGATGATACCCCGTGTCTTCTTCTCCTTTGTTTTCTCGATGGAGTTCGTGGATCCTAAACTTAGGCCTTGACTTTTGAATGTTCTTGTTTGTGTCTTTTTGTACCTAGAAAGTAAGCAAAGCTAGTTGTCGGCTTAGGTTACTGAGTTGTTGTTGGATTGTGACTTGGTTTGTGTCTTCTTCTTCTAAAGGTTCTTCCTCTTCGTATTGTGGAGGTTCTTCCCTATCTCATTTTCTATCTTGTTTCTTTGTGGCACTTTGATGAGGGGTATTCTATGCCCTACCACTTTATCATTTTCTGCGTAAGAAGTGGAAGCATGCCCGCCTGTTAAAATATCTTCCATATTGATAAGGGGGCATTCTTCCTTAGTAGTGTCATTTGTAGGTAATATTGGTTCATTCTCGGTGGGCAATTTGGCCCCTAATTCCATGACCCATGCCAAAACTCTATCTTTGTTTCTAAGGAGAAACTCATCTAGTAGAGTGGGGTCAAAATCAAAGTCTACGTGTGGTGATTCTAATTCATTTCCACTATGATCGACCATCTCTTCGGTTTCCTTTTCTACAGAAAACAGTGGCCCTAAGTCGTGTCCAATGAAGGGGTTTGACCCTTGTCTATTAGAGGTCTCCCAAGCATGCACTTGTTGTTCCTCATATGTTTATTTCTTCAACCCTAGACGTGTTTTGGGAGCCATGTTTTCGTGATAGTTTCACTAGGGTGAGTTGTAGATATGTGCAAAGCTTAGTGACTACCCCTAAGTGAAATGCAAAATGAAATTGCTAAGAGTATGAATATGTCAACAATGTGAGAATACCAATATGATAGAGTGATAAATCACCCGTGATACAAGCGTTTGGTATTAAAACTTGATCAAAGTACTTCCTAGACTACGTTTCAAAAAGTAGTTTGTATCGCAAGATGATCAACAAGATGTTTTCACTTATGCCAAGTTCAAGGAAATGAACAAAACGTAAGTAAATACAAGAAGTCAATGCGATCTCCCAATCAAGATATATGATGAGTGAGCTCAAACTCTATTAAGACCTATATCTCAAAAAGTGTCAATTATAATTCGCGAATGACACAACAATATAACCAAAATATGTTGACCCACTTTGCTAGAAAGTGAAGTATTGATATCGAGGTGTTATTGATATAACACACACAAATGGTAACACTTAGCACTCTTTGAAATCAAGGTAATAATAAAATCGAAAAAAAAAATCTCAAAGTATAGCTAGGAATAGTTAAAAATGTGTGCAGCGTAACTGTACAATATAGGTATTTATGTCGAGTTTACAAGAAACAAGACGTAAATATCAAAATTGTAATGATACGAGACAAACAAGCTAACTCCTCTATGGAAGTCCACGGTGATGAACCACGCCTAACTACAATGACGATCTTGACGTGGGTATCAAGATCACAATGGCTACCAAATGACGTGAAAATGCCTCCGCTCACTTTAGACGCGTTTAACTAACTTGACCGTAAACATGGATGGGCGTAAACATACATAAAAGTGAGAGAAATGATCGAATGGCAACACAAAGGTAATCATACTGTTATCACCGAATCACAAAGCACCCACGGATGTTGATCAGATTTCTAGTTTGATCACTCTAAGCATCCAGGTGTGATTGGATAACATGGGTACTATCTCCAAGTTGTGGGACTTGCTACTTGAGATAGACCTCCGAGAGAAAGCTGGTTCTTGCTCCTAAACTACCTGCCACAATCTACTCTAATGCAGGGTAAGCTAACTGTTCTAATCTAAATTTCCAAGGGACCAGAGAAAGAGAATTCATAAAATTAAAGCCTACACTAAAGCGGTGATACACCAGAAAAGGAGGGTGTGAGAGTAATCTCCAAATGTGTGAAATACAGAGGCAAAATGCACACTAGAAGAGGTGATGATAGTTCACCATAATCTAGCAAAATGCATTCACAAAAATATTCCAAGCATACACAATGATAATGAATCCCTGCAAGAACATAAAGAATAGACACAATATTCTTATAGAAAGATCAAAGGGGCAAGAAGAATGCAAGAAAACCACAGCAGGGGAAGATACATCCACAACTGATATTTTATTGCTTCATGATATGCACAGTTCAATCTGTTACAAGATAAGGGCCTGGATCACCATGCAAGGAGTCCACTACAAGGGTCTGCAACACACTGGCTTCACAAAGCAATTTTGACAGAGCTTTGTTACCCAAAAACTCTCTCCCTTTACAATGAGCCCAACACTCCAATTTATAGAAAAAATGAGAAGGAGAAGAGAAGGGAAAATGGAAATCCCAAAATCTGTCCTTCAACCACCTGTAAGAGGCATTAAATTGAGTGAAAAGGTTTTCCATTACTTGCAAAAGGATCCCCATACTATCCCATGTGCTGTAGCAGAGAAAGAATGATGACCATGCCTCTTAATTGCACTCCCAGCTACCAAATAAAACACTTTATTCTGAACCCGGCCACGTTTCCTTAAAAAACTCAATCAATATCTAATCAAATCTAGAATTTCTTGATTTCTGTACATCAGGCTTGGAACCACGATTCCAACAGTACCAATTTTGTGCGATTTCGTTGAGAAATGCAAAAGTTATGGCCTTCTGAGTGCGGGCAGCTCTTTTGGGCCTGGCAGGCGTTTTCTGTCATTTGACGAGAATGAGCATTACCTGACTGGAGCCAAATATGTTTCCTTTATTTAAATATATCTACCCTCATTAAAAATAAGAAATCCAATTTTGTGAAAATCGGAGCTCGGAGTCAAAAGTTATGGCCGTTTGAAGTTCCACGAGTCAAACGTTGACTTTTCTTCTTTACCTTCGGCCGCTTCGGCTTTTCGCGTCCCACGCGTCCCTTTGTCCCATTTGGCACAGTGCTGAAATTTCCCATTTTGGCTAAACCGGCGGTTCGCGTACTCGCAGCCCCATATGTCCCATTTGCTTTGGACCGTCTGGACAAATTACTTGATTCAAGCCGGTTCGCGCCCTTTTGTCCCAACTGTTTGGGACAAAAGTTCTCATTTCGGCCGGTTCACGTAATTTTGGCCCGCGCGTCCCGGCATCTGCTTTTGGGCTGCCTTGACTCATTTCGCCCGGTTGGCGGTTCGCGTCTTTTTGGCCCGCACGTCCCAAACGCGACCCTCTCGAGAGGTCAAAAATAATTTTTTCTCTTTTACCGGATTTCGCGTCCGCGTCCTTTTTTAGGCCCGGATGTCCCATTTGCTTTCAGACGCCGTCGCGGCCTTTCGGCCGGTTCGCGCCCTTTTGTCCCAACCGTCCCAAATGCCATGCGAGGACTAGGACTTAGCCATTTTTCGTGATTTTTCCTGGCCCGAGCTTGTTTTTGTAATTTTTCTTACATTTTCTCGGAACTTGCTCCCTCCTTCTTGGACATGGGAGTTAGAAAATTTTGAGGGGACCCAAAAACATGACTTTTCCCCGACTCAATCTATTTACAGGACTTGAGAATTTAATGCATGTGATCAAAATTACCTTGAGGGTGAATTTTGGATAACAATACCTCTTTTGATCAACAAAGTTTCAAAAGAATATGAAGGAAATAAATCAAGAAAAATGATGAAAATGCTAGCCTCACTTGAAAAGTTTCACCTCGCCCTAAGGCAAGTAAAAACTAGGCAAAAGTAATATGTCACACATTTCTCAAAAATAAGGTTCACAACTCAACACCGTTTTAAAATGGTCAAAGTGGGCTCTGGCCAAAGTATATTCTCCTAGGTGGTTCTCTCCCTAGGTGTTACAAAGTTTCCACGAGTGAGCATGATTTACCCAAAAGTTACACCGACTAATTTGGGAGTATCTCGGCTTTACTTTACCCCCTTCAAGAACAAAGAGGCAACTAGTTCATCTATGTGTACTATCACTGGGGTCGCCACAACAGACAACCTGTAACGCTATCTCACAAAGGAATCACTAGTCAAGTAGGTAGTGTGGAGCACTTTCCATTTCATCCACAAGGTTCCCTCTTGCGTGGACTACTTTGGGTTCCCGAACCACCCCATTGTTGTAGCTTAAGGCATTATGCCAAAGGGGTTATGTTCCAGTTGAGCGGAGAGAGACGTACCCTTTTCCGAAACTTGCAATACAGTGTTTTGAATATGTTGTTCTTTTTATCTTGTTTAATTAGGTGTGGTTTGCTTGAACACCTTTTGCA
The DNA here is from genome assembly GCA_018340775.1 of Taxus wallichiana var. yunnanensis. Lineage (NCBI taxonomy): Eukaryota > Viridiplantae > Streptophyta > Pinopsida > Cupressales > Taxaceae > Taxus > Taxus wallichiana. Next base: position 581,351,416 of record CM031239.1, on the reverse strand, counting down.
ACTCTGTATAACAACTATATTAGTAGTTTTTATTTCGTTTTGATTCCTCCTTTCTTTGACAAGCATTTTTAGGTCCTGCACTCAAGCGTTAATAATTCTCCAAGAAAATCATATTATTTAAAAGAGGATTAAGATTTACTTTTGATTCTTAAGATCATCCAAGGATGCAAGAGAAGAGCGTACACAAAAATAATCCAACTAAAAAGTAAAGAAAATCTTTTCAATCAATAAACCATACAAAATTCTTGATAAATTTTCATTCCCTAAACCAAAAGTGAAAGATGAAGTTTCCAATTTACCAAATGTTATAAAATGAAGACTAAAGTTGTTTTGATTGTCAAGATCACCCTAAGGTGTAAGATAAGATGATACACAAACTTTATCCCAACTATATAGAAATCGAAAACTTCAAATCAAAGGACTATTGAAAAATGCTTTGTAAAAGATTCATTCCCTTAAGCAAAATGAATAATCAAATTTCCAATTTTAATCCCAATGTTAAAAAGATATAGATAAAAGTTGTTTTTGATTCTCAAGATCACCAAAATGTGCAAGAGAAGAGCATACACATGCTTTGGTCTAAATCAAGGAAGCATGGAAATACAACATTCATCAAAACATTAGACATGTTAGAAAATGACCAGTTTTAAACTAACATAAAAACCTACAATTTCTATAATTATAAATCCCAAATTTATATTTTCATTGCATATTTAACTTCAATACCTTTCCAACGCAAAAAAATGGAGTCATTTCGAGTTCGGGAACAAAAGTTATGGCCTTCGGAAGATGGGTTACGCATATGCTCTTATGCTCACGTGTATGCACTTGACATGCACTCAAAAAATGTCAAAAAACGTCTCTTAATCTGTAAAATAGGCAAATTTTTCCAACCAAGATTCAATTTTGACAACAACCCATCACATCAATATATGAATATAAGACTCAACGCTATCAAACATTAACATACATGCTCAAGAATTTAAAATTTTCAAGAAATTGATAGAACTAGCATGTAGAATGATGAAAAAGTAAGCTCTAAAAATGAAAACATGATGAAATCTTGAAATTTTCTCACCAAGATTAAATTTTGACAGCAACCCACCACATTAATATGTAAATAGAAGACTCAACACTATCAAACACTAACCTACATGCTCAAGAATTTAAGATTTTCAAGAAATTGACAAAACTAGCATGTAGAATGTTAAAAAAGTAAGCTATAAAAATGAAAACATGGAGAAATCTTGAAATTTTCCCATCAATTCCAATTTTGACAGCACTTCACCTCCTTTATACCTACAAGGAAGACTCAACACATGCAAACTCAACAAAACGAGTTAAGAAAAATAAGTTAGATAAACATGTGTAAAAGAGGGTTAGTAACTAAAAATGAAACTTAACTACAAAAACTTGAAATTAAGTGCAAAGGACAATGGAGTAAGTCCCACCGGGCATGCCAAATGTGTGCATGTGTTTGTTTTTAAAATAATGCTAATATGAGTAAAGAATAACACCTAAATAGCCTTAACTTAGCAAGAATTAAACAACAAACTAAACACCATCAAGATAAGAATTAAACAAGGGTTAGATGCTAGCATTCATCAATACAAACTTTGAAACTAACAATGTTAAATATCTAAAATCCTCTATTCTCTAACAACAAATAAATGAATGGACCTAAGTAAGCTCCATGAATATCAAAATAATTGTCCTTAGTATGCCAAGTAACCTAGGAATGAGGGCTATCAAAGTTGGGCTACAAGACCCTTTGACACCTCCCATATGACCTAAGCACTTAAGAAAAAGGCTTAAATCTTCAAGATGATGAACTCTCAAAAGGGCAAGGTGTAAAATCTTAGTCTCTTTGCTATATGATTTGCATTTTTCTCTAAAGAGTTTAGGTGTAAGTAAAAGGTAGGTGGAGGGCTCTTTATATAGCCCAAAGGATAAAGGATTCAACACATTCTCATGAATGTGAGATAAAGGTAAAACATGATTAGGAATGGATAAGGTTGTTTTATTAAAGATAACCTTACTTTAGAAGGGTTTAATTTATGCTTAGCAAGTCATGGGAGTTGTGGGGTGTTTTAATTAATCAAAGGTGATTAACTAATAGGTAGATGTAAGCTTATAGAAGATAATTAGAGGAACATTAGTACGATTTAGGCTATTATAAGGGGACTAAATCAATTAAATATTGATTTATTGGTAAAATGGAAGGGAAAGCTAATTAATTAATAATAATAAATTAGTCTAGGTAGAAGGGGTGATTTATTAATGAAAGGTCATTAATTAGGGTATTTGTTGGATAGGCAACTTAATTAATTAGCTTAGTGTAATTAATTAATGATGATATGAGGGAAAATGATTGCTTTTGACGATATGTCGTCAATTTGCGAGAAAGGGGATAATTAGTGCAATTTAAGTATTTAAATTGCTTGGGCGTAATTATAGGTGTCTACAATAGGGATTACTACCAAATCAACATCATCCCCACTACATCATTGTCATTCTCACGTTTGGCTGACCACTTGGATTATATTGAGAATTCCATGCTTTGGGAATGTCTTCAACTTCCTGTCTTGACTCAAATGCAAATGTTGTCTGCTGATACTTCCATGATATATCCATAAGTGTTTGCATAACTAAATCCACCATGCCCATGTCAATTGTAGTGACCCCTTCTTCATCACCCTCACCCACACCTAAACCTTTACCATCAAATGAAATTTTTCCTATGCCTAAAACCTTACCTACACCTATATCTTCCTCTGCATCCAGACCCATTACCACATTGGGAGTCATGTTGACATCAATCCTAGTCCATCCTCCTGTCAAATTGGATTTAGCCACATCCTCATAGGCCATTGCAAAAACTATTCCCCACCTAAGAGGAAGGCCCAACCCCTTAGGTCACATACACCGGATTCGCCCACTACCCCTCTGTCACCTTCACCACTTCCATCTATCCTAGGTCCCCACCCATCAACCTTGGCCAAAAACCTCCTACCCAGAGTAAACCAAAATCACAACAGCCTACCTCGTCATGATCCTTTGTTGCACCCAAATTACCTACACACTTATGTCTTTGCCATCACCTACATCCTTTCTACCTCCTATACCTACACCACTTCCAGTATCCTCATCATTACCTATGTTATTCCCTTCTCTTCAACTAGTACCTTCCACATTGCCTCTTACTACATCTTATCTTCCTTCCATTCTAAATCACCCACTTCTTCTTGACTTTACCTAGGAAGGTGTAACCAAAGCCCAAGAACCCACTACCCTCCAAAGAATTAGTTAAACCTATACCACCTTCAACAAATAGTTCACCTGCTATATCTTTACCCAAGAAGGTGAAATCCAAACCTAAAACCGTACTATCTACCAAATAGGGGGTCAAAATTACTCAACCTTTGATTCCACATCCAATGACGCCTCTCCATAAAAATCACCTACACTTCATTCCGGACCCACACTTACTTCACATTGTGATCCATTGACAAGGTGTTATGCCAACATCTTATCTAACCTTTTGGAAAAATCAGTCATCACATTACCACCGCTTAGACCTTATGACCCACTCAAATCTAAACCATAAGGGTTTGACGATACCAAAATTTTTGCTTACCATCGTGTGTTAGGGCATGATGTGGAAAAATTTAAGGCTCTTAAGATTATTCTTCTCCAACTATGTCCTCTTGAAGAAAACTTTGACGATGATGATCTTTTAGATGAGGACCCTATTCCACCTTCACCTATCACCACACATCCTCATCTCTTACCTATTCAATGACCTTCATCTCCACCTCTAAAACCCTTTTATCCCCCTCCAACATTTGAGATCAATATGGTCCGCATAAGAGAGCTAGCCAAACCTCTGCCAAAATGCCAATGTGTTGCATTTTTTCAAAAACTAGTATATGCCCTCACCATATTTTTTTCATGTCCTATCACTACACCTATCACGACTCACTTTCTCCTTTACCACAGATTAATATGGTTAAAATTACCACTCGAGCCTAGAAGGAAAAAGGAAAGGAGAAAAAAACCATCTCATCTCGCTACTCTTTTACCCAATATTCCATCTGCCCCTGCACCCAAAATCACCATCCGTGGACCCACATATCCTATTTCTGATGGGGTTACCCATCATACAATGCTTAAACAATTACACTAGTCTCCTATCAAAATGTCTTTATACGACCTTGTCCTAACCTATGAGTCTCATCATCAGGGCCTCATTGAGGTCCTGCAATCTATTGAGGTTCTACCTAATGAACCTAAGTGTTTTGCATCCATTATCACTCCTCACCATATGGCCTCTCTTACAACTTTTCCCCCTTACTCTGCCCCCGCTACCACTCATGAAGTAGCCGCTCTTAGTTTCTCTGACGATGAGATTGTACCTCTCTAATTAGATGATCCTAACCCCACCCTATTTATTTCCATCTACGTTGATAATATATGTATTTGACACGTTATGATCAATGGTGGTGCCAGTATTAACATCATTTCCTCCCATGCATACAACCAAATACGCATCCCTGCCAATTGCATGCATAATAACCCAATTATGTTGCATTCATTTAACGATGTCATGACTTCCACCCTTGGCACCATCATTCTCCACATTCGTGTAGGCCCTCGTGCCATTCCTGAATTATTCTATGTCTTAGAGGGGGAATTCTAGTACAACATGCTACTTGGCCAACCCTAGATTCATGCCATGGGTTATGTTCTTTCAACCTTACATCGCTATTTAAAATTTGAACATGAAGGGAACAACTATACCATTTCATTCGACCCTTCACCATTCAAGACCTGTAACATGTTGTATCAACCCAATGATGTCCTTATACCAATTAAGACATCTACCACTGCTACCACTTCTTCTACTACATCTTCTGTAACTAACTCCTTTATTCCCACTACTGCTACAACTTCTATAGTTGACCCATCAACCAACCCATCTACTTCTCAAACATCTAATGCTTCTTCTTCCTAGCTATCTAGTGATTCATCCATTCCCACTACTCACATACCCACTACTGATCCCTTAGAAGGTGTTTTTCAATGCCTCACTCTGGGGGAGTACCTCCTTTATAACAATTAAACATTCCTTACTCCTCAAGAGTATGGTAACCTTCACCAACATCCCCGCTATGATCACCGCATAGGTGAAGTTTTCCCCTACGGTCCTCCCCACCTTTGCACAAACTTAACATATGGGGGACTTGATGCTTCTACCTACTCTCCCGAGCCACCTTCCCAAACTCAACTATTTTCCTTCGACCTTTAATCTCTCACCAAGTGCCACTTCACCGACACCTTCCTCCATCGCTATGCTTGAAAGGGATTTGGCTTTGGTTTATATGAACAAGTCCACCATAACTTCATTCCTTGCACCACTCGTAATCATAAATACCACAGTGGTATTGGATTTACTAAACCACCTTCTAGGAAGGCTCAACTTGAAATCATTGAGAATCATAAAAATTCCCACCCCATTCACAAACTTCACCACATTCACCTACACACGTCTATGGACGTAGAATCCATTCATCCTAACTTTTTTTTCATGAACATCGTTTCCTTAGGACCTATGAATTATTAGCATGATGGCGAGGCTCTTTTTCTCTTCCCTTCCTATATCCCCGACATGATGCATGATGATACCCCTTCTACTAACGCTGCTCAATGACAAGACAATGAGTCTATTCTCACTTATCTTGGTGCGTAAGATTCTTATATTCACCGGCCATTACCTTCTGAGATGCAAACCATGTTGAATGAATTGACCATCAAAATCAATATTCAAACTCAAGACTACCCACACATTCTAAAAATAGGCCAATCTTTAGATTTTTCTCGAACAGAAGCTTTCACTTCTTCTTTCGGGATCATAGCAATGCTTTTTCTTTTCTACGCTGATATGCCCGATATTGACCAAAAATTATGGTCCACAATATCGTAACCATTCCCGATCCCAAAGCCATGAAACAGAAGTCTGCTAAAAATGCATCCTCACATTACCCTTCTTGTCAAAGAAGAACTCTAATGCCTTCTTTTGGTTTCCTTCATCCTACTTGTCGCCAAATCACTGCACCCCCGAATGGCTTGAAAGTGAACATGACATTCGATGTGATTAGGACACATGGGATCACCTCTCAAGCTATGGGACTTGGGCTTGAGGTGAACCTCTAGAGAAGGTCGACTTCCTCTTCCTAAACTAAGCACTACACTACTCCTAATGCAATAAAAATGGCTAACTAGACCTATGCTAACATTTCAAGGATTAGGGAGAGATATTTGCAAAGAAATAAAACCTATACTAGAAGTGGTGATGCACCAAGAAAGGGTGTTTCTAGAAAACCTTCCAACTTTCCAATGAAGATATATGATCATGAGAAAGAATGACATGCATTACAAACCCACTTTACATACAATACTTCATTCTCTAATAAGCACAATGACTTCCAAAAAATTGCAAAGGAAACCCTGGTTGCACAGTTCACCTGCAAACATGAGAGAGGAAAATAGAAGTAGCAAAATCATGAAAGGACATATAAATGATCACAAAACATAATTTCCATTACTTCAAACACTTGCACAGTGCATCATTACATTAGGGAAAAGGCATAGGCATCATTACAATTTGAGAAGAAAGGCTTGAGAGCCTACAAATTCACATCATTTCAAATTTATGAAGAGAGTGGCACTGGAAAGTGTCTAAACTTGTCTAACTTAGATGACCAGTTGGAACCCCTTGAAATGAGCTTCCAACTTAAATTTATAGAAGAAATTGAGAGAGAGAGGAGAGAAAGAGTCATAAACTCCCTTCCACATAATGTATCACTTATTACAATCAAATGAACAACTTGAGAAAGTTCCATCATGTGTCATTGATTGCTTGTTGACATAGTCTTCTCAATTAATTAAAATAATATTTAAATAATAATAATAAATATTATTATTTAAAATAAAATAAAAAATAGTAAATTAATTAAATTTTGGTGGGCCCCATGTTGACCAATTTGCACCGATTGGAAAAATCCAAAAATGGCCCAACTCGGTGGTTGGCTTGCCAACTCACCGAGTTGAGTTCGAGCTCTTTATCTTCACCACAACCAAGTTGAACTCCTACCACCGAACAACTCCTATCGAGCTCTTTCTCATTCTTGTCGAGCTTTAATTACTTAACCGGCTCTTATCACTCGAATACGTTTGTTGATCAAGAATTTTGCGCATTACTGTCCCAAGTTAATGCACCAAACTAAACACAAAAACCCCGAAAACTCCAATGAAATCGATACTGATGGACAAGATCCGAAGATGTAGATGGATGAGGAAGTCGATGTAGATAAGACGGCGCACACGAGCAATTCTCGCACGTGTAGATCCAAGTAACTGCGAGACACCGATGCTTGATGAAAAGACCACGTTAAAAGATATTTGGGTGGAATGCCCGAGAAGCCGATCCGGGAAGCGATAGGCTTCCTCGGCGGATGTCATCCACATTTTCAATTAAGTAAAGAAGCATACATGATAAAAGATGTACGTATGAACTAGATTTTCTCGATCAAAGTAATAAACAATCTAATCTAAACAGAGGCGTAAAGCAAAATGAAGATAGGGAACTGTGAAAAAAAAAGGATTTGTGTTATCTGTGTCCTTTTACCTGACTGCAGGATGATCGGTGTCAATTATGTAGAATCGGCGTCGACTGGTGTGATCGGTGTCGATTATGTAGAATCGGCGCCCATCGAATTAGATCGGCGTCGGCCGATCAATTAGATCGGCGTCGATCGCGAACAAAGTGCGAGAAGATTTGGAAATCGGTAAGTGAAGGTCAGATCGTCAACGCCTCGCTTGGATCTGCGAGCCGGTGAGATCGGCAAGACGCACCTATCTTTGCCGTGCGCAGGAAACAGAGTCACCAGAAAATCAATGGAGACGTGCGATGTTAAGAGTAGAGTAACGGTGCTCCTCTCAGGGATTGATTTGGACAAGATCCGCTCTCATTTGATAGATAATGTTCACACTAGATGCGCAAAGATCTCTCGTTCTCTCTCTTTCACGATCTATCTATCTTTGTCTCATCCTTCAGTTCAGTGCATGTCCCAGAACTGAGTTCTGGGCTTCTATTTATAATTGGCGCCGCTCCGAAAAATCGGCGTCGACCGTACCGGTCGGCGCCGATCGCGGAACAGACTCCCGAGATGGCCAAAATGAACGATTTCTAGAAAGATAAGAGTTATCCCTCCACCTCAAATATGGGAAATATCCCACTGCTTGATTGTGAGGAGGAGAAATAGGAGGGACACATGGATAGGATAGATATGGGGTAGATAAGTGGTTAGGATACATGTGAAAAGGTGTAATTAAATAGTTAATATTTAATTACTCATGGGTAAAACATAAAGGGGTGAATTAAACTTAGGATAGGTGTTTAAAACACAAATTGAATAATATCCCAAGGGGATAGTGGTGATATAAACGTGCCCCAGGTTACCCGAGAGAGAAAAATGCGCACGAGGGACACTAAATTGGATAACCAATTTTAGGTGTCTACATTTTGCCCCTTTTTGTCGAGTAACTTGCGATAAGCAAGGTTATGAGACAAAAACAAGGAGATGGAAGAAAGGAAGAAAAAGTGATGATGTGATCCCCCTCAAACTAGGGATGGGATGGGTGATAGAACAAACGATCCCAAGTTTGAAAAAGGTAGATGAAAACGCAAGATGCCCCAGCTAGATGTCTGGAGTAGATCTGATCATTAATGATGCACAAAAATAAATAAAGAGGCAGCAACCTAAGGAACTCACATTGGTAGGGCAGATTAGACGGTCTCCTCATGAGACGACGTTAGTACGTACAGACCCATGAGTGTAAGGAGGGCTGCAAAATAGTCAGCATCTAAAGAGAGACACATTGGTAGGGACAACTAGACGGTCTGCAAAGCAGACGACGTTAGAGCCTACAGACCCGTTAACTCAATGCTGCCAAAAAAGGTGCGAGTGCCCCATGCAAAGGGAACAAACTCAAAATGGACGGTGATATCGAAAATATGTGCCAAAAGGCAACATTCAGCGCACAATAATGACCAGATAAATAAGCCAAGCATCAACACTATGGCAAGAAGATTAGGAGATAGGAGTAAACGACGTGGAGAAGCGATACCACAACCCACGGGCAAAAATGAGTATAAATCGATAGATGATGATATAGACATAGACTGATAGATGATGAATAGATGTGATAGGATAGACATAGATGTAGAGGATATAAATAGATGTGATTTGATGTGATTGATATGTGGATTTAATTTGATTGAGAAAATAGATAAAGATAGATGTAATGTTACTTGGATGGACAAGTGTTTAGATGATGTGATTGATAGATGAGATTTAATAGTTGGAATGGATTTTATATTTTTGAGACTTTGATTAAATTTTGATGAAAAATAGATATAGATAGATGTAGTGTAACTTGGATGTACAAGTTTTTAGATGGATAGATGGATAGATGGGATTGATAGATTCGATATGTTTGAGATGTTAATTTAATTTTGATGAAAATAGATAGGCAGATCCACATGTGTTGACAATACATGCTTTGATATGTCAAAGTAGATAAGATGAAATTAGATAGATGATAAATTTTGATTAAATTAACATGTGAAATGTCAATTTAACTGGATGAAATAATCGGAAATACTCTCTGTGAGAGCCAAGGATGTAATGAAAATGACCTTGATTAGAAATAAAGGAAATACACCCAGATAAGAGGAAAAATGATAAGTTGGACTCCCAACCGACCATAAATAGAATCTGGATAAGAAACCAAAAGATCGTGCATACAAGGCCCTACATGAGGTTAAAATAAACCTGACACTAACTAGTCGCAAACCAGATTTAGGAGGGAAATGGAAGGAGCAGTAAGTAAGTATCTTGTCGAAATTTAAAAGGGATAGAATACATGTTTATACTGGGAAAACAGGATTCTCCATATGATCGACAAAAGGTCTTATATCTCAGCTTCATGATTTTTGGCAGAAAAGCAAACTGATCAATGCGGGAAGTTTGCTAGATATGGAAAGACTGATCAATACGGGAAGTCTTTCAGTGATGCTAAAAAGTGTATAAACTGATTGAAAGGCTGATCAATGCAAGAAGCCTTGAGTATTCCTTTGAGAAATAGCCGTCCTTCAAGGGAGCGGTCTGTATTTTGAATTTTAATGATAGCCATCCTTCGAGGGCATGGTCTATATCTTTTGATTCATTTGATTGTATGGATAGCTGTCCTTCAGGATCGACTCCATCTTTTTGATAGCATTTTTTTTTTTTTTTTTTTGAAAAGCTCTTTGGAAGAAGCTGAGTTTAGACATAGATAGATCAGATAGAGGGGAAGAAAACGTATAAAAGCACGCACTCATGCCCCGAGTAGATCCGATTAAGATAAGCACTTGGGACAAATGAAGCGGTGATTAAGGTATTCCTACCATGAGGAGGAACATATCCAGAAGAAAAATGCTATGAGTAGAGCCGCGATACTCATATTTAAGGTAAAAAGACAATAGGTGGAGAACCACATAGTTTCAAATCACCATGAAAGTATATGACTGGTTGTTAGACAGATGAAAGATCCTGTCTTGCGACTAGATTTGTGTAAGATAGATTTTAACAGTAGAAGGGCCGTAGATGCAAGGCATTAAGAGGTTCCACTTCAGGTATACCATCCATGGAAGATAGGCGATAAGCCCCCGACCCATATTTATGAGTGATAACGTACAGACCCATCCAGTTGGGAGAAAACTTACCACGTTGACTCCTTTCGAGTGTAGTGACATTTTGATTTTCTTTGAGAACAAGGTCACCAATTTTGAAGTCACGGTGCTTGTAAGTGCTTGTTATAAGCACGTTTGACACGCTCAAGATAGACCCGATGATGTTCAAGAGCGTTGAGACGCCGCTCATCTAATAATTCAAGTTGTGCTAGACAATTTTGAGGATAGTCCTCATCAGAGACAAATTCTCTAAGAGAAACACGGAGAGATGGGATTTGGACTTCCAAAGGAAGAACAAATCGACTCCATAGATGAGAGAGAAGGGAGTAGCACCAGTAGGAGTACGAATGCTAGTCCGATAAGCCCATTGAGCAAAAGGGATATGTAAATGCCAATCCCTACTAGCTCGATTAGTTACCTTTGCGAGGATATTACGCAAAGTTTTATTGGAAGCTTCGGCCGGCCATTAGCTTGAGGATAGTATGGAGAAGAAGAGCTGAGTTTGATATTGAAAGCGTCGCAGAGGTTCTGTAAATCAACGTTCTTGAAAGACTTACCGTTATCTGTGATGAGTTTGTGTGGAACACCAAAGCGGCAAATGATGTGTTGATAGACAAAATCAACTATGGGTTTAGCTTTTGTTGAAGAAAGAGGGATAGCTTCCACCCACTTAGTAAAGTATTCATGGCGAATGATAGAATGATGATCTTTGTGAAGAACGGGATTGATGAGACTAATGAGATCAAGACCCCATTGCGAAAAAGGCCACAAATCCGTTGTAGGTTGTAAAGCTTGACTAGGGATATGTGTGAGATTGGAATGTTGTTGACACTTGACGCATTTCTTAGTGTATTCACAACAATCTCGATTAAGAGAAGGCCAATAATATCCCAAACGTAAGATGCGTTTAGCTACGGCCAAGCCACTAAAATGTCCACCACAGATACCGTCATGGACCTCCTAGATAGCTTTAGATGATTCAAGGGTTCTGAGGCACCGAAGCAAAATACCATCAAAGCCGCGTTTGTAGAGGATCCCGCCTAGAATAGTATAGCGATTAGCACGTAGGATAAAAGATCTACCATTGGAAGTTAGATCTGGAGGAAGCATTGAATGAGATAGATAATCAACGATCTGTTGATACCACTCATCCTAAGTGTGGGTTGTGACAGCATGGATTGAAGTTAGTTTCCTAAGATGAGATGGTTGATCTAATCATTGCATAGCCACATAAAGTCGCAAGTCCTCGGTAAAAGGCGGGATAAGCGAGGCTAACGAAGCCATTGTATCTGCGAATCGATTCGCAGTGTGAGGAATAGATTAGATAGTGAATTTATCGAAAGATTGGAGTTGAACAAGAACGATATCACGATATTTTTGAAGGATATCATTCTTGCATTGATAGACACCCGTGACTTGATTAACGATGAGTTCAGAATCACCAAAGATGTCAATATGACGAGCGCCGAGATTAATGGCATTTTGAAGACCCAAGACAAGAGCTTCATATTCAGCCATATTATTGGTGCACTCAAAGTTTAGTTTGTGTGCGGATCGGGATAGCGTACCCCAAGGAGGAATCATCACGAAACCTACACCTCCCCACTTGCATTTGGATCCATCAAAGAAGAGCTTTACTTTAAATGGAGACAGACCTAAATCAATTTCTTGGATATATTCATCGGGAATGAGCAAGGGGGACTTGAGTGTCCGGAAGAGGAGCATCAGCTAATTGATCTGCAATGACCTGACCCTTGATAGACTTTTGCGGGATAAACTTGAGATCAAATTCTGTCATAAGCATGAGCCAACGAGTGATACGATCATTGTGATAAGGCTTCACATGAATTGTCTTGAGTGGATTGACACTTGTGACAATGTAAGTTTTGTGATTAAGGAGGTAATGACGAAGCTTAGAAGTTGCGAAGAAGAGAGCACAACACAACTTTTCAGCTTTGGAATAACATGTTTCATACTCATGGAGGGTGCGACTGATGTAATAGACAGCTTGTTCTTTACCGCAAGCGTCCCGATGCGAGATCATGGCTCCCAGAGCATGGTCAGTCACAGAGATATAAAGATAGGATGGCTCCCCCTTGTGTGGAGGTGTAAGCACAGGTGGAGAAAGAAGATAAGCTTTGAGATCATCAAATGCCTTTTGGCAATGCTCATCCCATTCAAAATGAACATTCTTACGGAGGAGATGATGAAAAGGTTGACAACGGTCCGACAATTGTGAGATAAAACGACGCACTGATTGAAGACGTCCTTGGAGACTGCGGAGTTGCTTTAAGTTAGAAGGGGGAGGCATCTCAAGGATAGCTTTTATTTTTGCGGGGTCTACTTCAATACCCCTAATGGAAATGATAAAACCTAAAAGTTTACCAGTGAGAATGCCAAACACGCACTTAGATGAAGACAAAAGCGAATAAGCCTCTCAAAGAGAGGTGCAAGAATGAAAAGATGATCCTGACGACGTTTGGATTTACCGAGGAGATCATCGACGTAATCTTCCACAGTTTTGTGTAAGAGATCATGGAAGATGTAGGTCATTGCTCGCTGATAGGTTGCTCCTGCGTTCTTAAGACCGAAAGGCATGACACGATAACAAAAGGTCCCCCAAGGAGTTATGAAAGAAGTCTTATGTTGGTCTTCTGGTGCGATGAGAATTTGATTATATCCAGAGAAACCATCCATAAGAGAAAGCATCTCATGACCCGCAGTTAAATCCACGAGTTGGTCGATATTAGGTAGAGGAAAATCATCTTTTGGACAAGCAAGATTAAGATCCCGGAAGTCGGTACAAATTTGAATTTTCCCAGTAGCTTTAGTTACTGGTACTACATTGGAAACCCATTGTGGATAATTGATGGGTTGGATGAAGTTAGCCGAGAGCAAGCGCTGCAATTCTTCTTTAACAAGAAGGGCTACTCTAGGGTGCATTTTACACAATTTTTGTTTAACCGGTTTGGCGTCGGGAAGAGTAATGATATTGTGAACCACGATATCGGGATCGATTCCTGGCATATCCTCATATGCCCAAGCAAAGGCTTGACGATGGTTGGAAAGAAAAGTGGTAAAGTCTCCTAACTCCTGTGGATTAAGGGATTGGCCGACCTTAATGATGTGAGGGTCTTTAGAAGTCCCTATATTAAGGTCGATAGTGGCTTCGTTAAGAAGCGTAGACGTGTCAGAAGGAATGGTTTTGGGAAGATAGGAATCCTCTGCCCCCAGATAGGTGAGGACAGAATCATCATCCACACAGTGGATAGTGTTGATAGTAGGAGAGTCGTCTCCAACTATTTCAGGGAAAATTAATGGTATGGAAGTGGACCTGTCATTAGTCTTATAGGCTAGTGGCCCTAAGGAAATGGTATTGATCAAAAAAAAAAGTTAGATGGGATGGAAATGGCGTCGTCCACATCGAGTGATGCTTCTGACTTAGCGGGAGAAGATGGTTCCTCAATAGGAAGAGGCTCATCGAGAATAGTGACGGTGGCTTTTGAAAGAGGTTTAAATCCTAAACCAAATTTTTGATGTGGCTTAAGAGTTGGAATGGACGTGAGATCATGCACACCTTGTTCATATTTACCTAAGCTAAAGCCATTCCACGCGCATCGATATAAATAAGTTTTTGCAAACGTGGGATTACGTAAACAATTGAACCCTGTTAGATAAGGTTTGGCCTTAGGAGGAGAATCCAGGCGATAGTGAGGTGTATCAAGACCACCGTAAATGAAATTAGTCTGTTGATTGGGAAGACCAATGGTGACGATGCGACCAAGACTGGCTGATATTCAGGTTGTTTGTCTGGTCTACCATACTCATTAGGTTTGAGATGGGTGTCAAAAGAAAGGAGAGGAAGCTCTCCTAGTGAGAAACGCTGCAATGTCTCTTCAAAATTTTGTAAATATGGTAGTTTGGTTGCAGGTATGGAAGAAGATGAGGCCCCGTCAGGAGAACAAGCATTTTCCTGTAGAGGGGCAGACCCTGTGGTCATGTCACATTGCACGGAAGGAAAAGGATCTCCTGGATGAGTATAGATTTTGCCCTCATATTGATATTTTAAGCATCGATGGAGGGTGGATGGGACACAATGCATTGCACGAATCCAGGAGCGTCTGAGGATCATATTATAGTGGAATTTCCCTTCAACAATGTAAAAGAGTTCGTGAAGCAACTTCTTACCTACTCGAATGGGTAGGACCACGGTTCCTAAAGTAACTGCTAGTTGATCGTTAAATGATCAAAGAGCGAAAGGTGGGGGTGACACTACGTTCTTTGGTAACTTAAGTTGCTCGAATGTGTGTGAGGAGATGACGTTGAGTGCAGCACCACTGTCGATCATAATGCGTTTTAATGTAGTGTTGTCGATTTGGACTATGATAAAGAGGGGAGCCTCCAAATCCTTGGAAGAAAGAGAAGGAATTTCTGAATCTTCAAAAGAAATGGTGGTTGATGGTCTATTCAATCCAACAACCATCTCGAAGAAGGTCAGGCTCATCTGAATTCAACTGCGATGCGGCGCAGATTATCAATCGAGCTTTGGCGATGTTGCGGAGAGGATTGAATGAGGTCAAAAAGGGACATTTTGACCGGAGCACTGGGTGAGTTATTTCATAACACTTTCCTCAACTGTCACGGGAATTTGAGCCCGAGGTGCAAAGATGAATAGAGACCCGAAGTCTCGGGGCTAATGAGGAAGGAGGAACTCCTTCGGGGCCTGACGAAATGACAACCCGTGGTCGAGATATCAGTAGATGAAGATGGATTATCATAAAGTTGGGTTCTCATGGCGATATGAATTGTGTCGATTTGAGAAGGTGGAAGATCATTTGGAGTGGAATCACTAGAAGTAGAGGCCTGAGTAGATCGTTGGGGCTCAAATGGAGCTAAGATGACAGGAGATACTTGTTCCTCCTCCTCCAGCAAAAGATCACTTTCTTCCAAAAGGTGGTTGACGACAGATTGAAGAGCTTTACATCCCTCGATATCATGACCCGAGTGCGGTGGTAAGCACAAATCAAATCAGAGTTAAACCAGGTAAGTTTAACTCCTTTAGGGTTATAGGGTTTAATCGGAGGAAGAGATATAGATGAAGATTGGATAAGTTGGCGAAGGATTTCAGTATAGAACCCGGTAGACAAAGATGAGGACAGAGATGATGAAAGCACCTCCTTTACTTTAACAGATCACCGAGGTAAAAGAACTTGCATGTTTGGTTTGGCAGGTCTTTTTAAGGATCATCTTGTTTTTGGACATCTGAGGAGTAGCCTTGGGCACCCGAGATGGAAGTAAGTGAGACATGATTGATTTCGGTGGAGGGGGAGCCCTAGAATAGATTTTGAAGATGATGGAGATGTGACAAGTGTTGTGGTCTTCGAGAGATAAGGGAGGATGCTTGGTGAAACTAATGATGATCTAGATAATGTCGATTTAGATGAGGGAGAAGCTCCCAAGTACGTATATAATCGGAGGGACAGAGGGTGCCACTGGTTTTTGGTAATGAAGATGATGATTCTGATGAAAGAGGTGACGTCTCTTTAGTAGGTAAGTCCACTTTTCGAGGTGCTGGTGAAGAATGTGTTGTAGAAGAAGATGATGGTTTTGATAAGTGTGTAGAAGAAGACGCCTTCTCAGTGGACAAATCCAATCTTTTATGAGGCGCAGAGAGAGATTTTTGCGGAAAAGCACCAAGAGTCTTGATGGTTCGAAATATGGGCTTTCCTTTTTCAGGGATGGTGACAATTTCAACCGCATAAGGTGATTGCAACCTTTTTGGGGAAAGCAAATGGGGTGGTACTGATGACGCAACGTTAGATTTCGGTTGTCTCGGTCTAAGTTCAGGAACCGAGCGTATAGGTGTCGGTGCTACTTCTTTAGATTTCCCCTTAATAGGCAAAGTAGCATTTGTGATGGAAGAAGTGAGTGATGAAGAAGCAGTTCCTTGCGAGGGAACTACTTCTGGTACAGTAATTGTGGGTGAAACTACTGTAGGAAAGGAAACAGGAAGAGTCAAAATCGAAGACGCTTCCGTCGAAGTCGGCACAACTATAGGTACGTTCACCAATGGCATAGTCGCAGCCAAAATGGGAGAAACAGAAGTAGATGTATCCGCGGTGGAAACTCGAAGGGATGTAATTGCCTCGAGCATTGAAAGAATGTCTGACGATGAGACAGATGAGGATGACACTGTCTCGGGTATGGACGGAAGATCAGACAAAGAAGCAGAGGGAGGTGAATCCGTATCTGACAATGTTGGAATATTCAAAGACGGACTATCTGAAGATGGTGGAATCCCAATGATTAACGAAGCGGAAGGAGGTTCTGATTCGGTCGATGTGTTCGCAGATGGCTTAGTTTTAGAAGAAGATTCTTCAGTAGAGATGAAGCTGATAGTATGAGTGTTTGGTTTTTGAGACTCCGAAGCATCATGGTTCGGGGAATGATTAGGAAAAGGTTGTTTAAAGACATCCAGCGCTTGATTTGGGGGAGCATTTGGGTTATCCAAAATGAGCTCGCCTTTATCAATGAATTTCTGGACAAGATTTTTGAAGTTCTGACATCGTTCGATGTCATGACCTTTGGTTCTATGATAATGACAGAAGTCATTTTCTCTATACCAGAATGGACGTTCTTGGCTTTCATCAATATTCCTAATGGGGGGAAGTTCGATCATGTGAACTTCCAACATTTTTTCTAGGATAGAAGCATATGATTCCCCCAACAAAGTGTAAGATCGAGATGATGAGGACCCTTTTCGAGAAGATGAGGAGTCTCTTCGTGGTGTTTGATTAGAAGTGTTATCGGCTCGTGATGTTTTTAATATGATAGCGTTGGTGGATCCCTGATTCTTGTCTTTAGAAGTGGAAGGATTTGATTTGGTAAACCGAGAAAAATCTGGTTTAGATTTAGAGTGAAGTTTTAACTTCCCTTGTTCAATGGCGCGAGATTCAAGTTTGCGTGCCATCGTAAAGGCTTCTTCAAATGTATGAAAGGTTTGGATCCTTAAAGTGGAAGAAATATGATTAGCACAAGATCGAGTAAACAACTCGATCTGTTGGGATTGAGGAAGGGAGAAAGATAATTGGTTTATTATCCCTCTCCAACGAGCGACAAAGTCTGCAATAGACTCATCATTGAATTGACGAATGTTATAAAGATCTGTAATCGAGATCTTATGTGCGATATTTATTGAAAAGTTTTCAACAAACATCTGAGCCAATTGAGAGAAAGAAAACAAGGAATGTTGAGGAATGTTATTGTACCAGTCTAAAGCAGGACCTGCTAGAGACATAGGAAAAGTCAAGGCGAAGTGCACGATCCTGGACTATGAGGTAGCAAGCATGTTTGAATGCTCGCAAATGCTGTTGAGGGTCCTCCCGACTATGAAATTTTGAAAATTTAGGAAGTTCCCATTGGGGAGGATAAGGCTTAAAAGCCACTGAGGGGTGAATGGGTTCATTACACACTTCTTCAAAAGAGTATGAAGGACGAGCCCCTTTGGTGGAGGCTTCCAAGTCTGTGATTTTCTTGAAAAGAATTTGAACCACGTCGGATTGAGGAGGAGGCAGACTGGCATGTCCTACATAAGAAGTAAATGGTGGATGTTGTTGAGGTGTCAACGGGGGATTCATCTGTTGATTGATAGGATGATAAGAGGAGTAACCAGGCATTCTGGGTGACGCCTGGTGGGGTATTTGCTATGAAGGAGCCTGTGTATAGGCAGGCTATGGGATAATAAGTGGTTGAGAAAATGAAGGTTGGATGACATACGAGCTGTGATTGGTGGACTCCTATGCTTGTTAACTCGAATCGAGAAAAGATTGAGGAACATGGGTGTCGATTTGATTGGACATGGTGGGGAATAAGACCTAAAAGAGGATTTTTACTTTGCCCATTAGTTGTTAAGGGTGCCGATACTAGAGGATGGGCGTAGGTCACTGTTGCTGGAACATTGGAAGAAAAACCCACTGGAGGACGAGAAGCAGGAACCAACTGACTAGTCAAAGGGGGTTGACTCATAAAGGGGTACTGACCCTGAGACACAATGGATGGCATAGATGAGTTAACAAATATGTGGGTGCACAGACACGCACTCATTATAGCTTTGAGAAGAGGACCTCTCAGAAGTAGGTTGTGGAATAGTCGAGGTAACTGCGGTGTTAGGAATAGGTAAGACTTCTTGAGAACTAGTCGATATGGTCGGTGGAAGAGAAAAAGGAGGCACAGGTGTGCCACCCTCCTCCGTGGCTCGAGGCGAGGAAAGTGATGCTAACTATTCTACAAAAGCCTGGGATGGTTCACGAGGATAATCGTACACTTGCTGGATTGGTGGTCCCTGATCAGATATTTGAATAGACTTGTGTACTAGGTAGTCCATGAGGGCTACCGGATTGCGATCGAGGAGCGCCTGAAATTCAGGATCCCCACGAGGAACATACTCTGAGTCAGAAGTAGATGATATTTCTGAAGGACTAGGGGAAGCTGGACGTGATGGGGTTGCTTTGGCCTGATAGAAAGGATTATATGACCAGGATGGGGAACCAACTAACAGTGGTCCCGAGGAAGACCTGGGGGGTGCCGAAACATCCACACTAGTGGTGATCTCGGAGGAAGAAGGGGCTAATTGAGCCATTCTTCTAGATTGTAACCGAGTGATGACCGTCATAAACAAGCAGAAAAGAAGATTGACCTAACTAATGCACAGACAATTCAAGCAGCGTAGGTGATTATCTCTTTTAAGTTTTTATGCTTTTAAGAAAGAAAATATTAGGGAAGGCCTTTTAGAACAGGAACTACTCAGATAGCCAAACTAAGGATGGTTTGGGGGATGTTTTGGTGAGGAGTCCCAAGGCACTTGAAGAAAAGACCGTGCGTGGCTTGATATAGGGGCCTACCCCGCACTTCACACACCTTGCTGCGATAAGGAGTCGGTGCTTTGCCAATATATATACGAACTTTCATGAATTTATAGCGCGGCCCGAGTACCGCGTAGGCTCTTCCTCTTGGATGTCACTTCCAAGTAGGCGAGGCCAGGGAAAGAATTTTTGTTTAAATGCTTTATACCTAGTGATTTTGGCTTTGTGTGCAAGGGTGAAAAATAAAAATCAAATAGTGTCACTACCGATTTTGATCAATTTTCCAGCCTAATTAAAACTAGATGAAAAACATACAGCAGAGATGACAAAGAAAGAGTTTTTTTTTTTTTTTTTTTAAGCACTTAAAAACGAAGTGTTTGATTTCGATGAAGACAAGTCAAACAGATTCTTTCCCAAATGCGATTAAATTCTTTTTAAGCACCAAAAATTGAAATGTTCGAATGTGATGGACAACAAACAAAGAACTTTTTTTTTTTTTTTTTTTTTTTTTTTAGTTCCTAAAAAGGAGAAAACACCGTAAAAGAGAAATACCTGTAGATTTAGCTCTCCAAGGTGTGTGGACTTCAAAAATGCGTTGTTGAGCTCTTCCCCTCGAACAATCCCATGAACAAGCAAAGTGCTCCGCAAGAAAAGGTTAAGCAAACACCAAACAAAATCCAGAAAGATATATCCAGATAATGGTGAAACGAAAATTTCTACTTTAAAGAACTAGAAAATTTTCAAGGAAATAACAATTTTGCATAAAGAGCAAGATTGAAACGATGAAAGGAAATGCTCAAGTAGAACTGATAAAAATCAGTGAAGAAAAAGAACAAAGCTCAAAACTAAAAAGAGATGAACTTACCAATAAGGGACTTTGGTTGGGTCCCACCGGGCGTGCCAGAATGTTGATCAAGAATTTTGCGCTTGTTACCTGTCCAAGTTAATGCACCAAACTAAACACAAAAACCCTGAAAAAATCCAATGAAATCGATACCTGATGGACAAGATCCGAAGATGTAGACAGATGAGGAAGTCGATGTAGATAAGACGGTGCACACGAGCAATTCTGCACAGTAGATCCAAGTAACTGCGAGACACCGTGCTTGACGAAAAAGACCACGTTAAAGATATTTGGGTGGACTACCCAAGAAGCTGATCCGGGAAGCGATAGGCTTCCTCGGCGGATGTCATCCACGTTTTCAATTAAGTAAAGAAGCATACATGATAAAAGATGTACGTACGAGACTAGATTTTCTACGATCAAAGTAATAAACAGAATCTAAACAAGAGGTAAAAGCAACGAAGGCGGAAGCTGTGAAAACAAAGCTGGATTTGTGTTATCTCGTGTCCTTTTACCTCGATCGCGGGATGATCGGCGTCGATTATGTAGAATCGGCGTCGGCCGATCGGTGTGATCGGCGTCGATTATGTAGAATCGACACCGATTGAATTAGATCAGGCGTCGGAATTAGATCGGCGTTGGTGAAAGTAGATCGGCGTCGACGCAAACAAAGTGCGAGAAGATTTGGAAATCGGAAAGTGAAGGCCAGATCGTCAACGTCTGTTGGATCTGCAAAAGCCGGTGAGATCTTGGCAAGACGCACTTTGTCTTTGGGTGCGAAATAGAGTCACCGTAAAATCAATGGAGACGTGCGATGTTGAGAGCGAGTAATGGTGCTCCTCTCAGGGATTGATTTGGACAAGATCCACTCTCATTTGATAGATAATGTTCACACTAGATGCGCAAAGATCTCTCATTCTCTCTCTTTCACGATCTGTCTCTGTCTGTCCTTCGTGTTCGTGCGTGTCCCAGAACTGAGTTCTGGGCCTCTATTTATAATCGGCGCCGCTCCTAAAAATCGGCGTCGACCGTACCGGTCGGCGCCGATCGCGGAACAGACTCCCGAGATGGCCAAAATGAACGATTTCTAGAAAGATAAGAGTTATCCCTCCACCTCAAATACGGGAAATATCCCGCTGCTTGATTGTGAGGAGGAGAAATAGGAGGGACACATGGATAGGATAGATATGGGGTAAATAAGTGGTTAGGATACATGTGAAAAGGTGTAATTAAATAGTTAATATTTAATTACTCATGGGTAAAACATAAAGGGGTGAATTAAACTTAGGATAGGTGTTTAAAATGCAAATTGAATAATATCCCAAGGGGATAGTGGTGATATAAACGTGCCCCAGGTTACCTGAGAGAGCAAACGCGCACGAGGGACACTAAATTGGATAATCAATTTTAGGTGTCTACAACGTTGACCAAGATAGCTTCATATATTCCATCAAGCATTGAGTTCATACATCAAATATCAAGCTAAGTTCACTTTGAAACGAGCTCCTCTATTGACCGATGAGCCCAAAATACCCTTACCTAGATTGGCAAGTTCTATGAACTCACTGAGCAGTGCGTCCTCCATTTACCTTGCTTCATAACTCCAAACTAAACTTTTTATCACATTTGACACGAGCTCCATGTTGATTTGATATGTGTATGGTTCAACCCGTGAATCCTTGTCACCTTCGACTCACTCTACAAGAATGAAATGCTTCCACCACTCGAGCCCTTCATTGAATGACATGCTTACGAATCGACCAAGTCTTCTCCCTTACAAGAATCGAGCTCCTTTTCTTGAAAACCCATTTTCTAATAAACTCAACCTATTTTGAGCACGAAGCATCCCCAATGTCAAGCTATATATGTGAAGCTCATCATCATGGATGAGTCGATTCCCATAGCTATCATGTTAACTAATTTTTTTATCTCAAAGAACTATATCCTTTTATCACTTAATGATCACCTTCCACTTCGACCGGATCTCTTGTTATGCAAAGTTGAGTTCCAAGAACCCTACCAAAGTCACCGAGCTCCCCCATGATGCCGATCTCTCAACCGACTAAGCGGTGAGCTCCATTCTGCACCATTCTTTCCACAAATGAGAGCTCTACCACCAAACCCTAAACTGAGCTCCAAACCAAGCTCCACCGATTCGACCTCTCTATCCTGCATGAATCCATTTAAATGCTTGAAACTCACTCTTCATTAGCTCATTACGATATATTTCACCCTTGATGTAGAGAGCTCAATCCTATCAAATTGACCACCCCGGGCCATTTAATAACTCACCAACTCGACTCCCGAATGACTTGGCACGAGCCCTTCCACAAGCTCATTACCTAAGATGATAAACTCGACCATTCCTTCCAATGTTATGAATCCTTCAATGTCGATTCCATATCTGTCGAGCTCTACAATACATTCCTTGCGTCGACCCATCTCCAAGCTCCCCACGTCAAGCTCTAACCATTCGTTGGGTCATCGAATGACCGAGTGATCCATAGGGATCCAGAAAAACACACCACTTCATCAGTTCCATCAGCACCAAGAAGGAGAAAACAAGAAAAGTGAGAAAAATGAGGTAAATGGAGGTTCTAGAAGGAACCGCCACTCTATGCAGAGCGGTAGTTTCAGAACCGCTACCTCCCACGGCAGGGTCCTAAGACCATCGGTCCGATCGGGCGGTGGTCTTGACACTTTCAAATAGAAAATAAGAATGGAACATGAATGGACGTGAATTTGAAGCACCCAACCATGTCTCTTCCCTTCCATGCCCTTTCACATTCTCCAGTGCATGAGAGGACATGTGAAGGCCTATAAATGCATGAAAGGAATAATAGAATAGGCATTTAAGATACAGAGAGATAAAGAAGCAAAGTTTAATGAGAGTAGTGGGCAAGATCTTCAGTGCTGGAATGGAGTTGTAGGAGTAAGGTGTAGAAACAGAGCAACCAAGTAATTAGAGAGAAGGTTTACATTGTTGCTTCTTTTCATACTTATTGTAATCTATAATTATCTATATTAGACCAATAAAAGTGGGAAGAAAGAGAAATTTCCCTTCCCGATTGGTTTTCCTCCTTAGAGGTTTCCAGGATAAAATTGTTGGTGTTGAAGTTTTGAATTATTTCCTTCTCTGCAATTTCCTTTCTATAGCACTAGATAATCAGTCACGAAGCTCTAATTTTTCAAGCAAATCTATCATTTTCCAAAGTTGAAAGTAGAACAACATAATTGTGTGATTTGTAGAGTTCCAAAGTAGAAGTTTATGGATCATTTTGGTATCAAAGATGATTATATATCTAGGAATGTGGTATTCGAATCTTTCTTGTGATTTTGTATGACAGTGACAAGGTCCAAAGGTGAAGAAGTTTTACCTTGTGAGCCAGATATTTCTACGAAGAAGTGGAAATAGAGAATTTGAGCTCAAATGGAGGAAGAGAACTTGGTCCGTAGAGTTGAGATGCTAGAGACCATGATGGATAGATTGCATAGAAAACAAGAAGAGCTTTCAAATCTGCAAAAGATGGCTTTGGTTAAGCAAGATTCCATGGACTCGGTGGTTCGAGCACTAGCCAAAAAATTTAGTATCGAAAAGAGCCACGAAGAGGAAGAATGGGAAGAGCATGAAGAGACACCAATTGTAAGCGAGAAGGTAAAATCTACACATACACCTTTTAAAGTTGAAACGAAAGTGGAAATAAAGAATTTTGAAGGACAAGTAGATGCAAAATTACTGGATAAATGGCTAAAACAAATGGAATTCTATTTTAGTGTGCATAATGTCACTGAGGCACAAAGGATCACCTTTGCACGTCTCAAAATGGAAGGTCATGCTCTAGTTTGGTGGGAAACCCATCTAGCCACTTTTGAGAAGAAGAAACATCTTATTGTCAATACTTAGAAAGGTTTTAAAGAATTGATAAGAGCTAACTTCTATCCTATTGGCCATAAGACTAACATGATGATTAAGTGGCAATACTTTAGATAGGGTAGTGGTCAAAGCGTGCAAGACTACACTACGGAATTTCAAAGACAAGCCATGTTGCTTAATATGGACTTGGAGGATGAGGACATTCTGACCAAGTATTTGGGAGGACTTCACACTCACCTTCAGAGGAAGGTAATCTCCACGAAGCCCAAGGATCTCAATGAATCTTGTGTACAAGCATACTACATTGATGACGAGAAGAAGCAAGGAGAAATAGAGCAAAAGGGAGACTAGTCAACGGAACAGCAGGACAAAGAACAAGGGAAGATAAGTAGCAGAGGTAAATGGAAAGGTAAACATGTCGCTACTACTTTGCATACTTGTAAAGATCCTAAGAATTTCTGTAAAAATTGTGATGTAAATGGACATACTGACGCCACATGTTGGAAGTTGCATCCGAAATTACACCCAAAGCACCGAACCAAGGATTCCAAGAAATCCATGGCCACTGTGAAGATAGAAAGAGAGGTGGATATTGAGGATGATTCGGATGTAGATGAAAGGCTGGGATGCATGGCCACTAACATGTACGGGGAGGGAAGAAGAAGAAGAGATGAGTAAGCTATTTCAAATCAAAATCCAAATCAAGAAGACTAAGGTAAACGCTTTAGTAGATTTTGGTTCTCAGTCAAATTTGATTTCTGATGCGGTTGTAAAACAGTCTAGAGACTTACGCGCATCCACATCCATACCCACTGGGATGGGTGAAGAAGGGTGTATAAATACAAGTTACAAGGAAGTGTAAGTTTCAGTTTGGGATACATAGATGTATTAGAGGTTGATATTATTCCACTTGATGCATTTGACGTTGTCTTTAGAAGTCCTTACTTGTATGCCAGGGATGTTGTGTTCACAAGGAGGGAGAACTGGTTCAGATGGGTCAAGGATGGAGTTAGTTTTAACATCTAGGAACACTAGAGAAAATCAAAGAAAGCTATGGTAAGTGCCAACCAAGCACCAAGACTTATTCAGGAAAATCATCAGTTTTGTTGCTTTCATTGGAAGAAAAACAAAATGGACGTGAGAGCGGATATTTCTGACCAAAGGATGGAGAATTTGGATAGCACTTGTCATTTTTTGTAGAAGAAGCCACCACAGGAACTGCTCATTCAAGGAGCAAAACAAACTTCCGCTATGTAGTCACCATATCTACCTACGGATTCACTGGACCTGACCGTGGGGTAGCAAGAAGAAGAGGAGATACAAGGAATAATGGTGACTAAAGCAACAACACACTTGGAGAGGATTCAGCCAATCCATCTCAAGAAACAAAGACAGAGCAAGGACTAAACCACTACAATATGGGACCTTCACCATACTTGAGCAAGTTGGAGAAGAAACCTTCAAGCCATACTTCATGTAGATGCACGTGATAGTAAGTTGCAAGAGCTCGCATCCACTAATGCCATCTATGCATGACAAAGAAGGAAAGATACGAAGTTACCTTCCAAAGAGGATTTTACTTGAGGCAACTCGGAGGAGGATGTAGCACTGGAACAACAAACCAGATATCCATAGGAGTCTTGGCAGGTTGGATGAGAGAAGACACCAAGGTAGACCCAGTGGTACTCGAATGAGCACGAGAGGGATTCAATTCCTCTACCACTCCCTCACTAAGATTTTATGGGACCAAAAGCCTCCTAAGTAGGGGAGGTATGATCCATAGGGATCCAGAAAAACACACCACTTCATCAGTTCCATCAGCACTAAGAAGGAGAAAATAAGAAAAGTGAGAAAAATGAGGTAAAGGAAGGTTTTGGAAAGAACCGCCACTCTGCAAAGCAGCAATCACGAGATACTTTCGAACAAAAAAGAAGAATGGAACACGAATGGACATGAATTTGAAGCGCCCAACCGTGTCTCTTCCCTTCCATGCCCTTTCACATTATATAGTGCAGGGAGGACATGTGAAGGCCTATAAATGCATTAAAGGAATAAGAGAATAGGCATTAGAGATACAGAGAGATCAAGAAGCAGAGTTTAATGAGAGCAGTGGGCATGATCTTCAGTGCTAGAATGGAGTTGTAGGAGCAAGGTGTAGAAACAGAGTAACCAAGTAATTGGAGAGAAGGTTTACATTGTTGCTTCTTTTCATACTTATTGTAATCTATAATTATATATATTAGACCAATAAAAGTGGGAAGAAAGAGAAGTTGCCCTTCCCGACTGGTTTTCCTCCTTAGAGGTTTCTAGGATAAAATTGTTGGTGTTGAAGTTTTAAATTATTTCCTTCTCTGTAATTTCCTTTCTATAGCACTAGATAATCAACCACGAAGCTCTAATTTTTCAAGAAAATCTGTCATTTTCCAAAGTTGAAAGTAGAACAGCATAATTGTGTGATTTGTAGAGTTCCAAAGTAGAAGTTTACGGATCACCGAGTAGCTCAAACAGTAACCAATGACAATTGTTAGTGGGTAAACCGGTTCCCATTACTTGAAATGTGAGATGACTCACCATCGATTACTCGATGAAGGAATTAGACTCGTCACATATTGCCAACTAACTCGGACCTCGAAACCACAATCTCGAA
The DNA here is from genome assembly GCA_018340775.1 of Taxus wallichiana var. yunnanensis. Lineage (NCBI taxonomy): Eukaryota > Viridiplantae > Streptophyta > Pinopsida > Cupressales > Taxaceae > Taxus > Taxus wallichiana. Next base: position 581,324,395 of record CM031239.1, on the reverse strand, counting down.
TCTTGAATACACAAACTATGAATTTCGAGTTGCGGGGTTTCGACTTGAAATTTTCCAAATGCTCAACATTTTTATCCTAGAAATCTCTAAAATCCCAAAACGAATAACCCACTGAGCAAGACTCTAAAAATGTGAATCATGAGGATGATCCGGACGACTTGTCAACTCACTTCATCATGATGCCTACCTATAACCACCCTCCATTTCATATCACCGAGATGTTTCTCCTTTTGCATTTGGTTTACTGAATCAATACATGCTCCACTTGTCGTGGGCCTGCATTGTGTCCCCGAGAATCTCTCATGCATCTAGAATTACCCAATATCTTATTTCACAAGCTCTCTAATGCTTACCCTGCTCGCTTCTACCATTTCATCTTAATCTTAAGCTCGTAGGATTGTATTTTTGTTATTTGACATGTTCCAACTCTGCAAGTCACCGAAACATTCATTAACAAGCCTAGTTTCTTGCACCGATTACAAATCCCATGTTCAAGGCCACCAAGCTGACACCAAGTGATGCCTTTGTTCTTTGCAATGACATTCCACATAAGGTGACCAAACTATGTGATGATTTAGATGTCTATGGAATTCCAAAGAACCTTGATTATAGTAATAAAACCCACAACTTGACACTGCGAAGGGTTCCCAACTCACCGTTCTAAATAGCTCACCGAATCCTTCTACTGCGCAGCTCACTTTCCATATCCCGATAATACACCCTATGTTTATGGCCATCACCTCAACTATTCATCTTACATGTGTCTTCATGCCTTATAATTTCCATGGCTCGACGAGCTTGACTCATGTCATAGTGAGTTAGCCTCATCATCCATCTTGAGCTCGATTAAAATTTTCTTAGGTTCCCAAGCTATGTTGACTCAACAAGGCACTTCAAATGCTCTCGTAATCCATCCACTATGTGCTCGACTCGATGGATGCTTGAATTTTGTTGTATTCTTGTTTTTCAAGAGCATATCGCTTAGCTCGTTTTCATGCCATATGAGTGAACTCTCCCAACTGAGCTCCTTAGTAAAGTTAAACACATTCACCATCTTGAGGAACTTGCCAAGCTCCCAAGTTGAGTTCAATGATATGATGACCACTCCCACCTTGGCCAAACAACTTGCTCAACTCGAGTTGGTTCTCTTTACACATAACCCGAACTCACCATGACACCCGAGTTGCTCCACCGAGACTTGTTAACCCGTTTCTCCTTGTTCATACATCAAGATGTATCCTACAATGTTGACCTCAATTTGCCAACACATTCTTAATTTACCGAGCAGCTCACCAAGCTTCTCGGTGAGTTGTTTTAAGCTCATATGCACCTGACCCTCAAAACTCAATTTTAATCCAAATTTTGATTATACAGTCAATTTCCTTGTTTTAAGAAAAACTTGAGCTTTCAGGACCAAGGAAAGATAAGAACAGTCTAAGATGATCATAAACACCTCTTAGAGCTTGAAATTATATTGATAACCCCGAAATATTTATGGAAGAATTTTTGGTCTCAGGGTATTATCCTATTGTCCATTTTTTTGCTCCGGGGGAAAAATTGACAACATTTTGACAACCTCTCGGGGATGCTTGCTTGCTAAGCATGATTCTAGTAGCCTTAAGTCGTCCATTGGGCATGGAGTCTATATTGGAATCCTGAAACAATTTGATCCTCTGTGATACATTTCAAGTCTCTTGAGCAATCCGATCTTGGACCTCCTTGGAATGCTAAGCATGAAGTATACTGAATCTGATTAAGACTTGGCATCTATGGAACACTGCATAATTTTGACTGAAGTAGATCATGAAACTCTTATGGAATCTTTGAACCTTCCTTCCCTTGAGAAACCTTTGAGAATGACACAATGTGCATAACAACACAAGAGCGACAATAGAGAATAAAGACACAACAACTAAAAACCATACATGCCCCAAGTGGAACATGCAGGGTGTGTAATACACTTATTATGCTGAAATAAAACCTATTACTACCCTACACTAACCGGAAGCACAGGTGAGCTAAAAAAACCCTACAACTGGTTGTGTAAAATAGCTCCCTGTCCTTACAATGGACAGCCATGAAGATGATGTGATAATGGACATGGCTGAAACTAAAATTGAAAAACTGAAAGCAAGCCCAATTCTTCACCTGGTCCACCAAGGCATCGACTAGAAAGAGGAAATATGCCTCTTGTAGCTATCTCGTAGAGGTGTAACGATTGATTCTCGGGGCTATGAAATTCATCCTCACATTTTGAAATGAATGTGACTGGTCAGTGACTTCTCTTTTGTCTCCAAAGAATCCAAATACCTTATGGGACATGGTCTAACCCATTGAATATTCCTGCTTTACTCTGAACTTCAACTTTAAAAAGAAAGTCTTTCTGAAGATATCCTTGAAAAAGATGGTTATTCATGACTTGATTTCCCTCTTGTTACCCATTTACAAACAATTGATCTTCTTTATGGATGCATGGTGTCAAAGTGATGTTCCCTTCATTTTATTTTCCTTCCTTGACAATGAGGAATTCTTCCACATGAAACTCTTTTGGATTACTTGTAGCCTCAAATGAAGTTCTGGAAAGTTACTACAAGTGTTTGGAGCATACTGATCATATAGGAATTCCACTTTCATCTGAAAAACAAATTTGTTCTGCATTTCTAACCTCCTCATCCCACATGAAACCTACAAGATCAAATTCTTGCACCTGTTGTTGTTGAGGGTAGTTAAGGGAAGAAATACCTCCTTGGTTTTCTTCCACTATTACTTGTTCATCGAACAAATATGACTCCACAATTGAAAACAAGAAACTCTCAATGATGTCATCTTCACCCAAAACTTCAAATTTGACTTAGTTTCTCCTACATGCTCCTCTCTTTCTTCATTCAATGAATGTTGTAGGAGATCCAATTCTTCCAATTCAAATTCAAGAGGATAACTTGAAACTGCAGGTGTTCCTTGAGTATGTCCTTGCATAGAACTAAGCAACTTATATTGTAGGTTAGATAATGGAATGGGTATTTCTATAGGCTCTTTTTTGTCCAAATATCCCTCCAAATATGACAAACAATTTGCTTCTTTATTCTCTAACTATGCAAAGGGTTCAACCTCCATTAATATGTTTCCAGAATCAGTAGTTGATTCCCCATGACCTTCCTCATCTTCAAACATAAAATTTGTAGGATCAAATTTGTCTAGGAAAACATAGTTTTGAAAAGATGAAGAAGGGGAAGAATCTGAAACTTCCTGCATGGTATAATCTACACTTGAAACTTCTGAGTCCATCATGGAAATAATCCCGCTATGGTCATTTGTTGCATTCGATGAGGATATTGGAAAGTTTCTACAATGCTCCATAAATGCAACAAGTTCTTGACATGCCTGACAAGTAGGATCATTGCACTCATAAAAATCACCTTGTACACTTGAGATTCCTTCTTCAGCTTGCACATTCTCTTCTTCAACTGAATTTGCAATTGGTGAGGAATCAACAATCTCCACAAACATAGTGCCAACATGTATGCTGCACTCTGAATAGGTAGAATGATGTTCATCATCCTCTTGTACTTGTTCTTGTGCAATTTTAGTTTCCACTGAATGATCTTCAATCTCAACCTTGGATAGAGGCTGAGTTATGAGGGGAACTTTCTTGACATTCAATATTGCAGCCCACTTCTTCAGATATTTTGAAATTTCATCCCTACGAAGCTCCTCAACATTTCCCTCGTCATCTTCAGTATAAGCATGTTCTTCCCAAAACAGATTTGGAACTATAAGAGGAGGGGTGGGTTGGGATTCAATGACCTCCCTCACTATTTGAGATAGTAGAAGAGGTACAACTTCTTGTGTTGGTGACCTTTGTAGAAAAGAAGGAACTTTGGAAGAACGAGGAACAACAGATCCATGATGGGATGGAAATATAGGAGAGGAAGGAATGGAATTCTTAACATGTGCAGATGGTGAAAAGCTTGGAACTTGAGGTTTGGACTGAAATGACATTGACTGAGAAATGGAAAGAGAAATTTGAGGTGGTGGTGGTGCAGAATCAACCCATTGACAAGATTACATTGCATCAAACTCATAGGCCTCTATTTCTTCAATCCAACCTTCAAGCTGAGGCAAGATTTTAGTCATAAAAGAAACTTTTCCTACAGGTTATCAAACTTTGGCATAGGGCCAACCCACGACATGTTGCCTTGAAGCCATTCCTAAATGCCCTTATTTGAGCTGTGGTTGTAGATTGTACCATTCCTGCCTCCAGTTTTTACATTTTAATTTACAACTTTACATCTTCATCTGTAGGATAGTCTCCATCATTTGCATATTTCTGCTCTTGAAAAGTTGCATAGTTAGGTGGAAAACCAAACTGATCATGAATTTGCTCGGAGGGATATGCATGTTGTTAATTATCATCATAAAATGGAGCTGAAGGTGGATTAAAGTAGTTTGAAGATGGAAAGTGTTGTGGTTTTGCAAGTGGGAGTCCCACTATGGAAATGAAGCCATGATTACACAACTTCATGAATGGGAGAAAAATGGAAAGATATGGAAGAAAACTAGATGAAAATGGGTAAAATGAAGGTCTACAACATAGAGAGTAGGGTACTTAGACCAATGGAGTCACCAATTGTGCTTGGGTACACTTTCTAAGGTTGAAACATCACTAAGAGCACAATGAAATGAAGTGAACACAACTAGACACACCTATGAAAGATGTACCTCTTGTCCCACCAAGCATGCAAAAAGCTCTTGTCACCAAATCACTACACCCCCCTAATAGCCTGAAATTGAACACGACATTCGATGTGATTGGTACATATGGGATCACCTCTCAAGATGTGGGACTTGGGCTTGAGGTGAACCTTTGGAGAAGGTCGGATTCCTCTTCCTAAACTAAGCACTATACTACTCCTAATGCAATAAAAATGGCTAGCTAAACCTATGCTAACATTTCAAGGGATTAGGGAGAGATATTTGTAAAGAAATAAAACCTATACTAGAAGTGGTGATGCACCAAGAAAGGGTGTTGCTAGACAACCTTCCACTTGTTGATGAAGAGAGATGATCATGAGAAATAATGACATGCATTACAAACCCACTTTACATACAATACTTCATTCTTTGATAAACACAATGACTTTCAAAACTTACAAAATAAACCACCCGGTTGTATGATTCACTGCCAAAACATGATAGAGGCAAATAGAAGCAGAAAAATCATGAAAGGACATATAAATGATCACAAAACATAATTTCCATTACTTCAAGCACTTGCACAGTGCATCATTACATCAAGGAAAAGGCATAGGATGCCATTACAATTTGAGAAGAAAGGCTTGAGAGCCTACAAATTCACAACATTTTAGCTTGTGAAGAGAGGGGAAGCTTGGAAAGTGTCTAACCTTGTCCAACTTGTATGACCTGTTAGAACCCCTTGAAATGAGCTTCCAACTTACATTTATAGAAGAAATTGAGAGAGAGGAGAGAAAGAGTCATAAATTCCCTTCCTAAATTGAAGGTACATGATGTATCACTTATTACAGTCGGTTGAACCACTTGAGAAAGTTCCATCATGTGCCATTAATTGCTTGTTGACATAGTATTCTTAATTAATTAAAATAATATTTAAATAATAATAATAAATATTATTATTTAAAATAAAAAAAAAAAATATTAAATTAATTGAATTTTGGTGGGCCCCATGCTAACTGGTTTGCACTGATGGGAAAAATCCAAAAATGGCCCAACTCAGTGGTTGGCCCGAGCCAACTCACCGAGTTGGGTCCGAGCTATTTTATCTCCACCACAACCGAGCTGAGCTCCTACCACCGAACAACTCCTATCGATCTCTTTCTCATTCTTGTCGAGATCCAATTACTGAACTAGGCTCTTCAAAACTGAATACGTTGACCGAGATAGCTTCATATATTCGATCGAGCGGCAAGTTCATACATCAAAGATCAAGTTGAGCTCACTTTGAAATGAGATCCTCCATTGATTGATGAGCCCAAAAGACCCTTACAGTTGGCAAGTTTTGTGAACTCACGAGTAGTGCATCCTCTGTTTACCTCGCTTCATAACTCTAAACTCAACTTTGTCTCACATATGACATGAGCTCCATGTTGATTCGATACGTGCATGGTTCAACCCGCAGTCGGTGTCACCTCGACTCACTTGTACAAGCTTGAAATTCTTCCACCACCAAGATCTTCATTGAATGACTTGCTTACAAATCAACCAAGTATTCTCCCTTGCAAGAATCGAGATCCTTTTCTTAACAAACCATTTTTCAAATCAACTCAACCTATTTTGAGCGTGAAGCATCCCCAACGTTGAGCTATATCTGCCAAGCTCATCATCATGGATGAGTCAATTCCCACAATTTATCATGTTAACTAATTTTTTTTATCTCGAAGAACCATCTCCTTTTAACACTTAATGATCACCTTCCACTTCGACCAGATCTCTTGCTATGCAAAGTTGAGTTCAAGCACCCTACCAAAGTCACCGAGCTCCAAAATGAACTCTTCATCAAACAAGTCAAGCCTACCTTCCTTGAACTCCCCCATGATGCTTTGAGCTCTCAACCGACCGATCATCCGAGATCCATTCTACACCATGCTTGTTGCCAATGAGAGCTCTACCACTAAACCCTAAACTGAGCTCCAAACCAAGCTCCACTGATTCGACCTCTCTCTCCTATGTGACTCGGTTTAAACACTCAAAACTCACTCTTCATTGGCTCACTATGAGCTATTTCACCCTCGTTGCCAAGAGTTTAGTCCTATCAAATTGATAACCCTGCTCCATTTAAGAACTCACCAATTCTACTCCCAAACGATTTGACAGGAGCCTTTCCACAAGCTCATTACCTAAGACGAGAAACTTGACCATTCCTTCCAATGTTACGAATCCTTTGATGTCAAATCCATATCTTCCAAGCTCCATAATACATTCCTTACGTCAACCCACTTCCAAGCTCACCGTGTCAAGATCTAACCATTTTTTAGGTCATCAATGACCAAGTAAATCATCATAACCAACGACAATAGTTAGCGGGTGAACTGGTTCCCATAACTCAAACATGAGATGACTTGCCACATGATTACTTGGCGAAGGACTCGACTCCTCACATCTCACCAACTAACTCGGACCTCGAATCTGTAATCTCGAATCTGAATACCCAAAACTCCAAATTTCGAGTTTCAAGGTTTTGGGCTTCGAATTTTCCAAACGCTTGACATTTTTATCCCAAAATCTCTACGAAATTATAAAATGGATAACCCCAAGAAAGACTCCGAAAATGTGACTCATGAGGATGATCTGAAATGACTTGTCAACTCACTTCATCGTGATGCCTACCTGAAACCACCCTCCAATTCATGCCACCGAGTTGTTCCTCCCTCTACATTTGGTTTACTAAATCAATACATGCTCCACTCATCGTGGGCCTACATTTTTTCCCCAAGAATCTCTTGTGCGTCTAGAATTACCCGATAGTTTATTTCATGAGCTCTCTAATGCTTAACCCGGGCTCACTTCCACCATTTCATCTTAATCCTAAGCTCCTTGGCTTGTATTTTTGGTTATTCGACATGCGCTAACTCTCCAAGTCACTGAAACATTCATTAACAAGCCCAGTTTCTGCACTTCTGTTACAAATCCCATGTTCATGGCCACCAAGCCGGACAACGAGCGATGCCTTTTTTCTTAGCGATGAAATTCTGCAGTAAGATGACCGAAATATACGATGTTTTACATGTCTGTTGACTTCCGAAGAACCTTGATCTTGGTAGTAAAACCCACAACTTGACACCTACGAAGGGTTCCTGGCTCGCCATTCTAAATAGCTCACTGAATCTGTCTCCCTGCAAGATCACTTTCCATATCCCAATAACACACCCTATGTTCATGGCCACCACCTTGGCTCCTCATCTTACATGTGTCTTCATGCCTTACAATTTACATGGCTCGATAAGCTTGACCTGTGTCATAGCTAAGTTGGCCTCCTCATCCATACTGAGCTCGATTAATCTTTTCTCAAGTTCCCAAGCTATGTTGACTCAACAAGGAACTTCAACTACTCAAACTCCATCCACTATGTGCTCAATCGATGGATGCTTGACTTTTGTTATAGTCTCATCATTCAGGAGCATATCCCTTAGTTTTTTCTTCATGCCATATGATTTGAGCCATGAGCTCTCCCAACCGAGCTCCTTAGTATAGTTAAACACATTCATTGTCTTGAGGAACTCGCCAAGCTCCCAAGTCAAGTTCAATGATATGATGACCAATCCCACATTGGCCAAATAACTCGCTCAAGTCCGACTGGTTCTCTTCACACATAACTTTGAACTCACCATGACACACTGAGAGTTACTCCATCAAGACTTGTTAACCCATTTCTCCTTGTTCATACATCAAGATGTATCATGCAACGTTAACCCCAATTTTCCAACACACTCTTAATTTATAGAGCAGCTCATTTAGCTACTCGGTGAGTTGTTTTAAGATCATATGAAAATGACCCTCACAACTCAATTTTAATCCAAATTTTGATTATACAAGAAATTTCCTTGCTCTGAGAAAAACTCGAGCTTCCAGGACCAAGGAAAGATAAGAATGGTCTAAGATGATCATAAACACCTCTTAGAGCTTGAAATTATATTGATAACCCCAAAATCTTTATGGAATAATTTTCGGTCTCAGGGTATTATCCTATTGTCCAATTTTGCCCTGGGGAAAATTTGACAACACTACCCATTGATTATCCCCAATGGATAGTTAACATCGTTCCTATCACAAAAGTGACATGGGACTCTGTATTTACATGGATTTCTATGACCTTAACTTATCTCCCCAAAGATTACTTTCCTGTGCCTAGTATTGACCAACTAGTTGATCTCACTGCTGGCCATGAGATGCTATCACTCATGGATGGTTTCTCGGGTTATAACCAAATATTACTCACCCTAGAAGATCAACACAAAACCACCTTCATCACTCCTTGGGGACCTTCTACTATCATTTCATGCCCTTTGGCCTTAAAAATGTTGGTGCTACATATCAGTGGGCTATGACTTATATCTTTCATGAAATCATACATAACATACTAGAAGATTACATTGATGATCTTCTTTACAAATATAAACGTCGGGCCGAGCACCTTGGTGTCCTTAAACTTGTCTTTGATCATCTCATCAAATATTGCATTCACCTTCAACCTAAGAAGTGTGTCTTTGTTGTTCTCTTTGGCAAGTTCTTTGGTTTTATCATTTCTTTGTGTGGCATTGAAGTTGATCTTGCTAAAATCAAGGTTATTCTCAAGATGCCTCCACCTACTAACCTTCATCAACTTCATAGTTTACAAGGCAAGCTGTAATCTATTCGTCACTCTATTTCTCAACTTTCTGACTGCTTCCATCCATTTCATCATATTCTCAAAAGGATGTCTCCTTCAAATGGGATGATGAATACCACAAAGCCTTTAACGCCTTAAAGCAATACTTCCTCTAACCACCTATGCTCATTCCCCCTAAGGATGAACAACCATTTTACTTTTACATTTCTGCTACTGATCATTCCCTAGGTACCATGCTTTCTCATCATGACAAGAAACATAGGGAGAAATAGGTTTATTATATAATCCATACACTTTTATACTATGAAACTAGATATACTCACACCAAAAAAATAGGCTTCGCCTTAGTTCTTGTCACCACTAAACTTCACCATTACCTACTCACCCACAAAACCTTTTTTGTCACCAATATTGACCCCTTACATTACATGTACGCTAAGCCTTACCAACATCAATGTGTTGCATGTTGGCTCATGCTTCTTGCAGACCTAGATCTCAAATTCATCCATCAAAAATATGTCAAAGGAAAAATATTGTTGATCAACTCATAGACACACCTCTCTCTGAAGCCAACCTTCTAACTTTAACTTCCCTAATGAATCCATTGCTACCCTCTCCTGGATGATACCATTTACCAGATGACCTTATTCTTTGATGGTTCCAAATTTCAGCGTGGGGGTGGTGCCAGAGTTATCCTCATTCCTCTTGACGGTGAGCCTATGCCACTAACTTTAAAACTATATTTTTATTGTACTAACAATATCGCGAATATGAAGCACTCATGTTATCTCTTCAAATTGCCACAACCTTAGACATTAAATCAATTAATATCTCTGGAAACTCTCTACTGGTTGTGAACCAAGTTAATGGTATATACCAGTGTCGTAACGAGATACTTTAAAAGTATAAGTATCATGTTGACATGATTTTGACTACCTTTGACCATTATGAACTTCAAACCACCCCATGTTCCACTAATAAATTTGTGGACACCATGGCCTGTCTTGCTTCTCAAATCCTCGCTTCACCCTTCGACTCAAAAATATTTGTCATAGTAAAAGGATGCAATCAACTTCTTATCTAATCGAGACGTCAAACTTGTAGGAAAGATTGAAACTAACCCATGTGACCTTTGGTATAAGTAGTTTTCTAACAACCTTTCCTTTTAATTCTTCCTTCAAGATCTTACTCGCAATGGACAATGAGCCTTTCTCAAAAGTGTCTCTCACTATGTCATCATGGGTGGTCTTCTCTATAAACATGACTTTGATAGTATCCTCTTACGATGCCTTACGAGTTATGAAATTATGTACACCATCAAGGAAGTTCATGACGGGATTTATGGGGGTCACTTCACTATCACTAAACATATATTTTCACACGGGCTATTACTGGCCAACCCTAAACCGTGATTGTTGTGACTATGTCAAGCATTGTGTGAAGTGTCAGTAACATGCCAATATTTATCACACCTTACAGGTTGCACGAGACCTTTGGCCTTTCTCTCAATGGGGTTTGGATCTTGTCAGAGAGATCAACCCTCATTCTTCCCAATGCCATCAATGGATTATTACCTGCTATCGAATATTACACTAAATGGGTGGAAGTCATACCTCTTATTTCTAAAAAATCCAAGAAAATATGTGAATTCATCAACCATCACATCATTTTTCACTTTGGTGTTCCTCACCGCCTCATCACTGATAACAAAAACAATTCAAAAACAAAACCCTATGAAAACTTTGTGATGCCTTCAACATTCAACTCATTTTTTCTTCACCTTATTATCCTCAAACAAATGGCCAAGCTAAATCAACTAACAAAACTCTAAATAAAATTCTTATGAAAGTGGTTGACAATACTGGTAAGGATTGGCACACGCACATTCCTTTTGCCTTATGGGCTTATCGTACTAGTATTCGCACCTCAACTACTGCCACACCTTTCTCTTTGGTCTACGGTACAAAGGATGTCTTGCCTCTCAAATTCCAAATTCCATCTCTTCGTATCTCACTCAAAGATATGCTCAACGATGATGATTTTTTCCAGGATCATTTGGCACAACTTGAGTTATTAGACGAACATCGTCTAAATGCTCTCGATCACCTCCAAATCTACCAAAAATGTATCAAACATGCCTATGATAAACATGTCCAAGAACAAACCTTCTAGGTTGGCGACCTTGTCCTAAAGGAAAATCAACATGTAATAAAAGTGGAGAAAAGTAAATGGGGCAAGTTCGCTCCTAATTGTCTTGGACCCTATATTGTTACTCATGCCTATGGATCGGTACTTATCATTTATCTTCACTCGAAGGTAAACCCAAACTTGATCCCCTCAATGCCTTACATATTCGACCATTCTATTATTGAATCAAGTCATGTATCACCTTTTATCTATTAAATGATCATCCCTTGAGCAACATTCACCTTCCACTTACCTATTTTAAGGATCAACAACTAAACAAGAATCATGTGATTACCCATCACCTTTCAACCTTATCTTCAATATGAGTACCACGACTCTACTCATGGCATGATTCTCATGGATACTTTTCATCCTTTTCAAGATGGAATCCCATGGTCATTCATCACTTAAAACCTCTCTTTCATAGCTAGCCCTTATGCACTATGGTTTTGTCTTCATAAAATAAACATATACTTCTCTATAGTCTTTTCCATGACCTAAAAGTCCAAAAAAATTCAAAATTAATATACGGGATTTTCAAATTCAAACTCCTTGAGTTAAACTTCTAGCAAAAAGATGAATCCCTCAAAAAGACATATATCTTTCTATCTTTCTACTATAAATAGATTTCTCCCTCAAAGGAAAACTATAAAAATCTAGCCATATTGTACGTAGTTTATCCAAAAAGAAGACTATTTCGTAAAAATAAAATAAAAATATTCAAGCTTCCCACATTGATCAGATTCACGAAGACCTCAAGGAGCTATTCTATTCATCCCACACAGACTTCCTGCATCGATCAGCCTATAAAAGAAAAGAAAAAATAACTTTTTCTTCATGGACTTGCCTATTTTGATCTTGGGTATCTTGCAGAAGAGGCATGATGTCTCACACCAAGGTTATGATAAAACAACCTCTTTCACCTCACCATATTTCCTTTCTAATCTTCTACCTACTTAAGGGGCATGCCAAAAATGTGACATTTTGTGATCATGTGACCTTCTTCACCCTTATAACAATCAATCATGCAACGCCTTTAGGGTCTTACGTTCATAGGCCAATATTTGATATGATAGACTCATAATGGTTCTTACCACTTAGGCAAATTTTTGTATCCTCTTACCATTCACCTCTTTTCTTACTTATTGATCCTCCTTCATAGGACCAGACCTTCGACACCTACATTCTAGGAATTCCTCTTCCACCAAAATCACCCATATCTATTCAACATAGACAACAACCATGCCTATTCAACCTATACTCAACCATGCCTAAATGACCTAGACTTAATCATGCCTAAAACCTACTAGACCCATTCATCTCCCCTATCATATTCTTCCCTAGATTATGGGAGAACTACATTGGCTTGAAGCCCCTTTTCACCAAGGCTATGTAGGAGGCACTCTGATGGCATGGGGCCCTTGGAGGTTAGCTCGGCCAATTTTACCCCTCACCAATGTTTCCCCCTTTACATTGACATTTTACCCTAGTTAGTTTCCATTCACACAAAACCTTGGAAATTAATATATCATAAAAACATACATTTTTTCATCATACCTACCATTTTATTATTGCATCCATATTCTATCTACTTCATTTAACATTTTCCATGCTATCAATTACTTCCATACAACATACATACAACACATTATTTCCATAAAATCGGAACCTAGAAATCATCTCGACTCAATCATGCCTATACCGACTCAATCATGCCTATACTTGACTCATCATGTCTACATGACCTCTCCTCAATCATGCCTAATACAACTAGTTTCCATAATACATGATAGCAATGGAAATTAAAACAAGTATATCATCCATCCAACAAACATCATCAACTAGATAATGGGAGTGTCTGTGTATCAATACATATACACACAAATATAAATAAGTATCTATATCTCAAAACCCTCATGACCTTATTACCTATCACCCAACCTCAGAATCGGTTGGGACATGTTTTTCCCCTACCATGGCCTTACCTAAGTCACCCAACCCAACCTCGCTCATTGTGACACTCGAATTCATTTACTCGTTATACCTTGCGATGTTGTTACTGCATTGTTCAGCCTACTGACCTTACCTTGCCTAATGTCATGTTGTTTATCCCAACCTAACCTTTGGTGCCTTGGAACAAACCTATTGCCTATTCCAACACCTTTCCTAGTTGTGTTTCAGGACCATATCCTATACCTTGGATAACTAAACCACTTTAACCTTGTTTGGATAAACATATCAACCTTTGACGATGTAGAGTTTGTAAGCTCTTCACCCTGGTACCTTATCGCAATCTATACGTGTGTGTGTGTTATACTGCCACTACCTATTACCTAATTAAAATCACCCTTATCTACAACCACCTTACCCTCATTTTCATCACTTACCCATTTTTCAAACCACTCACCAACTTTGTTTAACACCTCATCAGTTCTGGTTTGAGGGGGATCACCTCCACCTATACTTGGGGTAACCTAATCTTCACTCATACCTGAGGCAAGGACTTCCTGTTTTATTTAGCTTCACTTATAAATACAAGCTACGCGATAAAAGGGGTAAATGTAGACACCAAATTTGGGTCACACTCCCTTTAGTCCCCTTCAATTAATTAACGTAACACATTTAACTAATCATGACCCCTTCATCCCATATTAATATTCATCCTCACATTATTAATTAATTTAATTATTTTAATTAAGTTAATTTCATCCTCACACCTCCACCTCATCATTACACCTCACCCTAGACCCATTCCAGGGGCATTTAACTCATAGTGACCAAGTCATCACTCTCATAATTGAGTCATCACTCCTAGTGTTGAGTCACCACTTGACCTAACTAACTAAGAATTCTTCTCAAACCTAATTGGACTTCTTATATGACCTTCCTACCTTTTTTAATGAGAACTCCACTTCCCTAAGTGGAATCAACTTGGAAAACATGCCAAATCTGGGAAGATCTTCCTATTTTTGGTAAAAGGGACTAATTCACCCTAACCGACGCCATTTTTTCCTTGGCTCGTGAACCATTACCTAACCACCATCGGTCACCTTATATACATTTTCAAAAATCTTTACATGGGTTGGTCATTCAGTTATTGGATCCTTATTGCATTCAAGCATGAATCTTCAATCCCTCCTACATCTAAACGACAAGCACACATAACCACGGTGCAAAATAGCATCCGGTTCTCCTTTCGAGATCATGGGAATACTCACAAGAGCACACAGGTTATATTTCCATGGTACTGACTCAAGCACCTCTCCTCCAATCAACCATCAACCATCTCAACTCACAAGGTCTACAAGACACCAAGTAAGTACTATGATTTTAATCATTCGGGATTATCCCATTGTAGATCTCTTTCTTCGTTCAATATTTTATTTCTTTTGTTACCCATACATCACTTTCTTCCCACCAACCCACTATTCAACCACCCAAAACTTTTTCACCCTTCTAAACCTCCTTCTTAGTATTCTTGAGTCTTCTCAACCATATTACGACCCAAACCATACTACCCTCACTCTCTATGCAATCATAGAGAGCCTAAAAACCCATTTTTAATAGTTTATTACCTATTTCCCCCGACATCGGTTCTCCGATCGCTTTTTTTTTCCATCTACCGGCATCAGTCACCCAACCGATACCAATCTCTTTTTCATTTTATATGCTCAGAACAACAAGTTTCCCATTCACCCAAAACTAACCTGACCTCAACCAATCAGCCCTAGACCCTTACCAGACCTCTAACAAACCTGCCTAACCTGAAAAAACCTTGGTTCTAATTAGATTTAGTGTTGCATTTTTATATTTAGCATTGAATCTAGTGTATTGTGTGTATGAGAAACCTAAATCATTACATTACAATAGGACCTATTTATTTCAATTTCTTATTCACATTAAATTGTTATTAAACAATGGATTGATAGCCTCTCTAGGAAGCACCATGCTTCTTGGATCTAGCATACGTTATTCATTCCACTGTCATATGTTATTTAATACTCTTTTGTGGTCTTGGGTTATATCTACAGGTTATTCCTTCCCAGACAAAAAGGAGTTCTCTATAATCAGCTTGGATAACGTCAACAACATGCACATTCTACCTTCCACCTTTGCCTCACAGGTATTCCTCCTTAATCATTTTACCTTCTATATCTTAGAAAGCATAAAACTTATTGGTGAAACACTTTGGGATATGGTCTAGTGGGTATATAACTAGGGAACATCATATTTCTTGGAGGAATAGAATTTGAGAATTCACTTTCTAGGTAGCCCATGTGTAGGATAAGAATAAGAAGGATGGGAAGCCATTGCTAGTGTTATGGATCATGTAAGGAGATCTCTAGGATTGGGAAATCCTAAATAAACTTGTGATAGTGGTTGTTGCATCGGACAAGCATTAGTGGCAAAAGTGTAATTCGATAATAGGGAGCATCACGTTGTCTAGCCATTTGAATAGTTTGTGAAGCCTGGGAAACCTCTAATTCCTTAATTCTTCCCACTAATGTTGAAATTACATCATTGGGTGAAAGATGTAAACCTTGTGTAGGCATGTGTTACACATTACTCAATTAAGGGGTTGTATGATACCCCCTTATGATTTGATCTTTAACTGGTTCCCTCTATTTGTGGTGTTTCTTATACTTTTAGAGGGGACGAGGTAACATTGTTTTACAATAATACATTGGTGTATGCTTGTATCCTCTCTAAGGATCCATCTAAAACGTTGAGGTGATCACTGCTCTGAGCGAACCGTGCTAGGATTTCATCATGTTGTTCTGAATAAAATGAAAAGGGGATAGATTTCATACTAATATGGGGTCTCAATAGAACCTATGGATAAATACCACACTCTCTTGTAAAGGTCATGTTGTTAGAGCTTAAAAATTCTATTTGAGAGTTGTGGTTTGGTTGGTCTATCTCCTCAATCCTTACAATTGAACTAGTTATGCGGGAGATAACAAGCTTTATGAATAATTATCATCCCACCCTGATAATGAGGGTGATTGTTGTGGACTCATAAGTGATGGTAATAGGCTTCAAGACCGAAAAATAGGCCTAGAATAGTCATGACCTAACATATTTGGGGGTGTATAAACACCCACAAAATAATGGGAGAGGAAGGGTGGATGAAAGAAAAGAAAGAAATGAATACAAAAAGGAAATAGTCCTTCACATTGGGTTCCCTAATTTTGTACACCTAAAAATAAACACATGATTTTAGATGTACTCGATTTCTTGAGGTCATGTTGAGATATCCGAATGCAATAGATGGGATGGTAATGTGATGGATATATAACGTATAACTGGATAAGTGGGTATGATGATAAAAGAAAGGATACTAGTTAAGGCAATGGAAGGTTCTCAACTATAAAATTGGGGATTTTCTCATCAAGAGAAATGAATGCTAACATAACTTGTGTGGGAGTGATGTTACGATAAAGGATGATTTTCGTGCACAAATCTGGTCAATATTAGTGCAAACGAGTATAGCCCAACCCGGTTCACGAGATATGTGGGAAATGTCCTTCTTCCTCTAAGTATTCCTCTCTAAAGAGGGTCATGTAAGTGTGAGAGGATATGGGTAAAGGAAAAATCAAGGGTTGCGAGGTCTAACCCTATCTATTTGGTTGGCCCAATGTTCTTCAATAATAATCTACTTTGTTGTTAAGGGAAATAAGTTGGTCAATAATCTTATTTGGTGTAAACCTTGGTCAATGTCCACTTGGCTTCTATCAATGTTTGGTTGGTTGATGATCGGATCAAATATTCTCACACGTGGTTGCGGTGGACCCAGAATGGTCATGTGGTTACCAAATCAGCAAAAATGGAAACAAATAAGAAAACTAGTATCCAAAGGGACTAAGAGCTAAGTTTTGGTAGCCTAGGCCGCTAGGGAAACAAGAATTGTGTTCTTTCCAATTCTAAATTACTTTAAGTTCCTATCTTTAAATAAATAAAACAAATGAATCTGAATTAAACAAAATATGATTGATTTCTCCTTTTAATTAAATTCAATTTACAAGTATTTAATCAAAGCAAAATAAAGAAAACTATCTAATTGTTTTTGTATTTTTCAATGAATATTTTGAATGAAATAAATATAATAAAACTTATAAACTATATTTTTGGTTTTTTTGGTATTTGAAAAATTAAATAAAATAAAATCTACAAACACAAACAAAGAAATTAATCTAAATAACACAATCTAATTCTACACTAAAATAAAAACAGGGAATAGCTGGATGTAGCTATTCCTCTATTACAAGGTGTGGAATTAAATATAATTTAACAGAGGATGTATTCTAATTTATAATTCTAGAAATCTAATTTCCTCTAACTACCTCTCGCCTCGGTTTCACGGGAAGAAAAGAAACCTTCTCAGAAGCAATTTCTTATTTCGTGGAAACTTCCCACAGTAAAGTATGAAATAAAACATACATGTAATTAACAATGAAGAAATAAATGAATAAGTGTAGACACAGAATCTTCCTCCAAATTATTTCCTTGCAGATCCACATGGATAAGCATGGAAGAAGATATTAGCGGAAGTTTGTTCATACGCACACAATTCTAGAAATGAAGAAATGATAAATTATACCTCTTAAAACAAATGTGTTTATTTAATCTAAATAACAATGTTTAGATGAAATCTTCAAATAAATGTAAATACATCCCCAACCTGGTTACTATTGTACTGTGACAAATTCCCAAGTATGATGATGGATTTATTATCTCCTCAACTTCCTTTCCTTTCTAGAGATGAGTTCTAGATGATCCAAGGTGTGTAGTATTGGTGGTAAAAGTAAGGTGAACAAAAGAAAAAAGCTTTGTTGATTGATTTGTAAGAAATCAAGAAAATGTTGGAGCTAGTTGGTTGCAAGCAAACTAGTCACAAATGAAATACTTGAGAAGGAACAAAGTAATGCATTGAGTTATATGTGTGATTCTCAATAGAATTTTGGCATTATAACAAGAAATACAAATATTAAATCTCCAACCCATCATCTAGGTAAAAATTTAGTTTTTATAGAAATGTGAGGAAGAAAAATTCTGGAACACATGGAAATCAAGAAGTGTCAAATCATCAAGAAAAGAGGGAGTTAACATTCTAAAGATAGTAAACTGAGAAGAAGACTCCAATACAAACTCATCAAGCCAAAAATCAAGCGAAATGATCAAGAAACATGTGAGAAAATCATTCACGAAATTGAAACAAGTGTCCCGAAACACTCAATTGGAACTCATGAACAATAATGATAGGACCGTCATCGTCTACATAGACCATCGGTTCAGCAACTTCCGTGGAGGTTACGTAACTTGAAAAAAAAATACATGAAGAAAAAATAGTGAAAATCAATTTGCAAAAGGCACTTTGAAAGATAAAAGGCTTAGAAGTGTGGATGATAAGCAAAAAAAAACATACTAAATGTGAGGAGAGAGGATATGGATCTCATCATTTTTCTAGGAGAAGGATTCTTTCATCATTAGAGACTTTACCATACCCGTTAATGTAGCACATATGTAATTTTAGGTGTGTACAGGTCTCCCTATCCTTGAAACATGTCATTTCTTTATAAATCTCGAGAATGATCTGATGGAATTAGATTTGTAATGGGTTGGAGCCTTGTTGCTAGAAAATAGTTTTCAAAATGACACATTTTTTGAAGCTTGTACACAAGCTGCGCAGGAGAATTTCTAACATACATTGGAATGTCCTTGATTAGGGAAGTTTATTGAGGTCATTGATAAGAGTGATAGACCTATCATTGAAAGAACTTATTTTATTGTCGGAAATCCTCATATAGGTGTTGGTTGATAACGAGAAGCAATATGGAACCTACAAATTTCATTTCATCAATGAGAATATATTTCACATGTTAGAGAGAATCCTAGAAATTAGCTTTTGATTTCCCCTCAAGTTGTTTCATATCCTTGACAAATATAAAGAGGTAATCATGTATTTTGGAGGTAGATATTTTAAAGGAAACAACACCAAGTAGAAGTTAACGATAGTAAAGGGTTGTGTTATCCACCAATAACTAAAGAAAATGCACATTTGACCCTTCCCAATGAATTGTGTTGAAGGGGAAAAGCCTCAAATCATTACCCCTAACATCCATGTTCTCCCCACTCTCGGAGGTAAAGGAGCCTATTTTCTCAAAAGTTCCCAAGAAAATATGAAAGGTGGTGGAGTTCACCAAACACAAAACACTTTATCGATGCATTGGTGTCTGGATGGAGAGGCGCACCCAAGATAATAGGAAAACATATCGATGCATTCACAAATTCTCCTTCTTCATTGACTATAGATAAGGAATCCTACAAAAGGTTGAATCCCTCACACTTATATCCATGCCCACTACATACCAATGGGGTAGAAATCATCTTATGTCACCTAGGTTTTTCGATAACATATGGAACAAAAGTGGTGCATATTTACATATCACGTGAACTTTGTAGGATCATTTGTACACCAAACAATTACATTATTCTCCACCAAGGTTATTGATGTGTTGTATTTCATTGGCACTAGGGATCCTCATCTAACTAAAGGCACAAGTATTAACTTAATAATGATAGTGACCATTACCTAAATCTAACATAGCCACATGCATAGTTATATGCGAGAGAAAAAATTATTTATTAACAATCATAAATATATCGAAATGCAACAAATGATAATATGAAAATATAATGAATATTATAGAATTAAATTTCCAACTTTGTTTGAATGTTTAGAGTGAAGTCTTGAAAAGGGTATGGCTATGTTATAAGGTCCAAATGAATTCTAAGTTTCACTCAAAAGGGGCCATAAAGTAATTAGGTTGACAAAACTTTGACATTAATAGCCACCACCATAAAAACCTTATTTTTAGTGTCTTTCCAAATTTAGAATTACCACAATTACATTATTTTAAATTTTGATAACATAAACACTCGAACTAATACAATAATAAATAATTGTAAACATGATCAAAATAAAAATAAAATATTCGAATAGAAATCATGGTATATTAACAATATATTTCAAAACATATTGAAAGGGACATAAAATTCAATAATTTTAAATATTATTAAAAATATAAAATTAAATAAAATATTATTACACTAACATTCATAGAAACATATCATCTAATCAAAAGAAAAAAGAAGAAATTTGAATTTCCCATAAGCCATATAAGGATTTTAGAGTTTACTCTTAAAAACCAATAGTGCAAACTTTATTATTAGAAAGAAAAATTAGAACCAACACCATATGATTTTAGTAGTACAAAATAAATTTATAATTGTCACATTTAAATGTCATAAGTACACATTGTAGTAACATTAGAACAAATAATACGAATTTAACTCGTGTCAGAAGATTGATTGGTTATGTGTAAGGGATAACTCCAAAGAAATAGTTCAAAAAATAATACAATTTGTAGTCATTTTTGCACCCACCAAGAACAAGGGAACCTCATGCGCACCGGCCTATCACCCAGCGGGCACTGGGTGCTCACCCAAGGCACGCGAGAGGGAGCCAAGTCTCTCTTTTATGTGAGTTTAGTGGAAGGAATCATCCATGATCTTGAATTAGTGATTTAAAGGACATGAAAAAGCTATAGAGCTCAGAATGGCTTCTATACCCTTTCAGTCATATCAAAAGTAAAAGTGCTTAATAGAATTAACAGAACTAGGAAGTTGTAAATCCACAAATAGACTTAACATTCAAATAAGGTTCATGATTATACAAGAACAAAAGCATAATAGAAATATGCAAATAATACAGAGAGAATATCTTAATACAATTATCATGGTAACCTTATCATATTCATTCATAGCATTACTATAGAATATCACGAAGGGAGACCGTAGTCATGCACCATGTCTGGATCCATACATGAAGACTTTCAAACAAAATTTACATTCCCCATTCCCTTATTACATCCTTCCTATAATCATCTACCCCTTTTATCCCATAGTTCTCACAGTAATTCTGCAGAGCTCTGCTTCCTTCCTCATGTTCTCCCTTCTTCTTTGCTAAGGGCGTGCATATATATAGGCATCTGATCTCCAACAAACTCCTCTACAACCTCAGATCTAGCCCCAAGTGTCAAGGTGTGGATTGCCTCAGCGCATGCCTCTCCATGTCATGATCAGCTTTTTGGGTCTTCTTATCGCAAGGTATATTCCTTCTAGGACACACTGTTGCTAGGTTGGAACCTTATCCAAACAGAACACGTTCTTCATGTGTTCTATCCAAAAGGCCAAAAATAGCTAAGTCCTGAATTGTGCTTTATGGGTGTGCGTCCTTGGTTCTCTAAGAACCCTTTTTGAATCATGCCTTGCGTGCCTTAACTTTCGCATTTCCTCTGGCCGTGCATGCCTACGCACCTTTAAGATTTGGTAGCTACATTAGGGTCCCAACATTACCCCACACTTCACTTGTTCTCCACCCTCGGGAACCTTTTCAAAGAATGCAGTACAAAAAGGCAAGGCCTTGCCTTGGAAAAGAATGGAGGGAAAGAATAAAGAAATGGGGAAGAGAGAGAATAGAAGGAAAACTGCCTAAAGAAGAAGGGGAAAATTCTACCACAGGTCGGCCTCTAGTGTATTCCAAGCGCTGACTTCATCCTGCACCCTCTTGCAAAGGTCACCAACCAATGCGCTCACCTCGTCGAAGGTTAATCCTTCCCCCTTTGTGTTTATGGTATCTACCGCCATTTCCAGTTCCTTAGCTTGATCTTCCAAGGCATCCATCTTCCTCGTAATGACCGTGTAGAGCTCTTTAAGCTGGGTTTTGATTGAGACCCGAAGGATCTCAATAGCTTCATATTTTCTTTCTACTTTGGCTAGAATATTTTCTCACTCTACTCTATTGCCTTTATTATTTTCCCTAAAGTCCTTCAACTCGGCCTCGTCGTTGGCAAGCAGCATGCTTGTCACCTTGTCCTAATCCGTGCAATGGTTGTATGTGACCTCGCGGTTTGTGCAACTACTTTTACATCAGCAAGCACCTTGTTGTATTCAGCTATGAGCACGATGACTTTCAACTTGTCCTCCTACTCCAAGCACGCAGCTACATCCTCTGCGACTCCAAGGCCAAAGGCTACCTTTCCATGGTGAGGATCCGAGTCAAGTCCTCAAGACACTCCAGGGGAACCATATTTTTGCACAGGAGGGTTAAGGTCTGGGTGCTTCATGACAATAGCCTGGGAGATGAGCTCCACCTTCTTGGAAACTTCGTGCACTTTAGCTTTCTCCTCTTGTAATTCTCATTGTAGTTGAACGTTGATCAGCTTTTCAAGGCTGAGTTCCTTTATTAGCTTAACTATTTTTTCCTTCCTCTTCTCCATCAAGTCCTCCAAGACTTTAACCCTGTCATTTCTACTCATTACATACTTGCTCATCCGACAGTTGTTGTGCGTTTATGATGGGGTTGACCCCCTTTGTCTCGGATAGCTCTAGTATCGCCCCTTGGTTAACCTCGAACTCGGGCTCATCAAGGTGGGAGTCGAATGCCCATGATAGCATCTTTCTTGTGCATGGGTATCCACCCTCAGGATCAAAGGACTCCATGGTGGTGAGCTCCTTGGTGGGCACGATACTTTGGAAGCATGTGCGCAAAACTTTGCTAGGGTCATTAACATACCCCATCATTGATTTTCCTTCCTCCGCGCATTTACTTCCCGTGCGCACGCCCTTTAGAACAGTCATTGTAAGAGTTGGGCCTTTTGTGCTACTCACACTCTTCTCCCTTTGCTCTTCCTTGAATTCACCGAGCACGAGCTCTGCACTGCGCTCCAATTCCTCGTTGACTAAGGTATTAATCATCTTCTCCGCCTCCCTTGTCACTTTCTCATCCACCTCCTCCTGAGTGAGCTTGGGCATATCTGGCTCCTTGGTACTTGCCCCCTCGCTCCTTTCTTCGTTCTGCGCACCTTCCTCCCCTTGGGCGCCCTTCCTCCTTGCAAAGATGAAAGCATCATTTGCATCTTCTGCTTCCTCTTCCTCTAAATCATGGACATCAATTAGCTCCTGATTTACCTCTAGCTCTTCCTCTTCATCATCATCCTTTTCACCTATATAGGCGTTCATGTCATTTGTATCCTCGGACTCTGGTTCTTCCATCCCCTCTTCTTCTTCCTTTGCTGAAAACTCCGGAGTCGGGGATGTGGTCTTCTCTTCATCTGAGGGTTCCTCAGGGGATGGTGGCTTGCAGGTTCTGGGGTCTTCTCCTTGACCACCATCCTCTTCTTCTTCCAGACATAGGTACTTGTCCCCACGGTACCTACATCCTGCTTCTCCACCACCCTCTATTCCTCTTTCTCTTCCCTCTCCTTACACTTTGGCATGGGATTCTTCCTTCCAGTAGGGTCGTCTGGGATGGATATCTCATCCTCCACATACGCACCCTTTTCAAATTTGGCCTTATGCGTAGGTAAATCCTTGCGGCATTGCTCCCAGCAATAGGTAAGGTCAAAGGCCTTACAATATGCACATCATGTGACACGTACCTTTCAATGTACACGTGCTTCTCTGGGTAGACCAGCTTCTTCCTCATTTCCCTATGCTCTCTATCAAGGGTGGACAAGTCAAGGTTTAATTTCTTCAACTCCTTGTATTTGTTTACTCCTGCTTGGAAAAATTGGGCAGTAAACAAGAATGGGAGTTTGCACCATGGACTCTAGCTTCCATCAACCAAAATGAACCTGCCAATACAGAAGTGTTGGTAGACTACAAAATTTTCTTCTCCTTTGGTTTCCGCGGGGATTTGTTCAAGGATCCACCATTCAGCCCCTAATGCGTTCCTAAGGCACGATGTATACTTTGCTTAATGCTAAATCAAATGAAGCAAGAACTACCACCTAAAATAGTTCTACAATTTAGCTAAAACAAAGCATAAACACCATCATGATAAGAATTAAACAAGGGTTAGATGCTAGCATTCATCAATACAAACTTTGAAACTAACAATGCTAAATATCTAAACTCCTCTATTCTCTAACAACAAATAAATGAATGGACCTAAGTAAGCTCCATGGCTATCAAAATAGTTGTCCTTAATGTTCCAAGAACCTAGGAATGGGGGCTAATCAAAGTTGGGCTACAAGACCCTTTTGACACCTCCCATATGACCCAAGCACTTTAAGAAAGAGGCTTAACTCTTCAAGATGATGAACTCTCAAAAGGGCAAGGTGCAAGCTCTTAGTCTCTTTGCTATATGCTTTGCATTTGCTCTCTAAGGAGTTTAGGTGTAAGTAAAAAGGTAGGTGGAGGGCTCTTTATATAGCCCAAAGGATAAAGGATTCAACACATTCTCATGAATGTGGGATAAAGGTAAAACATGATTAGGAATGGATAAGGTTGCTTTATTAAAGGTAACCTTACTTTAGAAGGGTTTAATACATGTTTAGCAAGTCATGGGAGTTGGGGGTATTTTAATTAATCAAAGGTGATTAATTAATAGGTAGGTGTAAGCTTATAGAAGCCAATTAGAGGAATATTAGTGCGATTTAGGCTATTATAAGGGGATTAAATCAATTAAATATTGATTTATTGGTTAAATGGAAGGGAAAGCTAATTAATTAATAATAATTAATTAGTCTAGGTAGAAGGGGTGATTTATTAAGAAGGTCATTAATTAGGGTATTTGTTAGATAGGCAACTTAATTAATTAGCTTAGTGTAATTAATTAATGATGATATGAGGGAAAATGAGTGCTTTTGATGATATGTCGTTGATTTACGAGAAAGGGGATAATTAGCACAATTTAAGTATTTAAATTGCTTGGGCGTAATTATAGGTGTCTACATTTGCCCCTCTTTGGGGTGGCGTAAGTGATGCCACTTCAAAGATAGTAGACATAAGAGATTTTGAAGGGATAGAAGAAAAATTAGTAGGAGGGAGAGATGCCCCCTCGAGTGTCGATGGGGTGATGAAGGAAGCCGATCGACGATCGAAAAATATGAGAAGTAGGCAGAAGAATGGGGACGAGGCAGGATGCCCCGAGGAGAGGGAGAATTAGGGGTGAAAGGGAAGTGGTGTAGAAGAAATATGGATGAGGGGAGAGAAGAGCTTAACCTCTAGCCGCTTATTTGTTTGGAACAAATTTGATGTCATCATATTGCCATAGGAACTACATCATCGGTCCTTATGAAAAATATAAGCATACGACAAAGGTAGAATGACATGAAAAGCCATACTACGAACAATTGTCCATTGCTGAAAGTACCAACTCCACGCAACATACAATAATGCAATGCAATACGAGAAGGAAACAAGCTCATATAACAGGGAAAACAAGTACGAACGCACATATCTAACCCAACAACGGTCAAGACAGTTGTACAAATGTTTTGTTATCAGTGCTGAAGAGATCCACAAGTTCATGATTGATGAAAAGGGTTAAAAATGATGCCCCAAGAAAGGATACATGCAAGGGGAAATGAAAATGGACACGGGTCCATGAAAAGCATTTTAGCGCAACAAAACAACACCAGCAACCAAAAGTGCCCCAGAGTACAGACGAAGCAAGCAACTAGCTTTTGTGAATGGTTGTGAATCCAGTGATCCACGAGTCGTATTAATCGGGGAAGATGTGAGACAAACCAACAGGATATGGAGAAAATACCATGCGCAAGACACAAGTTTCAAACCGTAAGAAGCAAGTTACCATTTTGTAGGGTGTTTTACTTTTAGGAATTTTTTGAAAAATTTTGCCTTGTTTTTGGATTTTTTTATATATATATATATATATATATTTATATTAAAATAATGTTCTATTGTTTTTGTGTTTTTTTGAAACAATTTTCTATTGTTTTTGTGTTTTTCTGAAACAATTTTCTATTGTTTTTGTGTTTTGTGAAACAATTTTCTATTGTTTTTGTGTTTTCTCAAAACAATGTTCTATTGTTTTTGTGTTTTTCTCAAAACAATTTTCTATTGTTTTTGTGTTTTCTCAAACAATTTTCTATTGTTTTTGTGTTTTGTGAAACAATTTTCTATTGTTTTTGTGTTTTCTCAAAACAATTTTCTTGTTTTTGTGTTTTCTCAAAACAATGTTCTATTGTTTTTGTGTTTTCTCAAACAATTTTCTATTGTTTTTGTTTTTCTATTTTTGTTTTTTCAAAACAATTTTCTATTGTTTTTGTGTTTTGTGAAACAATTTTCTATTGTTTTTGTGTTTTCTCAAAACAATGTTCTATTGTTTTTGTGTTTTCTCGAAACAATGTTCTATTGTTTTTGTGTTTTTATCGAAATAATTTTCTATTTTTTTGTGTTTTCTCAAACAATTTTCTATTGTTTTCATGTTTTTGTTTTTAACAGTTTTCCAAAGCTATGTGCAGGTAACCAAGAAAGCATGGATGCCCCCAGATTAGGTGGGGAATATACAAGGGCAGAAGCCACGCGCTTATGAACAAGAAGGTGAAGTCATTGAGTTGCCCCCAGCGTAAGATGGGAAATAACGAAAGACC
Source organism: Taxus wallichiana var. yunnanensis (assembly GCA_018340775.1). Taxonomy (NCBI): domain Eukaryota; kingdom Viridiplantae; phylum Streptophyta; class Pinopsida; order Cupressales; family Taxaceae; genus Taxus; species Taxus wallichiana. The sequence continues at coordinate 581,297,383 of CM031239.1, read as the reverse complement.
ACGTCCCTTACAGATGAATAGAAGAAGGCAAAGCCGGATCAAGGCTGGACTAGATGGTGTGCACAAGGAAACTCGAAGGTAGAACCAGGTCCAGACAAAGACAACTACCCTTCTAATACAGAATGCTTGTGAACAACAAATCCTCGAGGCGCCAGAAACCGGTTTTCACCCAAGGACTTGTCCAAAGTACCACAATTGCATGTGGTTTTCACTAGTGGACGACCTGTTTTCTTTTTTCTTTTTTTTGATTTTTTTTTTTTGTTTTTGATGTTTTTATTTTTTTTGTGATTTTTATGACTTTCTTGTGCCATGTTTAGGCATAAAACCTCTTAAGATGCATGGAATTCATGGGCTCCTGGAGCTCATCACCATTGGGGTGAGCCAACTTGTATGCCCCTGTGCCATACTTGGCAACTATGACATAGGGTCCTAACCAAAGGTGGTTCAACTTCCCTTTCTTTTCTCGCTCTCGCTCTAGTGTTGAAATCTGTTCTCCTTCATAACTAAATCACCCACCTCAAACCGGCGAGGGATGATTCTCTTGTTGTAGTTGGGAGATTCTGTGTGTTGATATACCTTCAGTGATTAAGAGCGCGAATGCGCCTCTCATCCAGAGCTCTAACTCAGCCAATCTTGCCACTCGATAATCTTCATCCTTATCCAAATAGTCCCGAAGAGAAATTCACAGGATGGGAGTTCAATCTCTAAAGGGATGATAGATTCTGTCCCAAACACTAGGGAATATGGCGTCACACCCGTAGGAGTGCGAATTGATGTTCGGTAGGCCCAGAGGGCTGAGGTGGATTTGTAGGTGCCAGTTTCGACCGGTTTTACTAACCATCTTCTCCATTATCCTTACCAAAGTCTTGTTTGTTGCCTCAACTTGTCCATTACCCTGAGGGTAATATGGCGTGGACCATTTCAATCTGATTTGGAACCATTGGCAAAGACCTTTCATAGTTTTGTTCTTAAATGACTTCCCATTATCTGTGACAATGGCTATAGGGATACCATATCGGCAAATAATGTGATTCATGATGAATTTAGAAATCTGTGCTCCTGTGACATAGGTTAAAGGGACAACCTCCACCCATTTTGTAAAGTATTCTGTAGCTGTGATGATATGTGTATGACCATCGATGAGGTAGGAGTAAGTTTCCTATTAGATCAAGTCCCCACTGAGAGAATGGCCATGGGGTAGTGATTGGTCAGCAATGGTCATGATGGAGCATGGATGAAATTTCCATACTTTTGGCAAAGCACACATTTTCTAACATAATTACAACAATCAGTTTCCATGGTGGGCCAATAGTAACCTACTCTTAACAGTTTCTTAGCCAAGACCATTCCATTTGTATGTGCTCCGCATACTCCTTCGTGTACTTCTTTAATTGCCTGGATTGACTCCACATCCGATAACGTAATAGATTCCCATCATAGCCACGATGATAAAGTGTACCTCCTAAAAGGGTGTAATGGGCTATCTGGCGAATCAGGCTTTGCTTTTCAGAATGGGAGATATCAGGAGGGAATGTACTATCCTTAAGATAGGTGAAAATGGGTTCGTACTACACGGGAATAGGGACCAACAACCTCACAAGCCGTGAAAGATTCTCGTACGTCATACGCGGGTGGCATGTGTAGATTTTCTACGACGAAAATGGCATATCATTGTTCCCAGGAATACGAAGCATAGATCCCACCATTGCCATAGCATCTCGCCGATCTGTTCGCGCTCTTGGGATCTCGCTCAAAGGTAATGCGCACAAAATACTCCTTCGAGTTTCCACCAACTTCTTAGAAGGTATGAGCTTGTCATCCTTAACTTTATACTCATCATTAACCTCGTTTGATGATTAGTCATGAATCACCTACAACCTTAACATGTTGAATATTCCACTTGATGGCTAGCTTCATCCCCGCAATGAGTGCTTCATATTCCACAATGTTGTTCATGTGCAAGGGAAGGCCAGTGGGAAAGCCTCGTGGTATAGGATCACCCAAGGAGTAATAAGGACCACTCCCGCACTCAACCATGAAACGTAAAAGATCCATCAAAATGTATCTTGCCATACGACAGATTCTTCAATGTAGAGCAAAGATGCATCTGGCAGATCCAGACTCAAAGGTTTTGTGCTTTGCAAAGGTGCTTCCGCTAAATTTGTCAAGTACTTGTCCTTTAACTGATTTTTGATGGACAAATTCTATATCAAACTCACTAAGTAGAATGATCCAATTAGCCATTCTACCTGTGAGGGCGGGTTTGACAACAAATACTTGAGTGGGTCGACCTTGGATATGAGCTTGGTCTTAGTATTTAGCAGGTAATGGCAAAGTTTCTGAAAGGTAAAAACAACGGCCAAGCAAGCCTTTTCAATCTGAGGATAATTAAGTTCATAGGTGATGAGGGTGTGACTCAGATAGTACACTCGCTTTCTCTTTATGGCTAAGGTCATATTGGGTGAGCAACGCACCAATAGCGTATTGCATGTAGCGGAAATATAGAGCAAAAGTGGTTCTCCTGAGTGGGAGGCATGAGGATAGGTGGATTAGCCAGGTATTGTTTAAGCAAAGCAAAGGCTTGTTGTTGCTCAGTCCCCATGAAAAGTGAAAGTGATGTCCTTCTTAAGAAAATGAGTGAATGAGTGACATTTATCTGCAAGCTGGGAGATAAAGCGGCGAATGGCTTGAATTTTCCTCGCAAGCTACGCAGTTGCTTGATATTCTCAGGTGGAGGCATTTCTGTGATGGCAGACACTTTAGCAGGGTCTACCTCAATACCTCGTCTTGACACGATGAAGCCTAATAGTTTCCCAGATAGCACACCGAAGACACACTTCTTTGGATTTAGCCTGACTTTGTATTCACGCAGCGTTCAAAGATACGCCGCAAAATGATAGGATGATCCTCTCTTGTTTTGGACTTTCCCAGGATGTCGTCTACGTAGTCTTCCATGATGTCATGAATCATATCATGAAATATTACTGTCATGGCCCACTGATAAGTTGCTCCCGCATTCTTAAGGCCAAATGGCATCACCTGATAACAGAAGGTGCCCCAAGGAGTTGTGAAAGTTGTTTTGTGTTGGTCTTCCTCAACGATCTTAATTTGATTATAACCCAAAAAGCCATCCATAAGTGATAGCATTTCGCACTCCTGCATGTTGAGTCAACAATCATGTCAATGTTGGGCAATGGAAAGTCATCTTTAGGGAAGCTTTATTGATGTCCCTAAAATCATGGTAATTCGTATATACCAATAGGTTTCTTCTGACAGAACAATGTTCGATATCCATTCGTAATAATCAATCGGCCTCGATGAATCTTACTGCAAGCAACCTTTCCAACTCTTCTTTAACTAACAAGGCCACTCTTGGGTGCATCTTTCGAAGCTTCTGTTTGATAGGCTTAGCATCTACATGCACAACCAGGTTGTGCACGACCAAAGTTGGATCTAAGCTAGGCATGTCTTTATAAGACCATGCGAACACATCAATAAACTCTCGCAGTAGCATAGTGAACGTCTTTTGTTCTCTGGCCGAGAGTGATGCTCCCAATTTTACTATCTTGGGATCTTCTTCGGTACCAATATTGACATCAATGGTTTCTTCAACTAACAATTTTGATAAATCCTCCATACGCATAGGATCGGGAGGTAGGTTGAGATCTTCATCCAAGGATGTCTCTATGAGATTTTCATCCTTGGCGTGGTCACTTTGTTTGTCCTTTGATTTTCTTATTTGTTTGTCAGCCAATGCCTCAAAGAGGTTTTCACTGTGTGACTTGGACTTTGATTTTTGCCGAGGCTTTTCTTTAGAACTCTTGCCCTCGCTTTTCTTTAAATTTTGCTGACCACGAAGTTCAGCCTCCTCGCCGAAGTAGGCGCAGGTGTCTAAGTCGATAAAGAAACCCTTCTTGTGATCTCCAATGGGAATTGTATCCCTTATGCCCATGAACTCTGCAATAGCCTCATCATTCTCAAATAAATCTAGTGGCACGTGACGTTGTTGGTCCCATTCAACAAGGGAAGGGTACACAAGGTCAAGGGTTGGTTCAAGTGGGGTTATGGTTAGGACAACATTGTTCATGAAAAGGTTCGTGGAGGCCAGATCCTCATATAGGCTACAATGGGAATCTGTATCACTGTCTAGATACTCGAGCTATCCTCATGCTCAAAACAAGTCGCATCTTGATCGTTGGGGTGTGCTCCATAAGGGCGAATCCCAATGCCATATCTTTCTATTTTGAAATGTGGAAGAGGGACTGGTTCTCTTTGTCCTTGTTCATTCCTCCCACATCCTAGGCCTCAGAGCCCATGGAGTACATCATTCTGCTAGATTTTTCATATTCTAGGGTTTGATAACAAGATGGCTGAGTGTCCTCAGGGACCCAAGTAGTAGGTGGATCAAGTAATTTTTCCTCAGCTAACAAGCCTCCAGGTAGGAACGACCCAATAGTGTGTTCCTCTCTAGGTCTCCTGAAGCGGTAGTTGGGTCGACCTCTAGTCTTGGGTGACAAGGAGAGGTCAGAAACCAAGAGCGCTTGTTGTACATTATACTCCCCACAGCCATATTCCAGAATTTTCATCTCCCATGAATTAAATGGAGATGTTGAAGTGGATGCCCCATGAGCGCAAGAACTAAGAGAATTTGAATCTACTCGAGATTCCATGGCCTCATAATGAAGAGGGACAGCTATATCTGTGGAGGGACATGCATATGTACCCTTTCGTGCAAAGCTATTAAGAGCTCTACAATGAGCAAAGGGCTCTGAATCTCCTGGTATTGTAATCGTATGTCCCTCATGCTTCAGCTTGATGCATTGATGAAATGTTGATGGCACAGCTGCATGGCATGAATCCATGGTCGGCCTAGAAGCATATTATATGGAAGTTCCAAGTCTAGGACGTGAAACTTTGTCTGATGGCAAGTGGGGCCCACCTCCATGGGCAGCATAATGGTGCCTGCTGACTCTCTTTCCGCGTTGTCGTATGCGGTGATAGTGATGATATGGGACTCAAGATCTTCCTCCGTATGTCCCAATTGTTTGACTAATTTAAGCGTGCAGATGTTCAATCCAGATCCGTTATCCACAAGCACCCATTTGATTTTCCTAGCGGGTGACAACTACCTCAATGTATAAGGGAAGATTATGTGTAGGATTCTCGGTAGGGACCTCCCTATGGTTGAAAGTGAGATGCTCACTTGGTGCAATATTTTCCACCGCGGCTTGAAGGTACGCAGGATCGACTTCTAAAGGCACTCCCGACCCCTGAAGAGTTTGATACAAAATGTCCTTATGCACATTGGATATCTTGAGAAGATCTAAGATCGAGATCTTAGCAGGTGTCCTCTCAAGTTGTTCTAAAAGGTTATATTTACCAGTTTGTGGGGTCAACAGAGAGGGTTCTAGAATCACGAGGCGTGCGCACGCCTTGTTACCGCAGCACAGTCCTTTCCCTTGATCCGGATGGTATTGACATGGTCAGCAGGGGAGTGAATACATCCGATAAGTGAATCGTAATGATTGTTATCTCTTTTGGTATATAAGTAATTCATGGCTTTATAGGTTTGGGATGACTCTCCCCGATCCGGTTTTGTCTTTTCCGACTTATCATGCTTGGGGAATGGTTCCTTATAAATCCCCATTTTCTCGTTAGGTGTTTGCATGTGGCTAGGGTTATCCACCTCTATCTCCCCATTGTCAATGAGGTCTTGAATATAGTGGTGAAGTCACAAACATTTGTCTGTTTTATGACCTTTAACGCGATGCATTTCACAGTATTCATGCTCCTTATACCATGAAGGTTTAGGAGCGTTGTCATCAAACGGTTGCATTGTAGGATAGGTCATCATGTGGGCCGCATCCAACTATTTTAGTATGATGGAAAACGGTTCATTGAGGGAGGTGAATGTTCGTCGCTTTGGTGGTGGTTGAATTGGGCCCTTGGTTAGTTTAAAAGGTTGACTGGTTTGGACCGTTTGAACACGTTTGGAATCAATGATTCCGCTCCCACCACGTTTTTGTTTTTGTTAAAGATCTTTGGCTTTTCAAATGGGTTCGACACTTTGGTTGTTTTTAGATTGGGTTTTGAGGGTGCCTTTGGCAATGAGAGCCTTTTCTATTTGAATCCCTTTCTCGATAACCTCCTCAAAGGTGCGGACACAATGCATTTGAGGTGGAAAGCTATATCTCGGGTTGAGATTAGGGACGAAAATACTCGACCACCGCTTCTCGTGAAAGCACAAGGGAAGCGACTAGCTATCCCTCTCCATCATGGAGGAAGCTAGCGAAGGTCTCATTTGGGCGTTGTTTTGTGCCGCACAAGTCTCCATGGTGATGTCACTCTATGTTATACGAGAAATGACGCACAAATCTTTCCGCCACCTCGCTGCCAGGTGAAAATTGATCCTCGTGGTAAGCGCGTAAACCATTCCAATGCTTGACCTCCGAGACTCTTAGAAAAAGTCTGATGAGGTAATTATCACTATAAGACACCTCTTGACATGCCATGTAGAAATCTTTAACATGATCCTCGGGTCTCCCTTTCCTTTGTATTTGTCAAACTTTGGCATATCAAATTTCTTTGAAAAGGGTCAAGGGTCATTGTCTTGTCAAAAGGATAGGGGCATAGTTCTTCGTATTGGTATTTCCTAATACTCCTATATTTCTTTGTATGCTCGCAAGTGTTGCTTTCATAGATTGCACTTCTTGTGCGAGCAATTGTTCTTTAGTGGGAGAAGCGGGGATGTGTACACGATGATACCCTGTGTCTTCTTCTCCTTGGTTTTCTCGATGGAGTTCGTGGATCCTAAACTTAGGCTTTGACTTTTGAACGTTCTTGTTTGTGTCTTTCTGTACCTGGAAAGTAAGCAAAGCTAGTTGTCGGCTTAGGTTACTGAGTTGTTGTTGGATTGTGACTTGGTTTGTGTCTTCTTCTTCTAAAGGTTCTTCCTCTTCGTATTGTGGAGGTTCTTCCCCTGTCTCATGTTCTATCTTGTTTCTTCGTGGCACTTTGATGAGGGGTATTCTATGCCCTACCACTTTATCATTTTCATAAGAAGTGGAAGCATGCCCACCTGTTAAAATATCTTCCATATTGATAAGGGGGTGTTCTTCCTTAGTAGTGTCATTTGTAGGTAATATTGGTTCATTCTCGATGGGAAATTTGGCCCCTAATTCCATGACCCGTGCCAAAACTCTATCTTTGTTTCTAAGGAGAAACTCATCTAGTAGAGAGGGTCAAAATCAAAGTCTCAGTGTGGTGGTGACTCTAATTCATTTCCACTATGGTCGACCATTTCTTCTATTTCCTTTTCTACAGAAAATAGTGGTCCTAGATCGTGTCCGATAAATGGGTTTGACCCTTGTCTGTTAGAGGTTTCCCAAGCTTGCGCCTGTTGTTCCTCATATGTTTGTTTCTTTAAACCTAGACGCGTCTTGGGAGCCATGTTTTCGTGATAAGTTTCACTAAGGTAAGTTGTAGATTTGTTCAAAATTCAATGACTACCCCTAAGTGAAACACAAGATGTACGTGTTAAGAGTAAATTAACAGTGTGAGAATACCAATGTGATAGAATGATAAAGTCACCAATGAAACAATCATTTGGTATCAAAACTTAATCAAATGAAGTACCTCCTAGACTACGTTTTAAAGTAATTTATGATGCCAGATGATTAACAAGATGTCTCCACTTATGCCAAGTTCAAAGGAATGAACAAGACGTAAGTAAATACATGAAGTTAAATGTGATCTCCCAATCAAGATATACGATGAGCAAGCTCAAGTCTGATTAAGACCTATATCTCAAAAAGTGTCAATTACGATTTGTGAATGACACAACAATATCACCAAGATATGTTAACCCACTTTGCAAGAAAGTGAAGTATTGATATCGAGGTGTTATTGATATAACATGCACAAATGGTAATGCCTAACACCTTTTGAAATCGAGGTAATAATAAAACCAAACAAAAAAATGCTCAAAGTATAGCTAGGAATAGTTAAGAATGTGTGCAGCGTAACCATACAATATAGGTATTTATGTCGAGTTTACAAGAAACAAGACGTAAATATCGAAATTGTAATGATACGAGACAAACAAGCTAACTCCTCTATGGAAGTCCGCAGTGATGAACCACGCCTAACTACAATGATGATCTTGACGTGGGTATCAAGATCACAATGGCTACCAAATGACGTGAAAACGCCTCCACTCACTTTAGACGTTTAACTAACCCACCGCAAAACATGGATGGGCGTAAATGGACATAAAAGTGAGAGAAACAGTCGAATGGCAACACAAAGGTAATCACACCTCTTTTGATCAACAAAGTGTCAAAAGAATATGAAGGAAATAAATCAAGAAAAATGACAAAAATGCTAGCCTCACTTCAACAGAGTTTCACCTCGCCCTAAGGCAAGTAAAAACTAGGCGAAAGTAATACGTCACACGTTTCTCAAAAAGAAGGTTCACAACTCAACACTGTTTTAAAATGGTCAAAGTGGGCTCCTGGCCAAAGTATATTCTCCTAGGTGGTTCTCTCACCCTAGGTGTTACAAAGTTTCCACGAGCGAGCGCGATTTACCCAAAAAGTCACACTGACTAGTTTGGGAGTATCTCGGCTTTACTTTACCCCCTTCAAGAATAGTAGGCAACTAGTGCGTCTACGTGTACTATCACTGGGGTCGCCACAACGGACAACTTGTAACGCTATCTCACAAAGGAATCACTAGTCAAGTAGGTAGTGCGGAGCACTTCCCGTTTCATCCACAAGGTTCCCTCTTGCGTGGACTACTTTGGGGTTCCTGGAACCACCCCCATTGTTGTAGCTTAAGGCGTTATGCCAAAGGGGTTATGTTCCAGTTGAGCGGAGAGGGACGTACCCTTTTCTGAAACCTGCAATACAGTGTTTTGAATATGTTGTTCTTTTTATCTTGTTTAATTAGGTGTGGTTTGCTTGAACACCTTTTGGCAACCTGTATAACAACTGTATTAGTAGTTTTTTTGATTTTGTTTTGATTCCTCCTTTCTTTGACAAGCATTTTTAGGTCCTGCACTCAAGCGTTAGTAGTTCTCCAAGAAAATCACATTATTTAAAAGAGGATTAAGAGTTGCTTTTGATTCTCAAGATCATCCAAGGATGCAAGAGAAGAGCATACACAAAAATAATCCAACTAAAAAGTAAAGAAAATATTTTCAATCAATGAACCATACAAAATTTTTTGATAAATGTTCATTCCCTTAAACCAAAAGTGAAAGATGAAGTTTCCAATTTACCAAATGTTATAAAATGAAGACTAAAGTTGCTTTTGATTCTCAAGATCACCCTAAGGTGCAAGAGAAGAGCATACACAAACTTTATCCCAACTATATAGAAATGGAAAACTTCAAATCAAAGGACCATTGAAAAATGCTTTGTAAAAGGTTCATTCCCTTAAGCAAAATGAATAATCAAGTTTCCAAGTTTAATCCCAATGTTAACAAGATAGAGATCAAAGTTGTTTTTGATTCTCAAGATCACCAAAAGGTGCAAGAGAAGAGCATACACACACTTTGGTCTAAATCAAGTAAGCATGGAAATACAACATTCATCAAAACATTAGACATGTTAGAAAATGACCAGTTTTAAAATAATAGAAAAACTTGTAATTTCTATAAGTATAAATCCTAATTTATGTTTTCATTGCATAGTTAACTTCAATACCTTTCCAACGCAAAAAAATGGAGTCATTTCGAGTTTGGGAGCAAAATTTATGGCCTTCGGAAGATGGGTTACGCATATGCTCTTATGCTCATGGGTGTGCACTTGACATGCACTCAAAAAATGTCAAAAACGTCCCTTAATCTACAAAATGGGAAAAATTTTCCAACCAAGATTCAATTTTGACAACAACCCATCACATTAATATATGAATAGAAGACTCAACGCTATCAAACATTAACATACATGCTCAAGAATTTAAGATTTTCAAGAAATTGACAAAACTAGCATGTAGAATGATGAAAAAGTAAGCTCTAAAAATGAAAACATGATGAAATCTTGAAATTTTCTCACCAAGATTTAAATTTTGACAGCAACCCACCACATTAATATGTAAATAGAAGACTCAGCACTATCAAACACTAACCTACATGCTCAAGAATTGAAAAAATTTTCAAGAAATTGACAAAACTAGCATGTAAAATGATGAAAAAGTAAGCTCTAAAAATGAAAACATGATGAAATCTTGAAATTTTCTCACCAAGATTAAATTTTGACAGCAACCCACCACATTAATATGTAAATAGAAGACTCATCACTATCAAACACTAACCTACATGCTCAAGAATTGAAAATTTTCAAGAAATTGACAAAACTAGCATGTAAAATGTTGAAAAAGTAAGCTCTAAAAATGAAAACATGGAGAAATCTTGAAATTTTCCCCTCAATTCCAATTTTGACAGCACTTCACCTCCTTCATACCTACAAGGAAGACCCAACACATGCAAACTCAACAAAACAAGTTAAGAAAAACAAGTTAGATCAACATGTGTAAAAGAGGGTTAGTAACCAAAAATAAAACTTAACTACAAAAACTTGAAATTAAGTGCAAAGGACAATGGAGTAAGTCCCACCGGGCATGCCAAATGTGTGCATGTATACTTTGCTTAATGCTAAATCAAATGAAGCAAGAACTACCACCTAAAATAGTTCTACAATTTAGCTAAAACAAAGCATAAACACCATCATGATAAGAATTAAACAAGGGTTAGATGCTAGCATTCATCAATACAAACTTTGAAACTAACAATGCTAAATATCTAAACTCCTCTATTCTCTAACAACAAATAAATGAATGGACCTAAGTAAGCTCCATGGCTATCAAAATAGTTGTCCTTAGTATGCCAAGTAACCTAGGAATGAGGGCTAATCAAAGTTGGGCTACAAGACCCTTTTGACACCTCCCATATGACCCAAGCACTTTAAGAAAGAGGCTTAACTCTTCAAGATGATGAACTCTCAAAAGGGCAAGGTGCAAGCTCTTAGTCTCTTTGCTATATGCTTTGCATTTGCTCTCTAAGGAGTTTAGGTGTAAGTAAAAAGGTAGGTGGAGGGCTCTTTATATAGCCCAAAGGATAAAGGATTCAACACATTCTCATGAATGTGGGATAAAGGTAAAACATGATTAGGAATGGATAAGGTTGCTTTATTAAAGGTAACCTTACTTTAGAAGGGTTTAATACATGTTTAGCAAGTCATGGGAGTTGGGGGGTATTTTAATTAATCAAAGGTGATTAATTAATAGGTAGGTGTAAGCTTATAGAAGCCAATTAGAAGAATATTAGTGCGATTTAGGCTATTATAAGGGGATTAAATCAATTAAATATTGATTTATTGGTTAAATGGAAGGGAAAGCTAATTAATTAATAATAATTAATTAGTCTAGGTAGAAGGGGTGATTTATTAACTCGTTAATTAGGTCGTTGGATATTTAATTAATTAGGTGTAATTAATTAATGATGATATGAGGGAAAATGAGTGCTTTTGAACTTGCGAAAGGAGATAATTAGCAATTTAAGTATCTCCTCGTCCGTGAGGTCATCTTTGAGTGCGTCCCCTTCATAGTTTAGGCCTGTGAAGCGTGAAATTAGTTGGGGAGTTATGCGCATTTTTCACCCTACGAAGAAGAAGAATTCTTCGTGTACGCACATCATCAAACACTGTACAAACGCTCAGTCTTCTCGAAATATGGTAACTCAAAAAGTTGGAGAAGCCCTACCTTCTCCATTTTCACCTTGACCACATCATTGTAGATCAACAACCCGTTAGGTGTTCATTTATTTCTGGGCCGTACTAGCTCTAGCGCCATTTCCTTCACGATTGTACTTGACCGGTGATTGTAGTCAATCACGGTCATCTTTCTTATGTGGGACTCCCACTCTTGCCTAAGAAATGCCATCCGGTATTGATCTCCGAGTACCATTCCTCATTTGTATCCAAGGGTATTTATTCTTGTTTCTTCTTTCCTTTTCCTTTACCCTTTCCCTTCTTGGATTGTTCTATAGGTTTACCAACTGGTTTCGTGGCCGTCATTGCACCCTTTGCTTTCATTCTCAGGTTAACTTGCGAGTTGTTTGAATGTTTTCCTCGTGCACCCCGTGCCCTAAAACACAAACCCTAATCTCAAATTTTTCTCCTTTGATCACGGTGCTTCCTCACACCCGTGAATCACTTCTTCTCTGGTTTGTAGATCCAATGAACCGATTGTGCTTAAGTTCTTGGGATTTTCCTTCGCACGAGTCAGTTCTCAAAACCCTAGCTCTTGAAAGAAAATTTCTCCTCTTGCATTCACAAAGTAAAATAATGAAATGCCCACTCTTCTATTTATAGCTTTTCCCACTTTTACACATTTAAGGCTAGGCTACCTACCACCATACGATAATATTTAATGTGGTGTTTTCAAACAAAACCCGACTTCAGCGCTTCTCCTTATGTGCCCAATCCTTGCGCAAAAACTTTTCCAACCTTCTGGCATGCAAACAATCCATCTTGACAGAAGACTCTTGCGTGCATGTTACCGATGCCAAAGGCACTTCTTCCATCCTCATGATTCTTGCTTTCACCTACCTTGTGTTTTTGCACTTTTTCTCCTTTGTACGTGGATTTCCAATGTAACCTTATTTTGCCACCAACCCAAATCCTCCTAGCAGAATAACTCCAAGTTTCTCTTCATCATCTCACCCCACACTAAAATGATGCATGGTCCTCTGCGCATTCATAAGTAAAAAAGTAATAAGGTTACCGGTGCCCAAAGCGCAAAACAAAACAACACGAAAGAGAAAACAAGAAAGGAAAAGCATAAAAGGAAATTCTAAACTAACTGGAAAAACTACCTTATTTACAAACACCAAGAAGCATTATTTATAGTAGGGCTTCAACTTACTCCCATTGAAGTGTCCAGGTAATTTTGTTCCATCCAAACTTGTAACTGGCACACACCCGAATCAAGGATGTATGAAATTACATAAGGACCCAACCAATGCACCTTCAACTTTCCAGATGGCGTAGAAATTTTGAATCATATAGCAATACCATCTGGCCAACCTCAAACTATTTGTTCTTAATATGGTGGTCATGCCATGCCTTTTGCTTTGCCTTCTCAGTTGTTTGGCTCCATCTTGCTAGTGAGCACCTTTCATCCAACTTTATCAATTCATCTATTCTTTCTTTAGCACTTGCTCATTGTCCAACCCTCCTGCACGCGCTATATGCAAAGATGGTAGCATGAATTCGACTGGTAAAACTACTTCCGCATTGAACACCAATTGAAATGGTGTGGCCTTGTTCAATCTTTTATATGTTGTTTTGTATGCCCAAAGAATCTGTTGACACCTTGTCATCCCAATCCTTCCTACCCACATCACATATCTTAGTCAATGTGTGACTAAGGATTTTGTTGAATGCCTTTACAGCCCATTTTCCTGAGGGTGATAAGGGGTAGTCTTGTGATGGTCTACCATGAGTTTTTCCAATAGAATCCTGATGGTTTCATTTAAAAAGTGAGTGCCCCTATCACTTGTTAAACTTAATAGGCACCCATACCTACTGATAATGTTCTCCCACAAAAATCTATCACCATGGCTGCGGTACAAATCCTTAGTGGGCGCGGCCTCTGCCTACCTTGTCGAGATAATCGGTAGAGTAATGATATACAAATGAAAGTTAGTCCTTCGCTTAGTCATGTTGAGATTGGTTCAAAAAAACCTATTGCCCATTTCTCAAAAGGTTCCACGTTGGTGATGGGGCACAAGGGCATCTCATCCCTTCTTCTAGGTTTGCCAAGGCACTGGCAGTGGTCACAGGCCTTGCAAAACTCAATGCAATCCTAGTGAATCGTCTCCCACCATAGTCCAGTGACTAGGATCTTGCGCGTGGTTGCATTCCTCGCATAGTGTCCTCCAGCAATCCCACCATGGGCTTCTTCTATTATGGCCATGTGTTCATGTTCTAATACACACTAGCACAAAACCTCATCGCGCCCATTTTATACAAATCCCCATTGATCAACATGAAGGGTGCGGTGCGTATGGCTAACATTTTCCTTTCTAGTGCTTTCATCCCTTGGTGCCACACCTTCCTTGAGAAAAACAGCAATGTCTTCTAACTCCGAGGGTGCACGCCGCAACCTGAATAGTTGCGCATCCGACATGGTTTCCTCGATACTTTGCACATCCTCTCCCGAATCAATCCTTGATAAATGATCCGGCCCACAATTGTTCTTTCCAGGTTTTACCACCACTCTGAATTCAAATTCTTGAAATAAAAGTACCCAACAACATATGCGCCCTTGCAACACTACTTTGTTTACTAGATACTTCAAGGCCATATGGTCAGTGTAGAATATGAAGGGAGTCACCAGCAGATATTGTCTAAATTTGTGGAGCACGTAGATCATTGACAATGCCTCGCGCTCGAATTGTATAATTCTGTTATGCTGGTGTCAACTTTCTACTTGCAAAACACAAGGGATGATCAACAATCCCCTCTCCTGGTTGAGCAAGAACGGCTCCCATTGTTGTACCAGAGGCATCCACATGGACATGGAAAGGTTTATCCCATGATGGGAATCATAGAATAGGTGCGGTGACAAGCCTTTCTTTTATACTTGTCAAATGCCCTCTCTTTGCGCCTCTCCCCAATGAAAGGCACTCTTATGTCCGAGAAATATTTCCAAAGGCGCAGCAATCCCGGCATATCCCTTAATGAACTTTCTGTAGTACTCCAATGTGTCTAAGAAATCCATGCACAACGCTTTGGCTCATGGGTTCTCCTAATCCCACAATAACTCGCAACTTTCGCAGGATCCACCAGTAAGCCCTCTTTACATATGATATGCCCCAACAACGTTCCAAAAGGAGTTGCAAAGACACATTTCTTGATGTTGAGGGAAATCCTCAATTGTCGACATCTTTCAAACATCAATCTCAAGTTATCACAATGGTCCCTGACCAATCCATACACTGTCCAATCATCCAAATATACTTGAAGGAACTTGTGGATGAAGTCCTGAAATGCTTGTACCACTACGCGAAAATACAGTGGACGCATTCCTCAATCCAAATGGCATGACCATGTATGCAAAGCTTCCCCACTCGGTGGAAAAATTTGTCTTTTCTTGGTCTTCCTTTGAAATCCTTACTTGGTGATATCCTGAGAATCCATCTGTGAAGGAATAGACCTCGTGCCTAGCAACTCCTTCCAAAATCTCTTCAGTGAAGGGGGTGGGAAAACGATCTATGATACAAACAATGTTCAACTCCCTGTAATCCACACATATCCTAATCCTCCCATCCTTCTTTATGCTGATCACCATTGGACTTATCCATTCTGATTCCTCCATAGCCTCAATGATACCGGATGCTATCATTTTGTCTAGCTCTTCTTTAACCCTTACGCGCATGTTGGGATTCATCCTGTAAGGCCTCTTCTTGACCGGGCGTGCACCATCTTTCAACTTTATCCTCATTTCCCCCAATGAATGGTGGACGCCTTTCAACTCATGGTATCCGCGTGGGAATAAATCCTCAAATTTGCGCAAGAGATCGATGATCTTTGATACTTCCTTGTCTGACCAGTAGTCCCCAATGATAGCTTCCTTGGGCTCCTTCTCCGAGCCAATGTTAAATTTCTTGGTTTTGAGTGGTTCATGATACATGTGCACACATGCATCCACACTATCAATTACCTCACGCGTCCCAACCGAATGGTCGACATTCAGGCTCTCCATCTCCTCTCCATCAATAACGTATACCATCTTTCCTTTCTCCTTTTCAGCACATGTGCACTCGAATTGTATGTCTTCTAGTTCCTCCTCTTTGAACCACGCTTCCAAGCTAGGTCCACCAAGTAAGTCTACTAATCTATCTTCTCGCCATGGTGTAATCCCCTAGAGTGAGGTGCTTGACAGCCTGCAACACCTCATCAACCGGTTGCTTGGTACTTCGGTACTCGAATGTGTGAACCAGGTTAGCCGCTAATTCCTACCAATTTCCCGTCTGTGGCAAGTTTCAAAATGGATGTACCAAGTGCATGCACAACCTTGTAGTGTCGAATATAGCTTGTGCACCCAAAGGGAGGGTGGTAAAGCTTCCGCACCTTCTCCTAGACCCTCTCACATGCCTGGATGTGGGAAGAGGCGGGTTCATTGCCATTGTAATCCTTGATAGTGGTGGGTATATTGCTCCTCAAGAATCAGACAGTGAGTGCAATTCTAACTTCACACCATTCCAACAAGTTTTCACTATGCGCAGCCCACCACCTCGCTGCTGTGCCTATCAAAACATAACCCAACATACCTCATCGCTCGTCCTCCCTCCATTGAGCTTCCATTTCTCTCAAAAATACCTCAGGGTATGCATCCCCATAATACTTGGTTATTACCTTTCCCCCAGGTGTCGAACTATACACGTTGTGGTTACCCTAGTCACCGATCCTTTCAGATGTCACCCAATCAATTCATAAGTCCCATGTGCCCAATTATCGCATGCTATACTGGTAGTATCACTGACATATTGAGCATCATCAAACTAGATGACTCCTTCCTAAGGTGGATGGTCTCTGGATCTCTTAAGGAGTGCACATATATTCTATCCAGAATTCCTTTCCAAGGGGTTCGAGTTTAGGGTGTGGAATTTCCATCAACAAGCGGTATAATCACCCTCTCTTCCTTATTTTCAAAGCTTATGTACCCCTTGTTAAACCAGAGATCTGCATTATTCTTATAATACCATGGGCACCCAAGTAATGCTGGGAAATTATCTGCCTCGAGAAAGTGCCAAGACTTCAAAATCCCCAATGAACTTAGTCCCCTGAATGGTAATGGTCGCATCCTTCAAGACACCTATGGGCATTGCCTTTGTCTTATTTGCCATATACAACACATTTGAAGATGGTTGTAATGCAGGTCTTCCCATTTGATGCCAGGCATCCAGAGTGAGAACATTAACCTCCGCGCCTATGTCAATGAGGATGTTGCTAAGCAGCCATCCATCCACTACTGCGTTCAAGGTGATCTCTTTGTCATAATCAAGGCTGTGAGGTGGGAGGTTTGCATGTAGGATCTACCTTTCATGCTCTTCCCCGCGCGCATGGTACCTTTTCTCTCAACCATGCTCCTAGTAGGGGAATAACATTCTCTTGCCTCAGTAGTTTACACACCTCCTTAACCTCGTCCAAGTCATCCTTTGGTGCTTCTACTGGTCTTCTTTGCTCATCTTTTCTAGTTTGCTCTTTTAAGCATTAGATCTCCCCTTGTAAGCTTCAAATTACGTCCATGGTTTCCTGGTAGACTTCTTTCTGGTGAGCCGGGTTTGGATACTTCCCATGTACTACTTCTTCCCTTGAAACTAGAGGTCTCTGCTTAGGCACTTCTCTTGCGCGTGCAGACTCCACCCTTGTTGTTACCATAACAAGCTCTAGTTCTGATTCACGTATTACTCGTGGGAGCCATTGCACGTCATCCTTCTTAATACTCACCATGGCAGCGCCCTTATCCTTTTGGTGTTGTAGACTCATATGTTTGTATAACTCTGCACTCTTCGTACTTATGTATTTTTCCCCACTAGGAGCATTGTAGAAGATATGGACATTCGCACTTATAATGATTTGTGGCTCCAAAATTAAAGCATGTCCATGCGGGAACTCACTTCTTCCCCCACAGTTACCACGGGCATGATATCCTCCATGAAATCCCCTCCCTCGCGCAGCTCCTTCTCCACGTTCTTCATACCAACGCTCATCTCCTTTGGAACTGCTAGCAATGCCAGTTTGGCGCACACCAAGATCAATTACCTCATGAATCTGGTCAATCAATCTACAATCCTTGGTGTCATGTGTGGTTGAGGTACATATCTTGCAATAACGAGATATGTTTTTACGGATCATGTGCTGTAAAAGGGGGCACCTACTTGCATCATGATCCCCGTGACATATCTCGTAATTTACATTACTTGCGCGGCGCGTACCACCTTTCGAGTACATATCCCACCATTATCCTTTGTGTGCCCTTCTACATCACACAATCTATGCACCACATCCCACCACGAGTCTCGAAACCGTGTTGGCAAATAATTTTTCCAAGCTCGCTTAGCCATGGCAGCGATCTGAGCCTCCAGAAATGGGCTAACACCAGTGTCAACACTACCAACTGCCTTAGCATGCAAAGCAACTTCCAATGCTTTGCGCGGGTCCGTGAATGTTTTATGAGACAAAGCCCTCCTAAAGGGTGTGATCAACCCTCTGACAAACCACTGAGCATGTTGTGAAGGGTGGATATCATAAGACAGTTTAGACAATAGAGTTTTAAAGTGTGCATCATATTCCCGCACGCTCTCTGTCATTCCCTGTTGGATTTCCTTGAGAGAGCTGATGCTCTTTTGTTCAAACTCAGGTATGTGGAATTCCACCAAGAACACATTTTTCAGCGGTATAATCCACAACAATCTGATGAGGGTCATACTTTCTATACCAACTATGCACGCATCCTTGCAAGGTTGTTGTAAATTGACTGGCCTTTCGATCCTGGGTTGTGATCCCCTTCACATGCCATAGCAGCTCGCACTTATGCACATGCTCTGCGGCATCTTCTATCCCACTGTAATCTGGTAAGTGCAAAGACATCTCAAAAAGACTTGAGGAGGTGGCTGAGGCCCTTGTCCTCCTGACCCAGTCCCTCGATTTCCTCTGGTGTTTCCTCCTCTGCCGGACCCACTAGATCCTGAGCCACCAGCTCCACCACTTCCACCTCCAGATCCTCCTATGTTAGGTACAGGGCTCTGTGTTTTTCGTGCCGAACGCTCCTCGTCCCACTAAATTGCTCGCCGACAGCTTTGTGAACTAGTGCCACTCCCAATCAGTATTTCCTCCACCACTTCCTGACGCGCTCCCAAAACCACCTGTATATGTGCCTTGTCCAAACATTCCACCAAATACTGGAATAGTGTGTGAAGCCATAGAAGTCCCAAATGAGAAGTTGTATCTTCTGGGCGCCGATCGGTTGCTTCCACTGATATCAAATGGATCAACTATACTTTTCCCTCGTTCGAACAAACCAAGTGCCAAGGTTCGGTCGCTAGGTGGGGTCAGATGCATGCCAACGACTCTTCTTTCTCCACGTGACGGGCTCTCATCAGAAGCTAAGGGGTTCTCTCTTCCACGCTTGCCAAGATGGGGTAGCACAAACTATTCAGGCTCCACATCCTCCATGTGAACCTCTTCTCCCAAAAACGTCTAGCCTCCATGAATCCATCGTAAATGCAACCTCGCATCGTCTCACAATCTCCCTCTCACGTGCTTCACCATACTTGAGCCGTCTCTCCTCCCTTTCCTTTTCAGTCGTTATATCAGCCATCTTTCCCCAACCTGGCTTCCTCGCCAAGCACTCAGAGTGGTTTAGCCGGCCATTGGGAATGCCTCTAAACTCATGGTTACCATCAAGATTTTTATTGCCAAGGGGATGGCCCACAAAAATGACCCTCTGGGCTCCTACAAAAATTCAAAATCAGTAACTTCCAACCAAGAATACGTGGAAATTGCGTATTCTAGAGTGTAGCTAGTCAATACTCCCTTCCACTAATGATCTATAGCAAGGGTCCATGTTAGATTAGTATCTTGTAAGTTCTGGTATGTTTCTTGGGTCCAAGGGTGTGATTTGTAATACCACCCCGACCTAGATGCATATGCCGAGAGGCACTCAAATAACTCTACTGGGAAACAGCAAAAAAAGGTTTCGTACAACTCATGATAGAGAGTGTCTTCCACCCATCTTTGCGTATCAAACTCAGGTCCAGTACTGAATCTCTGAGAAAACTCGTCCTCCATGCTTTTAAACCAATTTTCAACACCTTCAAGTGTTAAGCGCTCCGTCATCACTTTTTGCATAGACCATGATGTATGTCATGTTCCACTACAACTTCAAAAGATTTCCGGCAATGTAAACCAAGATGTAGTCATTTTTACACCCACCAAGAACAAGGGAACCTCATGCACGTCGGCCTATCACCCAATGGGCGCTGGGCGCTCACCCGAGGCATGCGAGAGGGAGCCAAGTCTCTCTTTTATGTGAGTTTAGTGGAAGGCATCATCCATGATCTTGAATTAGTGATTTAAAGGACATGAAAAGCTATAGAGCTCATAACGGCTTCTATACCCTTTCAGTCATATCAAAAGTAAAAGTGCTTAACAGAATTAATAGAACTAGGAAGTTGTAAATCCATAAATAGACTTAACATTCAAATAAGGTTCATGATTATACAAGAACAAAAGCATAATAGAAATATGCAGATAATATAGAGAGAAGATCTTAATACAATTATCATGGTAACCTTATCATATTCATTCATAGCATTACTATAGAATATCACAGAAGGGGAGACCATAGTCATGCACCATATCTGGATCCATACATGAAGACTTTTGAAACAAAATTTACATTCCCCATTCCCTTATTACATCCTTCCTATAATCATCTACCCCTTTTATCCCATAGTTCTCGCAGATAGTTTCCGCAGAGCTCGCTTTCTTCCTCGTGTTATCCCCTCTTCTTTGCTAAGGGCACACATATATATAGGCATCTAATCTCCAACAAACTCCTCTGTAACCTTAGATCTGGCCCCAAGTGTCAAGGTGTGGATCGCCTCAGCGCATGCCTCTCCATGTCATGATTAGATTTTTGGATCTTCTTATCGCAAAGTATATTCCTTCTAAGACACCTGTTGCTACCAGTGGAACCTTATCCAAATGGAACACGTTCTTCATGTGTTCTGTCCAAAAGGCCAAAAATGGCTAAGTCCCGAATTGTGCTTTGTGGGCGCGCGTCCTTTGTTCTCCAAGAACCCCTTTTTGAATCCTGCCTTGCACGCCTTAACTTGCATGCTTCCTCCGGCCGTGCACGCCTACGCGCCTTTAAGATTTGGTAGCTCCATTAGGGTCCCAACACAATTCAATTCATAACATAAGAAACGAGTTTTTAGAAAAATTGTGCAACAAATTTTCAAAGATCCATTTCCGTGCAATAGAAGTTTCTAAATAACTTATGCGCAATACACATACTTGAATTCATATTATGGGGTTTTGTTAGGGTTGGGGTTTTAAAAAATCAGCTCCATAGTGCTTTCTCCTTTCCCTAAAAGCACTATGGAGCCGATTCTCCTCTACGATATGGCTCGGTTGCAATTTGGAAGTCTTGCATTCCCTATATATATATATATATATACACAAAGAAAATCACCACAAAGCCATTTCCAGAGCCATGACCTTCTACCCACCGAATTTCTCATAGTAAATGATTACTCGGAACACCTCTGTCACACAAGAATAAATGATTAGTGTCGGATTGATCAAATGGAAGAATAATGTACCATTTTTTAATTAATATGTTTTCTATTTTTTTATCTATAGCTCGCATATTTCCAATATTTTCACCAAAAGGGCACAAAAGCATCCATAAGAATTTCGCAGTTTGAACATCTCTCCAACTCCCGAGTACCGACCTTGCCAAAGCTCAAACTATAGCCAAATCATAGAAAGGAAGGGAATAATTAAAGTAGGAAAATAAATAATTAAAGAGTAGATTCAAGAGAAATATATGATGTTATATTAACATTCTTTATGATTCCAATAGTCCGAACCGTAAGATTTTCGCAGTTTGAACATCTCTCCAACTCCCGAGTACCGACCTTGCCAAAGCTCAAACTATAGCCAAATCCATTAGAAATGAAGTGAATAATTAAAGTAGGAAAATAAATAATTAAAGAGTTGATTCAATGAGCAATACATGAGTTATATTGACATTCTTTATGATTCCAATAGTCCAAATTAATGTAATCGTTGAACTCCCCATATGAAATTTCTTGGCCTCCTCCCTGTATCCTGGAAACTCTTGTTGATAGCAATTCTTATTGTACAAAAAAAGTTACAGAAAAAGGTGTTATTGATTGCATCTCCATAGCTAGAAAATATGTTATTCTATGAGTGGTTTTCCTGTAAACATGCTCGATTCGGGGAAGAATGAATTCATAGATGGCAACCGCAAGAATTTTTGTAATAAACCCTAACTAATATTGTCCAGTGGTGACACTGCGGTATGAAGGCTAACATAATAGGGCTAATTAGATTACATCAGATTGGATAAATGGTTTTGTTTTTTCTTCACTAAAAGAAATGCAAAAAAATCATTGAAGGTGAGTTGACTGGTAATTAGAGGTGGATATAGGAAGTTGGGAGATCCCCAAGCATAGAAAAACATTTAGGTCTATTAAAGCACCAGAACAATGAATGCCATGAATGGTTGTATGGGGTGGGCATTCATTGGAGGGAAGAAAATCCAGATGGGAAGAACGATATAAATAGGCATGCCACCTGCTTCTAGAGAGGTTGAAACCATTTACACTTTCCCATGTGGATGAATATTAAAGTAGAAGTCACTGAACAAGGGATACATTCTTCAACTAAAGACATATTTGGCCATGCCACAAATGAATATTGACATATCACATTCCATCGTACATCAATGCACCCTTCGCAAATAATTATCATTTGTTTCTTTCTTCTAACAAAAACCTTGAATATAATAAGAGCATGCCTATTAGTGTAATAATGTGTTGCTTTTGTTTGCACAACCTATCAATGTAATAATGTGTTTCTTTTGTTTGTTTTTTGTGCATACAACTTTGTCGAAAATATTGATTTATTCATAAATGGTTCATGCCCCCAAACATATTTCGACAAATTAAATTCAAGCAAATGTTTACTAATAATTGACCTTATTCATTAGCAATGGGACCCCAAAATTATAATGGAGTAGAGAGGTATGCATAGCAAAAAAATATAAAGGAAAACAGAGGCCATAAATTGAAGTTCTAGGAGGAAAAAAAAATGTGATTAAGTCATGTACACTTAAAAACATGTATATTGACACTAAGATCTAACCAAAACACGTATTTGTGAAATTAAAATACATGAACGCAATGCCACAAGCATTTGAATTCATGAGTGCATTTTCTTGTTGTACTCTATAAAAACATTCACATTAGAATTTCTACCTTAAAATGTTGCATTTAAGGGAATGGATATCTTACTGAAGGATATATATTATAGGCATAATAAAAAAGCGAATAAGATCTATATTTTTCATAACATTTTGAAGAAAAAATTGACAAGTTTATGTTAAATTCCACATTATCGAAACATGTTTTAGTTTTCAAGCGAGCATAGATTTGTAGGTGAGGTGTAACACACAAATCAAGTAGAAAAAAATAAAGCATGTGCAGGTTTTGCTAAATGAATCAAATCCTCATATAATTAAAATTAAAATCCCAAAAGTACTAAATAAACCCATTTTACTTTATTCTGTTTTAGACTAAATAATCACGGAATGACGCAATCATGGGTGTGGGCCCCGCCATCTTTTCCACAAACACTTACCTTCCGTCAAATTTCCACTGCCACACATTCTCCCCGAAGTTGAAAACCTTTTGGAATCTGCATAGCCGATTTCGCACGAAACTCACACGAAGTCGACGGCAGTGGCACATAACGACGAACACTCTCAATTTAAAAAGCGCTCAAACTCGCAATTTTCTACGATTACGAGAAAACATTCCTTTTCAGCCATCCGAAAAAGAAGAAGCGCATTTGCAGAAATTTTGAGGAAGTAATTGCCATGGCTTTCTACGATTACGAATTGGAACTGCAATCTGAAATCGTGAGCTGGAAATGCTCTCGCCATGCGGATTGCCTCATGAACTTTATTCCTAAACCGCGCCACATTAAGTTGGGAATGAGCGGACTGGTGTGGTCGATTCAAGCCCTGCCGCGCCTCGAGACCACGGGTTACACCTTCAATATCATGCAGGTCAAGAAATCAAGATCTCCTCTGACTCTGTGTGAAGATAGTACGGCGCCCGACTTGCCTGCCAAGTTTAAGCTTCTGTTTCTGGGGTTCCAGATTTCCATCAGCTCTGTGTTCCGGGCGGAGGAGGCGCTGGATGAATTGTATGCATTTTCCCTTCTGTTTTCCAGAGCACAACAAGATAAGCGGTGGTGGATTATCGCAGACGCCGAGGTCGCGGCGACGGCTTGCAACACGACGAAAGAGGCAATCCACCACGCTGCACAAGCAGCGGCCAGTTTTCTCGTTGAACGCAGCGAGCCGCCTCGTTCAGAAAACCGGCAGAAGAGCACTGCCGGTTGTTGGAGATCGGGATGGTGGATTGAGGGGTGGACTGTGCGAGACGAGCTCTGGGCCGGCAGCTTTATGACCAGAAGGGTTTAAATGACATGAAGCAGTTTCAGTCGACAGCCGTGGAGGAAGGAAACGTGCTTCAGTGGTGTAGCGTGCAAGTTTCGCAAACCCCGAATCCTTCCTTCGAATTTGAGGTTGCGGTGGAGGATTTCTCGGGAGGAGACGACGTGCTTCTGCGAATTGGGGTAGCGAATGACCGTGCGCTCAAGGTGCGGGTGTTTTTGACGGAGAATGTGAAAGTGGAGTGCAGTCAGGAGGAGTCAAAACCGCGACCTCTTTGGGGTTGGGTTACCTTTTGCCCGACTTGGCGAGAGATTACATAAAAGACTCTCTCAACGGAGATGTGGATACGTCTAACAATATTGTGCAACGTCTGCTGCAGCTTGTGGTTGGGTACCTGGCCTTTCTGGGTAAGGTTTGTGTGGTTTGTGGAAAAGACCGTTTGTTGGATGTTCCCCTGACCAGCTGTTGCAGTAATATTTGCAAGGCTCGAAAGCAAGGCTACGAGGCCGCCATAACAAGTTCTCATCTCTCTAATTTGAAGATATCAGGGGAGGGAAGTGTGGAAAGGAGAGAGCAGTACTTGAGAAAGTTGTACAGCAATTCAAAAGCGGGGCGCGCAGGGCTTGGTGTTCTGCTCAAGGAAACGGTCGTTGAAAAAAAGGTCGAGGTGGGCATAAATTGCGGAGCAGCTCCTGGATCTTTATTTGTGTATGAAGAGGCAGTGGGGAGAGTAGCGAGAATGGATTCAAAAAGCATTGCAGGAGCACTGGGCATACTAATATCAAAGCTATGGAGCGCAGATGAGGACACTGTGTAATGCTTATATTCAGCGTTTTACTATTATTCAACTAATTAAAAGAACGATTTCCCACTCTTGTACGGTAAGTACATTCTAATATCCAGGAGTTTCTGGGAAATTACGAATGTCAGATTCTGCATGTGGAAAAAGATAAGAAGGCTTAAAGTAGTCAGATTGTGTATGTGGAAAAATATAAGAAGGATTAAGTAGTCAGATTCTGTGCACTTTACGAATGTCGGGGAAAGTTAATGTAATGGTTTTTTACCAAACCGTGTCACAATAAACCTTAAAAGCAATTTAATAAATATGTTAATTTTAATTTATATTTCTTTTATATACTTTTACATGTTGTAAATATATTTATAATCGAAGAAAAATTAAATACACGGTTAATTTATACAATGAGGTATGATGTTTCCAATAAAGGGAGAGTTGTTTCATGCATCTTCCCTCAATAAATTTAAATCCATCTTTTTCCGTTTTACATTCAAGAGGAGATAAATGTTCAACTCAAATTTGGTTGAGCACTAGGCATGAAAACAATTTATTGGAATCATGGGAAAATATTCAATGCAGTATGGTATAAATGTTTTTAGAGTCATTTGCATATAAATGTTCCATTTGTTTTATGAGACCTCCCTATTTCTTTGATACGTTAGAACAAGTCATTGAAATCAATACTTTTATTTTGCAAGAAATTTCAAACCCTTTCATTGTCAATCTACTTCGATGGCGTTCGCGAAAGTCATACGAAAACAACAATTTTAAGAAAAAAAATCACCCAAAAATCTCTATGTGAGCTACGTGGGGAATGTGGACATGAATAGGCGACCTGCGATTAATTAAAGTCATTTCAGTGCACGAATGGTCTAAACTTTTCCAATAAATTTTTGGACAAAATTTCAAATGGGTTTCATTGAAAGTTCTTCCTCCACCCGTTTTCCTTTTAATTTTAAGTTCCATAAGTGTATTGTAGTTTATTGAAAATTATTATATATTTAATTTTTAAAGTAAAATTTAAAAGGATTCGTTGTTGTATATGTAAGCCCTTTAATTAATTAATATTCATATATTTAAATGGAATTTTTTTCCTCTCAAACTTTGTAAACTTAGGTTTCAATAAGTGACCAACCCTTGTACGATAGTTGCATTGGTATTCATATACCAATTCGTGATCAAAATTTGCGTACTATACACCATTGGTTGTGTTTGAAGTTGTAGAAGCAAAATCAATTTAGTGTGGTTACCCTTTAAATCTGATTATGTCGTGTGCACCTCATCCCATATGTGAGAGACTCCGTGAGAAATAAAATTGAGGAGAAGCTCGCCTCCCCTTTGGCGAATGCCTTTCAACATAATTAGCATTATAAGGTTTAACAATTAATCAATGTCTAAGATTTATTTGGACGGGTTTATACGTATATTCTTCTTCACCTTAGGTCCCACTTACTCCTCATATACTAGTTAATGTAGAACAAATTTACATTTGATTTTAGCCATTAAAGTTGTCTAGAAATGTAAGGCATTAATTGACATTTCCTTTTATAAATTTAGATCCACAAGTTTTATTTCTTATTGTTTATAGGGTGGTAAATGTTCAACTCAAATTTTGTCGAGTATTTTTAAACACTTAAATCGACTACACAGCTTTTAATACTAAAATAGCACTGATTATCCTCTTTCCTATAATTTCATTATAATTAGTGATTTCTCACTAATTAGCTAACATTCCCCTTCATCTCGGTCAATTAATAAGACTTCGTTAATTATCTAGCCTCCCCCATCCTCGGTTGCCCGATTAACGACACTTCGTTAGTTATAGTCCTCTTTTAATTAATTAATTAACCATTATTAATTAATTAGGCCTTTCAATATTCTATTTAAGCAATAAATTTTCTTATTGGTTAACTCCTATAACACCTTCCCTAATAAAAGGGTTGGACTCAAAAGTAACAATCGCAGAACCTCTTCCTGGGAGGCTCAGAATGGTGAGTATATCAAGCTAAATTTCGATGGGGTTGCCAAGAACAACCCTGGTTGGGATGAGGTTGGTGGAATTTTTCGAATGAGGTTGGTGGAATTTTTCAAACTCTCTGGTTAGCCTATCTTGGGCTTCATTGAAGCCCTCGAGAAATGCTCTAACAACTATGTTGAGGCCAAAGCTCTTTGGCGTGGCCTCTCAATTGCGAAACAAAGAAAGTGGGAGAAATTCCTTGTTGAAGGTGACTCACAAGTCATCATTAATGCGGTTCAGAAAGATCAGGTCAACAATTTGTGACTTTTCAGAATGTGAATGATTCTCGTGCTCTTTGTGAGCCCCTCCCAATTTCACACATTTTTTGTAGTGCTAATAAAGTGGCGGACAAACTAGCTAACATTGAGTGGATAGAAGAATTAAGAAAGATCCCCAAAGACTCATTATTTTTCAACCCAAAGATTTAATTGATTTAATGGGTGATTTACTTGAATCAAGAAAATAGTAAGTGTCAATCGGCGGTGGATTTGAAAGGACAACCCAACTATGCTTCTCATTAACTCCCCTCGCATCATGATTTTTTGGCATCTGCCAACTAGTTTTGCACACTCTTCCTTTATGGTATTCACATGCGAGAAGGGTTATAAGGAAATTCAAGGCAGTTGGTGGTGTTTGTCTAATAGTTTATGCGAATAAGTATCTGGTTTGTTCAGTCTTATGGAGAAAGGCAGTGGGATTGTTAGTCCGGCTAAGTGTACGAAGCGGAGTGGGGAAAAAGACTACGGAGAATACTATCAAAGAAATGGATGATCATCTGATCTACCGTTTCTCTCTAGATGATGTGCACTTTTTTTTTGGGTTTGGTTAATGATTTAAAATTACGTGAGTTGTTGAACGTTGGTCGCCTATTGGAAAAAGGCACTCGAATAACTGCAAAAGAGGCCATGGAATTATGGAAAAACACTCTCATTGAAGGTGTGGAGGACCCCCCGTCTCCCGTTGGATGGCTACAAACTTGTTACATGCCCAACTCTCTGCTAGACTTGGGAAAACATGGCGGTGGAAGAAGTAATTCGGGTGATGGGTGACACTGGCCAATCTACCTCCCGACTTGACACCTGAAGGTTACGTAAATTATCTGTATGTAAACTATGTTGGTTGGGGTAAGTAATTCCTTTTCTTTACACGAGGATCTTGAGAAAATGGGTTTCGATGTGATCCTAACATTGGAGAAGATTCGGACTTTATCTAAATCCCAAGCCTTGGAAAATATACCACCGTGACAAATTTAAAAACTCTCGGTCGAAAGAATTGCTTGTTGTCTTGGTCCTAGAGGAGAAAGTTGGAGCCATGATGGATCCTATGGTGGCACCCGAGGTTGTGATCTCCAATTCCTCGAGGAGGATACTTAGCTTTTTTATGGGTTTGTCTTTACTTCGATATAATATAATTTTGGTATAACGATAACAACACCGAAAATGTTGGTAAAACTCATAACTATAACCTCTTCTCGGTTTTTTTGTTATTTATTAATATATCTAGGCTATAAGCCCATTTTTACATATAAAAAAATCATGTAACACCTCATTTATTTTCCCAAAACTAAAGCAATTTTTTTTCTTACCATAAGCCAATCAAAAAAGTGTGCAATAGAGTTAACCCGGTACAAACCAATTAACAATTTTAAACAGCTGGCTATTGAGTTAAGTTTGATCCATATGATAACTCTTCCATGTATAAACCTTGTACAATTGATAAGGGTGCATCATTATCTCCATTAAATCCACTCTATGTGAGAAATCATATTGTTAGGGTAAACATAGTTTACATTGTAATTATGCATTGTATTGTAGGTAACTAGATTGTTTAGCTTAGTTTGTCACTATGGTAAATAGGTGGTTTGATATTATTGTTATATGGTTATGCTTTTTAATTACCATTTTATTCTCCTATGTGTTTATTGTAGCATAGTTGCAACAATCTATTTGTCGGCGTTATTTCATGTATGGTTTCTAGTTGTACATGTGCAACTTCTTTGTTTATACTTGGCTATACAATACCTATAAGTACTAAAACACTTCTATTGTAATTTGATTTGATTGCATATCAATACAATTACAAGGCTTCCACCCCTCTTCTAGATTTGGTATTAGAGAAGGATAGGAGATCCCGTGAACAATGAAGGTGTGTAGAGAGAGTGTAGAAGAGATAGAGGAGCTTCGAGAAGTATTTTCAGCATTTGGAGAGCCTATGTAGCCTCCCCGCAACTTTCAGTAGCCCCATCCCTGCATCCCCAAAACCTCATGTTCAATCTTTAGGTGTTTGGAAAGAAAATGTTTTTGCTCTAGTGCCCCCGCACTAGAGCAAAAAAAAGAATTCAAATTAAAAATAAAATTATATTATATATATCCCTATTAGGGGTTTCTCCACTAAATTTAGTGGTTATTCTAGTCTTTTCTATAATTAGCATCCTGTCAAATTTGACTCATTGCAGAGTTTCTATCGAGCTAGTTGTAGGGATCCTAATCGAGTCCCCATCGAGTTGCATCGTGCACCATTGAACTACAAAGCACTCCCACCGAGTTAGGGGATCGTGCTAGGATGAGTTGACCCTGTTTCAAGGCAAGCGAGTCAATTTTAAAATAGGTTGAGCTCGCATCTATTTGTTCTCAACGTTGGATCAATATTTTACAAAGGAGTTAAGCCTTTTCAAAGCGAAGTCGAGTCTTTACCATGAACGGATCTATCCACCATCGAAGTAGGTCATTGAACAAGGACGGTTTGCGTGGGTGGATTAAAAAATTGTCTTTGAGAAAAGCTTTGCATTGGCCAACTCTTGCAAAGCACATCGAGCGAGCTAGAACTCCTCTCAAATATGAGTTGTCTTACCCGAGCATAGACCCTACACAAAAGAAAATGAATCGGTGGATCAAACATAGGAATCCTTCCAAACAATGTGGCAACAAGACAAATACACGGTGGCCAACAAAATTCACGAGGAGATAAAATCCAAGTGGTTTCCAAGGGAAACCTAATCCGCTCCCTCCTCATTGCGACACGTGTACATCCTCGTAACTCCCAAATCATTTTTTTATAGGTTAGCATCTTTTATATTCATGATTTATATAATTTGCTTCATTTTATATGGACATTGCATTGAACGTTGAGTTGGTTGGGAGGAAATATTTGGGAGAAGGAGGTCGGTGGTTCTACCCCACCTCCCCAAACTAACTTTGTATATATATTGAATCTAGCAGAAATGTAGTGGCAGCCACAAAACATAGCGGCGAAAACCCCGCCAAACATACTAACCATAACCTACTATATTTAGCGAGGAAAATCCTAATTTTGGGGTAAAAAAATGTTTCTCCCATTTTTATTAAAAAATCATACTGAGATAAATTTTCCAAAGGGGGTACCTAAAAGTGCATTATTCGGATATTTTTATTGTTTTTCGCTTTTGAGCCATACTTGAGCTCAAGGCCACCACAAAACAAAACAAAAAATTTCCTGTCATTTAGTTTTTCTACATATTAGATGTAATTGTATATTTTCAGTGTATATTTTAGTGGATTGTACTAATTTGCAGGTTTCCATATTCAACTATAAATATTGTAACTGATAAAAACCGGTAGAAATTTAAAACAAAAATAACGTAATTTGGTTATGTAACACTCATGAGATCTTCGGATCTCTTTCACAAAGATTCGATATATACAAAGGCCTTTATGAAGCACTTATAGGTAAAGCCGTCACGACTAATACTACACTTAATTCCTAATATAGTCAGTAATAACATCGTCAGGGGCATCGTCCCTATAAATCAACAAGGAGAAACAAGGACAAAGTGCACACACTTTGAGTCCTCCCATCCATTTGAGAATGATTACACGACATAAATCAACACCAAATTATCCGAGTATATAATGAATTTACGTGCGTGTATGAGGATATTTCTTTGAACCGGTGTCAATAATCGCATAGACCCATTTCAGTATTGTCTTGGTACAAGTATTGAATCCTTTCACATATGTTAATGCCTCTTTCACATACCGCCAGGTATATCAAAAGGGTGGGCTTCTTCCACGTACTCAAAGGGTATATCGGAAGGGCGCGTATATATAAATGTTTGATATATCGATCGACGATATATATATTGGGATACCTTATACCTGGAGTGATAAGAACCTTAATCTTTGTCAGTTGATTCAAGAAATGGGTACCAATGCCCCTAAGTTCTTTCTTCCATACTCACAGATCCTAAGAGGAGATAATTATGTTGCATGGAAGACTAAGATCATAACACAACTTGAGTTTGAAGAGATATGGCTTGTTGTGAATGGTTCGAAACTAGGTCACCAAATGATGTAGTTCAATAAAGATAGTTTGACAAGGGAAATCGAAGGAAAAATTCATAATCTTGTTTGAAGTGTCTGACAACATGTAACCCTACATTTTAGATACTAAAACAACTAAAGAAGTGTGGGATAAGTTGAGCACCGTGTATGAGGCCAAAAATAAGAACACAATTTTGAATTTACAGAGTCAACTACAGACACTAGAAATTCAAACCAAATGAGAAAGTAGAAGCCTTTTTGTGAATAGTTACAAAATTGAGGGATTCACTTCTAGCCCTAGGAGAGGAGGTCACCGATACAACTCTCGTTGCTATTATTCTAAGAGCAATCTCTCCTTCTTACCACATTTTTGTGACAACACTAAACTTGTCAAATTAGATAATTACTTTTAACAAGTTAGTGAATCTACTGCAACAAGAAGAAGTAATGTATAATAAATATGATGAAGAAGAGCATGCACTATCTTCTCATCAAAAAGGAAAAGGAAAATCAAAATCTCATTCTTCTCAAAATTCCCAAAAACAGCATCAACACGGGAAAAGTAAAAGAAGAAATGTCATATCTCGCAACAGAGGACATGATGTGAAAGATTGTTGGTACAATATATATAAGAAAGGTTCATCATGTAATTTTGGACCTCGAATCAATGATCTCATAAGGGACAATCATACTATAATCAAGGGCGTAAGAAGGGGAGCCGGAAAAGAAAACCCCATTAATGCAACCTAGAATTTACCAAGCATAACCCAAGCACATTGACACATCACTCAACCTAGACCGAGCACTCACCCAAAGCACGCAATGGTACTGACCCTACTTAGAGTTGCTTGTGCAAGATATGAACAAGATGAAGAGTTAATGCATTTAGATCCATAAACAGTATAAAATTTCCGCAGAGCAAATTCTAGATATAGATCTTAAATAATCATGAATCAAACGATAAACATAATGAAATTATACATGTAATAACTAGTTACACTCATGTTTGACACCATTATTCATCCGATACGCTCCATTATGTTAAATACAATAAATACACGAAGCTTCTTATAATAATTAGTATCATAGTTCATGCGCGCATCGGTTCACGCAAAGCATAACTCCATATTACCTCACTACTACTAAACTACACAACTTACTATATATTTATAGGGGTGGGGGCTTTCCCTTCACCGCTTATATAATTCCCAAAATAGATCGCATGCTAAAAATAGCCACACGCCTTTACCATAATAGACACACATGCAAGTGCACTAATATTAGATCTCTTCTAGTTAACTAGCAGTGGTAATTCTATTATTAACTCAAATTCATGCAAAAATTATTAGTATATTCTCTTCCAAAATATCATTTGTGTGCCATACAAGTTTCCATTTGGTTGTGTGCCTCGCATGTTATCTCCAAAAATAGCCCATAACCATGAAAATAGCTACGTCCTGAATCAATCCTTGTCTTTCACGTGGGTTTCCTTCCCTATCCTTCTGTGCCTTCAAATTTTCCCTGGTACCGCACGTGAATATTCTGTGTGCCTTCTTCTTAGTGTCATACTTCATCTGCTCAACATTATCCCACATTAAACTGCATTTCCACCCCGATAATGGTTTCCTTTGGATATCTAAATAATAAAGAATGGGAAGGGAAAGAAATTAAAGAATTATTGTACAAAGAATAGATTTTACTCTCTAGTACCCTCCTTTTCCACTAGGAGAATCAACTCTAGATATTCTTCCTTAATTTCAGCTTCTAAAGCTTGCCAATCATCTTGTGTGTTCCTTGTCTTCTCTAGGACATCTGCAGTGATGTCCTCCAACCCGTCTTGGGTCATCTCTCCCTTATCATTCTGTAATACTATGACAACATTATCCATCATAAACATCCATCCCTCTAGAAGATCCATCTTTTGTGTTATGAGTTTTCTAAGCTCATCCAGCATTTCCTTATGGGGGTCTTGGGCTATTACAAGGGCCTCACGCTTTTTCTTGACTAGTGTTAATCTCTCTGCGCACCCCAAAGTCTCATCCTTCATCGCCTTCAGGACTTCATTATCTTCTACCATTGTCCCGATTCTAAGTACTAATTCGAGTTGCACACATATTCAAATCCTGGTCTTCTTTCTTCAACTCTTCCTACAAGGTTTGGAGCAATGCCTCGCATGATGAAATTTTTCGAACCACTAAAGCCCTTGCTCTCTCTGCTTCCTACTCAGGATCCTTTGGCATTGGCATGTGAATGGGTCCATCCTCAAGCACCAAATCAACTAAGGTACGCACATAATGCATAGCTAAAGGGAACCTTTCAAGTACCTTGGACTCCAAGTGCGGTCTTACTTTCAAGACATGATCGCCGATCTCCTCTGCCATCTTGATGAAGCCCTAATTCTTCTTCTTGTACTTGAGGTGGGGTACCTACATGCTCGGTCTCCATTATATCCGTGGGATGCCTCTAGCCTCTATGTTCTAACCCACCACTATCTTCCTGCTCTTCTTCCTCCCCATCCACCACTATAGTTTCGTAGGTTGTGGAGTTGGTAGGTTCTCTACCATGTGCTTACCTTTAGGTGGCCCTAGGAGTGTGAACTCATTTTATACGAACTTTTATCATCCAACTTAGGCTTAAACTGAAGGTATACAAACATGGCTCCACTGTCCCCAATAGCCAAGCTTATAGGCTTCATGCTTATAACATCTAAGATGAGTCTTTCAATATATGCAGTCCGGCCTGGATGCACATATGTTTTCCTCAAAGTGTGGTAGTCACAGTCTACCTTATATGCATTAAAACTTAGGTAAAACACATCAATGAACCAATGGAATGATTCCTGGAAGTAGCGTGTTTTGAAGGCATATGGCAGTTTGCACTATGGGCTCCAAGTCCCATCCCTCATAGAAAATTGTGCAATGCAGAAATGCTAGTACACCACAAACTGTACTACCTTACCCACCACCGACGGTAACTTCTTAGGGATGCACCACTCCTCTTAAAATGTCACACGAGCTGGTTATACCACATCTCCACCCTTTGTTTAAATGGTCCACCCATTGGCCCTTCACATAAATACTTCTCAAACCTCTCCGTGAGGGACTTCTTCTCCAAGGGGTGCTCCCAAATCTTGTTCTTTGGCCCGTCGGGTACTCCAATTTCTACAAATACAAGAGACAATAATATAGCACCAAAACTACTTTTATCACCTATGCGTGCTTCTTCGATGATGTTTTCTGATATATATCCTGTTATGTTATATAATACTCCCTGAGACATCTTCCTCGCAACATGGAGCCACATTGTATTCACCTGCGACCATCTCTCCTGATCATTCAACTTGGTCACTAGATGTGCAGCTGCTTGTACCACTGGGTACTTCTTCAATTTATCAATGTCCATTCCACATAGACCCTTTATATATCCTAACTCTTTCCATGTCTCCATGATTATTGCTTTATCATTCAGGTCACTAGCCAGGTCTACCCTTGTGCCCTTTAATCTTGTTAGAGTCGAAATCAGGGCTGTTATAACCCTTACCCTTTATCCGGTGAAATAGAAGAAGTCCTCATGGACTCTGCTCATAAGCCACTAGTATAGAGGTTCATATTTTCCAAAATACGGGAGCTCATACAACTGATAGACTCCCACATGTTTTAATATTTTCTCCCCAACACCATCATATACTAGCATATCTTCCATCATGCGGCGTGCGCTTGTTGATCTTTGTAATCAACAATGCATCCAATTATTTCTTGTTATCAGAAGTGCGGTGGTTGTAATCACTCACCTTGCAATTGCGAATGTGGGAATCTCACTCTTGCCCAATTATCACACCCTTTGGATATTGCATCTCTGATAAATTACTCTTGGGAGCGATTTCAACTTCTGTTTCTACTTTCTTCTTTCCTTTGGCTCTGTGGAAGGTGTTTTCTTTGGTGCCATTTGAAAATATCATCTTTTTATCCTCTCGTAGTGAGCAAGTCAAACCCTAGCTTGAATTTTTGTGCCCTAGTTTGAAACCACTTGCCCTATCTCTTTCTCAATGCGTCTGCTTCACTCAAACCCTTCACCAATGGGGATGCCATCTTCTTCTATGCAAAAATCTGATCTCCACATCTGGTTTCAAACTCTTTGCACCTCAATACACTTCATTCAGCTTGGCCGCACTTATCTCGCTTCAAATTCTTGCGATGAAAATTGTAAAAATGAACTCACATTACATCCTTATATAGATTTTCAAAAAGTTAGGGCATTTATTACTCCTTCACCTACCAATAATCCTCTCACTAATTGACCATTTTCACACTTTCCATGCGGTACATCTTTGCGCCCAATCTATAACCTTCTAGTGCACCTTCCTACCTTCTGGTTGTGGACTTCTCTTCAGCATGCTTCCATGCGCCCGAGTACCTCGCCACTATGCCTTCCCTTGTAGTCTCCATGGCCTCTATTTACCTCGCGTTATACTTGTTCCTTCATTTATCTCCATCTATGGTCCTTGT
Source organism: Taxus wallichiana var. yunnanensis (assembly GCA_018340775.1). Taxonomy (NCBI): domain Eukaryota; kingdom Viridiplantae; phylum Streptophyta; class Pinopsida; order Cupressales; family Taxaceae; genus Taxus; species Taxus wallichiana. The sequence continues at coordinate 581,261,479 of CM031239.1, read as the reverse complement.
TTGGAAGCAATATCCTTTCTAACAACTCTCCAAACTTGAATAACACATGTAGTAGTTTGTTCCTTTATGTGTACCCATTTGTCAATAGCCACCCCACAAAAATGGTATGTGTAGTCCTCACGCATAAAAATTCTTCAAATGGTAATTAGCTTCCAATGCGTAAACATGCTTATTACACAAAACACCAACTAAAATGACAAAGCATAACGACAAAGAAGGAAATACATTAAGGGAATACATAAATGAAAACCTAATCTAAATGGCAACACTACCTTATTACAAACACCAAGAAGACTTATTTATAGTAGGGCTTCAGCCTACTCCCATTATAGTAACTGGGTAACCATATTCCATCAAGCGCCTCTAACTGAAAGCACTGTTTCAAGTATGTGAGTGATAACATACGGTCCCAACCAATGTAATTTAAGTTTTCCTGGATGATGTATAAACTTAGAATCATAAAGGAGCACCATTTTTCCAATATCAAACTTTTTTTCCCTAATGTGCCTGTCATGCCATGCTTTCTACCGGCATTTATTTCTTCCGACTCGATCATGCTAGTGCTCGCTTCATCCACTTGATGAAATTTTCAATTTGTTCTTCTAATGCTTTCTCATTAGCTAGACCTGGAACATGCGCAATACGTAAAGATGGTAACATGAATTCCATAGGAAGAACTACTTCCGCACCAAATACTAACTTAAATGGTGTGGCCTTGTTCAATCTTTTGTATATTGTTCAATACGCCCAAAGTACGACAAAACTTTATCATCCCAATATTTCCTTCCAACATCACAAATTTTTGTCAATGTTTGGCTCAAAATTTTGTTGAAGGCCTTGATAGTCCCATTTACCTGAGGATGATAGGGTGTAGTCTTATGGTGCATAATCATAAATTCATCCAATAATATCCTAATTGTCTCATTCAAAAAATGTGTGCCCCTATCACTTATCAAACTTAGCGGGCATCCATACCTTGTAAGAATATTTTCCCATAAAAACTTGGTTGTTGTAGTTGTTGTACAATCCCTAGTAGGTGCTGCTTCTTCCCACCTTATGAGATAATATGTGCAAGTGATGATGTAGCACGATCTAGTCCTATGTGTGGCTGGTGAAATAGGACCCACAAAGTCTATAGCCCATTTTTCAAATGGTTCTACATTAGGAATAGGTCATAAAGGCATTTCATCTCTTTTCCCTAGTTTTCCAAGGCGTTGACAGTGATCACAGGCCTTGCAATATGCCTTACAATCCTTATATAGGGTCTCACATGTCTTGGTGTTAAATTTGATGGCCATCTATGTGTGTCACACAATTACACAATTTTAAGGTGATGGTAATTTTCAAATATTTCCTTCAAAACATAATGGCCACCTCTCGATATTTTTGTCAAATATCATTTGTGACTCATAGTAGGACTTCAATTTTGAGCCAATTTTGACGGTCGCATTTGTTTTGAAGAGATATTGAGCAGCTACTAGTGGGTGTTATCTACATGCTTAATAATAATTTGGCCGGTAGCCTTTGAAAGATAAGAAGCCAACCGAGGAATATAAAAAGCAATGAATATGTTGACACATTTTCATGCGATGGAAATCTTGGTGAATGGCAGGACGCTGCTATAACTCTCCTTGCTTATAGCAATCCTCCTCATTTACGTTTGTAGTGCGAAGTGACCAAGATTCAATGGGGCTTTAGTGTGGCCACTCGTCGGCGTGCTTCCTTCTTTGCTCTTCCATTTCGGACACCTCTTCGACTGGTTAACTCATCTCGTTACCATTAATGGCGGAACTTTCAGGCTCCCAGGCCCTTGGAAAACCAGGATTTTGACGGCCGACCCTGCAAACATAGAGTACATGCTCAAAACAAGGTACCACAATTTCGGCAAAGGGGAGTCTTTCAAGGACTTGTTTCGCACTTCTTTGGAAATTTCATTCAGTGCAAGATCGGGAGCTTTTTCACCGCTCAATAAATCGAATACTATAGCACTCTCTTCTGCCACCTTTCATGATTGTCTTCCTCAATGACCGTGAGGACTTCAAATCTCCACCGAAATTGGCCCCTTGAATAGTGATAACCGCATCCTTCAAGAATCCAATGGGCATTGCCTTTTTCTTGTTTTCCATATACAACACATTCAAAGATGGTTTTAGTGTGGGTCTTCCCATTTGATGCCATACATCCAAGGTAAGAACATTGACCTCCACTCCTGTGTCGATGAGGATATTTCTTAGAAGTCATCCGTCAACAAATGCATTCAATGTAATCTCATTATCATAGTCAAGGATGTGAGGAGGAAGGTTTGCATGCAGAACTTTTCTTTCACACTCTACTCCGGTGCGTGGTACCTTCTCCCTCATCCATTCTCCTAACAAGGGAATACTATCCTCTTTCCTTAACATCCTATATACTTTCTTGACTTCATCCAGGTCATCCTTTGGAGCATTGGTAATCTTCCTTTGCTCCAACTTCTTTGATTGCTCCTTTAGACATTGGATCTCCCTTGTAAACTCCAAATCACATCCATAGTCTCTTGATACACCTCCTTCTGATGATAAGGGTCTGAATACTTTTCATGTACCACTTCCTCTCTTGAAACTAGTGTCCTTTATCTTGGCATCTCCCTGGCGCGGATGGCCTCTGCTCACGTCGTCACCAATATAAGTTCTAGTCCTGACTCATGTGCTACTCATGGCATCCACTATGAATTGGCCTTCTTGATGCTCACAATCCCAAAACCTTTTTCCTTCTGAAGTTGCTAGTTCATATGCTCATAAAGCTCTGGACACTCTTCATACTTATGTTTCTTCCCACACCACGAGCATTGCAATAGATTAGGAAACTCACACTTGTAATGCTCTTTAGATCCACAATTATAATAGGTTCATTACGAGAATTAACTTCATCCCCCGCTGCGGTTACCGTGAGCATGAAATCATCCATAAAAACCTTTTCCACGTGCTCCTCCATCTGGGTTCCTTTCATAACGATGATCATCATCCTTAGAGCTACTTGCAAGACTAGTCTGACACACACCAATATCAATAACATCATGGATCTGATCAATCAGTCTGTAATCCTTGGTATCATGGGTCGTAGAGGTATAGATCTTGCAATAGCAAGAAACATTCTTGCGGATTGCGCATTGTAGTAGAGGCCTACTTACATCATGATCCCCATGGAAAATCTCACAGTCTACCACTATGGCATGTACTGAATTCCAAGGGAAACTATCCTTTACATGCCCCTCCACTTCATAGTTTGTACACCAAATCCCACTATGAACCTCATGCGTTGAGTTTGTAAACAAATTCTCCAACTACTTGGCCATTGCAGCAATTTGAGCCTCTAGAAAAGGACTAACACCAATATCAATGCTCCCAACATCCTCGATGTGTAGGGTAACTTCCAATGCCTCACACGGGTTTGTGAAAGTCTTGCCTGATAGAGTCCTTCTAAATGGTGTTTTCAATCCTCTAACAAACCATTGAGCATGTTGAGAAGGATGAATTTAATATAATAGTTTAGACAAGAGAGTCTTGAACCATGCATCATACTCTCGCACACTCTCTTGCCATTCCTTGTTGGATCTCCTTCAGGGCGCTAATGCTCTTTTGTTCAAAATATGGGATATGGAATTCTAATAGGAATCTATTCTTCAATACAAGTGTAGTCTACCACCATTTCATGGGGGTAATATTTCCGTACCAACTATGCACATGCCCTTACAACGTCATTGCATATTGACTTGCCTTCCACTTCGGGGTAGTGATCCCTTTCACGAACCATAGTAATTCACACTTGTGCACATGCTCTACAACATCCTCAATACCCCTATAGTCCGGTAAGTTAAAATACATCACAAAAATACTTATGGAAGCGGATGAGGCTCTTGTCCTCCCGATCCGAGCCTTGGTTTCCATCGGTGTTTCCTCCTCCCTTAGATCCATTGGATCCACCATGCCCTATTCCTCCTGACCCACCCGATCCTCCAAATCCACTAGGTACAACTGGAAAATGGCCTGAAGTGGTCACGCCTAGCGTTTCCAACATCCCACTAAACTGTGTGCTAATGGTTTGTGATATTTTCCCACTGCTAGTTGTGTGTACCATGCCACTCCTTGACGCGATACCCAAACCTTGCGTACTTACACCTTGTCCAAAATTCCTCCAAATACTGGAATGGTTTGCACATGCCATGGATGTTTCAAATGATAAATTATATCTCCTAGGCACATATCAATTACTCCCACCAATACTATATGGATTAAAAATACTCCTCCCTTGATCTAGAAAACCAAGCGCCGAGGGTTGTTTGTCAAGTGGGTTCGGATGTGCGTCCGACTCTCCTTTCTCCATGTGAAGAACTCTCATCGGAAGGCTGGAGGGGCTTCTCTCCTATGCTTCTTAATATGGGGTAGCACATACTTGCTCAGTTCCACATCCTCTTCATGAACCTCAACTCCTTCCTGCAACGTCTTCCTCCATAGATCCATCACAGTTCAACCTCACGTTGTCTGGTCATCTCCCTTTCACGAGCTTCACTATACTTGAGTCATCTCTCCTCCCTTTCCTCTTTATCTGCAATGTGTGCCATCTTCCTCCACCCTTGCCATGTACCTTAGGATATGATATTATATTATATATGGGTTGATGGGGACGCCGACATATGGCACACATATCCTTAGTTAGTCACATAGGAATTAGTTATATTGGGTAATGGGTCGGCCTACATTGAGAGTAGGTGTTACCCATCTATTAAGAGTAATGTATGTCTATATAAGGGAGGTGAGTATCATGTGATGAGGTATGAGTTGAGTCTTCTACTTGGTATAGGTATATTGGAGGTGTCCCCCTCGAAGTGGATTCCCATCTTGGGAGATTGTGGAGTTACTCCTTCCTTAAGGAGCATTGTATGGTGTTGCCCTACCTTAAGGGTATTATTATACATATATTGAATATTTGGGCATATTTTCCCACCCATATATCTTGTGTTGTTTTATCTTCTAGCAATTTATTGATTTATTATATGCAAATTTCTTATCAAGTGGTATCAGAGCTGTCGATTTCGGTAAAAATTGGGTCCAAACCCTAATTTTATAGATTCATCTATATTTTGAAATCTGATATGGTTTTTTTCTCAAATGTTTTACCACAATTTTGAAAGGGTTTCAGAAATCTACAGTCCAAATTTCATAAATTTTCAAGGTTTTTTGTGGAAGTTATTACATTTTTAGTGTTTCGCCTAAATTTGCTTCACAAGCTATATTTTTTGGAATCAATTTTCTAAATTTTTACCAGAATTTTGAATCCTATTAAAAAAACTATGGTATAAATTTCAGAATTTTTGAATCTGGTTTGAATAATATATTGAGATTTTTAGGGTTTTACATAAAATCAGCCTACAGGTTACAATTTTACATCTTTCTTTGATTTTTTTACATATTCGGAAATATCTCATAATTTATTAGGGGTTACTTTTTGTGGTTTCAGATTGAGGCCTAATTATAGATGAAATCATCAGGTCAAATATTTCTCAAAGGAGTAAGTTTGTGAAACCCTAATTTTTGTGCATCATGGATATACCAATTTTCTATGGCAATGGGGAAATTGATGCAAAAAAATGGTGGTTACAATTTAAGAAAATGTATTTTGAAAAATGTTTAGTATGGGTTAGTTTTTATCTTCATCTTGGTGGGAAAGCACGACATTGGTATTCTTATTTGGATATAGATTTGTTGGATTGGGATTGGGAGGAAATGGAAGATATTTTCCTAGCTAGATGGGAAACAAAAAAGAAACATAATTTTGTTAAAGAAGAAGAAGAAGAAGAAGAAGAAGAAGAAAAAAAAAAAAAGAAGAAGAAGAAGAAGAAGAAGAAGAAGAAGAAGAAGAAAATGTTGATGATGAAGTTATGCTACACATGATAGTGCATCTCCAAGGAAGGAAGCTTCAATATTTTAGTTTGAAGGGTGCATTCAAATAAAAAGGTAATTGTTTCCATAAACCCTAGCAACAAATATAACTTCATCAATATGGATGTAGCTCACAATCTACATGTGCAAACAAAGCATATTAAGGCAGCTCAAGTGGATGGTAAGCATATTCAAGTTTTTGAAGATTTAAAGCTCTCTATGGATAAATATGTTTTACATTCAAATTTTTATGCTTTAGATATGGATGGTATGGATATTGTTCTTGGATATCCTTGGTTAGAGACATTGGGAACAATTAATCTTAATGTGTAAAAGAAATTCATGAAATTGTGGTACAAGCGAAAGAAAATTACATTGCAAGATATCACACTTAGTAGGAAAAAAATTAATATAAATGAGGATCATGAAGAGGAATTTGAAGATGATGAAGAAGGGAATAAGGATTATTCAGAAGGAGAGGCTGCAGAAAAAGATGAAAAAGAAAAAAATAATTCATCTACTCAAGAGAAAAAAGAAATAGCAAACAAGGTGGAAGAGAAAAATAAAGAAAAGGTTGATAAGGTTGAGGATACCAAGGTTGCACCATATAGACACCCACATCATCATGAAAGGGAAAAATCATGGAGTTATGTTAGGCCACATAAGGGCAAAAATCTATATAAATATGCAGGGAATTGGAGGAGCAATAATCAGGGCTATACATAGAATCAATGGAGCAACAATTATATGACATGGAATCACAAGAATAATTATTATGGATATGCATGGATACCAAGGAGGATCACATATGGAAAAGGATGGAATCAGATGAGTCCAATGGAATATGGAATCAGGTTTGGAGCAACATCACCCACTAGGATCTCATATGGGTGGTTGGATGATCAAGCATGGCGACAAGTGTGCAATAATTTAAAGCACACTCATTATATGGCTTCTTCTTATGTTTCAGGGAAAAACATGTCAAAGAGGGAGGCAATGCTATGTACCTTGGGATATGATATTATAATGTATATGGGTTGATGGAGATGCCGACATGTGGCACACATCCCCTTAGTTAGTCACATAGGAATTAGTTATATTGGGTAATGAGTCGGCCTACATTGGGATTAGGTGTTACCCATCTATTAAGAGTAATGTATGTCTATATAAGGGAGGTGAGTATCATGTGATGAGGTATGAGTTGAGTCTTCTACTTGGTAGAGGTATATTGAAGGTGTCCCCCTCGAAGTGGATTCCCATCTTGGGAGATTGTGGAGTTACTCCTTCCTTAAGGAGCATTGTATGGTGTTGCCCTACCTTAAGGGTATTATTCTGAATATATTGCATATTTGGGAATCTTGGCCCACCCATATATCTTGTGTTGTGTTATCTTCTACAATTTATTGATTTGTTATATGCAAAGTTCTTATCAACCCTAGCTTCCTCACCCAACACTCGAGAATCTTAGCCGGCCATGGGAAATGCCTCTAAAATTAAGGTAATGATCAAGATGTTCATAGCCAAAGGAATAACACGTAAAAATGATCCTCTAGGCTCCCTCAAAACTCAAGCTCAACAACTTCTCGGGCAAGAATATGTAGAAATGACATAGTCTAGAGTATAATTACTCAAAGCACTCCTTTCCACCAGGATCAACAACACACGTCCAAGTCATATCCGCATTATGCGCAGCCTATGATAATCATCGAGGGTCCATATGCACGATCTATAGTACTAGCTTGATCTGGATGCATATGCTTTGAAACCATTCATATAGTTCTAATGGAAAACAATATAAGAATGTCTTGTACAACTCATGGTACAAGTTCTCTTCTACCTATCTACGTGGATCAAACTCGGTCCAAGTCTAAATATTTGAGCAAACTCATCCTCTCGTGCTCTTAAACCATATTTCAACAATTTCCAAGGTCAGATGTTTTGTCATCACACATCACAGGGAAAAATATGTATGCCATTTCTCACAACAACTTTGAAAATAGTTCCTGGCAACGGAACCAATATGTAGTCATTTTTATACCCTTAGAACAATAGTCTAATCCCATGCACACCAGCCTATCACCCAGTGGGCACTGGGAAGTCACCTGAGGCATGCGCGGGTGCTGAGACTCTCCTTTATGTAAGTCTTGTGAGAATACATCATCTATGAAAAATACATAAGTGCAAAATAATGGGAAAGAACCATGTGTTCATTTTAAGAACCTAGGATTAGTTATCATATCAATGCATCCATAAAAGAGAAATAACAGACAACATATAGAAATGATTCATAACACAAAGGAAATGCATTAGACTTAAGCTCATGAACACATATATGCTTTAGAACAGAACCTTCCATTGATATTAATGAGTTTAGTAATCACATTACATTCCTTGAGGTCATAATAGACCCACATAATAATGCAAAGCAAGGTCATGCATCGAACTAAACTATGTCCTTCATATTACAAGGATAAACATAGACCCATCCCTCTAAATATGCCATCACTCCTATATTTCCTCTAATCCTAACCCATAGAATCCTCCATGATATTTCTACAGAGCTTCACCTCTCTTCCACCACCTCTGCTCTCTCCGCATCCCCTTTCCACTATCCATGCACCTCTATATATAGCTTTTTGCCTTCACCGCCATGCCTTCTGAGGTAACAGATCGGCTGCCAAGTGTCCAAGTGGTCCTCCAATGGAGCATGCCTCCTTTGATCCAAGCTCTCCACTCTATGCAATGATTTTCTTTTGGATCCTTCCATCGCATGCATGGAATATTCCCTTTTTGATCCTATAGCTACCAGGCTAGCACCTTATCCATTCCACATGCTTTACGGGTCATGCTTTCCTCATGTGTCTTTATCTATAACTCCAAATATGGCTAACTCCCAAAACCCATCTTGTCTTACGTGCGTGCCGTGATTTTTGCTAAACCCTAATAGAACCTTGCCCTACGCGCTTTTAACCCACATGCCCTTATTCTCATAGGTTCCACGCGCCGCGCCTTCAGACTTAGCTGATATTTTGGGGCCCAACAATAGACATTAGAGCGACAATATTCAAACCTTGAAATTAAGAAGATTCTCAAGATTCACATAAACATTGGTGCCATAATCGAGTCCACCAAGCCCAAGCACCTTTGTCCTCCCAGTGGGTGCCTTGATCCAAATCGTGCGGAGTTCCACATCTCTTGAGTGAGCTCATGTGACATCATTTCCTTCCATATCAAGCATATACACATCCCCGACTATACAATTCACACATATATCAACTAAGACATTCATCTCTCTCATTTGCTAATAGTCTTGCATTGCTTGAGTGCTTAGCATTTGTATTTCACTATATTTTTCATAGTAGTTACTTTGAAATATATATTTAATTCAGATTTAAAGGAGCCATGTGTGATGTCCCTCATAGTGGGAGCATCGGATGTAGAAAATGATCTGTTAGACACATGGATGCAATCCCCAAAGGGAAATGAGACCATTTAAAAGGTATATTTATATCACTTGAAGGTTCAACATGAGTTTAAGTGATTATTTTAGCGAAAAATATTTTCCACTTGATGAATAATTCAATGTTTTTCCTCAATATTTGGCTATTTTTTCATCAATCAAAGACCCCTCTTTATCCAAGAATTTAATATTTTCCCAAAGGTGAAGCATCACATTTCCCAAAAATGACCAGTTATTTTTCTTATCTTTTTAATATCACATTAAATTCAAAGCATAATTTGTGACACTATCTCTTACCTTCATAATACACAAAATAGTTATTGGGTCCATTTAGCCATGAATTTTAAAAACACAATTTTATTTATCTCGCCCATATTTTCCATGCATTTTAAAGGCACATGTTTCATATGTGGGTCATATTCGCATCGTATATTTACCACACTCATATGGTTTTAAGATCAAAATTGCACTAGTTTTACTACAATTTTTCTTAATTTTCAAGAATTGTCACTCAATTATTTTTATCGATATATAATCATAGAAAAATTCAAAGTTAATGTTTTTATCCTTGCATTACATAATTGTTAAGAATCAACCAAAAAAAAAGTGGGTATAAGAATAGAGTGGTTTGGTTTTGATTTTCTTACATATCCAAAAGCTTGTACCTTTTTACTCCATAATACATATCATTGTCTTATTTACATATTCTTCTATGAATATACATTGTGCGAGAGTGAGACTTATATATTATACTATTTTGGATTCTATTTTTTAAAAGTGGTTCTAGAGAAATATGAAATTTAGTTATTTGGGAGCTTTACCAAACACATTACATATTACAGTCTACAAAAATTAGAATTCCATTTTAAAACCATCTTTTAAGGCATGGGAAATAATTTTTATTTTATGTTATTAATTATATCTTGATTTGTTATCGATAAAATGTAAATATAAAAATGAAACCATGCTATAATATAAATCATGTTTTTGAGTATTGATTTTGAGACTCAATACTACAATCAATTATAAATGGTTAAGGAGGATGAAAATGGTTTTTGATCACGTTGCATGGTAGTGTGATTTGTTGATGTATCATAAATTATATTATGGGAATTTTTTTCATATTATTATTCACGCTCATAACCCGATATATCATACTTATATTTAAAAACATTTCAATGACTAAGTGGTTGTTGTCATGTAGACACAACATTTATTAGCAAGCTTGATTCATTTATCAATGGATGATTTACATTTTATTTTTGATAATTATATATTTGTGTGTACATATATGTGTGTGTGTACACACACACAAGAGATTTTTGTGTGCGGATATTTTCTAGCTTTGTTTGTTTCAAAGGCACGTAAGATTATGTAATGGGATTTCATGCTCTCGGTTCCCAACACAATATCACATTTCATATTTGTTGTGCTTGATGTATCTTTGTGATAATGGCATGTTCACCGTCATCTTTATTTCATTATTTGAGTCTCACGTTTATATGTTTATGTGATTGCATGCGTAAGATTGATGAAATAATAATATTTTATTATAAACCTTCTACTTGAGGGTTTTTTTGTTGTGAATACTTATTCATGTTGATAGGATTTTCTTACAATGGGGATTTACCTATATTGTGTAGATTGATGACAACTATCCCCTCCGTGCAAATGCAAGACCATAAAACTACCAAGAATTGTTGATCCTCCTTCTTATGTGCATCCCCTATTGCACTACGCCATTTACATTGTTTGGAGTTATTCCCATAGCGGCTCCATAAAATTTGGGTGGAAGAGTAGGTTATCCCTTACTATTGATATATATTTCAGCTACGCATAAGGCATATTTACAACGAGCGACGAGCTTGTGCAAGTGTAAATCAACATTTTATTTTCTATACGGCCTATGCAAGACCATATAATGCACAAGGACATTCAATTTTTGTTTAGAATATTCATTAGGGTTTATTTCCCTACCCCGTTAACTCATCTATGTAGCGAGTGCCATCCTCACCTTCCCACGATTGCCAACATAGACCTCATACTGCATGGGTGTGGGGTTCTATCATCAACATCAAAATTTGTTGCAACAAAAATAACATAACAAAATTAAAGTGATTTTCAAATCCTACATGACAAAGGTCAATTCAATGTTGTGAAGGGTAGCCTTGCTCTATAAATGACACCACATTTGATTATTAGATACCTTGTGAATCTCATAGATTGTCAAATTTTTCTACTATTAGGAAAGTTAATTAGTTATGGGTCTTAATATTGGAAAAGGATTATGCAAAATTTCATGGGTCTTATGAAGCACTAGAAGGGGGTTTTCTTCAAGATGTTCTTCTTACCGAACTCATTGGGGGTGCGGAGAGGAGATATATATGAGAAGTACTCAAGCATATATTTAACTTTACAATGGAAAATTGTGGTCTCAGTTATTGCATTTCAATAAAGAAGTTTTTCTTCTTTGAGCAGAGAGCCCTTCTAGCTCAGATGTTCATTTGTCTTCTGGTCACATTGTTCAGGACATACAAAGTCATTATTACAGGACCTTGTCTTGATTTTTTGTTTGGGAAATATTCGGTTCATGTTATTTTCCATATTTTGAAACACAGGTTTAGGAATTTTCTAATTTTCCATAAATATATTTAATTAGAAATACATCATTATTGTACTTGTCCATTACAAAATAGAATGTTTCGTATGTTTACTACAAATGCTTTGATGAAAACTAGAGTTTTAGGTACATGAGGTAGATGGTCACAAGATGGTCCAAATACAAAGTCCTTAGAAAGTGGAGTAGAGTGGAATAATCCTTGGTCCGAATCTTCACCGAGTGGACGAACAAGATAAAGTACAAATTGAAATTCACTCTAGGTATTTTTATCTTTAATAAGTACACCATATTGCGTAAGAGAGGTACACGAGAGGGTGGGATGGAGGATAGGTCTATTACGGGTTTGGGGCCCGGTATGTTGATGGTTGTCAATGCCGGGATAGTTTTGTAGAAAATTGGAGTCATGAGAGCGTTGTACATTTGTAGAAATGAACCTCGTAGTGATAAATATAGGTTGAGGGTTCCCCATTAGGACACATGGTAGAAAATGATAGTTGGATATATTCGATGTCACATGTGGATAAAGGCTACCATCCAACATACAATCGTCACAATAAAAAAATAGATGGTTTAGGATATGCTACACATCCAATCACAACGATGATGATCATGCATGTTTTTGAAGAGACGGTTATGAAAGAGATGCTCGCCATGTATAGGGAGAGTCAAGTAGAAATGCACCTATCCAATGCAACATATTATTGGACAACCATCCAATAGTCTTTTGAAGCCCATCAAATCTACAACATATCGAATCTCCTTTTCCGCGAAACATCTTTTTTTCAATATTCACCATTTTTTTGAAAGTTAATTTCAAATATTCACCAAACAATTATAAGTTTGTTTTGAAGGGGGTCTTAAAATGAACCCTGTGGCTACATTACTTTTCCCCAACATAGATGTGTGATAAGGAATTCAGAATAAGTCCCTCCCTATGTTGTGATAATGCAAATCAAATGCAATCTTTTTCCTGTTTCTTCTACCCAAAGAGTGATATTAGATGACAATAATTGTTTCCTTAAGTCTCTTAGTAAATTAGGTATATATATGAGTTTTTTTGTTCAAATTTTGACACTAGTGACACAAAAGGCCAACCCCAAATATAAAGTTCAAATAAAAATGATTGAGGAAGAAGCCCAATGCAAAAGGTTTCATAGAAAAGAAAGGAAGGACCAAAGCAAATGGGATGGCCCATAGTGTATGGATGTTGTGGCCCATTCATGCGCTTTAGTCCGGAAAGCTCAAGATACATAAAATAGTTAAGACATGATAATCGGGATCTCTGACATGAACAAAAGTGGAGAAATAAGTCAATCACACCATGAGAAGAATTGAAAATTAGATAAATCAAAAGCAATAGAAAACCAGGACTTGTGTCACCAATGTCTAATCTTCTTGCTTGGAAACCATGTATATAACAGGTACTAAAAGTGTAATGCAATTGTAATAAGTACATATTTTAGAGTCTACATTATTCCCCCTTATAATAGTGAATGAAATTTTCTAGTATAAAGTAGATAATAAGATTGTGCCTATGAGGAGCCGAAGAAGGTGTATCCGTAAGCATGGCAAACATGAAACTATGATGTGGTGTAGTGTGGATCATTGTTTTAATCCATGCGCATTCGAAGGGAAGCTAGGTGTGTTGTCATAGGTATACAACCAGAGATAGATGTTCCATTGAGACCTTGGAATATTTAGAGCCTTCGATTTTGTAAGCGGATTAAGAGTGATCGGTTCTCAAGCTAGTGTGTGTGTGTTCGTGAAGGGATTCAAGCAGTCCACCACCGAGGAAGAGTTTTGAGGGGGTGGTGCATTTTTCCATTAATAGAACACTTGCAAATTGAAGGACATTCCACTTCATATGGAGTTAGGCCAAAATGTTTCTTAGAAACCCCGCAAATGTTAATGAAACACTATAAAATCATATCTTAAAATGGATACGATTTAATAATCTATGTTCTTCGTTTAATATATATATATATATACTTTAAATAATGAATTATTCATATAAGACAACCGGGTACCCCTTATAAGTCAAATGTATAAAAAAGGGAAGACAATGTTTAAAGGAAGCAATAAACTTAAATTGAACAGAAAAATAAAAATTAAAAAATCTAACCATGTAAGAAAGCTTTGTGAATTTTACATCACCCATGCCATGGTCCAACAAGAGGGGAAAAATCAAAAATAGAGAGAAGACCAAAGAAAATAAAGGTCATGAATGATAAAATGAGTCATCAACGAAGCAACAACTAAGAAAAATGCATTTAACTTGCAGCTTGCTCCTCCAAGGGGAGCAAGGATACGTCGTGATTTCGGTGGGGGTAGATGTCACAATAACAATTTTTTTCTAATTTCTTTGTTTCGTGTGTATATGACCCTTAATAGGAATTATGAATGTTAACTTTGTATGGTGAATGTTGACTCCCAAGATCTGAATTGGTTTTATAAATATTATTTTTGAAAATAGTAACTGTATTTATTACTTAGTTTTTGGGCATTTAATGTTTGTAGATGTGGGACCATTCCTCCATGCGATGGGGCATCCTTACAAAGTAAGAGCTGCATTTATTACCTAGCATTTTAAGCTTACGAAAATCAAACTGCACAAAATGTCTTTCCGAAAATGTTAGCGAGTACATATTTAGATTTTTGCGTGGATATTAGATACCAAACTATTTTTTTGGCTCAGACGCCAGCTTATTAAATTGCCCTTGGAATGGAGTTCCAAGGGATAAACTGCAAAAGCACAACATTGAGTATTTGTTGGTATAATGGCTGCATTGTAAGAGATAATTAACAATAATAACAACATAATAACTAATAGAATTGAAAATGTTCCAACTGTGCCATTAAAATGCTTTTGGAATGTAACGTTAAGTGTTAAACTTGTAATCTCGTGCAATAAAAGCTCCATTTCATTTGTGTGAATATCTTTATGAACAGATGCATTATTGTCATTTTAAATATTAATGTTATTCCAAAAAGCTGGATCAATTGGGAAGTGCTGAATTAATTTAGATTTTTGCAATATAACAATTCTTATGACAATAATAATCAAGATAATAGTAGTAAGATGTGTCCAAGTGTTGTTGTGTAATGGTAATTGGAATCTCTTTTAAGAGATTAACCCAGATTTACATTTTTAATCCTCTAATCACAATAGTGCAATCGATAAATGCAGCAAACAAGTAGTGAGGTTGTGTTATATCAAATTTGTGGTACACCTCTGAGGTTTTCCTTTGATCGGATTTAAAATGTCCTCTATAGAATATAAATATGATACCCCTTCGTATAATAAAAAAATATTTACTTTGTAATTTGTATTTTCCTATGATGATGGTTCAAATTCACTTAATTGTGAATATATGGAAAATTCCCTCATATATTTCTTTTCTTCAAAATCTTAGAAGCATGTTTCTTTAAATGTTTTTTTCTCATCTTGTAATGAAATTTATTCAAATTGCTTTAACTAGAAAAAAATATATTATATCAACTCTTCTAACATATTTCAATGATATTCTCAAGTTTACTCTTAACCTTCTCAAATTTTTCAAAGAATAATCAATCCTAAAGCAATGAGGTAGAAATATCGACATGTTGATGACACGAGTTAAAGCCCCGTTGGGCATGCTTGTAGTGTTGAAGTTGAAGTGTTAAAGTAAGTCCCACATACAAGACATTAGGAATAAATTCAAGCAGTTTTCAGTGTAATAAGAACCATAGGATGTGGATTCTATGCCAAAATGTCCAAACTTTAAAGTGCAAATTACATTCCATGTGACCGATTATCGAGAAGAGAATGTTACAATTACATACGTAAAAATAGATATATTCGCTTAAACTCATTTTATCTTACCACAAGAAGTCGACCATTACAAGATGACCCAAAAATTAGCACTAAGATCAAAACAAACTTCTTAGAATAAATACGAGTTGTTTAATGACATTCAAAACAGATTTTTACTTTGATCTGCGGATAACTATTCAATATTTGAGAGAATTCTGTGTAGGGAAAATAATAAAGCAACCCTATATTTACTTCCAATCCATCTTCGTCAGTAAAATGGGCCTCATTTTTGTGTTAAAATCCACCAACCTCCCGGTGTAATGAAAATGAGTTTAAAATACGTTCAATATTCTTCTTCCGACCGAGGGATGGGTCAAACCCTTGATTATCTAGAAAATTTAAATTAACACTATTCCAATATATATCCAAATCTATAAACCATCTTTATTTTTAGTACATAAATGAACCTAATCTAAAATATTTATGTTCCTTAAAAGTATCGGTGATTCCCTATGATGCAAAATAACATTTACTACTAATCTACATCATGCGAGCTTATGAAAAAATACTTGAAATGTTTATTCGGTGAATTTACACAATTCAAAGAAAATAAAGTGCTTATGATAGCGATCTGTGAAGAATAAAAAAACAATATATATACACACAAATTAAAGCTTCCAATATATGGATGCACTTATGAGAATAGAAAACACCCAATAAATGCTAACGACACTTCATTTTGACAAATGAAAGAATACTGTGCCAGATGAAATTTGAAATCACCCACTTTGTTATGATTAGAATTTGGATAGGTAAAAATAAAACTAAATGACGGCCACCCACCCATGTAGCACCCAAAAAGCAAATGCAATGGCACATAAAACTGGAACAAAATAAAACGACATTTAAAAATTAAGGATGACAAAAAAGGGAAAGGGCCTCCTAGTAGAAGACGAATACGGCGTAATAAATGTGAGAAAACAATTGGTCTGATTTTAGATTAAGGAAAATAAAGATGTTACTTAGAGAGGAAAATAAAAAGAAAAATAAAAGTGGGAAAATTTGGGCTTATTTAAGATTAAAGGAAAAGAAAAGTGTTACTTTAATTAGAGATGAAAATAAAAAGATGCAATCATTTTCAATTGGCAAAGCAAACGAAACTTCTTGGGTAACACGCCGAGAATTCCAAGTTTCAACTCCTCCCCATGTAATAAAAATTCCTCAAATTATGGGTACATTGACAGGATTTTGTCTAAAGTAGGTTTATTCACAATGAATCTTTGCGACTATGAACCGGTAATCAAATTGTTTGGTGGAAATGTTTTTGACATGTCGATTGTCTCATGAAATTTATTCCTAAACTACGACGTATTAAGCTCGGAATGAACGGTCTGGTATGGTCCATTCAATCTCTTGTTCTTCACGGCCTTACAGAGTATACCTTCAATATCATGTCTATCAAGCACTCCGTACTACCTCTAGCTTTGTCGAAGCTACCGTAACACCCGATTTACTGAGAAAAGTTTAAGCTTCGTAGGTAGGGTTTGAAGCTTTGATGAAGTATGTGTCTCGGAAGGAGGCAAGGTGGGATTAAGCCCAAGGTAGAATAGGAAACTACTAGTCATGGGGTGCCCGAATCTAAATATTTTCATGATTTTTAGATATTATTAAAACTTAACATTAACGTTTTACCAAGTCAATATTAATTTACTCTTTTATTGATATTATTATATAGTAACATTAAATTTCATGCTTGCACATCAAAATGTATTATGATATTTTTGGAAGTAAAAGTACATATGCATGTTTTTAAGCGCATACGATGTTGTTTGTATTGTTACACATTCTCTAATGTAGCTCTAGATAATTTAGGTGTGTAATTTTTCTTAGAAAAGGTTCATGTATTTTTATAATATCACTAGTGTAGCTAGTAGAGGCAAGTATAATTGAAGGAAATAATTATTTAATTCTCTATTCCTAATATATTGGGAGAAATGTCTTTTTATGAAGTAATTAGTAATCTTGGTCCAAATACCAATCTTTACAAAACTATGAGAGCTACCTAATATTTTTTATTGTTTTGCAAAAAAATGATGTTTGTTTAGTTTTGAGTCTCATCACCTACTTGATATTGGTAAATAAAATGAGTAACCAACCTTGTATAAAAAATTATATTTGTTGCATTTTGAGCACCTCATGTGATTAATTCTCTCTATCCATGGATTATTACTCGTCCTTATTTGATAATTTATAGAATATTTTAATTCCTTTTATATACCAATTTATCCAAATTATTTATTTACTATGATCCTTATGCAAATTTTAAAATATGATAATGTACATGGTTTTTATTTATCTATTTGATGGAAAAAAAAACTTATTAACTAAAATTGTAAGAAGGGTGTCCACTTCAATTATTGCCTAGGGTGCTTATAACCTTTAATTCGGCTTTAGACAGAGGAAGCACTTGATAAATTTTATGTTTTTTCTGTTTTTTTTTTTTGAGCTCAAGAAGATAAATGATGGTGGATCATCAGAGCGAGAAGAGTACAACCCTCACATGTAAGACGGCGAGGAGGCAACTCGGGAGCTATAAAAGCATAGGCGGGTTTTCTTCGGGAACAGCTTACAAATATGGTCGTTCTTTAGAAAATTACCATATTTTTGTGTTTTTCCCACCACCAAATGGAACTTTGAAACTTTCGAGCTTTGATTGTTAAAAAATCAGAAAAAGCTAAAAATCAACCGCCAATAATTTTAAATTTATCAAATCTATTTATCAAACCGTAAAAGCCAAAAAGTGCGGAATTACCTAGAATTGAGGGCATCTGTTTCGAATTTTCTATTTTTATAATAGCCCGTACCATATTAATTAAAGGAAGTTAGAGAGTGAAAGTGTATAGTGAGCAGCAGAGGTAAAAACAATAATTTTCCAGAGCTTTCAACAACAGAGTTAAAAAAGATTTCATCGCAACACTTCAGGTTAGTTAAAATTTATTTCAAGTGTAATTTTTTTTATTTTTTAATGGTTTATTCATCACTATTATAATTTATTTTATCAAAAGAATATTTCATTCATATATTTTACAAACAAACATAGTATATCAAATTCGAAATCATATTGAAATTCAACTTAAGATCTTATATTTTTATTTCAAAACAGGGTGGATATGGCACAAAAAAGGTCCACAACACCTGAATGGAAATACATAGAATGGGATGATACAGAAAAGGTGCATAAATGCACATTTTGTAAATCTAGAATGCAAGATAATTTAACTAGGATTCAAGGTCATCTTCTTGGAAATTCAAACCAAGTTTCTAGTTTCCTACATATTGATAAGGATACAAAACAAAATATATTAAAACAATTTGAATCCAAACTAGAGAATGTTGTAAGGAAACAGAAAAATACACATTGAAGTTGGATCAGTTTAGTCTCATCTAAAAATTTCACAAGGAAAAAAAAAACAAACATTGAAGACATTTTGGAATCAAAAGTCTAAGGAAGATGTTAATAGGATAGTGTGCAGGTATTTTTATGGTGATTCAAGACCTTTTAATCATACTAGATCTCCATATTTTTGGGGAATGGTGCGTGCAATTTCAGAATTTGGGAAAGGGTATATTAGCCCTTCTTATGAGAGTTTGAGGACATTGGGTCTCAAGAAAGAGAAGGATGAAATAATAAAGGAGCTGAAACCTATTATAGATTCTTGGAGCAAAACTGGATGCACAATTGTTAGTGATGGTTGGTCAGATAGGAGACGTAGAACTCTTGTCAATACTCTTTCTTGTTGTCCTCATGGAGCTATGTTTTTAAAGGCTGTGGATGCTTCAAATGAAACAAAAACTTCAGAATATATTGCTAATGTCCTTGAACAAGCTATTTTACATGTTGGAGTGGAAAATGTAGTTCAAATTGTGACTGACAATGCTACAAATTGTGTTGGAGCAGGAAAATTTTTGATGGAAAAATATCCAACTATATTCTGGAGTCCTTGTGTTGCTCATGTCTTGGATCTTCTTTTGGAAGATTTTGGAAAGTTACATTGGGTATCAACAGTTGTGGAAGAAGGCAAATTGATTGCCAAGTTTATTACAAACCACCAATTTACACTAAGCAAATACAGAAAAGAGTGTAAGAGGGAATTATTGATGCCAGGGGACACAAGATTTGCAACTCGATTTATTACCTTGCAAAGAGAAATTAAAGAGAATTAAGCAATTAGAAGTGTGGTGGTTGGTCGAGATTGGGCATTTAGTAAACTTTCATCTATTCAAAAAACAAAGAAATTACAACTATCATTCTAGGGGAACAATTTTGGGAGGGAGCAATAAAGGCCAATAAAATATTTGAGCCTATTGTAAGAGTGCTTAGAATGGCTGATGGTGACATTCCTTGCATGGGAGATATTATTGAGGCAATGGACATGAAAAAAGAGGCAATCAAACAATCCTTTGGTGGAGATTCTTGTAAGCCAGAATGGAATTATTTATGAGATATGATAGATGAGAGGTGGTATATGATGCACTCTCTGTTACATTCGACAACATGTTACTTAAATCCTCACTTGTTTGGGATGAAACATGAAAGTGATGAGGAGACTATGGATGGTTTGTATCAATGCATGGATAGAATGTGCTTAGATCCTGATATTCAAGCAAGTTAGATGTTCAAAAAAATGCATATAGGGATGAGATTGGGCTCCTCTTCTCTCGACAAAAAGCAAGAGAGAATAGAACTAATCCAGATATCACACCTGTGCAATGGTGGGAATCTTATGGTGGTTCAACTCCAGAGTTACAAAAGTTTGCTATTCGTATTCTAAGTCAAGTATGCAGTGCATCTAGTTGTGAAAGGAATTGGAGTACATTTGAACTCATTCATTCAAAGCGGAGGAATAAATTAGGGACTCAACAACTATCAGATCTAGTTTTTGTCCATAGCAACATGCAAGTCCTAAGTGCCAATATTGCAAAGCAATACTCTTCCACCTCTAATCCTCATTCTTTGAATCTTGATGCTATAGTGCCCACTTCCCTTCGACACTTTTGTTACTGATCATGATACCGCTAACTATGTTATGGACATTATTATAATTTTGGCTTAGTGTGATGTTAGATATTAGATCATGGATTAAGGTTGACTTTGATTCATATATGATGCATGATGATTATTAGAGACACTTTATATATTGATGATGATATACTGTTTCACATGGTTATACTATGGATGTTGTTCGGACATGTGATATTTAGATATTGTGAGTAGACCTAGAAATGGAAATTAATTGATGATGATATAGTTGTTGAGTAAAATTGCAAATGATCTTGTTGGTTGCTTGGATGTTGTTGTGATTCGTATATCTAGATGATTTTGGAATTTTATTTATATTATTTTGGATGTTCTGATATGGCCACAAGGCCAAAGAGGTATTTGTATTTTACAGGTTTAAAATATCACAACAAACATTGGGGGATTGGAGACCAACCACATTGGAATTCTAGATGAATTCAACAAGGTCACCATGGCAACTTGTATTGTTTGTGTGTGTTTGATTTTGTTAGAGATTCCCATGGGGGATCACCTTTAAATGTGACCAAGGGTTATTTATATTTATTTATTTGGTTCCTTTTTATTGATGTTTGTATGTGTTTATTAAGTGGCGTGTTTATCCCGCTTATTTAAATAAATTATGGTGTTAATATTGTGAGTAATCATGTTGTTAAGTTAATTAATTAAAATATATCATGAGAATGTAATCAATAGAGTTGTTGGTCTTGGTTTAAGTGTTGTAAGAGATATGTAAGTGATGTGTAAGTTAAATTTTGAGTGTGAAACACTCCACCTTCTTGGAAATTCGAATTTGTCCTTGGAGGCTGATTTTGGAGGCTTGTGGGACAAGTTAAACTTGTCCCATACCTCTTAAATTTATTTACCAACCATACCTATGGTTGGAGAGTTTAAATTAGACTTTTATAATGCATTTTGAGAAGACAAATTGTAAGTTTTAATTGCACTTTTCTTACATGGTTTAATTTCAATCTATTGGGATATGGGCTTGATTTGAGTATGTAAGTAAATTGTCATATTATTCACCCACCTATTTATTATGCATTGGAGAATGAAGTTGAATTTTTGGTTAGGGTTGAGGATGTGTGATGTGGCATCCTACATGGATCCACCTCATCATCTTCTCTTCCCTTTTCTATAAGATTCAAATTTCTTTCCTCATTTTGTGGGTTTTTTTTTGCTTCACTTTTGGGGTGAATTATTTTGCTGTTTTGGAGCTCTTGCTTGGAGAAGTTTTTGGAATATTGTTGCATGCTTGTACTTGGCTATTTTGGATTGCTTGCATTGGGATAAAGCTTGTTGTTTTAGAACTTGGAACAACTCCATCATGGAGAGGTAGGAGCCTGGCTCTTAAGCTTCTTTTCTGTTTATGAAATTGTTATTGTTGTGGATGTTTTGGCATGTTTATGGGATGTTGGGTAGATGGCCTAGGAATGGTGTAGGAGAAGACTATGGGGTTCATTTTGTCGGAGGCACAAGTGTTTTGGGAGGTATAAGTGTGGAGGGAGTTGGGATTTGGGTTCCACTTACAAAGAAATAGCTTGCATTTCTTTACTCATTATGGGGTGACATAAGAGGTTAGGGGGGTATAAGGAAATGTGAGGAATAAGGGGTACTTGGGGAGGCATAAGGGCATGTCAGGGATTTGATATACTATATTTTGGTGGTTTGAAATCAGGTGGTGATACCCATTTCCCCTTTGGGAGGCATAAGTAGCATCCCCATAGTTCCTTGCTCCTTTGGCTTGCTTGATGAAGCCTCAGTGTTATTTGTCATGCTTTAATGTAGTTATAAACTACATTCCATTTTGGACTGCGTTTTTAAATGTGGAAACGTTACTTGTGTGTTGTGGAAGACTTTGTTGCCATGATTTGAATCGCATCTTCTATTGCATTATGGTTGGGGCTCGGGGCCAATGAAGAAGGATGGATTCTCCTTGTCATTGGATGTCTTGGTTGGGTGGAGAGCATTGCCTTTCCCATGCTCTTGTTGTGATCAAAATTAGAAGAATGATAAATCTACATGTTGTTGTTCTAGAGAAAAGAAGAAAAAAATAGTTTGACAGTCCCTTATTGAAATGAAATCTTATTGTAACCTTTCCCACTTGAAGTGGATGAACTCGTATATGTTTTGTAATGGAAATATGTTGTATTGAATATGAAAGTTGTAATTTTGAAATGTAAAGGAAGAAATGCGTGTGAGGAAAATACAAAACTCTATCTTTTGGAAATGTGTAAAATTGGAAATCAAAATTGCATTTTGGTTTTTAATAGTTTGATTTGAATCAATTAAATGTATTATATTAGAATTGAAATGAATTCTAATACTTGGAAGATGAAAATGGCAAATAGATCCTTTAAAATTTGATCTCTGTTTTGTATTTTCAAACTGGTAAATACCTCAACCAAAATGCACAATTCGAACCTGCAATAATAAATAGTAAATTAAATGAATAAACTGAAGCAAGATATCCTAAATGAATTCAATTGGTCAAAAACACAAGGAATTTCTTAGAAAACTTAGCAAAATCGGGCTCAAACCGTTTTGTTGTCGTTTTGCGGTCAAAGTTGTATTTTTTAATTTGGGAGTCAATCAAACAAAATTACCTTCCAAATCCATCCTAAATCCATCTAAGAACAATTATCCATGTCTAATTGACATGTTGAGAGAGGAAGAAGATCAATTGATTAAAATTTCATAAGTTAAAAATTACCACCACCTTTTTAAAGCCTACAGATTATTTTCATAAAATTGACCCCTTAAACATTAACAAAATTAAAAATTAATGTTTCTTGTGCAAGAGGACGTTGAGAGCTTTCCAAAATTCTTCGTTTTCCCAAAAATGATCTCCCAATCAAAAGTTATGGCCTTTTGAAGTTTTTCTTCATTTGGCGTCAAAAATAATTCTAATTGTAAAAAAATGGGAAAATTTTCCTTGGCAAACCTGTGGACCCGAATTTTCCTCAACACTTTCTGGTCAAAAAATCCAAAGGCATGAATTCCCCCACTACTCCACTAGCCCCTAAGCCCTTCTTCTTGTCAAATATCACCTAAGTTAAAAAAAAGAAATTTTAGAAAAATTCCTCATGCGACATGTCGCCTTGCTTTTGCCTTTTGGTTATTTTTTGCGGCTGCGCGGGCCCACAATAGTCAACTTAACCTTCAAATTACTTTGGGAAAATTTTCTAAGTTCCTCCGCCACCACGCTCGGCCTGAACCAATCGAGATGTTGCCATGTGGCGTCACAAGGCATCGACGGAGGAGTAAATCCCATTTTCGCTTAGCGTTTGGAATTTTTTTTTTTGGAAAATTTCCTAAATTCTCCCGCCGGCCCACCGATCCACACCCAATGGTTGGCTGTCACGCAGCAACCTTAGGCGCCGCAGAGGCGCAAAGAATTTTAACCCTTTGATCCTTTATTTATTTTTTAAGTCTAAAATTCGTATGTTTCCCCCGTAAGTCTGTTTTCACCACATGAATCGAGGATCGACACGTGGCACTTGGAAATGTTGACACGTTTCCTCTTTCGGGTTCGCAAGCGCACGGAGGTAAATTGCACTTTTGTCCCCAAAGGCCAAAGCACTAAATCCCTTCCCCACTCGCCGCCCACGCCTTGGAAAATTTTTCTCTGTCACTTTGTGATTCCTTCTTCTGGTGAAATTTCTCCCCATGGTCTCAGCAGATCACCCTTGAGAAAATTTTCCTCCCTAGGCCCGCAGCCCATTCCCGGGAGAATTTTCACCCCAAGGCACCCGCCTGCCCATAACTTGAGAAATATGATGAGTTAGGAGGACTTATTTATATCACCGGAAAGTTGAGGAAATTTCCTATCTATCGGGAATGTTCTTAGGAAGTTTTGAGTGTGTTAATTTTGAGAAAAATCAAGTTGAATATTTTAAGCCTATTAGATGGTGGTTTAGTGAGAAATTACCCTCTTAACCTAATTGATTAATCTAACCCTAAGTTTGGACCTTGTGATCTTTTATAATTGTCGTATTAATAAAATTATAAGCTATTAATAGTTTTGGGCTTTGAAACTTGCTTGCAACAAATGTTGTCATGTAACCCGTCAGAGACTCTTTTAAACAAAAAAATTATTCCATAATTTTCCTAACTAATCCTAGGTTGTTCTTGGGTCTCAAGTGGGTTGTTTTAGTGGGCATCACAGATGCAAATTTGAACTATGATGTAAAGTACTATGTAGATGTAAGTAGTGGTGATGATGAGATATCGATGGTGAATATTTAGAGAATGATACAAATGAGGGATGACTCTTTATGTGGGAGCTTCATAGTTGTGTTCCTATTTTTAAGAATTGTAAACATTTGTCAACACTCATGATGTTAGAGACATAAAATATGTTATTTCCATCATTTTAGTTAATGCATACATGTTTTAAGTTTAAGCCAAAAATCTTTGTCACTTTAATAATTTTTAATTTGTTGTATAGTTGTGTGTTTAATTATTAAAATTACCATATTTTTTATATATACAAATTACCGTATTTATCCTATTTTTTCTATGGACCATTTTTTTCTTCCATATTTTGTGTCCACTGTTTAATACTCCCGTATGAAAGTTACTACTATGCTTCGGGGCATTAAGTGACTTGCTATAAAAAAGGGTCAAAAGAAGAGTATTGTTTATGGGGATCCGGATGGTCGATCAACAAAGGGACGACTAAAGATGAATTCCGGGTGACCAGCTTTTTTCTCTCAAGATACTACGGTTGTCGATCACAAGATAAGAAAATTGTAGGCAACGACTGTGGAGGAAGGAAACATGCTTCGGTGGTGCAGTGTCCATGTCTTGCGAGGGTTGACTCCCTCTTTCAAATTTGAAGTTCTCCTGGAAGAATTTTTGTGAGGAGACGATGTGATTTTGTGGATTGGGGTTATGAATAACCATGTGATAAAGATGAGGTTTTTTTAACTTGAGAATGGTGTGAGGGTTGATTACAATGGTCGAAGGGAGCCGAACACGAGATCTCGATGGGGTTATGGTTATCAAGTGTTGCCCCACCCGGTGAGGGACTATGTGAAGGGTACCCCTGCAATGTAATGAGGCGAGTAGGGTAATAGTAATAATGTTTTGCAGAGTCCTGCTTCAAAGCATGTGGTTTGCTACCTTGCCCTACTCAAGGGATTGTGTGTGGTTTGTAGAAGTGACCGTCTGTTGGCACTTGTAGAAATATTTGCAGGACTTGCAAGAAAGGATACGAAAAGGTTGCGTCTAAGAAAGTGATGATGAGTGAGGCTTGGGACAAGAGAGAGCAATATGTGAGAATGTGGTACAACAATACTTGTGAGGGATGCTCAGCGCTTTCGATTTTGGTTCATGTAGGCGTAGTAGAAAAGAAGCAGAAAAACAATGACAAGTAGCCTAGGAAAATGAAAATGGAGGAATTGATTACTTCGAGGGAGTGAGGAGGGTAGAGAAGATGGGGTCTCGCAAACATAAGAAGTGATCTCGGGAAGAAAAATATCAAAGTTATGGCAAGAAGATGTGTACAATGCGCCATTTTAATCACGACTTTTTGAAACAAACTTTCATTGAGTGTTTCTTGAAATTTGTGGTGTGCAGAGGATGGTTGCACAAGACTAATTTTAAGATTTAATCTGTGATTTCCTTCTCTAAAAATAACGGACACAACCATGTGGCTCCTTTGCTATTATTTTTGTTAAATCTTTTGGAATATTGAATTGAATTAGTATTGTAAATATTCATTTATTTTAGAACCGTGACTACAAGGAATGGTATACTTTACTCTAGAATGCTATATTCTACGTGCAATCATTTAAATAATGTGTTTTTAATAATAGATTGACTATTCTTGGTTTTTTTTTAAAATTTTAATACTAATTTTTTATAGTTATTTGAAATTTATTTAAATACAATTAATTTTTGTGATTGTCATTTTGAGAATAGTAATATTTATAAAATACATGTTTACGTGAACAATGTCAATTATAGATTTTGGAAACATTTAGATTAATTTGTGGTTGTAAGCTTCCGTAGTCCAATTTTTTTATTGTGTGAAAAATATTGAAATTAAAAATAGGGAAGAAGCGAGAAAATGCTAACCCAAAACCACTAAGTCCATGGCAACTATTGGGGTGCCAGTCGAGCGAGCATCAACGTATATATGTGTCTATTTGGCACCACGACCAGCAGGGGAATCTCAAAAGACATATCTTCTCGAATTTTTGGAGTGACAACACTCTTTGAATTTCGGTGCTATAAACGGTTGATACAATTTTTAATGCGGGCAAGCCTAAAGGTGTCATTTGATGGCATCGAAAGTCGAGGATGACCTTTGTTGAGATCCATGATAAGTTTATACAAGGGGATTTAATTAATCAATGGAGATATGATTAATATGAATGGTTTTGATTTAGAAGTTATTTAAGAGTTATTATAGGAGTAGTGGATTTGGGGTGTGTTGGTGCTCAAAATAGTCTCACCCCATTTTACCATTGAAAATCTATCAATTTACGGCCTCTGCCATAAATTATCTCCTAATGTTGTGCCTGAGAGGTTCTTGCCTTCCTTTTGTTGTTGTAGTCAATCTGCTCCCGGGTCGGAGATCATGTATAGATCAAAATTTGTTTCCTCGTATCTTTGTTCATCCGAAAAGGTATGTATTTGGGTGTAAAACTTGGGCTGCTCTGTGTTTTCCGTTTTCCATGGTCGAGATTTGCTTTGCCTTTCGCTTTTGCCCTAAATACTTGAGGAAAATGAATGGATGTAACTCGAGAGGAATGTATTTAAGCCTTGTAACATTTCTAAATTCTCTATCCTTGGAGAAAATTTCATCTCTAGGCTCAAATGGTCACTTTTCTACATTTTACGCTGACGGTGTTTCTCCCGGTCAAAAATTACATCCTTACATCGACAGAAACGTGGCTTCTTTTGGTTTGTCGGGGACGACAGTGCAAATGCTTTAACTTATTGCTTTTGCTTTTTTGGCGAAAAGGGCAATTTTGGTCCCATAGCTCCGCCGATTTTGATTGGTTCTTTGGGCACTCACGTGGCTTCTTCTAATTAGATGGGGCATGGTGGGTTGGTTTTTGAACTTTTGTTTTTGGCTACTTTGGCAAAAAGTTTGAACCCACCCCGCGGCCCCACCAAGCTTTGATGAAAGTGAATTTTAAACGGTAGGGAGCAATTCTTACTTTGTCCCCACAAGAGGACACATGGCAAAGTTAGAGACGGAGATGCGGGCCTTTAGAGGCAAGTTGGATGTTTTTCCCTTTTGGAAAAATGGAGTAAAATTCTAAAATGGAAGCGTGCCCCACCGAGTCATTTTGAAGCCTTGAGGTTTTTGAAGTTGTACCATAATGACAAGTGGAGGTCTCCACCAGGTCTTCTTTCCTTATAATTTTTAGTGACTTCTTAAAGGGCCCGAGACACGTGGTGATCCTGCACTCATTCAATGTCTCAACTTTTGGGGACCATCTCAAGATGCACCATTGTGACATGTGGAAATTTGAAAAGTCAAAGGGGTGGGGAAGCAGACCATCGAGGTAACTTGGGATTTTTTCCTCTTATCATCAAAAGGATTAAAATCTCAAAATAGGCCCGTAAGCTCGCTAAGAAAGAGGTCAAGGTTGGCTTTGAAAATGTTAAGAGGCAGGGAAGTGAACCATCAGGGGCAACCTGGATTTTTAGCCCCTTAATATTCAAAAGACTGAAATCATCAGAATGACCCACGGGCCCGATGGAGAAAGGTCAAAGCTTTCTCCACCAACGGCGGAGATGCGGACCTTCGATAAAAATTGGAAAATTTTCCTTTTGTACAAAAAGGAGTTAAAAGTAAAAAGAAAGTGTGGTTCCGCTGGGACCCATAATGGGACACATTTCAGGCCCTTTTTTCAAGGGCAGAGCTACGGGGAAAACTTGGAAAATTTTCCCTTTTCCAAAAAAGAGGTGAAATATCAAAATTTGGCATGCGGTTCCTTTGGGACCCACTTTAGGACACGTGTCAGGCTCATTTTTCAAGGGCGGAGGTGCTAAGAAAAATGTGAAAATTTTACATTTTTCCAAAAATTGTAAAAGGAAAAAGGGAACCCGCAAGCTTGTTTTAAAATGGATCTCCCACGTGGACGGTCCAAATTCAAAATAGAAATCAACGGTAGTTGTGCATCTAAGTATCTGATTTTTCTGCCATTTTCACTCCAGAGTTCTTGGAAATGTAAGTCTTCATGATTTCTCGATATTTATTGCATGCCAAATAGAAAAGGGGAGTAAATTTGATATCTAAGTTTGGTGAGGAAGATCTGGGGATGTCTTTTACCATTAAGATGAGATTTGACCTCTGGGCTCAATCTAATCTTCCGTTTTTTCTTCCCGAGCACACAAAGAACTAGATTTGATAGATTAGGGGCGGAAGTGGTTGGCGAGTAGAGGGAAAAGTGATCTACTAAAGGAAGGAGTTGAATGTGAGAGATGTTCAAGAGATCTACCCCCTGAGCACCTGACAACTTTTTACATATTTGATTATGGGAATCGCGATCGGGATCATGGCAAGCACTGGTGCACTCAATGTTTGGGTTTTTGGGGGAAAATTTGTTGCAAAATGATATAAATGGCATGATTTTTTCCGTGAAAGGGGTTGGAGGTTGGAAGGTTGGAGTGTTAGAGGTCATAACTGATTTTCTAAGAAAAATCTTAATAGAACCCGTCTTTCTAAGAAGCTATCTAAAGAAACCTTGTTTATCTCCTTTGTGTTAAATTTGATCATGTCAAGGTGGTTGCAAGTGTACAACCATTGACAAGCTTTGAGATTGTTCAAGAAACTTTCCTCACTGATAAATTTAATCAAACTTGAGTTAATCTATGTTATTTTTGGGAAAATTTTGTGTTTTGCTTCGTTTCTAAATGTCTGCAAGTAGTTTTTCTTGTTCCCATTGCATTCTTACATTGAAATTTGTGTGAATCACACAATATCTTATCCTTGTGATATTTTTGTGGCATTTGCAATTTCATTTATCAAAAGAGCTTTCATTTGATAGTGAAATAAACAAATTTAAAATCACTGTGACTCCTAGCATGACTATAAGATTGTTTGTTATCCTTTGAGGGTATCTTAGGCGCGACGAAATAGATCAAATCTCCATTATCTAGAGTGAAAACTTGTGAGAGTTAGGTTTTGTTGTATTGGTCATATTTTCTTCAAGGTATTCTTAAACACTTCATAAGGAAGGAATTCGCCATCTCCTCCATAAAAAACATGCTACAAAAGGGTTCTCTCACCCTGGTTGAAAGGCATAACCATAAAGTAGTGAGGATAGATCAAATCCGTTTGAGGGTGCTATCCATTTCTTCACATCTGAGTGACAAAGGGCTAGTTAGATCCCATCCTCGGCTACAAAATGACTCACTATGATCTATCTCTGTCTCTAAGTTTCCTTCCAAACCTATGATGCTTGCTTTCGACTTTGAAGGATAATCAATTTGGGTACCAACAGGTGTTTACATTTCCCCTCTTTGGGAGGATGTCACGGTGGTGGAGCCCTTTCAAAGAAAGTAGTAGAAATAGATTAATTTTAGAAGAAAAATGAAGGTTGCATAGGGTGATTCCCCCTTGAGAGACCATGATTTGATGAAAAGAAGAGGAACTCTTGAAATGTTGAAGATAAGATGGTGGTATAATAATAGGGTGAAATAAGATGCTCCTAACATTGCATGGACAATAGAAATTGATCAATACATGTAAATTTTGATCGATAGGCCACCTTAGCCGCTTCAATGAAGGGGTCGATAGGCTGATTTTGTAAGATAGATAACGCTTGAAAATGTTGATCCATGGGCAACTTTAGCATATCCGTGAAGTGGTCGATGGGAGAATTTCACAATGTAGATGACTATTTTGAAAATAAATTCCCTAGAGGGATGGTTGATAGGATAGAATAATATGATAAAGGCTAGAATGTTAGTTAGATGATAAAGGAATTTTAGATACATGGTAGAAGAATGATAGATAGAATACGGATGTGTGAAATCATGGATAGATGATAGATGGTAGACAAATTTGATGATTGTTCAATACCTCGCATATTTTTCATGGCTTGAGAAACCTTTATTTATTTTAGCACATAATAAGAGGCATTATGATGTGGAAGATCATAATGAAATTTTTGTAATATGTCCTAAGATTGAATCAAAAGTAAATAAAAATGCAATACAATTAAGAAAACAAACAAACAAGAATAAGAGAATAAGTAAAATCAAATCGACCATATTTTATTTTTGTCTTATTTAGTACGCAAGTGAAAGGTGTCATTTGATGGCATCGAAAGTCGAGGATGACCTTTGCTAAGATCCACCTCAACACAAATACGTATAAGGCCACCAATAGGAACATCTTGTATCATGTTGCATTTAATATAATACAAGATCTTTTTCATAAAAAAATAGGGAAGAACAAGATAATGTCATATTGCAAATGCCCACATGACATGCCATTTAAGTGGGTTTTGACGTTGAATGTTACATATCACAATATAATTAGTTGATGGTCTAGAAAAATATATGGATGTCATTTAGAAATTTGTTTTTATAATAATTATTATAGAATACATAACTTGAGTTAAATTTTATATGGATATTTTTGTTCTTTGTAATATTTTCCTATAGTTATAGGTCTTTTATTTAATTTTGGATAATAGATTGGACTAATCAATTTCATAGTTTTTCACATATTTATTTTTTCCACAAAAATTAATGTTTAACTAATCAATTTGAAGATCCATAAACATCATTAAATTTTATGAGAATATTCTAAAAAATTTCATATTACAATTTTATGAAAATTATATTTAAAAATGATAGAATTGACTCCTTTAGAATCACTGGTGCAAACTTACAATTTTGTAGAAAATGAGTTCCAACATCCAATTTCCAACTTGCAAGTTCAATTTCAAATTTTACCTTTCTTGTAAAATCCCAAATCCAATGTATCTAGTCCACTATCCAATCTTTATTTGTAAGAAATCAAACGAATAAAAAAAAAAATTACAAATGAAAATCAATAAAATAAAGCTAAACAAAAATCAAATAAATCTAAAAAAGAAATCAAACAAAACTAATTAAAAATCAAAATTAATAGATGTTTCTATTTTATCAATGAGATATGAAGATGTTTATATTTCATTAATAAGATATTGAGTTAATTCTATTATTTTAATTTTATTTACATGCTAAAGTTTATATTTTCATTTATGTTATATTTGTCATGAATCTCACAAATTTATAATGTATATTATTTGTATAATATTTAACCTATTAACTTTCTTATATATATATATATATATATATATATATATATATATATATATATATATTGAATCTACATGTCATTTTGACGTTTAAATTAAATATTTACCTATCACTTATGATCATCATTTTTAAAAGTGGCTATATTTTGACATCTAAAATGACTAGAAGTGTATAAACGCCTCTAAAACCGAGCACTAGTTTGAAGTAATAAGGTGTTGTGTTTTATACTTTTCACCGATTCAAACCTTATCTAGATGAAAATACCTTTAAGTCCATGTTCTCTAGAGAGAGAAAATTTTGGATGACATCAACTTTATGTCAATGGTCTCTTAAAGAGAAAAAAATCATGTGTAAAAAGGCCTCTAGATGTTGATAAGTTTTATCAAGTAAATTATAGGTGTAACTTAGGGCACCCCTATAATTACCAAGCGATGTGTCAATACCTCATTTTATATGTTGGGGTAAAATAAAGATCGATCTTAAGACATGATGATTGGATTTGTTGATTTCATCCACTTGAACTAACTCTCAACATGTAAAATGATAACTTAATTAAATATAAGATTTTATAAAATTCATTTTTTCCTTGTAAATTTAGTAGTTTGTATCCATTCTTATTGAGTTACTTCACTAGATTATAGTTGTTTATATAATTTTGTCATTGAACTTATGAGTTTTTTTATGTTTAATTTACATAAAGCCATATATGGGTTTGACTATTTGACAAAATACTTCAAATGAATTGATAATATAGAAGGTAGGGTAACTCTTTGATAAAATGCCTCAAAGGAAAAAAATGATATTTAGCTATTGATTATTTGAGATATATTTTTGAAATTTATCTACTTCAAGTCAATGAAGTTAAGATTTTTTAAAACAAGTTTGAAGTTAAAATATAGACAAAATATTTTAAACTAGCAATCACATGTGTACAATGCAATGTGAACGCCAAACGGTATATGTTATTTGATTTAGAGGGATAATTATTACTTTTGTAGTTGATGTTGATAAAGGGTGTGATTGATTTTGTAAGTGTGGGAATATAGATGAACCACTTCATTTAAAGGTTCTATCTCTACATTTCAAATTTGTTACAAATTCATACATATACATTTGCATATGTTGAAAGTGTAGATGCGGGAAGATTACTCAAGCTCAAATCCTTTGAACACATTCTTGTCAAAGAAGAACACCCTGATATTAAAAGTTGTGTTAGTCATTCAAGGTCAGAGAGGAATATGTAGTTGGACCAACACCTATTCTAATCTCAGGATAGACCCTTCAATTCTCATTCATTTGTACACATTTAGCTATAGATCTTAGGTTTGGTATATCTGCTAGAATTCACATGATTTTAAAAGTTATGGAAAAGAGAAAACAAAGAGAAGAATGGTCTCTTCCAAAGAGAAAATGATCTCTAAAAATATATTTGAATGATAAATTTCAAAGATTAAAAGCTATTCATTTGCAATTTATGGAGAATTAAATCTAAGCATTCCTAAGTTGAAAAATATACAACTAATGTTTCCTCCTATAAATATTAACTATCTTAATCTTTAGAATTGTGAAGTTCAATTTTAGCATTGCAAAGTTCAATTAAAGCATTGTGAAGTTCAAAGGTGAAAGAGATTGTTAAGAATATGTTTTTAATTTTCATGAGGATGTATCTCCTAATATAGTTTTGTTAAGGAAAATATTCACCCTTGAATTATTTGTCCAATATATCCTTTCAATCCTACTACACACCTTATCTGAAACAACAAATTTCCAAGTAATTAGTCACACCTTCTCATTGTCTTCACACTGAAGCTATATCATAAGAAAAGTTAAAAATTAAACAAACTTTACTCTTCTTAAACAACTTTATCCATTACTTTTACATGGGTTTTTTTTACATATCTTTTACATTATCTTATATATTCAAGTGTCTATATAAACATACCATCTTAAAACAAAGCACGAAAGCTCTATCCACTCGTCTCCGACATATATATGCACTCATGTTATTTTGGAAAAATAAGTTGATGTAAGAAAACCTTATTTTTGAACTTAATGATTACGTGTTTTTTTGAACTATATTTTTTGAACTTTATCCATTGATGAATTTCAACAAAACTTTAACCTTGTTGAACATGTAGTCAAACTCAAACCTTGTGACTTAGCCATGAAGATATAATTAATTTTAGTTCTTACAAGAAGCAGAATATTAGACTGCTTAATCTTAGTTCTTTCAAAAATCATAATATTAAACCTTAAGTCCATCGGGAATTTTCGCAATAAGATGTATCATCTCTTCTGATTGCCTCTAGTCCCCTCTAGCCAAGGCACCTAGGATTCCAATTTTGTCTTGACCATTAGATGGTCTAATATATAAAATTACTTTTTCTCTCTCTACATGCAAAAGATCTATTTCAGTGAAACATTTTTTACATCCATTATTAAGACACTATAGATAAAAGTAGATTGAAGAACTACAATGAACCTCAAATATATCCACTTGCACAAGCATCAGAAACCACTTGAGCATCCCCGATAAGCACCCGATCATTGTTCACAATTAAAATCCCCTCCTTCATATTATTAAGTTTCTCCTCACAAACATTCCCCTAACAAAACTAGTAGGGAAAGAGACACAATAATAAGATTGTTATGCACATAGTTGCTTGTGAGATAATAAAAAGTATCAAAATATCATTCTTCGACTCAATAAAAGGAGATATCATGTCTTGTGACTATAATAACATATTTAGTTTTATCAGAAAGAGGCATATTGATGACAACTACATCACATTTAGGTAGCATATCATTAACTTCTACAAAATTCAAACTAGTTGTTGCTACAACATTGAGATCAATATGATCGTAACACATTCTAGTTGTAAGACTATCAAAATTTCATTCTCCGACTCAATAAAAGGAGATATCATCTCTTGTGACTATAACAACACACTTAGTTTTATCAAAAAGAGGCATATTGATGACAACTACATCACATTTAGGTAGCATATCATTAACTTTTGCAACAATCAAACCAGCTATTGTTGCAACATTGAGATCAATATGATCAGAACCTATACCAGCTGTAAGAAGAAGTTGTAAGTTCTTTTCCTTTTTGATCCTCTCTGTAGTTACATAGGCTGGATGGAAAGGTGTAGTAATCAAAACATGCAAATCGGGTATGTGTTTTTCAAGTTCTGCAAATAAAGGGTATATGCATTGAAAATTAGTCTTGACTTTGTAGTTTGCAATGCTCACAGAAAGGGATTCAGATCATGGAAATAAAAACTTTAACTTCATCTAGTTGTAGAAATCAAGATGATTTGACGAAAACTCAAGCACAATCTGACAACATGACTCCAAAATTCAAAATAATGGGAAAGAAAATTATTGTCACATACATAAAAAAATTCACATTATTTAGGATGAAATGGTGTTTAAATTTGAAACTATTACTATATTATTATCTCCAAAGTCATTATAAAAGGAGTCAATGTTTATGCCTCTTCCAGTTTAAAGGATAATTACTTTTATAGTCATGGAGGAAAATGATTCTTGCATGAAAAGAATCACCCATGGGCTGTCTAACCAGTGCACACTTAAACCTAAGAATATTTGTAAGCCAAACTCTCTATATATGTAATATGCCATACACTCTTAATTTTATATTGTGTGTATATGACAAAATTAAAATCAAAATAATCAAATGCCATAAGCAGACAATTAGACCAATATTTTCATTCAGTTAACATAACGTTATCAAGTATACATAAATGGATAACTTTCTTTGGATATTAGTGGTAGCAGGTGCATTTCAAAGATTCCAGATAGTGATCATGAATTAAAATTACAGAGAGATCACTTCACTTGTAAAGATAGCCTACAATTTAATGAAATTAATGGATGCACAAGGAAACATGGCACTTGCGCTTCATAAGTTTGGAGGGAGTGTATGTAAATAAATTTTATTTGTAAATCACAATGACATTTGTCAATATTGATATTACAATTTAAGGCTAATCTCTATACAAGGGAGATACAACTAATACAAAGAATAAAGAAATAGTTTACATAGTTGTTGTCCTCTCAAAATTTTCCCCTCTTTTGAGAAGTTCAAAATCAAATTTTTTGAGGTTAATCACCTTTTCTGTTGTTCTGGTAAAGAGAAAAGTCAAAAAGTTGGAAAAATCTACGTTTTTGGGTCATTTTGTGTGATTTGTGGGTCTGTCAGACATTTTTGTCCCAGATGTCCCAAGTTCATTTGGGCTCCCTGTTCGCCGATCGGCCGCTTTACCCGAAAATCTATTTTCTCGCGGGCCTGTCGGAACTTTTTGTTCCAAATAACACAAGTTCACTCAGGCTCAATGTTCACCTTTCACCCGCATCGGCCACATCATGCACTTCACGTACTTTCATCCCTCATGTCCCGAAAACATTTGTGCATTCTTTTCCCGCATCGATCGCTCGAAGTCGCTTCAGACGTCCCGCATGTCCCAAATGAACCAAAGGCCATCCGGCTATTTCTTTCCGCTCTTTCTCGAATATCTTGCTTTTAAGTTGGCGAGATGTATTTAATGCACATTTATTACCTTTCTCTCTCCTAAATGGCTATTTAATAAGCTGCCCCCTTACGCATTTTTGCACACTACTTTCTTGTTATCAATTGCTCATACCCTCGCAATCAAAATTTTTGTGCGCGTACCCATTCCCCCTGTAATTTCATCAAGAGTTCAGATTGTGACTTTGTTTTCTAAATTTCTATCAACATGAAGATCAAATTCCAAGGTCAGGAGCAAATTTCACCACTCGAGTCTACCGTTCCCGATATCGGGGATAGTGAAGTTCGTCACCTAGACTTTAGATATTTCTGGACTAGGATGACAGACTCAAACCCCTCTCCTATGGCACAAATGATTCACGATAGTGGCTTGGCATTCACCGTTGGTTTCCCAATCTCAGTACAATGTGCAGATACGGTACTCGCCTGCGGTGCTCATTTCAATCTCGACTCGAGTGAACTAACGAATGTGCATGGGGAGCTCATTGCCAAGCTCGATGCTGCTACCATTAGCACTGCCTTAAGGATTCTTGAAATGGATAATTCTATAGTAATCTCTCATAACCAAGCACAGCACTCTTTGATCAAGACAATGAAAAATACAAGGCAAGGGTGGTGAAGTCTTGGCTTAAAAACCCTAAAAAGGGGCATCCTGTCTGTCCAAAGCTTTGTTTCATGCCAATTTCAATGAGGAGCTGTCTGATTTTATAATCCTATTAGCTCGGGTCATGGGCTTACCCTCTACCAATGAGTTCCATTTCTGGATGTGCCCCCTTATCAACATGGTGTGCGAAGGAACTCAGAATATCAACTGGGTAGAAATCATCAGCATGAACTTAGCAGAGCAACTGTCCAATGTACAACAAACCAAGAAGTTCTACATGACTTCATATTTTATGTACACCCTAGCAACATCAAGGCAATGGTTTGGATTCACGTACATTGATGCTCATAAGGGTGACCCTATATATGCCTACTGCCCTCAATTCACACTGGACACTAGTAATTGCAACTTCAGGAGGGTGAATGATGCTTTCACCATTTACATTGTGAGACTTCTAGAGAGTGACATGGTGAGGAGGTTCTCTGATGAAGCCATGAGCCTAATATCGAAGTATGGTGCCTACTTCATCTAGTTCATAAAATTCTCCTATATCAAAGCTAAGAGTGCATGAGAGCATCCCCTCAAGATCCCTATGTTCTATAATGATAAAATGGCCTTGATAGAGATATGCAGGCAATTGGACAAGTTACACGTAACCCGCAGGGATAATAAAATCACCGGCTTTCACTTCCCTATATCTTTGGGAAACTACACCTGCAAGACGGCTCTAGATGCACAGAACATAGAGAGAGCCCTGGATCCCATCACTATCCATTTCTTCGTGCCAAGAACTTGTTTTGACTTGAAGAAATTTATTGAGCGTAACCTCAAAATCAATTACCATCACTTACCATCAAGAACCTTAAAATCAATTACAATTCCCGGAGATAGCCAATCCCAAGGTCGATGACAAGCATGAATAGGATTTACAAAGGCCCGATCTAGAGCTCTCGAGGATCCCCAAGGGAGAGTCCACCCTAGAAGGTGAGATTCACAATCTTCAAGAAACCATCACTGTGGTCATTGGGAAGGTGGAAAAAGGGCAACAAAGTATAGAGAAGTTGGAAGAGCAGCTCGGTGTTCTTGTAGGATTCATCAAGTCACTGTTGTCCAAGGATAAAGTTTTAGACCCCACCCCACTGACCACTCTTCCACCACCTGTAATCCTCACCAAGATGAAGTCTAGAGTATCAAAGATATACACAAGTATTCCATCTATGGAAGGGCTATGGAGGCCATGGTGGATGATATGCTCATCATAGGTTGAATTTCATTAGTGAAGCCTTCAAACTCAATGAGAAGGTAAATAATCTACAACAGAAACTATCCTCCACCATTGGAAATATAGATAAAGAGCTCAAAATCTGGAGCAACTGTATAGTATACCTTCACCTTATGGGACAGGATGATGAAAATCTTTTAATGGCAAACAAGGTCTTCGATGATGCAAAAGATAACTTGTCAAAATCATGGGTATACAATGTGGAATGGAAAATCAAGGTGCTGGAAGAAGCTCTAGGAGAATTGAAAAATAGCTGGTAGAAGGGTGAGGCCTTCAAGACTTTGGTAGTATCTGCTTTCAAGGATATACATTGCCACCTCCATGATGAGACCTCTAGTGTACCCCTCTCCTTACAAGAAATCAAAGCTCAATTCAGATATTTTTTCAAAGATAATTTGTTCAAGGAGGATTCTGTCTCCAAGGAAAAGATGAAGGAGATATGCTCTCTTCACCGCTATCAAGAATCAAATAAATATTATCATACACACTTCATATTCGACAAAGATATGGAGAAGTGCCTCGTATTTGGACCACCCACCGCCAACACATCGGTCCCACGTGGCGTAGACATAGCAGAGGAGTTAAAAAGGTTTAGACAGTGGATCCTAAAATCAAGTGGGCCCCTCTCAATCATGAACACCTGTCTTCTTCTCCTGACTTTTCTCCCTTCTTTCTTTCCTCATCTCGGATTTATTGTAATTAGTTGGGGTTTTGTGTTAAGCAACCCTTTAACTAAGCATTATTTAAAAAGGTAGTTACCCAGAGTAACCGATTTGTAAGAACTATATAGTGGTCTCTCTTCACCATTTCAGGAGAGGAACTTGGCTTATTTTGAAAAGTGTAAGAAATAATAAAGCAATCAATACAAAAGGACCTTCTTTCTTTGTTCATCTGATTCTTTTATTCGCAGCTATCTATAGAATCTTGTTAGATCATTTGTCTGCATTATACTAAGAAGCTTTGTATTCTTATAGATGTTATTTATAGAACTATGTGTCTTTTCAAATTGCATCTCACTAATTTGAGTACAAATGATCTTATTCCAATTCATTATATTCTGGCATGTTTAAGGAATTATTTTGCCATCTATAATTCTGGAGAATGCCTTTCTGCTCATTTCCACGTCTTCATTCCTCTGTACTTTTGTGATTGATGGTCTATTTTTCTAAACACTTTCATGATATCCAAGTTCCATACTAAAACTATGCTCTGTACATATGTAAATAAGTTTTGCTTTTGAATAAGGGAACCTCTCCCACTTAAGAGGAGGGATTTCTTGTCCCCTGACTGTTGTTCTCTTCATAGTTCACTTTTAGCGACCAATAGTTTTTGGCGACTCCACTGGGGAATTGTTTTCCAGCTTCATAACCATTTATCGATCATTCTTGATCCGAGACTCCACTTTTACTCGAGGGAGAAGGGCCCTTGTATTGAAGATTCTCAGTTTTAGCTTTTGAAACAACAGGGTTTTCCTTTCCCTTCAGCAGGAAGAAATAGAAAAGTTCATTTAAAAAGCACTCCTCATGTCAAAAATAGAACCCCTACGGGTGGTATTCCTTAAGAGAAACTCAGTCCTAATCTCCGAGCTCTGGGTTCTTCTGCCGTGTTTCAGCCTCCTTCAAATCATTTTTCCAAGAATGGTGGTACCATTGCCTTGGGGCCATCGTGTTGGGCCTCTCGCCCTTCCTCAACCTTTGCATGAGTTACCTAGAGGTAACCGGAAGAACTTCCCCAAATTCATAGGTGATGGTAAGGTACATCCTAATGAGCATATCGCGGACTTCATAGTTGCATGTGGAGTTCTGGGTGTTAAACATAAAGTTGTCTCAAAGAATGCTTTTTGTTGAGACTTTACAAGATAATGTGGCTGATTGGTTCTATCACCTTCCGGCTGGAGATATAACTAGCTGGAACACAATGAGAACAAGGTTTGAGAATTGTTTCAAACTAGTAGAAGATGTGCATGCTTTGTTGGCCCAAATTTCTCAAATAAAGAAGGAATCACAAGAGCCCATGAGAGAATTTGTGGCTCGATTCAACAAGTTGATTAACAAAATTCCACCAGACACTCAACCTGTAGATCAAATCCAAAAATGCTTCTTCCTGAATGCCCAATTGCCTAAAGTTAGTTATGCATTGAGAAGAGCTAATCTTGCAACATTGGCTAAGGATCAAACTCTTACTGTTAGTGTCGAAGATGATTTAATCATGTCGGGAAGTTGAGAAGAGATCCTTCTAAATCTAGGTCTTCTTCTTCCTCCTCTTCCACTCTGGGCCTAATACTGATCCATTAGTACAAAAACTTGCAAATGATCTCATCACCATTAAGAAACAATTGGCTCAGCACGCCCCCTATGCAGACGTTCCAAGGAGGAATTTTCAGCCCAGAAATCATTTTCCTGCTTCTCAAACAAGGCTAGCACTTGAAGGACCTCCTATTAAAGTCCCTGTTAATGCAACCTGTGAAGTTGAAGAGCCGGAGGATGAAGAGGTTAGTGAAGATTGTGAAGAATTTGTTGAAGAAGTCGATGAAGAAGCAGAAGAACTTGAGGGATCTTGAGTTAATTTTTTTCACTATCAAGGTGTTGATGAAGGAGGCGATTATGATGAAGTAGTAGTAGACATGAATAGTGAATCATATGTTTTCATGAATCG
This sequence comes from Taxus wallichiana var. yunnanensis, assembly GCA_018340775.1. Taxonomy (NCBI): domain Eukaryota; kingdom Viridiplantae; phylum Streptophyta; class Pinopsida; order Cupressales; family Taxaceae; genus Taxus; species Taxus wallichiana. The sequence goes on along the minus strand of CM031239.1, from coordinate 581,220,238 downwards.
ATAGCAGACAAACAAAAAGAGAAAGTGATGTAGCCTACCAAAAGATCCAAGGAGCATCCGACAACTATCCCTGTAATTGCAAAAAGAGGATCTCCTATCCCCATTTCATCCACACCAAAGGTGAGTCCCATCAATTTTGCTACTAAAATTACTTCTTCTTCAACTCCTAAAACCGATAAGCCTAAAGTCCCAAGCGATGATCACCTGTTCACTTTTGGGTCTTTCGATATCATTGATCACCTGAAAAAGACCAAGGTTCAAATCTCAGAGGTTGAGTATTATCAAACCCATCCCAAGGCTTTTGCTAAAATGGTACACTTTGTCAATTCTCATTCCAAAACCACCTCTAAAGGTCTTTTACCCACTCCATCTTCTACACCACAACCCAATCTGGTGGCCACTGTCAACTCACCCAATGACAAGATCAAACCATTATATGTGACCCTCCTTATAGTCACCATAGACTCAAAGAATCGCGTCCAAAGCACAAATACTTTATGAGGATATGGGGCATGGAAATTATATGATTATGTCTCCAGAGGAAATCCAACTCCCAAAAGATCACTTGAGGATCCTAATGGTGTTTGGATATTAGAGTTTGATGGAAGTTGTTCCTCAGCTAGTTCTGGAGCTGGTGTAATATTGGTGTCTCCCGAGGGAAAGGTCTATCCTTTCTCATTCAAGTTACAATTTGAAAATACTAATAATACAACAGAGTATGAAGCTCTCATTCTTGGGCTTCATGTGGCAAAAAAAAAAGGTGTGAAGAATCTTCTAGCTCGCAAGATGCAGAGATGATTATCAAACAAGTTAGAAACCTTTTCCGTAAAGAATAAAGATCAAACATTATAGAATCAGGTTTGGGACTCTATCGAATTTCTTGACACCTTCTCCATCGAAGCAGTTCCTAGGGAGGAGAACACCAGGGCTGATTCACTAGCAGTCTCAGGGTCATTGCTGATACCTCATCCTGAATTCTCTCAAGATAGGTTTACCATCGAGATGATCCATAGGCCCAGTGTACCTGATAATGCAAGTAACTGGCAAGTTTTCAATGATGATTAGCATTTTCTTTCTTTCTTAGAACTCGGGGATAACTTTGAACAATTGTACTTTGAAGGAAGTGATAATTTTCCTCGTGAAAGTGTGCCCTCCAACAAAGAAGATGTCAAAGAAGAAGAGACAGATCAAGATGGATGTATCAAACTCAAAGGGAACAAGATTCCAAAGGGACTGGTGAGTTTAGAAGAATTGTTTGACAAACATGATAGGTATGTGAAGTTTAAAGCTTCTACTAGATCACAACAATCAGCTGAATATGATAAAACTAATATTGGGAGTTCTATTGACCCTAAACTCATGAACATTGGAAAATGTTGCACACCAGAAGAAAAGAAGAAAGTAATTAATCTTTTAAGGAAGTATAAAGATGTTCTTGCTTATTCCTATGAGGATTTAAAAGCTTTTCAACCAAAGGAGATGCAACATTTCATCCCTCTCAAACCTGGGATTAAGCCTTTCAGATAGAAACAGAGGCAATACAATCCTAAGATAGCTGACACCATCTTTCAAGAAATATATAAGTTATTAAAAGCCAAGATCATTTTTCCTGTCCAACATTCAACATGGATTGCCAACATTGTGCCTGTTAGAAAGAAAAATGGTGAGATTCGTATCTGTGTCGACTTCAGAATCAATCAAGCTTCTTTAAAGGACAACTATCCTTTGCCCATGATGGATCAAGTCTTAAAAAGTCAGAACGGATCTGAAATGTTATTTATGCTTGATGGCTTCTCGTGATATAATCAGTAGAGGTTAATACCGCAGATCAACACAAAATGGCCTTCACTACTCCTCGGGGTACCTTTGCCTACAAAAGGATGACTTTTGGGCTCATTAATGCCGGTGCTACTTTCGAGAGAGCTATGGACTTGGCCTTTGGAAGTTTGAAAGGGAAGTGTATTGTCACATACCTTGATGACTTGACTGTATTTTTCAAAACAAGGGCGATCATTTTCAACATCTAAAACAGCTTCTTTTGAAATTTAGAGAACATGGGATCTCTTTAAATCCTAAGAAATCTGCTTTTTGTGTCACAAATGTAAAATTTCTTGGGCATGTTGTCTCTAAAGATGGTATAAAAATTAATCCTGAGCGAGTTCAAGTTATTTAGCAGATTCCCCTTCCAACCAGCAAGAAGGGAGTGCATTCTTTCTTTGGTAAGATTAACTTCCTGAGAAGATTCATCCCTGATTTCATAGAGCTAACCTTGAATATCTCTCAAATGATGAAGGGAAAATAGATGTTTGGCTGGTCTCCTAAAGGTAAAGAAGCCTTTGAAGGTATTAAAAGGGCTATTGCTAAAACTCCCATCTTAGCATGTCCCGATTGCGTAAGAACGATTTTATTATCTATCGCTATGCCACGTATAACACCCCGATCGCTTTTTTGACTCAAGAAGATTCTAATGATCATGAAATCCCAATTGCATTTATGAGCTACATTCTAAAAAATCATGAGTTAAAATACACCATAATGGAGAAACATGCTTTCGTAGTGGTTAAAGCTGTCTGCCAGTTTTGTTTTTACATTCTTAACTCTCACTCCATAGTATTTGTACCGGATACAACCATCAAGTCCATTCTCACACAACAGAGTTTGGATCCAAGAGAGGGAACTGGTGGCCAAGGTTCAAGAATATGACATTGACATCCATCCAACCAAACTTGTCCGTGGAAAAGGCCTCGTGTGAACTCATCGCCGAGGGAGCTGACATGGGTTACTAGAGGATAAAGTTGATCTTCCTATCATTCTGCTTTCTTGGCTCAATTGTTGAATGGTATGCTAATATCGCACACTTTCTCACATATGGAGAATTTCCTCTCATTTGACAAACTAAAGAGAGAAGAGTTGTTAAGCTAAGATCAGCCCAATATGTGTTGTGGGAAAATGCCTTGTTTAAGCGTGGGTCGATGGAAGGTTTCTAAAATGTGTGGATAAGGAACAACAGAGGAAGCTACTTTCGATTTTCATAATCAAGCATGTGGAGGGCACTACTCATCAACTATCACCGCTCATAAGATTCTTCGTGTAGGATAGTATTGGCCTACCTTGTTCGTGAGACACATCAAAGTGGATTGATAAATGTGAAGCTTGTCGACCTTCGTGGGTAGACCCAAGTTGGCTTCTTTGCCCCTTAAACCAGCTTGTGATCGGAGAGCCTTTTCAAAAATGGGATTTAGATTTCATTGGAACAATTAATCCCTCTTCTAGTGCTGGTCACACCCACATATTAACTGCCACAGATTATTTTTCCAAGTGGATGGAAGCCATTCCAGTGAAGAGTACCACTTCAGAAGTAGTATGCAATTTTATCAAAGAGAACATCTTGGTGAGGTTTGGTGTGCCAAACAAGATAGTGACAGATAATGCTTCAAATTTTTCTTCAACTGAGATGATGGATTTTTGTTATGGATATGGCATCTCCCTAGCTCACTCCTCAAATTATTATCCTCAGGGTAATGGACAAGTAGAATCAACAAACAAATATCGGGTGGCTATAATAAGGAAACTAGTTAATGAAGCTCAGAGGAACTGGCACAAGAAACTCTATGATGCTCTTTGGGCAGATAGGATCACACCTAAAAGAGCCATTGGGATGACTCCTTTTCAGGTAGTATATGGAGTGGAAGCTCAATTTCCAAAGAATAGTGGAACTACCACCTTGCGCATTTAATGAAGGCCATCAAGACACCCGCCAATGATTCTTGGGATAAAAGGATCTTGTACCTTTACAAATTGAATGAGGATAGGTTGAAGGTTGCACGATAGAATATCTACTCACCAACAGTAAAGTAAAGGTTTTGTTTGATAAAAAGGCCAGTCCAGGATTTCAAAGTTGGGGACATTGTTCTGCTTTGTGGATAAAAGGCATGAAACTCGTGGGCAGCACCATGGCAAGTTTGATTCTCTTTAGCTCTGACCTTTCAAGATCGTGCACTTTCTTTGGTGAGAATTATTTTTACCTTGATTATATGGATGGTTCTTCTCTCCCACTTCCTTATAGTGGGCAAGTGACTAAAATTGTTTAAGTCATAAGTGATTAGGAAGTCCTTTGTATATTCTCCGATAGCGCTTTTGTCTTTCCCCTCCCTTTTCCTTGTTTTGGTGTGTTGTCTTTTGTATTGGTCTAGCTTTTGACTCGTGGCCCAATGGATAAGGTAATGATATGCTTCCTTTAGATTTTTTGAATTCTTGGCTTGTCTCATTCTTTTGGACTTTAGCCAAGTCATCCCCGTATGAGCCAACTGTTGTCCTCTCAAAATTTCCCTTTTTTGAGAAGTTCAAAATCAAAATTTTTGAAGTTAATCACCTTTTCTATTGTTCTGGTAAAGAGAAAAGTCAAAAAGTTGGAAAAATCTACGTTTTTGGGTCATTTTGTGTGACTTGTGGGTCTGTCAGACATTTTTTTCCCGGATGTCCCAAGTTCATTCGGCTCCCTGTTCACCGATCGACCGCTTTACCCAAAATCTATTTCCTCGTGAGCCCGTAAGAAATTTTTGTTCCAAATAACACAAGTTCGCTCAGGCTCAATGTTCACCTTTCACCCATGTCGGCCGCATCGCGCACTTCACGTACTTTCGTCCCTCATGTCCCGAAAACATTTGTGCATTCTTTTCCCACATCGCCCACATCGGCCGAGTCACTCTTTCACGTCCCGCATGTCCCAAATGAACCAAAGGCCATCCGGCTATTTTTTCCCGCTCTTTCCGAATATCTTGCTTTTTAAGTTGGTAGATGTGTATTTAATGCACATTTATTACCTTTCTCTCTCCTAAATGGCTATTTATTAAGCTCGCCCTTACGCATTTTTACACACTACTTTCTTGATATCAATTGCTCATACCCTCACAATCGAAATTTTTGTGCTCGTACTATTCCCCTATAATTTCATCGAGAGTTCAGACCGTGACTTTGTTTTCCGAATTTCTCTCAACATGAAGATCAAGTTCCAAGGTCGAGAAAATTTCACAAATGAGTCCCGTTCCCCGATATCGGGATAGTAAAGTTCATCACCTAGACTTTGGATATTTCTAGACTAGGATGAAATACTCAAACCCCTCTCTTATGGCACAAATGATTCACGATAGTGGCTTGGCATTCGCCATGGTTTCCCAATCTCGCACAATGTGCGAGATACGGTACTCACCTATAGTGCTCATTTCAATCTCGACTCAAGTGAACTAATGAATGTGCATGGGGAGCTTATTGCCAAGCTCGATGCTACTACCATTAAGCACTACCCTAATGATTCTTAAAATGGATAATTCTATAGTAATCTCTCGTAACCAAGCACGTGCACTCTTTGATCGTGACAAAGAAAATACAAGGCAAGGGTGGCGAAGTCTTGGCTTAAAAACCCTAAAAAGGGGGCGTCTGTCTCGTCCAAAGCTTTGTTTCATGTTGATTTCAATGAGGAGCTGTCTGATTTTATAATCCTATTAGCTCGGGTCATGGGCTTACCCTCTACCAATGAGTTCCATTTCTGGATGTGCCCCCTTATCAACATGGTGTGTGAAGGAACTCGAATATCAACTCGCGTAAATCATCAAAGATGAACTTAGCAAAGCAATTATTCAAAGGTACAACAAACCAAGAAGTTTTACATGACTTCATATTTGATGTATACCCTAGCAACATCAAGGTAATGGTTTGGATTCACGTACATTGATGCTCATAAGGGTGACCCTATATATGCCTACTGTCCTCAATTCACCCTGACACTAGTAATTGTAACTTTAGGAGGGTGAATGATGCTTTCACCATGTACATTGTGAGACTTCTGGAGAGCGACACGGTGAGGAGGTTCTCTGATGAAGCCATGAGCCTAATATCGAAGTATGGTGCCTACTTCATCCGGGGCCTTAAAAATTCTCCTATATCAAAGCTAGCAGCTATGAGAGCACCCCTCTCAAGCTCCCTATGTTCTATAATGATAAAATGGCCTTGATAGAGATATGCAGAAATTGGACAAGTTACACAGAACCTACAGGGATAAGAAAATCACCGCTTTCACTTCCCTATATCTTTGGGAAACTACACATGCAAGATGGCTCTAGCTGACAAAACATAGAGAGAGCCCTGGATCCCATCACTGTCCATTTCTTCAGGCCAAGAACTTGTTTTGACTTGAAGAAATTTATTGAGTAGAACCTCAAAATCAATTACCATCATAGGCGGAATACGTAAGACTATTGGGCCGATCAGTGCCGATGATTTTGAGGCAAGGAGGAGGCATTATGGCAGGTTTTCTCTCAACCGATTCAAGAGCTTAACTTGTATCGGGTTCCCTAATGCTACACCTTCTTTGATTTAGGGGTGTTGATCATGGATGTGCATAAATTGATGTGGCAAAGAGAAGGGTCTGTCGCCTATTAAATTCTCTTTTAAACCCTCCTTCCAAACATCATCTGCTGAAAAATTAGACAAGGAATCTGGCTCGAGCAGTGAAGTGAATCACATGCGCTACACTCATATTCATTAACCTCAACATGGCCCTCATAAATAAGGCAACATGACTCATCCAACCCCGCATCGGCTTCAAATCGTGAATTTTTCTCCTTATGGAAAACAAAAAGATATTTTTTTATCCAAGAAAACATACCTTTCCTTTTCAATGATCTAACATCGGTGGCCCACACACGTCAACTATTAGTGTTGGAGCTGACCTTGAGCTTGCATATCGGTGCGCTTTGGTCAAGAATTCATTGACCGTAGAGTTTAGCTCTGTGGAGAGATTGTAAGTATGAGCTTCTCCAGAGCCTCCTGGAGCTCTGCGATGCTGATCTAGCCGTCGCCCTTGCCATCAAAGGCATCAAAAATTGCCCTCAGCCCGATGCCCATTCCCATGGCCCTATAAATATGAAAAAAAAACAATGTTTAAAGGGCCATCAAATCTAAGTCCATAACGTGAACAACGAAAAGGCCTTTCCCATAGGGGGACACCTTCGGCGTAATTAGAGAGGAAAATAAAAATATTTATAAAAGTGAGAAAAATAATTGGTCTTATTACACTAAAGGCGTTACCCCCATGGGAAAGGGATTTGCAGACATTTATGGGGTCAGAAGTGTCACATTTGATCCCTAAATGACAGTTTTGCTATTTTTAACAATTTTGCTTTTGCTATTTTTAACAATTTTGTTTTTTGTTTTTCTAACAATTTTGCTTTTTTGATTTTGCATGTTGCTTTGGCTTTACTATTTTTAAATTTTATTTTATAGCTTTTGCATATTTTTAACAATTTTGCTTTTGCTATTTTTAACAATTTTGCTTTTTACTTTTCTAACAATTTTACTTTTCTGATTTTGCATGTTGCTTTGGCTTTACTATTTTTAAATTTTATTTTATAGCTTTTGCATGCATTAACCTTTAAATACTAGTCACTAACACTATAATTTCATTCTTCAGGCTCTCCAAGTTCCAGTCAATCCCCGTGTTAAATTGAATTATGCAGATATGCATTTAAATTCTTTTGTTCGGATAGACATGTTTCTTTCTGTGAACCCTCATGAATTTGTTTTCTTCGATGGATATTGATGCATCCCCATGCATAGGACAACTAAACCAACATCAAAAATCAATTTGGGAAATGGAATGATACACACTAATTTTAACATGCAAACTACATTCAATCCACATAATTTGAAGTTCAATCCAAGTACGAACTTGAGAAATTAGTATTACAGATCACATGACCACTGATTTTTATGGTCTCAAATAGTTAAAATTTGGTTAGAGAAACAATTTTATGAAGAGGAAGATATAACTTCTCTCTTCTTACTTGTTACATGTTTCACATGCAAAGAATTTAAGTTACAACATAGGAATTTTACATTTGAATTGGAAAGTGGATCAGAGCCGCAAACCAGTCACCTGCATTTCATCTTATCAAGTTACAAATTAGAATACATGTTTATAAACAAGCAATATCACATGCTTCCAACATACCGCACATACTAGACATCCCAGGCTACACCCTTGTGCATTTGCTCATGGCAAGCAGAAATAAGCAAAGAATTCAAGAATCTGAAAGCAATTTCCTTAAAATATATGCAATTCTTGCTCCCTAAACTCAATTTGTTAAAGGTCAGAAATGCTAAAATACCATTTTAGACACAATGGACGTTTGAAGCCAGACTATGGGAGTTGATTCTCATGTGATAAAAAAATTGAAAGCCCTTTAGTATACCGCATGAGATCCTATGAAACAATTTTATGAAGAGGAAGATATAACTTCTCTCTTCTTACTTGTTACATGTTTCACATGAAAATAATTTAAGTTACAACATAGGAATTTTACATTTAAATTAGAAAGTGGATCGAGCCACGTAATGTCTTCACCGCATTTCATCTTATTAAGTTACAAATTAGAATAAATGTTTATAAACAAGCAATATCACATGCTTCCAACATACCTGCACATACTAGACATCCTAGGCTACACCCTTGTGCATTTTCTCATGGAAAGAAAAAATAAGCAAAGAATTCAAGAATTTGAAAGTAATTTCCTTAAAATATATGCAATTCTTGCTCCCTAAACTCAATTTGTTAAAGGTCAGAAATGCTAAAATCCCATTTTAGACACAATGGACATTTGGAGCCAGATTGTGGGAGTTGATTCTCATGTGATAAACAAATTGAAAGCCCTTCAGTATACCGAGTGAGATCCTGTGCACTTTTTGACAACCTCATACATGCAGATAGACATTTATCCCTACACAGACCATTGTCAAAAGTAAGGTGCCTCAGCTTAAGCAACTTCCTTGTCCTTGTCTTCATCTCTTTAAGGATGTAGTGCCCACTTCCCTTCGACACTTTTGATATTGATCATGATACTACTGACTATATTATGGATATTATTATAGTTTTAATTTAGTATGGTGTTAGATGTCAAATCATAGATTATTGTTGACTTTGATTCATATATGATGCATGATGATTGTTAGAGACATTTTATATAGATGTTGACATGTTGTTGGACATGATATATATATATATATATATATATATATATATATATATATATATATATATGGATGTTGTTAGGACATGTGATATTTGGATATATTGAGTAGACCGAGAAAATTGAATTTAAAATTGATGATTATATAGTTGTTGATGAAATTGTAAGTGATATTGTTGATTGTTTGGATGTTGTTGTGATTCATATATATATTGATGATTTTGAAATTATATTATATTCATTTGGATGTTCTAATATGGCCACAAGGATTTGTATTGTGTAGGTTAAAAATATCACAACAAACATTAGAGGATTGGAGACCAACCACATTGGAATTCTAGATGAATTCAACAAGGTCACCATGGCAACTTGTATTGTTCATGTGTTTGTGTTTGATTGTTAGGGATTCCCATGGGTGGATCACCTTTAAATGTGACCAAGGGTTATGTGTATTTATTTATTTGGTTCCTTTTTATTTATGTTTGTATGTGTTTATTAAGTGATGTGTTTACCCCTTTCATTATTTATTAATTGTGGTAAATTAATGTGAGTAAACATATTGTTAAAATTAATTAATAAAATTGGGACATAAGAAAGTAATTGTTAGAGTTGTTGGCCTAAAATTAAAGTGTTGTAAGAAATGTGTAAGTGATGTGTAAATTAATTTTGGAGTATGAAACACTCCACCTCCTTTTGAAATTCGAATTTGTCCTTGGAGGCTGATTTTGGAAGCTTATGGGACAAGTTAAACTTGTCACATACATCTTAAATTTGCATGCCAACCTTACCTATGGTTGGAGGGTTAAAATATAGCCTTCATTATGCATTTTTGTAAGTCAAATTGTATGCTTTTATTGCAATTTCTTACATGCTTTCAATTTCAGTCCTTATGAGGTGTGAGTTTGATTTGAGTAAGTAAAACTGTCATTTATTCACATACTTATTTATTGTGCCTTGGATATTGAAGTTGAATTATGAGTTGGAGTTGAGGATGTGTGATGTGGCATCCCACATGGATCCACCTCATCCTCTTCTCTTTCCTCTTCTATATATTGGAATCCCTTGGCTTGTTTTTGGGGTTTTTTGCTTCACTTTTATCACTTCATTTTTGGCGACTTGCTTTGTGTTTTGGGAGCTCTTGCATATTGGGAGAAATTTGAAGATTGTTGCATACTTTTTGATTGTTGATCTCTTGGTTTGTGTTGCATTGGAGAGCTTGTTGTTTTGAACTTGGAACAAACTCCATCATGGAGAGGTAAGAGCTTAGCTCTCGGAAATACTCTCATTTTATTTGTATGCATATGTGAATGGTTGAATGTATTATTTTATTTGTTGGCTGGTTGGGTATATGGCCTAGGGATGGTGTAGGAGAAGACTATGGGGCATTTTGTGGGAGGCATAAGTGTTTTGGGAGGTATAAGTGTGGAGGGAGTTAGGATTTTGGTTCCACCTTACAAAGAAATAGCTTGCATTTCTTTACTCGTTATGGGGTGTCATAAGAGGTTGGGGATGCATAAGGAAATGTGAGGAATAAGGGGTACTTGGGGAGGCATAAGGGCATGTTAGGGATTTGAAATGATATATATTTTTGTGGTTTGTTCTCAGGTGGTGATACCCATTTCCCCTTTGGGAGGCATAAGCAACATCCCCCATAGTTTCTTGCTCCTTTGGCTTGCATGATGAAGCCTGAGTGTTGTTTGTTGTTTTATTCTGTGGTGGAAAACTACAATTTTGTTTTGGATTGTGTTTTGAATGAGAAATCTTTCTTTGTGTTGTGGAAGCCTATTGTTGCCATGAGTTGAAAAAAACATTTCTTATTGCAATGGTTGGTTTTGGGCTAATGAAGAAGGATGGCTTCTCCCTTTTCATTGGATGTCTTGGTTGGGTGGAGAGCGTTTCCTTTCCCCTGTTTTGTTGTGACCAAATTGGAGAATGATGGAAATTCATACTATTGTTCTAGAACTGAGAAAGAAGACAGTTTGATAGTCCTTGCTGAGATCATTTCTTAATGTAACATTTTCCCACTTGAAGTGGATGATCTTGTATATTATTTGTGATGGAAAGATGGTCTATATGGGCTATGAAAGTTGTAAATTGAACTATGAAAGAGATATACTCTGTTTTTCTGCTTTTGAAAGAATGTGAAAGAAATCCTATTATGTATATTGTAATTGAGGAATGAAAGAAGAAATTGTAAAGGTATCTCTTTGAATCAATAAAGGATTGTATTATTTTACTCAAATTATTCGGTATTGAAATATTATTGTTGAATGTATTTTAAAATTATGTTGGAAGGATGAAGAAGTGAATACGTAAGGAGAAATGTCATAATACTGCTTTTTTTTAAATAAATGTTTTAGAAATCAAAATTGTAATTTGGCATTTGAATAATTTGCTTGAGTCAACTTAGTATGTTAGATTGGGTTGGAATGAATTCATAGTTTAAAGTTGGCAAATGAAAATAAATCTATTCGAATTTGAGCTCTGTTAGATAACTTTCATACTGGCAATTATTAATCAGAAATTGAACATAATGACTCTTGGAACATCAAAAAAACAAAATGAAATATCAAATTTTATTTGTAAGGTCAAAACAACCCCAAACATACCAAAATACTTATGAAAATTTTATAGAACCTTTCAAATCGGGCAAAGGCAAAATTATAGACTTCTCACTGTATAAAATTGATAAATTTTGAATGCAAATCAATCAAGAAAACTTAACCTTGCAATCTATCCTAAAATCTTCCAAGTAAAATCCTCCATGCCTGTTTAGCAAGTTGAAAAATAATTAACGATAAATTTGAATAAAATTCATAAAATAAAAATACCAATTCACTTTCTAAGTGACAGAAATATGTTTTCTAAAAATTCACCCTTTAAAATTTGTCAAAAACAAATTCCTAAGGGTGTTGTGAAAAGAGGACGTCAATATCTTTCCATAAAGTCATCGTTTGCCAAAAAATGAGTTCCCAATCAAAATTTATGGCCTTATGAAGTTTTTACTTCATTTCGGCTCAAAATAATCTAACTCTCAAGTTTTAAATGAATAAAATATTCTTGGGCGAACCCGCGGGCTAAAACTTTCCTTTTTTTTTTTTTTTTGCCCAAAAGGTGCAAAGTCATGAAGTTTCCCACCGCTCTCGCTAATCTGCAAGCCTTCATTTTGTCTAAAAATGATCTAAGTCCAAACAGTTAATTTGGCAATTTTTCCTCCATGGCCCCGCCACCCCACAACCAATCATTGATCAATACGTGGCTTCATCAAGGCTGGTAGAGGCTCGATCAATTTTAACCTTAAACGCTTTCAAAAATAACTTTTGAAAAAATTGTAAGTTTTCCCCTTCCCACTGCCCACAGTGTCAAAGTGTGCTACCACATGGCTTCATGAGAAGTTGATGGAGGAGAAAATATTTTTAAGCCTTAACGCTTCAGAAAAATTTTGGGAAAAATTTATAGATTATCCTCGCCGCCCGCTAAACCACAATGCCTAATGGTTGGCTAACACGTGGCATCTTCTCGCGTCGGTGGAGACGCGGGTTCCTTTCGACCTTTTTCCCTTCATTTTGAATAGTCAAATTTTCCAAATGTTCCCTGCCGACCCGCTGACCTGCAGCCAATAAGGAGCTACCACATGGCCTCCCTAGGCGTTGGCAGAGGTGCGAGTGTAAAATTTGCTTTGTCCTAAAAGGGAAAAAGCACTAAATGCCTTCCCCCGCTCCCGCTGGCCCGTCCTGTAAAAGTTTTCTTCCCCGCTCCGCTACCGCTTTTTCTCCTCCAGTGAATTTTCTCTCTAAATTCCGCAAGCCCGAGTTGGGGAAAATTTTCCTCCACAGCCTGGGCACACACCGCTCTTGGGAAAATTTTCACCCCAAGTTCCGCTGGTCCATAACTTGAGAAATATGAAGAGTTAGGAGGACTTATTTATATCACTAGAAAGGTGAGGAAAATCCCTATCTAATGGGAATATTTTCAGGAATTTTTAATTGCATTAATCATGGGAAAAATCAAATGGAATCTTTAACCGAGTTTTGGGAGTGGGTAAGTAAGAATTTACTCTGATGATTTTAAATGTATTCTTTTCCCCACTTTGTTATTAGACCTTGTTCTTGTCTTAAATCTTGTGGAATTAAATACCTTGGGTATTTAATTTTTTGGTCCCTTAACCCTAAAATTTTAATCAGGGAATATTTAGCTAAAATGTCAATGTAATCAGTGATTAAATTAATCCCTAAGGAGATTTGAGCTAGGTGTGGACTTATTACACTTGTTGATTTATAATGTGGAATTAGTAATTATTATAATGGAAAAATTTATCAGTTGAATTTAATTGTCCTTGAGACTTTGGTTGTTAACACTTTAAAAAAATTATTCCATAATTTTGTAACTAAACCTAGGTTGTTCATGGGTCTCAAGTGGGAGATTTTAGCAGGCGTTACACTTGGTATCAGAGCCGTGGGTTCAAAGCTTGGACCCTTGGGCACACTAGAAAACTTGAGACATGAACTATAAACCTAGCACACTTTTAAATCTAAGAAAACAAACTTGTTTGAAAATTGAAAAATAATGCGTATGAAGAAATATTACATTACTCTGTTCATTTGAACTACCAAAATTAAAATAATAAGTTGTTTGAATTGTTGTATTTGCCGCATTTTTCTCGAACCTCAGCTTAACTAAGAATGTCAAATTAAATTGATTTTTGTGAACTTCTAGTGTAGTGGAAACTTGGTTCCCCTTTGAAAATGTGTTGTTTTACACGTCCTAAAACTTGATTTAATTGTATGATGTGTTAAGCCCTTTGTTGAGACCCTTCCTTATTGGAGTTGTTGGAATGATAAATTGTATGGTGTGAATCTTGTGGTTGGACAATAGTGGTTGTGTCCTGGGGTCAAGAAGAGTTAATTATAAGATGTTTAGAGCTTCCTTCCTTCAGTAGTTAGGAAAGTTGGTCTGGTTGTCAGTTTTTCATTTTGTAACCCATATGGGAGAGTGGACATTAAGTTTGACTGTCGTTTATGACCCAATCTTGCGCATTTGTCCTTGGAAATGACCTTGAGTTAGAGTACCCCTATTGGCGGCCATGAAGGGATGTGAAGTTAATGTGGTGTTAATGTTTTTATTTTACATTCGTAAACTTGTGTCATTTTATCAAGGACCAAAGATCTTATTTTATGATTGGATTGAGAACCTCCGAGGCTCTTCTAGTTATTTATATTTTTGAGAAATTTGAGACTTTGCAATGCGACTACTTAGTCACTTTCCTTGATTGCTGATATTTCTTGGACTTTATTTTGATTGGTGACTCGAGCTCATTATGTTGTTGGATGCTTAGCTAAACGTTACGTGGATTTCTTCTTGCATGATGATGAGCTGGTTCTATGCTACTTGTATTCATACATTTTGTTGTATGGGGTACACCCTAGGTGTCTTGAATGTCCTCTTAGGTGCTTAAATTTATGCCTTGGTTTTAGATGCACGGAACCTTGAGTGTATCTAGGATCTTAGAGTGACCTTTTCATTACTCGACCTTGTTGGGAAGAGAGTTCGTTGTGTTGTGTGTTCTAGTTGGCAGCCTATTAGTGGTGGTGGTGATTCTCTTACAATCCGGTAAGATCTTGAACCTCGTCGGAGTAGAGGTGTTTAATTGTGGGTTGATGAATTATGGTGGAATCAATTTGCTTTTAGTTGGTGTGGATGTTAGTGGAAAAGTGTTTGTCTAGTAGTGGCTTCTCTTCGATGGCATGCTAAGTTTTATCAAGAGTTCCTCATTTCATTATATTAAGTAGTGACTTGAGGATTATATTTATCTTGGTAATCATGGTTAGATTTAATACCATTCGAGTATTGTGTGTATAGTAAGTGTGTCTGTTTTCCTCTTGACCTATAAATAAGTCTACCCTTTCCTTAACTTTTTTTAGTTACTATGAATAATACTCTATGACCTATTAATTTTGGATTACATGGAGACACTTATGGATGCTTTGAGTCTTTTGGACCATGACATTGGTGATGATAGTGTAATTAGACCTTGATAATTTAATCTTGATGGTATTTTATAATGTGATTCTTCTTGCAAAACTACAACTCTTGGTTGTAAATCCATGTTGAATAAAGAGTCGACTATCTGCTTACATTTGACGCTTTCTAGCGAGTATGTGGTGTTCTTATAGTTAAAATATTTCCTTTTCATTTTGATTGCTTGGTTAGTGGTATCCTGTGGTAATATGGGTGTAGATTTGAAATTTTTCCTTGTCTTATCAGGTGAGTAAAATGTTTTCGCCAAAACAACAAACATTGTTAAACCCTAGTAGATCAATAAAAGTAATTATGCTTCCTTAATGGGCCTCCCTTGTAACTTCTTTTGAGAACTTGTAGAAACCCACTAGGAATGTTTTATGATACTTTTTATTAGTGGAAAAAAATCTCAAATATTGTTGTGATCCATGTTGGTTGATTGTTTCCTAGTTCTTACAAAAGTAATAATGTGTTTTCTATGTTGAATGTCCCTTGTTTTCCTTAGAATTAAAAATGTGATGTGTTGATTTACCTCTCTCTCCCATAAAAGTAATAGTGTGATATGTTTACCCTTCCTTCTCATTAAATTTTTAATTGACAAGTTGACTCACCCAAACATCATAAAACTATAATTGAGGAGATTTGGCCTTGAAGCTTAATAAATAAGCTGGAACATAGAAAGAGAAAATGGTTCTTGCTTTAACCTTGGTAGATTAATAGAAGAAAAAACATGTAGAAGAACAAAAGGAAAAAAATTTCCATCTACCTCCCCTAGGAGTAAAATAAATACTTTTTCTCTTTTCTACCTTTACAGAATGGCGAGATATCATGCCCCCTTAGTGGTCCTTATAAAAAAGTTGTGATGTCATAATAGGAGGAAGTTTAATTAAGAAAAATCGTAAAGGAATGTGCTTAGCAAATGAAACTACAAATTTTGACTTAATTAGTTGAGTTATAAAATAAGTAAGATTTATGTGTATTGAGTGCAATGTTTAGTTGAACCTGTAGTTCTGTCACCTACCTAAAATTGTGAAACACCTGGTGGATAACAATGTGTTCTAGTTTCTTAGTACTTTCTTATTCATAGATGTATCCATCTTTCTTGTGGGATTTTGGGTCATCATACCCTTATCGTCCCTTAGCTCGATGAGTGTGATTTGTGGTCCTTTTAGATTGAGACTTATATGTTATTTAAGAAATAACCTCCTTACGTGTTGTCTTGTCCTTAGAGACCTAAGTTATTGTAATTTTAAGGCAACATATGTTAAGGATATAAAATAACTTTGGGAAGTCTTCTTTTCTTCATATTTTCTTGGGTCACCTTGTTATTGTTTCCCCTTTTCCATTAGGATGGAAAGTGCAAGATGATGTTATTCACTTTTGATACAATGCACCCTTGGATTGTAGTTGGACCCCGTGTTACTTGTTCTTCTCCCTAGCGACCTTGAGTGGTCCTTGGTGTTTCTTGTGCTCTCTTTATGGTTATTCCGAGCTTGAGTAGGAAATAAGATAAATAAATCCCATTGTGCTATAATGTATGGTACTTGTATTGATATGTTAGTTGCTAGGGGATATATATATATATATATATATATATATATACACACACACACACACACACACACACATAAAATAATATATATATATATATATATATATATATATATATATATATATATATATATATATATATTTTTTTGCTAAACGGTTGACTTCTTTAGATTTGGTTGGTATGGTGTGTTCGATTCTTAAAACAAAAGTGTAAAAATTAGACTATAGGAAAACTTGTGGTCTTGACTTTGCTTGTATTACCATGAAAATTTAATTGTACCCTCTCTAGAGTTATACAAGTGATTTCCTTGAATAGTTCCTTGATTTTAAATGTTTTTTCTGATTTAGGTGTGTGTAGATACCCCAATTTCACATCTATCCTAAATCAATTAATTTCCTCCATTTCCCAAAAAATACACTTCGAATTAATCAAATATAATTTGATTAATTATCCATTTCAAATCTAAAAATAATCTAATCCTCACAACATGTCATTATTCTCCATGTTTTTCCACTATTGAATTAAAAATTCAAATTCAAATCCTCACCCACCATTCATGGTCCCCACTCACCTAAAATCCTCCACTTATGAATTAAAAATATAATTCAAATCCTCACCCATTCTTCGTGGCCCCCACTCACCTAATATTGCCCACATTTTCAAACCATCCACCTAATCTTGCCCACATTTTCAAACCACCCACCTAATCTTGCCCACATTTTCAAACCACCCACTTAATCTTGCCCACATTTTCAAACCATGATTACTTAAATTAATTTAAGCTAATCACTCCTCAGTTATAAATACAACCTTACCCTCCCCTCTAAACACACGAGAATAAGCTTTCATGCCATATCTAAGTTCTTGCATCCTTTGAGCAAAGAACATCATTTTGCCTCGTCCTAATGCCAAAATAGCCTCATAATCCTTTTTCCCATCTAGTGCAAAGTAAGAAGATCGTTGTTGCAAGAAGGTCTTGCTCCGTCTTGAAGAAAAGCACCTACATATCACAAAATCAGGGCTCAATCCAAGTTTCCTAGCCCATTCTGAGGTTTGCTACGGAACGCGAAGGAGGAGGTATGATTATTGGTATTTTACTTCCTTGTTAGTAGTGTATTTTTCCTAGTTTACATTCTGGCACGCCCAGTTACTTTCGATCTATTACCATTAATTTCCCAATTAGTGGTTTTATCTGTTCTTTGTTTATTATTGTTTATTATTATTTCCTTTTCTATTCCTTATGGTCTTCTTTGGTTAACCTTCACGCTTTGGTTAGTGTCTTTGTTGTGTGGTGTCTTGTGGTGTATCTGCAGGTTATAAAGAATAATGAAACTATGCAGCTCATCCTGTTTGATCTCCTCGGTTGCTTGGTGTTTAGTAGTTCTGATTTTGCTATTCACTCGTAATCTATAGAAACACAAGCACTAATCATTAGTTTATCATATTAGTGTCATGGGACAACCAATCCAGAAAATATATTTATTTATTTCCTTTTGCTAAAATAACTGCTTTGTAGGAAGTTAATCATTTATTCATTTTTTTCTTTCTTTTATTTTAGTCAATCATTTTATGATCTAACTCTTTCTTTCTGATTATTTTTATTTTTTAACCTTGCTGTCCAAATTTTAGCTTCTCGTGAAGTATAGAAGTCGAAAATAAAAAAACCAACTCCCGACGTTTTTCTCATGTTTAAAATTTTCATTCGTAGCGCTTCTCGTAGCCCATCTTCCGAAGCCATAACTTTTGCTCCCGAACTCGAATGACTTCATTTTTTTTTAACGAAAGGTATTGAAAAGATCTATGTAATGCAAAAATAATTTTTAGATTTAGACTTACAGAAAAATTTTGGTTTCATTTCTTCTAACACCTGTCTTTTTTGCAAAAAAACAACAAAATTATAATTTTATTTACTTTTATTTTTTAATTTTTATTTCACGAAACATCCTCACACGTATGCTCTTTCCTCGCACTTCAAAAGTGATCTTGGAAATCAGAAACGTGAGGCCACTCAAGCTTTAGAAAATCATTTTTATTTTTAATTTTTTGCCTTACATTTAAATTTTCCGCGAAAACACTTCTCGGTAACGTTTTCACCCTCTTCTTTCATCATTTTTCTTTTTTGTGAACATAATCATTATCGCTATTTCACAATCATGATTAATTGCAATAATTATTAATATTTATTTTTTTAACAAAAACTATTTCAATTGTATCCGCGTATGCTCTTTTCTTGCGCCTTCAAGCGATCTAGAAAATCAGAAACGGTCACAATTTTTTTTAGTTTCTTGTTCTAACATTGCAGGATCCCCTAGCTTTGTTTTTCAACTGTCATTTTAATAATTATTTTCCTTTGTCATATTCTTAATATTTGTTTGGTCGTTGGTTGTGTATGCTCTTTTCCTGCGCCTTTGAGCGATCCGCAAATCAAAAACAACCACGATCACTTTTCTAACATTTCATTTGCAGGATAACTACTAATTTGTTTTCTGTAGAACCGCGTTGCTGGAATATTGTCAAAAACAAAAAAAAAAAACAACAAAAATCCCGCAAAAATACCACCATTTAAAGACAATTGCTGAAACTAAAAAAAAAAGTACGCTCAGGTACGCAATTATTTTCTGCTAGTGATTTATTTCAAGTTGGAAAGAACCCTGCGTTTAATCACTTTATCATATTGTTTTTGCACGTAGACAAGGTGGATTTCATCACCACCAAAGCTACATCGGTGACGTGGACTTGACTACCACGCACTAACAAAGATTTGCATTCTGCATTGCACTTTGAGACCTAGTCTCATCACACGCTCGGTATTTACCTCGCCGCCGCTTCTTCACTTACAGGTAATGCTGCTGCAGCAACATGCATGCGAGTCACGCCTAAATAGTCAGTAATAACGAAGCCTCGGGCATCATCCCAGAATCTTCGGGGAGTTATAAGGACACCATACACATTCATCCCTCCATCACCTTCCACCTTTTCACAAAACCTCGCTTCGACGTGGTGATTCACTCCAAACAGTAAGTAAGAATTGGTGAGTCTCCTCCAAAGGCTCTAAGGGTTCTCGTACTCACCCCGTCCCCGCATGCACTTAGGTATATCAGACTAGGGTATATCGGAGGACGATCTTCTTGGAGTAATAAGAACTCGCATCCACCATTTCACAAAGATACTTGTATGATTGCATGAAACAATGATCATTCCCGAAGAAGTTACCTCATAAGCCAAAACAATTGAATCCACATGATCGCTTGCATGCTTTGAAAACACAATAGTTTAGCATTTTTTTATCATAAAACTTGGCTGATATCAATGTGTTCATTGTAAAAGTTCGACCTAGTTGTGTTCCACAAAAATCAGTTCTCGACCAATTCCATACCAAGCGAAAACATCCAAACAATCCAACAACACAGACTCAAAACATCACACCAATTTCATTAGCTCACTTTAGCCAATAATACATCTCGTATAGCTTGTCTTCACTATATCCAATAAATATTGAGTGACTTGCGTTCACTCCTTATCTCATCAATTGTCAGAACATTCTTTCTAGCTTGTTTCAAGCTATATCAAAATGACATTGAGTGACTTGTTTGAGTTCACTCATTATTTCATCAGCTATTGAGTTTAACAAAATCCCATCCGACACAAATCCCTTCAAAACTCATTTTGAGTTCACAATTGTGTTGAGTCACTTGTTTGAGTTACTCTTCCTATCAAAAATCTAGAGCTTGTTAAAGCCAAACCAATCAACATATTCATCATAGCTTGTTTGAGCTACATCCCACTTGTATTGAGTACCTTGTTTGAGTGTACTCCTTACATTTTCATCTGTTAAGCTTGTTAAAGCCAAACCAATCAACATATTCATCATAGCTTGTTTGAGCTACATCCCACTTGTATTGAGTACCTTGTTTGAGTGTACTCCTTACATTTTCATCTGTTAAGCTTGTTTAATCCAAACCAATCAACATATTCGTCATAGCTTGTTTAAGTTATATCCCACTTGTATCCCGAGTAGCTTGTTTGAGCTTACTCCTTATAGCCTTGTTAAAACTTGATTGAGCGAAAACAAAGATCATAATCAATAGGTTGATTTCTTCATCGCACATTTCTTCGTTCTCCCTCTCTTTCAAACATGAAGAATTCACGAAAAACATCACACAATGAGCTATTAGAACAAATTAATAAGATGACAACACAACTCTCTCATATGGCTACCCAAATCAATGAGCGATCACCCAAAAAGCCGATCATACAACCTCACGAAGAAATCAGTTCACGTAAAGTCCAACGTCAGTTTACCCCCCTTGGAGAAAGTCTCTCTAGTGTTTTTCATCAACTAAAAGAGGCTAAACTGATAAAATATCCAATTACAAAACCCTTTGTCAAAGGGGAAGCTAAGCCATGCTGGTACAAACCTAACACATACTGTGACTTTCATCGCATTGATGGTCATCACATAGATAAATGTGTACGATTTAAGAATTACGTCCAAGACTTAATTGACGACGACATCATCTCTGTAGAACTTGATGACAATGCTCTTGCAACCAACGACACATCCAATACCACAACTTTCCATGAAGAGTTGACTACTGTCGAAACTCCTATATATACTGAAATTCCACGAGATCATGACGACAACAGTCAAGACTCTCTAATTCCAAACCAATCGATATCTTCTTCAAATTTCCTTCCATTAGTTCAAACATACATTGAACTTGTTTTGGACAACAACATTCTTCCAACATCTACTGAGCACTTGAACTTATTTCAAGACTCTCTTTCAGCCCAAACATATATTGAACCTGTTTTGGATGACAACATTCTTCCAACATCTAACGAGACCTTGATCTCATTTCAAGACTCCCTTTCAAACCTTGATATTACTGTAGACACTACGCATGAGGTTCCATCAACAGGTACCATTAAGTTTGATTCTATTCTTCCAATATTGGCTCTTATGCCTAACATCTCTAGCCTTTTTGTCGAAACACAACCACATCAAGTTTGGACACTTGCAACAATGCAACCTGTCATGACCATCATACTTTCAACGATCGATCTTGCAGGCATCTCATCACTAATGATTCTCACCTATCAAGACTTCTATGTGCATATATTCTACGAGGTATGTATACCTAGGAATATCTTTATGCCACCTTTTCCATCTTTAATTTTGAATCTATCGTCAAATCAATTAATTCATGGACAAACAGAAGCAAAAAATCAAACAATGCAAACTGAGGCCACTCCCTTCTCCCTTGTTTATGGTGGGGAAGATATTTTACATGTCAAGGTTGAATTCCCATCCTTTAGAATATCCCTCAAAGACGTAATCAATAAAGATTATTATCAACATTCACGCCTTAATGAACTCGAACTTCTTGATGAAAAACGACTTAATGCCCTAGATCATCTTCAAGTATATCAAAATCAGCTACGACATAGCTACCATAAAAAATTCAAACCTAGAAAATTTAAGGTCAATCATTTCATTCTCAAAGAAAATCGAAAGAACACACCCAAAGAACGAGACAAACAAGACAAATTTGAGCCCAACGAAATCATAGATAAATTTGGCTCTGGAGCCTATAAATTGGCCACTGCAGATGGTCAAGATCTTGATGAACCAATGAATGTAGTTCATTTAAAGAAATTTTATCCTTGAGATGTTCACTAATGCCATAGGATACAACGTGTACATTGTTCCTTTTGTCTTTCTTATCTCCGAATAATTTAAATTTATTCATTTCCATTGGCAGATATTTTCTTTATCAAAATCACATCTTCATATTTATCATCATGAGACAAGTGCTAATATAAATCCTATTAAGTTTGTGAGCATCATACTTCTTCCACTTTCAGTCACTTTCCTCTATGGTCATACCTAGAAGCTTACTGATGGTAATATATCCCCTTCTAATACATTCTCTCTTTCATAACAAAGCTCTAAACTTCGTTACCTAGTTCGTTTGGTCGTCCATCTCAGTCTTCGGTGTTGAACCCTCGCGTCCTACTAGTCGTGTGGGGCTGAGATTGGGGGCAGATGTTTCTTCCCAAATACAAAGCACTATTGTAAAAAAATCCATCAATTCAATAACTTATGAATAATTCATTGTCACATCTTTCGTCCTTCATAGTCTTTGGTGTTGAGCCCACACTTCTTACTAGTAGTGTGAGACTAGGAATCGAGGAAGGTGCCCTTACTCGTCTACGTCTTGTCTTCGGTGATAAACCCTTGCCTCTTACAAGTGGCATGGGGCAAAGCGTAGAGGGTCATTCTCATACAAGCATAAAAACATTGCAAAATATTCCAAAAAAAAAAAAAAAAAAAAAAAAAAAAAAAAAAAAAAAAGGAAATTCACTCGCCTATATTTTGCCTTTGGTGATGAGCCCTTGCTTCTCACTAGTAGCATGGGGCAAGGCATAGGGAGTCATTTCAAAAATACAAAATCTTATAGTGCTTACAAATTATAGAATCCCCAAACACGTAATTTAGATGCCTAAGTGAAGAGAGAACTATCCCTTAACCTCATATCTTATCAATCAGTAGGCCACATAACCGCCTAAGTCTAAGATGTGACTCATAAAGTGAAAACCATTTTTGAAACCGGTTCAAGACCATTATGAAGAATGGAGTCACAATTTCCCAAAGGGATTGTTGTTAGCATTTGTCTCTATATTCATTATCTACCTCCTACGCCCTTCTTGATTCTTGGTGATGAGCCCACACATCTTACTAGTGTGGAGTCAAGAATGGAGTTGGAATTCTTTTCATCATATCATCACCACCATATCATGCCAATGGAAAGAGAATTTGTGTTATTTTGAGCATAAGTTACAACCTGCGGAACACGCTACATACGAATAATATCGTTTATCACCTCTCAAAATAAGTCTCGCACTCGGGCCATAAATTGCCAATCACAATGTAAAAATCTACCAACATTTGAAAATCATCAAAGATCCAAAAACATTTGAAAATCATCAAAATCTAAAAATAGTGTAAAAATCCAAAATCCAAAAATAGTGTCAAAATCCAAAATCCAAAAACAATGTAAAAATCTAAAATCCAAAAACATTTGAAAATCATCAAAAATCCAAAAACAAAAATCAAAATAAAAATCCAAAATCCAAAAACATTTGAAAATCGCAAAAATCCAAACACAAAACATTTGTAAACATCATAAAAATTCAAAAACATTAGAAAATCCAAAAAAATATAAAATTCAAAAACAAACATTAGAAAATCAAAAAATCCAAAAACAAAAACATTAGAAAATATCCAAAATACAAAAACATTTGTAAAATTTTCAAAAGACCAAAAACATCCACAAAATTGTAAAAACTCAATAAGTAACACAGTTCATCCTTTGAACTATTATCCCAAACGAATGGTCCAACCACCTTATGACTACCAATTTCAAACCACTTCTCCTCGCGTGAATCCTCGCTTGGGGAAAATCCGGCTCTCATTGTTTCCTTGTTTGAGGAGACTGACCCAATCCTTTGTACCTCTGCTTGGGGGCACATCTAATCAATCATCACTGTGGAACACGTTAGGGACATGTTTACTAGTTCTTGTGTTGCATTATTAGTGGCAAATTATTAATTGCTTTCTTGTATCTTGATATATTACAGGGGGCATCTTGATTTTATATATCCTGGTGTTCTCTGTAATATTCTTATGTTATCTGATTGCATGTCGTACTGGGGCATCATACTTTCTTGATGGCCTCTGTCTATGCTCTCTTCCATTTGCATATCGTACTGGGGCATCAAACCTTTTTGATGGCCCCTGTCTATGCTATCACGCATATTACAGTCTAGTCATCCTGATCTTTTATATCACGATGCATCCTGTTATGTGCTATATTAAAATTAAGATGCTTTTCGTCACGTGAGTATCTTCCTGCATGATCAACATCTTACTTTGCACCCCATCCATTCACCCATACTAATGCATTCTCCAGCCATGAATCCTACTTGATCACTGCTCAGCTTGCGAATCCTACTTGACGATCTTTCTCAAGTAGCATTCACTATCCAGAGCTCCTTCTCCCCCACCATGATCACCATGTATTTGATCCATTCATTCTCACTTCTCATTTTTACTCCTCCGCCGCTTATACCCATATTACCCTTCTCACCATTCCCGTCCCTCTCACCCATTAGTATTCTTTCCTTTCACCCGCTTTTCTTCCCGCTGACAATCTTACTTAATAACCCTTCTATATGGAATCCTCGGTGGAGGTTTACCTCTCCCTAAGATCTTCCCGCCTGTAGAAGCTTCTTCACCACCCGCCTCTCATTAAATAACCATCACCACCAAACACATCTTCCAACTCCACCTCTTCTACTTCCGATTCCCGCATCATTACTCTCACCACGTGGGCATCCCACCAAGGATTCCCCTCACACTCTCCACCCTCCACCGCATATATTCCTTCATCCATTCATGTTATACTCCTTTGTGTCCTTTCTTTCTTATTATCACCTCATCTCATATCATATACCACTTAGGCATACCTCACCACTCTTTTCTCATCCTTCCCCAAATCCACCTTATGCCTAGGTCATCCTACTTACACGCTCTCGTAGTATGGAAAATTCACTTGAGGGTTCCCCTTCACCATTTTGTCATACCCTATTCCCACCAACTCTAACATCATCCTTCTTCCTCACCCTTGCGATCTTACTTAACCATCCCAACCGCATGGCAATCTTACTTAAGACTTCTACTTAAGGTTGATCTGTCCTGTGGCCTTCCCCCATCCCATCATATTTCCCCCATCTTATATCTCCTACCTCTCATCGCGATCATCTTCTTCACCCTACCATTCCACCCCCATCCCCAATATCATTTTGTATTTCTCTATGCATATCATCCCTGTCGGTTAGGTGACCCTACGAAACCTCTCCAGAAGTATGACGATCTTACTTAAGAGATTCTCTTAAGCATGACATGTCATCTTACACTCGCCCATCACTCTCCAATATCACCATCCATATTTCCTCTTCTTTCCCCATCATCACATCTTTTTACCACCACTATCACCCTCCTCTGCTTGGCAATCTTACTTAACCACTCACCCGGCATGGCGATCTCACTTAAGAGTCCCTCTTAAGGATGATCTATCTCCTTGCCTTTCCCCATCACTACACACCCTTCACCCTTCATTTTTTCTCGGCATTCCCCATTATCACATCCTTTCACCTCCTTTTCGATTCTCGCAAACACCACTTCTCGCTTGACCATTTGTCATCTCCAGTTTTGCTCACATGGCAATCTTACTTAACCACTTCCGTCACATGACAATCTTATGTCAGGGTCCTCCCTACACTTAACTTGTCATCGTGAACTTCTCCCCCGCCTCATTCTTAGTTCCTTTATTGATCGTTTCTTCCACCTGGTATCTCCTATTACCCACTTTTTCCTCCTACTATTATCCTTTCTCCACATATCTTCTTACAACATACAACTCATCTCTTCCACCTACAATCACATTCTTTTCCCCATTTTCCCCTCCTTGATCCATCATCCTTCATACCCTTTCTTCCCATTCTTTTCATATCTTGGTTCTTCATCCTCACCTCGCTCATCCTCATCACCCCCATCCTCTCTCGCTTTCACTTCGTCCCAACTCCTCCCTCCCATCTTCTTCACTCTTTCCCCTTCATCTTCTCACATTCCCCTACATTTCTACCCACACACATATTCGCCATTATCGTTAACACTCCTATATCATTCTTTCATCATCATCTCTTCTTCCCGCTCATAATTGTCAACGGGTTTTCCCTAAAATTATAAATCCTCATTCCGCACGACCTCATTCACTCCTTGACCTTCTAGAGTTTCCCTTCATTTCTTCCTCATCTAAGCCCACCACTCATTGGCAACGGGTTTTCCCTAACGTCCCTTTGTTGGCGTTACCTTTCCAAATCCCTCGTCGCTTTCTCTTTTTTCATTTTTTCTTTCACCCTTCCCCACCACTCATTGTCAAGAGGATTTCCCTAACATCCTTTCATTGGCATTGCCTCTTCTATCCCCCATTCTCTTTTTTCTCTATTCTTTTCCCTCACTCCCACCCTTTCTTGTCGCTTCTACCCATCTCTCCATCTCCTCTTTGCCCTCTTCACTATCTTTATTGTCTTCATCATACATCCTTTTTCTATTTTCCCATCATCCTAGTATCCTCATTTCATGCATCTCCATATCTTTTCCAATCGATGTCATTCTTCCCCTCTTTCTTCTTTCAACATTCCTTCTACCATTTCCTTTCCACTTATTACCCCTTCTGTATTCCCTTCCTTCTCCATCATTTTCTTTGTTATCCTCTTCTCTCTCCCACCCCTCGCATCTTATTTTACTTCCCCTATATCATATTCTTCCCCTTTTTCCATCACGTTTCCTCCTTACATCCCCATCGATAACCTCGGTTGTTCAAATAAGTTGTCCCGTCTTTTTTATCATCCCACTCTCCACATGCATCTCCATACGGTCTGCTCCATATTCTTTGCCTTGGTCTTCCTCGCAATGACGTGATTCCTTCAATCTTCTCCTTGTATTCGCTTCTATCTTCCTTTCCTCTCCCCTAATTTTCACGCTTTTCCGACCACTTCCCTTTTCTCTACCACCCCTACCTTTTGTTCATTCTCAGTATATGTTTCTCTTCCTTTCTCTCCTCTTTTCACACTTTCCTCGCCCCTCATAGTTTCTTTTTTTTCTCCGTTCTACTTCTTCTTTTGTCCTCTTTCCATTTCCTCCATTTCACCCCTTACTCCCACCTCGTTTTCTCCTTCTTATTTATCCTTTCCCATTTCCTACTTTTCTTCACTCTCTCATTTATTTCACCGCCACGTATCCCTCTTTACTATCTCTCTCTGCTTCCTTCATTTTGCACATCTCTCTATTTCATCCCTTCACCCTCTACTCGTCATTTTCCTCTTTTTTTCCTTGTTTGTCCTTCATCATTCCCTTCTTCCCCTATCATCCCTCTCTCTTATTTCTACCTCTTTCATTTTTTTTTTTCCCTCCCCTATCTCCCTTACTCTTCTCATAATCAACCCCCAACCCTATCCATTCCCTTTTCTCTTTCCCACACCCCCTCACACCTAGCATTCAAGGTCGATTGAATCCTTTCTCCATTTGCGTCATGCGGTCATTCCAGTCTCTTCCACTCCATTATCGTCCTCTTCTCCACCAAATCCATTTCCCTTCTTTTCGAGAGTTCTGTCGTATATTTCATTCTCGTCAATCCTCTCGAGGGGGCATCACCACATCTATCCATAATCACATCTTCTCATGACATTTTTGTCTTGGAGGATACCATGACATCCGTCACTCACCACTTTCTATTCTCCCCAACAAACATTCACTCTACCTTTTAAAAAGTAGATTGAATTCTTCCCCCATACCGTCTACTTTCTTTGAAAGGACACTACTTTCATAGTACCCTTCCAAAGAGGGGCAAATGTAGACACCCCAATTTCACATCTATCCTAAATCAATTAATTTCCCTTCCTCATTTCCCACAAAAATACACTTCGAATTAATCAAATATAATTTGATTAATTATCCATTTCCAAATCTAAAAATAATCTAATCCTCACAACATGTCATTATTCTCCATGTTTTTCCACTATTGAATTAAAAATTCAAATTCAAATCCTCACCCACCATTCATGGTCCCCACTCACCTAAAATCCTCCACTTATGAATTAAAAATATAATTCAAATCCTCACCCATTCTTCGTGGCCCCCACTCACCTAATATTGCCCACATTTTCAAACCATCCACCTAATCTTGCCCACATTTTCAAACCATCCACCTAATCTTGCCCACATTTTCAAACCACCCACTTAATCTTGCCCACATTTTCAAACCATGATTACTTAAATTAATTTAAGCTAATCACTCCTCAAAGCTATAAATACAACCTTACCCCTCCCCTCTAAGGACACACGGAGAATAAGCTTTCATGCCATATCTAAGTTCTTGCATCCTTTGAGCAAAGAACATCATTTTGCCTCGTCCTAATGCCAAAATAGCCTCATAATCCTTTTTCCCATCTAGTGCAAAGTAAGAAGATCGTTGTTGTAGGAAGGTCTTGCTCCGTCTTGAAGAAAAGCACCTACATATCACAAAAATCGGGGCTCAATCCAAGTTTCCTAGCCCATTCGAGGTTTTCTACTTACGAACGCGAAGGAGGAGGTATGATTATTGGTATTTTACTTCCTTGTTAGTAGTGTATTTTTCATAGCTTACAAGGTGTCCTTGTTGATTAACCTCATCCTGTGTGATCCTCAAATTGTGGGACTTTGAGTAGACTTGTTCCTCATGCAAATTTGGTCATAGTTGATTTTGCTAGCCTTGTCTAGACAACGAACCTTGAAATCATGGCTTAAAATTAGTAGAAACCTTAACTTTTATTATTGTAGTATGCTTGTATTCCTTCTAAACTATGTGGTCATTCTCAAACTCATGGAATTCTCCTTATTATTCCTCTACTTGGTGGTTACTCTTAAGACTCTTTTGAACTCTTCATGTTATATTGTTATGTGTGGTATCTTGGTTGATAGCGTAAATTTACTCTCTAGATTTAAGTGTTTGTAGCCTTGCATGTAGAAAGTTTAGAACTCATCCCTTGCAATCTCTGTTCATCTTGCTAAATTTCACTGCAATGGACCAAACTTAGGTTCTGTAGACCCACACTTGTTTGAAACAAGCAATCCCATAATGTAGTGATCCTTTTTATATTGCATTTGTTCCTACATCTCTTTCCAGTTACTTCCAGGAGGAAGTCGAGTCTAAGGGCACGGGGATGTAGTGCCCAATTCCCTTCGACACTTTTGATATTGATCATGATATTGCTGATTATATTATGGACATTATTATAGTTTTAATTTAGTCTGGTGTTAGATGTCGATCATGTATTATTTTTGACTCGATTCATATATGATTCATGATGATTTTTAGAGACATTTTATATAGATGTTGACATGTCATTGGAAATTGTTATATATATTTATGGATGTCGTTAGGACATGTGATATTTGGATATATTGAGTAGACCGAGAAAATTGAATTTAAAATTGATGATTATATAGTTGTTGATGAAATTGTAAGTGATATTGTTGATTGTCTAGATGTTGTTGTGATTCATATATATATTGATGATTTTGAAATTATATTATATTCATTTGGATGTTCTGATATGGCCATGAGGCCGAAGGGGTATTTGTATTGTGTAGGTTAAAAATATCACAACAAACATCGGGGATTGGAGACCAACCACATTGGAATTCTAGATGAATTCAACAAGGTCACCATGGCAACTTGTATTGTTCGTGTGTGTGTGTTTGATTGTTAGGGATTCCCATGGGGGATCACCTTTAAATGTGACCAAGGGTTATGTGTATTTATTTATTTGGTTCCTTTTTATTGATGTTTTTATGTGTTTTTAAGTGATGTGTTTACCCCTTTCATTATTTATTAATTGTGGTAAATTAATGTGAGTAAACATGTTTTTAAAATTAATTAATCAAATTGGGACATAAGAAATTAATTATTAGAGTTGTTGGCCTAAATTAAAGTGTTGTAAGAAATGTGTAAGTGATGTGTAAATTAATTTTGGAGTATGAAACACTCCACCTCCTTTTGAAATTCGACTTTGTCCTTGAGGCTGATTTCAGAAGCTTATGGGACAAGTTAAACTTGTCCCATACCTCTTAAATTTATATTCCAACCTTACCTATGTTTGGAGGGTTTAAATCTAGCCTTCATTATCTATTTTTTTAAGTCAAGTTGTATGCTTTTATTGCACGTTCTTACATGCTTTCAATTTTAGTCCTTATGAGGTGTGGGTTTGATTTGAGTGTGTACGTAAACCGTCATTTATTCACCTGCTTATTTATTGTGCCTTGGAGATTGAAGTTGACTTATGAGTTAGAGTTGAGGATGTGTGATGTGGCATCCCACACGGATCCACTTCATCCTCTTCTCTTTCCTCTTTTATATATTTGAATTCCTGGCTTGTTTGTGGGAGGTTTTTTTGCTTCACTTTTATCACTTCATTTTTGTGACTTGCTTTGGGTTTTGGGAGCTCTTGAAAATTGGGAGAAATTTGGAGATTGTTGCATACTTGTTGATTGTTGATCTCTTGGTTTGTGTTGCATTGGAGAGCTTGTTGTTTTGAACTTGGAACAAACTCCATTATGGAGAGGTAAGATCTTAGCTCTTGAAATAATCTCCTTTTATTTGTATGCATATGTGAATGGTTGAATGTTTGAATGTGTTGTTTTATTCGTTGGCTAGTTGGGTAGATGGCCTAGGGATGGTGTAGGAGAAGACTATGGGGCATTTTGTGGGAGGCATAAGTGTTTTGGGGAGGTATAAGTTTGGAGGGAGTTGGGATTTGGGTTCCACCTTACAAAGAAATAGCTTGCATTTTTTTACTCATTATGGGGTACCATAAGAGGTTGGGGAGGCATAAGGAAATGTGAGGAATAAGGGGTACTTGGGGAGGCATAAGGGCATGTCATGGATTTGAAATGATATATATTTTGGTGGTTTGTTCTCAGGTGGTGATACCTATTTCCCTTTTGGAGGCATAACCAACATCCCCCATAGTTTTGCTCCTAAGGCTTCCATGATGAATCCTAAGTGTTGTTTGTTGTTTTGTTACGTGGTGAAAAATTGTAGTTTTGTTTTGGAGTGTGTTTTGAATGAGAAATTTTTCTTTGTGTTATGGAAGCCTATTGTTGCCATGAGTTAAATAAAAATTCTTATTGTAATGTGGTTAGGGCTCCAGAGCCAATGAAGAAGGATGGCTTCTCCTCTTCATTGATGTCTTGGTTGGGTGGAGAGCGTTGCCTTTCCCCTATTATGTTGTGACCAAATTGGAGAATGATGGAAATTCAAACCGCTATTCTGAACCGAGAAGAAGATATTTCTTGTATATTATTTGGCTCCGAGTCGAGATCATTTCTTAATGTATCCTTCTCCCTCTTGAAGTGGATGATCTTGTATATTATTTGTGATGAAAAGATGGTCTCGATGGGCTATGAAAGTTGTAAATTGAATTGTGAAAGAGATATACTCTATTTTTCTACTTTTGAAAGAATGTGAAAGAAATCTTATTATGTATTTTGTAATTGAGGAATGAAAGAAGAAATTATAAACGTATCTCTTTGAATCAATAAAGGATTTTATTACTTTACTTAAATGGCATTATTAGGTATTTAAATTTGATTGTTGAATGTATTTTGAAATTCTATTAGAAGGATGAAAAAGTGAATACGTATGGAGAAATGTCATAATAATCTATCCTAAAATCTTCCAAGTAAAATACTCCATGCCTATTCGCAAGTGGAAAAATAATTAACGACAAATTTGAACAAAATTGATAAGTTAAAAATACCAGTTCACTTTCTAAGTGATAGAAATAAATTTTCTAAAAATTTACCCTTTAAAATTTATTAAAATCAAATTCCTAAGAATAATGTGAAAAGAGGACGTTGAGAGCTTTCCAAAATTCCTCATTTTCCAAAAACCGAGTTCCCAATCAAAATTTATGGCCTTCTGAAGTTTTTACTTCATTTCGGGCTCAAAATAATCTAACTGTCAAATTTTAAATGAATAAAATATTCTTGGGCAGACCCGCAGGCTAAAACTTTCCTTTTTTTTTTTTTTTTCCCAAAAGGTGCAAATTCATGAAGTTTCCCACCACTCTACTAATCCGTAAGCCTTCATTTTGTCTAAAATGATCTAAGTCCAAAAAGTTAATTTGGTAATTTTTCCTCGCGGCCCCGCCACCCCGCAACCAATCATTGAACGACACGTGGCTTTGTTGGGCATCATGGCGGAGGCTCGGATCGATTTTAACCTTAAGCACTTTCAAAATAAATTTGGAAAAATTTATAAGTTTTCCCTGCAGCCCCGCCTCGGCCTCGTAGGCAATCAAAGTGCCGCCACGTGGCTTCACAAGGTGTCAACGAAGGAGCGGATCTTTTTAAGCCTTAACGCTTCAGAAAAATTTTGGGAAAAATTTCCAAATTATCCCCGCCAACCCGCCAAACCACAAGTAACAGTTGGGTGACACATGACATCTTCTCGCATCGGCGAAGCACGGATTCCTTTTGACCTTTTTGCCCTTCCTTTTGAATAGTCAAATTTTCCAAATGTTCCCCACCAACCCGCTGACCTACAGCCAATAAGGAGCTGCCACGTGGCCTCCCTGGGCATCGACGGAGGTGCGGGTGTAAAATTGATTTGTCCCAAAAGGGAAAAAGTGCTAAATGCCTTCCCCGCTCTGTCGGCCCGCGTCTGGGAAAAGTTTTCTTCCCGCTCTACCGGTCCACTTTTCTCCTCTGGGTGAATTTTCTCTCCGAAGTCTGCAGGCCCGAGTTGGGGAAAATTTTCCTCCCCAGGCCCGCAAGCCCACTCTTGGGAAAATTTTCACCCCAAGTTCCGCTGTCCATAACTTGAGAAATATGAGGAGTTAGGAGGACTTATTTATATCATCGGAAAGGTGAGGAAATTCCCTATCTAATGGGAATGTTTTCAGGAAGTTTTAATTGTGTTAATCATGGAAAAAATAAAATTGAATCTTTAACCGAGTTTTGGGAGTGGGTAAGTAAGAGTTTACCCTGATGATTTTAAATATGTATTCTTTTCTCCCATCAGTAATTAAACCTTGCTCTTGTCTTAGATCTTATGGAATTAAATACCTTGGGTATTTAATTATTTTGGTCCCTTAACCCTAAAATTTTAATCAGGGAATATTTAGCTAAAATTTCAATGTAATTAGTGATTAAATTAATCCCTAAGGAGATTTGAGCTAGGTGTGGACTTATTACACTTGTTGCTTTATAATGTGGAATTAGTAATTATTATAATGGGAAAATTTATCAGTTGAATTTAATTGTCCTTGAGACTTTGGTTGTTAACACTTTAAAAAAAAATATTCCATAATTTTGTAACTAAACCTAGGTTGTTCATGGTTCTCAAGTGGGAGATTTTAAATGGGCCTTACAAAGGAGTTCTTCTAATTGCTTGTATCTTTTCCTAGATAGCAGTGTTTTTCTCCATGTTTCTCTATAAAAGAATATAGATTTGTCATATTTTCCCATACTAGAACTGATACATATCCCATATTATGATCTACTTCAAAATTTGTCCATCCCTGTTATGTCTACTCAAGTTTTCTCCCTCCCCTGGCCTTGGTAGATGTTACCAAAATAATTTTTGAAATTTGCAGAGAACAGTAGGTGCCTCAAGGGGGTGTCTAGGCATCCCCAACAATGTTTAACAATGAAACATATAAAATTAAAGAAATCTCGTTTATAAACAAACCACTCATCCTCCACGGACTGTGGAGGCAGCTAGACAACATTGTTTGAAATTCTATTTTTGTTTTGAAGATTTATGTTAGGCTCTTTTGATTTAGCTACTTGACATCTATCTCACTTAGTGGCAGCACCTATATTTAATCTTGTAACAATACCTATATTTAATCTTGTAAAAATGATTTCACTATTAGAAAGTGATTATATGTATTTGTCTCGTCTACATTAGAACCAATGAAAGGAAGGGTCTGAAATTCACATATTTCTCCGAGTTCCCTCACTTGCAAAGTCATGTGCATTTCACATCCTTTTTCATTCAAAAGGTACTCAAACAATTGGATCAAGAAGAAAGGAGGAAGCAAGAATACTATCACTCAACCCTTTGTAAATACTACACTCTATTTTGATATAGCACCTCCATTACTACTTTACTCAACATTTCTTCTATCCTAGGTGGCATTTCCATTCAAGGGGTATAAAATATACTCATGTTTATCGGAAATAAAATTACCCTAAAAAGGCTACCATTCATGATATAATTATTCTCATGTTAAGTTCAAATAAAATAGTCCGCAAAATGATATCACTCATGATATGAGATTTGTAAATGTATATGTACAAATTTGTAACAAGTTTGAAATGAAGAGATGAAACCTTTAAATGAAGTGGTTCATCTACAATTACAAAATTACACTTTTCAACATACATGTTCAATTTTTCCTTTGTATTGTTTCCCATTTATTTATGTTAACCAACAACAACACATTTTTAATGTCTTCATCTGCACACAAATACCTGCAATTTTAAAATGTCGAGAAAGAACAATGCAATTTATAGTTGTTTCCATCCAAACCTTTGTACATTATATCACTTTTTTCATTTTGAATAGTTTTAAGGGTTAGACCTCATATTTTCACTTTTTAAATGAAGTGAATTAGCTATATTTCTACACATACAAAACCAACTAACCATAGTTTAAACAAACACAACTACAAAATTAAAAATTGCCCCAATAACACAAATAACATATACCGTGTCTTGTTTGCAAAATGCCTCAAAGAGATGTGGTCTCATGGAATGCTATGATTGTAGGATGTGCACAAAATATATCTAACAATGATGCTCTCAAACTCATTGAGGTAATAAAGAAATGTGGAATGTACCATAACAATTTAAAATTTGTTTATATATAATTGCATATTTTGTCTCATTTTAGTTTCATGGAGAGATAATATGTTAAAGCAG
The DNA here is from genome assembly GCA_018340775.1 of Taxus wallichiana var. yunnanensis. Taxonomy (NCBI): domain Eukaryota; kingdom Viridiplantae; phylum Streptophyta; class Pinopsida; order Cupressales; family Taxaceae; genus Taxus; species Taxus wallichiana. Next base: position 581,185,047 of record CM031239.1, on the reverse strand, counting down.
TTAGTCATTCTTTCAATCTACTTTGACAACAACACTTCACATTCACTACATTATTAAGAGTGAGTATTAGCAAACTTACATGTCTCACTTGCATTTGTATTCAATTATTACACACCAAACTATTATCTAACATCCCTTCTAATGTATTTTGCAATATTTGTTTTGGCTTTAATAGAAAATCGTGATTGTCAATCACACCCCTATAAACATAAACTACAAAAGTAATAACTGTCTTTATAAATCTAATAACATATACTTGCTTTGGTGTTCACATTAAATTGTACACATGTGATTTCTAGTTTAAGATTAAAGGAAAATAAAAGTGTTACTTAAATTAGATTGGAAAATAAAAGCTTTATAAAAGTGAGAAAAACAATTGGTCTTATTTTAGAGTAAAATAAAATAAAAGTGTTACTTAAATTGGAGAGGAAAATAAAAGCTATAGTCATTTTCAATGGGAAAATGAACGAAACTTCCAATAAGTATCTTGGGTAACACCCCAAAGACTTTTAACTTTCAACTCCTCCCCATGCAATCAAAATTCCTCAAATTCTTGGTAAGGTAGAATTTTGTTTGAAGTATATTAACAATGGATCTTTACGACTGTGAATTAGAGCTGTAATCTGAATTTTTTTGTTGGAAATATTTTCGATGTCGATCGCCTCATGAAATTTATTCCTAAACCTTAACACATTAAGCTCGGAATGAGCGGTGCAGTATGGTCTATTCAAGCTCTACCTCTACACGGCCTTATGGATTATACCTTCAATATCATGGCCATCAAGCATTCCATACTACCTCTAGCTTTGTCAAAAGCTACTACAATGTACCCAATTTTCTTGAAAAGTTTAATCTTTTGCTTGTAGGGTTTGAAGCTTCGATGAAGTCTCGTGTCTCGGGAAGAGGAAACACTTGGATAAATTCTACGCATTTTCTCGGTTTGTTTTTCCAAGCTCAAGAAGATAACCGATGGTGGATCATTGTAGACACAGAGATTATAACCGCCGCCAGTAAGATGGCGAGGGATGTAACTCGGGAGTTGTGCCAAAAGCAACGATGGTTTTTCTTCAGGGGCATTGAGTGACCTGCCATAGAAAAGGGGCGTAAGAAGAGTATTATTTGTGGGGATCTAGATGGTCGATTAAGTAGTGGACAATCAAGACGAACTCTAGGTAAATAATTTTTTTCTCTCAACAGATCATGGAAGTTGTTGATAAACAAGACAAGAAAATTACAAGAAATGGCCGTGGAGGAAGGAAACATGCTTCAATGGTGTAGCGTCCATGTCTTGCAGGAGGTTGACTCTCTCTTTCAAATTTGAGGTTTTCCTAAACGAATTTTATCAAGGAGACGATGCAAGTTTGCGGATTGGGGTTGCAAATAACCATGTGCTTGAAACATGATGGTATTTTCACTAGAGAATGATGTGAGGGTCGATTGCGAGCAACAGGGGAGTTAAAAATGAGACCTTAATGGGGTTAGGGTTAATGTTGTCCCACTTGGTGAGGAATTATGTCAATGGTGTTGTGCATTGGAATGAGGCGGAGCAAGGTAATTATAATAATAATAATGTTGTGTAAGGTCCGCTTGACGTGTGGTTTGCTACCCGATCCATCCGAAGGGATTGTGCGTGGTTTGTGGAAGCGGTCATCTGTTGAAGGTTCCTCTCACGACCAGCAATTGCGAAACATTAATAACATCCTGAAGGCACTATCACTTCCATAGAAATAATGAAATCTTGCATTCTCTCCATACAAATTAAAGAGATGTGTTTTTGATCGATGAAGACATAAGTGGATGGCGAGGATTGATCTCTGATGTTAACATCCATACAAAATGGATCTTAGCCATCTGTCTCTAGCTAGTGTTAGACACAACAATCCTCAATTCCATTATAAATGCCTTCTGCATAAATATATTGAAGCACATGTTTGGAGGAGGGCCAGAGAACCCCCTCACATGATGTATACACTATAATACAATGGATCAAGATGGCAAGTATTTACAATTACAAATGATTGTTTTTCAAAACAAAAAAACAATGAACATCTCCTTACCTTATAATCTAGTGACCTTTTCCATCTAATAGGACATGTAGAAATATGAAAAATAAAATATTCAAATATGCACACATTCAGAAGTTGTTCAATACCCAATGATTTTTATAGAGAATGTTTTCATACTAATAAAAAGAATCATAATATTAAGTGATAGCAGGAACAACTTATTGCCCAAACAAAATGAATAAAGATGTTGAAATTCCTTCTAAAGTTTGAAACCTCTTCGAGGATCAAGGTTCGCCACATGAGTTGAGATCTAGTATGTAAAATATTCGTAATATCATTTGTTTGTATCCAACCCTAGGAGCAAAAAAATGGGCCTTTTATCGGTGCTCGACATTCTTTCAAAGAAACTTTCCACATCTTTTTGGCAAGGTGGTGTCAACATTGCCTGCCACATAGAATATAGTGAAACAATATGTTACACTACTCCATCAGGAAGTTACACCACTAGTTGACCACCTATAACATTGTTCACATGTATATTATTTGGTTCGGTATATGTAAAAGTTGTGAAACTAAAATCAACTTATACGGTATTAATTTTATATATATGAGAATTAGAAGATTGAATGCAAGAGAAATTACATGGTATATACACCTTTTAACATAGTAATAACAGACATCTAAACAATTTCTGTGATAAAGGCAACATGGGTAACCATAGGCCTTGGCCCAAAGTAGTGAATATAGAAACCACCAAAAGATTCAAAACCTACATATAACATACAACATAAGAAAGAATTAAAGTCTCTTCTCTTAGTACACTAAGGATATCATTAAGAATATACTAAACATATCCACATTTATGAAAATAAATGTTGCTTGGGCATCCACTAAGCAATCATTGAGATATGACAAAAACTTGTGTTTTGAAGCAAGGTACCATTGTAATGCCCAAATAATAAAACAAATTAGTTTTTTTAAAGGGAGGAAAATGCGTGGCGAAAGTTGGTGAAGCTTAAAAGTGGTTGGTGAAAGGAGGAATGTGTGAGTGATGTTGGTCTTTGGAGGATTTTAGGTAGGCATGGGCACCATACGGCCTACAAACCTTTCATTTCTCTATAATTAATATGAGTGCCTTATTGAGATCCGAGACTTTTAGCAAGTTGAACCCGAGGAAAGGTTGTAAATTCGGTAGTAAGTGGATAGCTATAGAAAATAAGAAACGACGTGGGACTGTACTAAATGGAACTCTACCTTTAGCCGTCCTAAACGAAGACCATTTTGGGATAAAATTAGTCAAGCACTCGGAGATTTAAAAATGCAAACCCAATATCTCCTCTTTTTTTTTACTATTTACAAATCGCTTCAATGTGGATCTGAATATGTATCTAAAGTGGGTTATTTAGTCTCGATATGAAAGGAAACTACTACGGGTAGTTATTTATTTGTTATATGCAAGTGTCGAAACATGCACTAGGCATGTGAACTGCTCAAATGAATTCCTAAAAGAAATGTGGCCTCGTGGATTGCAATGGTTACAGGGTATGCAAAAAATGGGTTTGTTGAAAAGGCTTAGAAAATTTCAAACAAATGTTATTGGTAGGTGTAAATCCAGCCTCCACAACCTTTTCCTATGATTTACTCCCAACTTGTGTGTCATGTTGGTGCTCAAAATAGTCTCTCCCCATTTTTCCTTTGAAATCTATCGATTTATGGCCTCTGCTATATTTTCTCCCCACCCCCATGTTGTGCCTGAGAAGTCTTTGCTTTCTTTTGTTGCCATAATTAATTTGTTCCTAGGTCAAAGATCACGTATGGGTCCATTTGTGTTTCCTTGTTTCTCTGTCCCTCTGAAAAGTTCTATAATTTGGGTCTCTCGTTCCTGTTCATTCAAAAACTTGGGCTTTCCCATTCTTTCCATCTTCCACATTGTCTAATTTGTTTCCTTGTTGTTTTTTGCCCCAAATAATTAATAAAAATGAATGGATGTAGCTCTGAAGAGTGTATTTGAGCCTTGTAACATTTCTAAATCCTCTGTCCTTGGAAAAAATTTCATCTCCGGGCTCAAATGGTCATTTTTCTACATTTTATAGTTTGACGGGTGTTTCTCCCAGTCAAATTTGTATCCTTACATCATTAGGGAATGTGGCCTCTTTTGGTTGGACATGGCTCAACGGGTACTTCAAATTTTATGAATTACCTCCACTTAGAAATTTGTCCACATGGAGGAGCGGCGCTCATTTGAGGATTTAATTTTGGTTTGGCCTTGAGTAGACCGGAGGACACATGGAGGTCTCCGTTTCTTCCCTTCAACTTAGACAAATTTTTATGTAGCTTATACAGTTTGGCAGGACAGGGACACGTGGTGAGCCCGCACTCATTCAGGGTCTCAAACTTGGGCACCATTTTGAAATTGCGCCATGGAGACATGTGGAGGATTCTGCTGGGTCTTCCCATACTTAGTCTTTTTCAAAAGGTTTTGGGAGGTTTGGGACACGTGGAGGAACCGTGCATGTTTGGAGACTAGCCCTTGAGTTTCATTTTAAAGAAGTGCCAAGAGGACACTTGAGGCCTCCGCTCACTTTGCATTTTGCTTGGACTTTTCAAGCGGCCAAAAGAGATTGCCTCGGACTTTGACACATGGCACCTTCTACTGAGCTTTAAGCCTTCAAACAAATTTTACCAAGCCAAGACATGTGGCGAGCCTCGCACTCTTTCAGAGTCTCAAATTTTGGGGACCATCTCAAGGTGCACCATTATGACCCGTGGCAGTTTGAAAATTCAAAAGGGGTGGGGAAGTGGACCATTGGAGGCAAATTAGAGTTTTTACCTCTTATTCTTAAAGGGGTTAAAATACCAAAATGGCCTGGCCCGATAAAGGAAGGGTCAAAGCTTGCTCCAAATCGGCAGAGAGTGCAAACTCTCGGGAAACTTGGAAAATTTTCCTTTGGGAAAAAGAATTAAAAGTAAAAAGGGAAGCATGGTTCTCTTTGGGACACGTGTCGGGCCCATTTAACAAGGGGGAGCTATGGAGAAAACTTTAAAAATGTTCCCTTTTCCAAAAAGAGGTGAAATGGAAAAATTTGGCCGCGGTTCTATTGGGACCCACCTTAGGAAACGTGTTAGGCTCATTTCTCAAGGGCGGAGGCGTGGAGAAAAATGTGAAAATTTTACCTTTTTCCAAAAGTTGTAAAAGGAAAAAGAGAACCCACAGACCCGCTCTAAAATTAAATCTTCCATGTGGACGGCCCAAATTCAAAGTAAAGATCAATGGCAGTTGTGAGTTTGAATATGATTTTCCTACCATTTCTACCGAAATGTTCCTATAAGTGTGAGTCTTTTGATTTCTTGGTATTTTGTACATGCCAAATAGAGAGAAGAATTAATTTTGATATCTAAGTTTGGTGGGGAAATCTGGAGACGTCTTTTGCCATTAAAATGGTCTAACTATCGGGCTCGATCTGATTTTCCATTTTCTTCTCCCAAGAACGAAAGGAACTAAATTTGACATATTAGGGGCGGAAGTGGTTGGCGAATTGAAGGGAGAGTTTTCTACCAGTTGAAGGAATTGAATGTTGAGATTTTCGAAGAAATATGACCCATGAGCACTGACGACTTTTTACAGATCTGATTCTGGGAATCACAATCATGATCATGGCAAGCACTTATGACACTCAATGTTTTTTTTTTTTGGGGAAAAGGGATCTGTTGTAAATGTTATAAATGGCACAAATTTATTGTGCAAGAGGTTGGAGGTTAGAGTGTTAGAGGTCGAAGAAAATTCCTAAGAGGAAATTTTGACAAAGCCTTTCTTTTGAGAAGCCATCTGAGGAGCTTGTATATCTCTTTTGTTTTAAATTTAATCATGTCAAGGTGGTTACGAGTGTACAGCCATTGACAAGCTCTAATATTTTTCTAGAAACTTTCCCCTGGTGATAAATTTGATCAAAATCGAGTTATTCTCTGTTGGTCTTGAGAAAAATGTGTTTGTTTCATTTCTGAATGTCTGCAAATAGTTTTTCTTGTTCTTGTTGCAATCTTGTATCAAAATCTTTCCTAATCACACAGGTCTCAATCCTTGTGATAGTTTAGTGGCATCTACAATTTCAGTTCTTAGAAGAGCTTTCATCTAGGAGTGAAATAAACGATTTAAAATCACTTTTCTTTCATTTGTTGATAGAGATTTTCTGTAAGCCTTTGGGTGTACCTCGGTGTGACTGGCTCGATCTTGATGCTTTATTACATATTCCAACTGGAACCTTCGTGTTAGAATCTCATAAATTGTGTGAAAAATTGCTAATTTGGGCCTCCATTGAAGCACATATTCTGGTTAAAGGAACATTTTAACTATTCTGCCTCTCCTTCATCCAAAATTCATTTTAAAAACAACCAATCCTACCCATACTACCCTTGTTCTTCATGCATGTATATAAACGCATAATTTTTACTACCAAAATGCATAAACAATCGGGATTCCAAATGTCTTTAATAGTCTAAACCTTGCTTAGACAATATCTCCACTATTTAGAGTGACAACTCATGAGAGTCAGATTTTGTTGCATTGATCATATTTTCTTCAAGGTCTCTTTAACAACTTCATAGGGAAGGACATCTCCATCTCCTCCCTAAACAACAGGCTACAAAAATGGTTCTCTTACCTTAGTTGAAAGGCACAACCTAAAATAGTGAGGGTAGATCAAATCCTCTTGAGGGTACTACCCATTTCTCCACATCTGAGTGACTAAAGGCCAGTTAAATCCCATCCCTGGCTACAAAATGACTCATCATGATCTATCTGCCTCTAAGCTTCCTGTCAATACTTGTGATGTTGCTCAGACATTGAGGGAGAATCAATTTGGGTACCAACATGTCAAACATGAAATCTAGAGTAGGGTATGGACGTCCATCAAACCATAATAGATAAAGGTATTTTGCCATATATATTAGTTACAAGTGTGTTGGTAGATATATATTCAAAAATGTGAATTAATCATGTTGGAGACCTATTCGTTGCATATGGTGAAATAGTTTTTCTACCTCGTGAGGATACCCATGTCTTTTATATGCTACAATAATGGTATTCCACAAAAAATTGTCTCGTTCTTTCTCTTGGTCAAATAATTTATGGGCATATATAAAAATTATGCACTTGACATACTTTTAAATAAGTATTTTGTAATGAATTTTTTTCAAATAAAATGCCATTTAATCACTTATAAGTGGTGGAAGAGTGGCCTAAAAAATTCAATAGATACTATGTGGAAAATGAATCGATGCACTTCCTTGTGAACCAATTGCGGTTGGTATGTGAAGAGAGTGGCTAAAACTTACATGTGAATATTTTGAGTAAATTTTGATGTATGTTGTTGTCTTGTCAAGTGTAACATGATAAACATTAATTGTCGAAACTTTGGTCGCTAGTTACTTCAACTAGCTCGGATGAAATAGTGAATAATTTGTGGTTGATTCCAAATAGACAATGGCATTACTGCAATTCCCAAGCTAAACAGAAAATATTGACCAGGATCCTGGTTTTGTTTTTGCTAAGATCTTGCACATTATAGTGGGGTCAAGTATTTTATCCGTATGTTCTCTTGGGTAATATTCTAGGGAATTTTCCTTCTCGTATTATTCTTCATCAAGTCTCAAAGTTAGGGATCAATGGTTTTATTTAGTTATGGGAGAACACCCTGTTGTTCTCAAGAAGATAAAACCATGGCGGTTAAGCTTGTTTGAGCCCATGATAGTTGATGTCATTCTTGTATGTAGCTCGACAACATGAATTGAAATTCCTTTGTGACAGAATCTTCATGGAACTAAGTTCCATTATGAATGCATCGGAAGGTTTGAATACTCAAATCATGTTGGTATAACGGGGAAAAATATTTCAAGAAAAATGCAATGGTGGAATTGTGGATATGTGCTAAGCTGTTTGACAAAATACCTAATTTAGATGCAAAATTGAGTCCCACAATTTATACCGGCTTCGTTCCTCCAAGCATGGTTCATCTCTCCTTATCTTTCATAATTATTGTTCTTTAGTTTTTCATTTGCAATGAAATAAAATTTTAAACCATAGGATTATCGTACATTTCATTATTTTAAATAAACTTGTTTTTAAAACAATAAAATGTTATATCGTAACTTACAAAATTCAATATTCTTTGGTTAAACCCTCACTTTGAGATGATCTAGAAAACTTTCTAACTAAAAATATTTCTACAGTGTACCCTTTTATTCACAGGTTAAGGTTGAGTTCCCTGTAAATATGTTGATGGTTCCTTTGTTAAAACCTATGAATCAAAATCTTTGGACACTTACAAAACCACCTTTGGAACCCCAGAAAAGAGGTGTCAAGCATTGTATGTGCTCCTTGTTATGAGGAGAGTCATGTCTAGCTTGAAATTGACCACAATCGACCATTTGTACTCTCTTCATCGCTCCTCTAGAGAGCACTTTTACCCCGCTTGCACTTTTAGGAAGTTGTTAAAAATTGAAATGTTGGGTTTTGTATCGGCTCGTGGTTTGGGCCTTGAACAATGAAGTGCTTGTCCGCCTTCGCAAACCAGTATTATTTTTACTAGAAAATTTCCTAGAACCTTCAGTTTGGGGAAAAACACTCTCCTTGATAGTTTGGCGAAAGCATTTGTAGGTCTTTGGTTATAGTTTGACTAGGTTAAACTAGACCAACTATGACCATAGGCTCCGTAAAACTTGTCACCGTTTTGAAAATTGATCGTCGCTTATGAATTCCATCGGTTCTATAAATTCTTGGTGGATAGAAGGACACATTGAAATTTACTGTGGTTTGTTTTCTCATCAAAATACAACATTCGAAAGTTCATTCTGCCTCACCTCCCTCCAAAAATTCATTTAAAAACAACCAATCCTACCCATACTACCCCTATTTGTCATGCATGTATATAAATGCATAATTTTTACTACCAAAAATGCAGAAACAATCAGATTCCAAATGTCTTTAGTGGCCTGAACCTTGCTTAGAGAATATCTCCACTATCTAGAGTGACAACTCGTGAGAGTTATATTTTGTTGCATTGATCATATTTTCTTCAAGGTATCTTTAACAACTTCATAGGAAGTAAATCTCCATCTCCTCCCTAAACAACAAAGGCTACAAAAAGGGTTCTCTTATCTTGGTTGAAAGGCACAACCTAAAATAGTGAGGATAGATCAAATCTTCTTGAGGGTGCTACCCATTTCTCCACATCTCGAGTGACTAAAGGCCGCTTAGATCCCATCCCTAGCTTCAAAATGAATCATCAGGAATCTATCTACCTCTAAGCTTCCTATCAATACTTGTGATGTTGCTCAGACATTGAGGGAGAATTAATTTGGGTACCAACACCTAAGTGGCACGCCGACAGGGAATAGTGATTGTAGTGCATATTCACACCCCAGGTAAACACTTCTTGTATTCTCAAAGTGCTAATACATATTTTCAGGCATCATCATGTGTTTAGGCCTGTAAGAAGTTTCAAAGTTATAAATGCTATGTGCAATATTTCCATTTTCTACTGTTATTGCACTAAGTTTCATTGATAAATCCAAGTAAAGGAAAGTCAAAATCTTTCCATTTCCAGTTCCTAGTGTGGACAAACATTTGACAGATCATATTTAGTGCATTTTCACAACTAAGGTGGAAATCCTTAGTGATGACTCCCTGTTGATCTGATTCTTAATGAATACCAGTGTCTTAACCTCTTTCAAATGAGATTTGTTACTAACCTTTTCAAATCTGGAAGGAAGAAGGTCTTTCTTTGTTAGGGACCCTGCTAGGACATTATTTCCAGAGCTAAGAAAACCAAAATCAAAAGGAAGAAAATCCTGAGAGAGTCAGGAGATCAAGAGACAAGAAGAGAGATCTCTATTGATGAAAGAGATCGACCTATCATTGAACACCGCTATTCAAGTGCTTCTCAATCGGTATCCTCTTTGTGGATTTGAATTCTCCAACCGGAGAGGGGCCTTCATTTGATTTTGAAAAGTTTACTTCTCATTCTCGCCCTTTATTTTCGAGAAGTTGAAAGGGATTTCCAAAAACAATGTTTTTATGGGATATCCATTTTTAAAATTATACCCCGTGTTTTAAAGACCCTCTACCCCTTATCAATTTATCACCCCTCCAGAGTCACCTCCTCAAAACAACATGGCCTTGCCCCCACCCAAACCCCCTTTTGTTGTAAACACCTTTGGTCCTATAAATTTTGTAGGGATGGCTGGTTATCTAAATGCAGTTCCTCAAGATGTAAGAAATAGATTACCAAAGTTCTAAGGAAACAACACTATAACCGGTGATCAACATTTAAATCTTTTATCAATATGATGGAGGAATTTGAGATTGAACATGAAGATGTATATATCAAGTTGTTCATCCATACTCTAGAAGAGGATGCAAGGGACTGTATAAAGCTTTGCCGATAACTCTATTGATTCTTGGAATGAGATGAGAAATGCATTTAGATTGCGGTATCTTGATGTGATAGAATTGACCCTAGGTTTCTTTTGACAGAATTTGAAAACATAAAAAGAATCCTAATGAGTCAGTACATGATTTCAAAACAAGGTTTAACAAGACCTTGAGGATATTTCCTATTAGGATAAGTCCATGTGATGAATCATGTTTGATCAAATATTCAGATGCATTTGATAAAAAGGATTCTTACTACTTGAGGGACAAAAACCCTGCTAATTTGAGGCAGGCCTTCACCATGGCTCAAAATAGAGAACAACATCAAGGAAATTGGAAAGCCTCCAAAAAGGGAGGGTGTAAAACTAATTAACCCAAAAAACCTCAGATAAGCAAGGTTGCTGATTTGGAGGAAGTTGTGAAAACTTTGGTAGGGGCTGTCAAGGAAATATCATACAAACTAGCCCAGAAGAGAAGGGGATTGGGCACAGTTCACAAGGTCAACACAAGTAGCAAGGCCAAGACAGGTTCACAAATCACCAAAGATCTGATGACAGAGGCAAGGGACATGTTGGATTTGGAAATAGGTAGCCCCAAGGCAGAGAAAATAGAATGGTGCCTAATCCTTTGGCTACGAGAATTGATGTTGTGGAGGAGAAAAATGTCATTGATTGGTGTGACAAATGTTTCATTCCCCATGCTCTGTGTAAGGAAGATCAAGAAGAAGAATAAGCTTATGATGACAATGATGATGATGTCTACATGGTGGGTTGCTCCACAAGCTCACAACAAGGGGCAACTTTAACTAAAGTGATAAGTTCTGGAATGCTGCCACTTTTTGGGACTGCATTCATAGGGTACCTATTATTCCTCCCTCTCATACTTTAGAAGTAGATATTGTACAAGCTTTTGAATTTCCCAATAATGACTTTGAATATTTAAGGGCTTTAATGATAAAGAAGTATGATGGAGGAATCCCATCTGAGGAAGATAGAAAGTTATTGATGAATGTTGTTGTGGCTTAAGAAAAGGAATATAACACAAGAAGTAAGGTTAAAGGGATAGGGCCTCAAGCTAAGCCAAAAGTTCCCTTACTTTCAAACATTCCTAAAGAGGCTCCTAAGAAATATGCATTTTCCAAAAGCCCTGTAGTTCCAAACAAAAATTATACCCCTCCTCATGCCCAAGCTATCAAAAATCTTGTACCACCTAGTGAGTGTGTTAGCTTTCCTTCTAATGTTACCTTGCCAAAGAATGTCCCATATGACATTTCCCAAGTTTTAAGTCAAATCAAAGTTTCTGTTCCAATTGTTGAGTTTCTTAGGATTCCTAAGCACAAAAAGAGAGCATTTGAATACTTGGGATTGAAAGAAGAGAAGACTTCCCTAGGTAGAAATGTAAACATTGTGGAGACTCCTCCAATCATTGAAGAGTTAGAAACACCACCAACATTGGAGGAATTAGGTGAACCACCTAAGGTCTATTTGGGGACATCCTTGGTAGACTCTCAGTTGAATGTGGATCCATTCTTCACTACCCTGATCATTAAGGACAAATTACTCCATAATTGCATGTTTGACTCAGGGGCATCATGCAATGTCATGCCTCTGGAAGTCATGAATGAGCTAAATATCAAAGTAACAATAGCATATGGGAATTTTACTACCATGGACTCCAAAGAAGTACCAGTGGGATGTGTGAAGGGTTTGGTGGTGCAGCTTGTAGCTTACCCAGGTAAAAATTTAAAACTTAATGTTGTCATTGTTGATCTACTTGACCAAATGGGGCATGCTATTGTCTAGAAAATGGTCCGTAAGTGTTGGTGGGAGTGTCTAAATGGACATGTCATACGCCACCATCCCAATTGAGGGCATCCTTTTCAAGTTGTATGGGGAAAAGAAGATGTTGCACCTTATTGAAGATCCCAACAATGCATCCTATGAATTATTATACACAAGTGTTGATGCTTGATAACTTTGTGGGATTTGCTAATGGAAAGGAGCATAAGATTGAGGAATGCAGGTGTCTTGAACAAGAAGGATCTCCTTGACTCTGTTGTTTGATGGAGCTTGCTCCAAGTTTTGGAATGGTGCTTGTGTTGTTCTACTTTCTCTAGATCAAAAAAAAATTGTTTTTTCCTTCAAACTCAACTTTGAGTGCACTAACAACATTGTTGAGTATGAGACATTGTTATTGGGTTTAAGAATTACTTGGAAATATGGTGTCGAAGATATCATTGTACAAGGGGACTTGAAATTAATTATAAAACAAGTCAGGAAATTGTATGCCACAAAGAATCAATGAATGAAATAATACAAGCATGCAGTTTGGGATTTCATTGAGATGTTTGATTCATTCAACATTGTGCATCATGATAGGAAGTTCAATGACTTGGTAGAAAAGCTTGCAGTGTTGGGGTCTCATTTTGACAATTGTGCAATATCCCCATATTGTGAATATGATGTTGAGGTGTTAACAAGGCCATCTATACCTGATAATGTTAAGCATTGGCAGGTTTTTGATAATGATGCTCAGATCAGAAGATTTTTGTAGAACAAGGGAGAGTTTGCTGATCAAAGTATTGATTGGGAGCCAATGGTGTGTGTAGCAGAAGGGAAAGAAACCCTTTTGGTAGGGGCATCATCCAGCTAAAGACTAATACCATTCCTAGAGGGTTGGTTTCTCTTGAGTCCTTTTGATAATGTTGATTGCATTGTTAACAGATGCATGGCAGCCTCAAGGGATATTGAGGAGCATGACCTTGGCACAAAGGAGAAGCCAAGGAAAATTTGGTTAGGCAACAATCTCAGTAGGAGGAGGAGAAGTAGTCATACATCCAATTGTTGAAAAATTATCAAGATTGCATGGCATGGACCTATTCTGAACTAAAATCATACAGAGAGGACTGTTTCAACATGAGATTCCCTTGGAGTCTAATGCAAAGCCATTCAGGTAAAAAAAGAGGCCAATCAATCCACTCTTATCTCTTAAAATGCAAGAGGAACTGAAGAAGCTAAGAGATGGAGGGATTATTCAGCCCACAAGGTATTCTTCTTGGGTTGTAAACCTAGTACCAGTGAGAAATAAGAATGGTGAAATCAGGATCGTATGTAGATTTCAGAATCTAAACAGAGCATCAATGAAGGATAATTATCCTTTACCAAATATGGAAAACATGCTACAATTAGTGACTAGTTCTAAATTTCTCTCCACCCTAGATGGTTTCTCTGGTTATAACCAAGTTGTGGTGAAGGAATCAGAAAGGATTAAGAAAGAATTTACTATTCCTTGGGGACGTATGTATATGTTAGGATGCCCTTTGATTTGATGAATGTTGGAGCTACCTTTCAAAGAGTAATGGATTTTGCTTTTTTTAGTTACATCAATGAGTTTATTGTTGTTTATCAAGATGATGTGACTATATTTTCCAGGAAAAGAAGTGATCACCTACTACATTTGGAGAGGATGTTGATGAGATGTAGAGATTATGGCATCTCACTCAATCCAAAGAAGTGTTGTTTTGGAGTGCAGAAGGAAAAGTTGCTTGGTCACATTGTGTCACAAGAGGGGGTGATGATTGATCCAGAAAGGGTGGAGGCCATCAGAAAAGTCCCAATTCTAAGAACTAAGAAGGGAATTCAGTCTTTCTTTGGGCAGATAAACTTCATCAAGAGATTCATATCAAACTTTGCTGAGTTGACCATTCCAATCACTTCCATGCTAAAGAAGGACCAGGTCATCAAATGGGAAGAGACTGCCATCCAAGCTTTCAATGGGATCAAGGAGGCATTAAAGCATGCCCCTGTTTTAGTAGCTCCAAAATATAATAAGCCTTTCCAATGATTTTCCTTTACTCACTATTGATTCTTTCTTGCTGTGAGAAGGATGGTGAAGGGGCTGAAAGGCTGATTTCCTTTTTCAGTAAGGCCTTGCAGGGGCTGAGCTGAAGTACACTATTATGGAGAAACAAGAATTTTCCTTGGTAAAAGAAACAAAGGTTTTCAAGGCCTTACATTTTGAGTTCTAAGATTGTTGTTTATGTTCCCACACCATGGTAAAAGACATTTTATCAGAGATGGAAGTCTCAAGCAAAAGGTGTAGGTGGGTGAACAAGTTGCAAGAATATGATATGGATATCCAAACCACAAATTTGGTGAGAGGTTTGGGCTTGGCTAAGCTTATGGCTGAGAGCAACTTGCAAAATATTGAGGTAAATGAGGTAGAAGGAGAAAGGGCATGTGTTTTTGAAAGGTTGATGAGTTCTGAGTGGTACAAGGATGTGATTTTTTATCTCAGACACTTATACTGCCCTGAGTATTTAAGTAAGAACCAGAAAAGAGCTCTTAAGTTGGCCTCCCAAAAATATGTCATTACTGATTATGGGTTAGCTTGGAAAAACCTAGAGGGAGTCCTCTTAAGGTGCATTACTAAAGAAGAAGCCCCCAAGATAATTGTTGATCTCCATGGAGGAGTTTATGGGGGCATTTTACTGCAAGAGTCATAGCACACAAGATCCTGAGGGCTAGTTATTGGTGGCCAAATATCTTCAAGGATACAACCTTGTTGGTTAGAAGATGTGATAGTTATCACCACTTCTCTGGAAGACTGAAAGCTTCAAGCTCCCTTCCTTTGTAGCTTGTATTAATTGAAGCTCCATTCAAGTAATGGGGAATGAATTTCATTAGTGAGATTTCAGACCCTTCAAGTGCTAGTCATAAGTGGATTCTTGTAGCCACTGATTACTTTACTGAATGGGTGGAGGCAAGTCCCATCAAGAAGGAAACACACCAAATTGTCATGGACTTTGTGCTAAACAACATCATCTATAGGTTTGGGGTTCCAGTTAAGATTGTAGCTGATAATGTCATGAGTTTTAGAGCTAAACCTTTGGTGGAAATGTGCAAAGAGTATGGAATCAACTTGACATATGCCTATAATTACAATCCCCAAGGAAATGGACAAGCTGAGTCCAGTAATAAAAATCTGCTGAAGATTATCAGAAGAACCTTGGAGCTAAACAAGAGAAAATGGGGTGAATAGTTGAAGTTTGTTGTTTGGGTAGATATGATCACTATTAAGAGAGTTATTGGAAAGATTCCATTTGAGTTAGTATATGGGACTTAGGACCTGTTGCCCCTTCATATGCAACTATCCTCATATCATTTCATTCAAAACTAGAGGATCAAGAAGTCCTTATAATTCTCACATTAACCAAATTCTGAACTTGATGAAGAAAGGAGGGCATCCCACCGAGGTGTGTAAGGTTCAGAGAAAAGCTGAAGAAGTTGTTCGACAAGAAGGTCACCCCAAGAGCTTTCAATGTTGGAGATCTTGTGCTACTATGGGATAGTAGGCATGAAGATAAGGGCAAGCATGGAAAATTTGACTCACTATGGATGGGCCCTTACTCCATTGATATCAAGATTGGTGAACATACCTTCTTCTTGAAGGATTTGGATGGTGATTTTCTTAAATTTCCTATTAATGGCAGGAATTTGAAGCATTTCTTGGATTGATTCCCCAAAATCAAGGTAAACATATTTTGTACAGTGTATAGTTGCTTGTTTGTTTCCTATTTTTTGTGTTTCTGCTCATTCTAGTCCTTGGTGACCTGTTTTTGTTGGTTTCTCTATTTGTTTTTGGGAGATGGCTTTATTTCTCTACTCTGCGAGATGACTTTGTTACCTAATGGATATTTTTGGCACTTGGTCTACCATTGTTCTTGTGGCACTCACAGGGAGTCCCCATCCTTGAATCAAAGCCAATGTTGGTGCTAAAAATAGTCTCACCCCATTTTGCCTTTGAAATCTATCAATTTACGGCCTTTGCTATATTTTCTCTCCCCCACCGTGTTGTGCCTAAGAAGTCTCTACTTTATTTTGTTGCCATAATTAATTTTTTCCTGGGTCAAAGATCACGTATGGGTCCATTTATGTTTCCTTGTTTCTCTATCCCTCTGAAAAGGTCTATAATTTGGGTCTCACGTTCCTCTGTTCATTCAAAACTCGGGATTTCCCATTCTTTCCATCTTCCACAGTCGGGATTTTCCATGCTTGTCATTTTTGCCCCAAATACTTGATAAAAATGAATGGATGTAGCTTTGAAGAGCGTATTTGAGCCTTGTAACATTTCTAAATCCTCTTGTCCTTGGAAAAAAATTCATCTCCGGCTCAAATGGTCATTTTTCTACATTTTACGGTTTGACAGGCATTTCTCCCGGTCAAATTTGTATCCTTACATCATTAGGGAACATGGCCTCTTTTGGTTGGATGCGGCTCAACGGGGTACTTTAGAAATTTTATGAATTGCCTCCACTTAGAAATTTGTCCACGTGGAAGAGTGGCGCTCATTTGAAGATTTACTTTTTGGTTTGGCCTTGGAGTAGCGTCGGGAGGACACATGGAGGTCTCTGCTACTTCGCTTTGACTTAAATAAATTTTTATGCAACTTATACAGTTTGGTAGGACAGGGACACGTGGCGAGCTCGTGCTCATTCAGGGTCTTAAACTTGGGCACCATTTTGAAATTGTGCCATGGAGACACGTGGAGGATTCCACTGGGTCTTCCCATACTTAGTCTTTTTCAAAAGGTTTTGGGAGGTCTGGGACACGTGGAGGAACCACGCATGTTTGGAGACTAGCCCTTGAGTTTCATTTTAAAGAAGTGCCAAGAGGACACTTGGAGGCCTCTGCTCACTTTACATTTTTCTTGGACTTTTCAAGCAACCAAAAGAGATTGCCTCGACTCTAACACATGGCGCCTTCCACTAAGCTTTAAGCCTTCAAACAAATTTTACCGGGCCAAGACATGTGGCGAGCCCATGCTCTTTCAGGGTCTCAAATTTTGGGGACCATCTCAAGGTGCACCATTATGACGTGTGGCAGTTTGAAAATTCAAAAGGGGTGGGGAAGTGGACCATTGGAGGCAACTTAGAATTTTTGCCTCTTATTCTCAAAGGGGTTAAAATACCAAAAATGGCCCACAAGCCCGATAAAGGAAGGGTCAAAGCTTGCTCCAATCAATGGCGGAGGTGCGGACTCTGGGGAAACTTGGAAAATTTTCCTTTTGGGAAAAAGAGTTAAAAGTAAAAAGGGAAGCGTGGTTTCGCTGGGACCCACTTTGGGACATGTGTTAGGCCCATTTTTCAAGGGGGAGCTATGGGGAAAACTTTAAAAAAATTTCCTTTTCCAAAAATGAGGTGAAATGGCCACGGTTCCTTTAGGACCCACCTTAGGACACGTGTCAGGCTCATTTCTCAAGGGCGGAGGCGCGGAGCAAAATGTGAAAATTTTACCTTTTTCCAAAAGTTGTAAAAGGAAAAAGAGAACCCACAGGCCCACTCTAAAATTAAATCTTCCACGTGGACAACCCAAATTCAAAGTAAAGATCAACAACAACTATGAGTCTGAATCTGATTTTCCCCATTTTACTTGAAATGTTCCTAGAAGTGCGAGTCTTCATGATTTCTTGGTATTTCCTACACACCAAATAGAGAGAAGAGTTAATTTTGATATCTAAGTTTGGTGGGGGAAATCTGGAGATGTCTTTTGCCATTAAAATGGTCTGACTATCGGGCTCGATCTGATTTTCCATTTTTCTTCTCCCGAGCACGCAAGGAACTAGATTTGATAGATTAGGGGTGGAAGTGGTTGGTGAATTGAAGGAAGAGTGTTCTACCAGATGAAGGAATTGAATGCTAAGATTTTCAAAGAGATCTGCCCCATGAGCACCTAACGACTTTTTACAGATCTAATTCTAGGAATCGCGATCATGATCATGGCAAGCACTGGTGACACTCAATGTTTTTGTCTTTTGGGGAAAAGGGATTTGTTGTAAATGTTATAAATGGCACAAATTTATAGTGCAATAGGTTGGAGGTTGGAGTGTTAGAGGTCAAAGAAATTTCCTAAGAGGAAAATTTGACAAAGCCTGTCTTTTGAGAAGCCGTCTGAGGAGCTTGTATATCTCTTTTGTTTTAAATTTAATCATGTCAAGGTGGTTACAAGTGTACATCCATTGAAAATCTCTAATATTTTTCTAGAAACTTTCCTTGGTGATAAATTTTATCAAAATCGAGTTATTCTGTGTTGATCTTGAGCAAAATGTGTTTGTTTCATTTCTGAATGTCTTAGAAATAGTTTTTCTTGTTCTTGTTGCAATCTTGTATCAAAATTTGTCTTAATCACATAGGTCTCAATCCTTGTGATAGTTTAGTGGCATCTGCAATTTCATTTCTCAGAAGATCTTTCATCTAGGAGTGAAATAAATGATTTAAAATCACTTTTCTTTCATCTGTTGATAAAGATTGTCTGTAAGCCTCTGGGTGTACCTCAGGTGTGACTGGGCTCAGATCTTGATGCTTTATTGGGTCTTCCAACTTGAGCCTTCGTGTTAGAATCTCATAGATTGTGTGAAAAAGTGCTAATATGGGCCTCCATTGAAGCACATATTCAGTTAAAGGAACATTTTAGCTATTCTGAAGCATTCATTGTCTAAGCTTTCCATTTTGTAAAAAAATTTCAAATATCTGGAAAAACAAGTTCATTCTACCTCACCTCCCTCAAAAATTCATTTAAAACAACCAATCCTACCCATACTACCCCTTTTGTCATGCATGTATATAAATGCATATTTTTTACTACCAAAATGCAGAAACAATCAGGATTCCAAATGTCTTTAATAGCCCGAACCTTGCTTAGAGAATATCTCCACTATCTAGAGTGACAACTTGTGAGAGTTAGATTTTGTCGCATTGATCATATTTTCTTCAAGGTCTCTTTAACAACTTCATAGGGAAGGACATCTCCATCTTCTCCCTAAACAACAGGCTACAAAAAAGGGTTCTCTTACCTTGGTTGAAAGGAACAACCTAAAATAGTGAGGATACATAAAAATCCACTTGAGGGTGCTACCCATTTCTCCACATCTGAGTGACTAAAGGCCAGTTAGATCCCATCCCCAGCTACAAAACAACTCATCATGATCTATCTACCTCTAAGCTTCTTGTCAATACTTGTGATGTTTCTCAGACATTGAGGGAGAATCAATTTGGGTATCAACATGTAAAATGTGAAATCTAGAGTAGGGTATGGATGTCCATCAAAACATAATAGATAAAGGTATTTTGCCATATTTTGTAGTTACATGTAATGTACGTTGGTAGATATGTATTCAAAAATTTGAATTGATCACATTGGAGAACTTTTCATTGCATATGGTGAAACAATGTGTCTACCTCATGGATACCCATGTCTTCTGTATGTTGCGACAATGGTATTCCACAAGAGTTTGTCTCATTCTTTCTCTTGGTCAAATAGTTTATGGGAATCACAAAATTATGCACTTGACATACTTTTAAATAAGTCTTTTTTTTATGAAAAGTTGTGTGTAGAAAATGCCATTTAATCAATTGTAAGTGGTGGAAGAGTGGCCTTAAAAATTCAATAGATACTCTATGAAAAATGATTTTGATGCACTTCCTGTGAACTGATTGCAGTTGGTATGTGAAGAGAATGGCTAAAACTTACATGTGAAGAGTTTGGGTAAATGTTGATGTATGTTGTTGTCTTGTAAAGTGTAACATGATAAACATTAATTGCCATACGTGGTCACTATTTGCTTCAACTATCTCAATGAAATAGTGAATAATTTGTGGTTGATTCCAAATAGACAATGGCACTACCTGAAATTCCCAAGCTGAATAAGAAAAAATTAAGTAGATCCTAGTTTCATTTTTGCTAAGAGCTTACACAATATAGTGGGGTCAATTATTTTGTCTCAGTATGTTCTCTTGGGTAATATTCCAAGGAATTTTCCTTCTCGTATTCTTCTTCATCAAGTCTCAAAGATAGGGATCAATGGTTTTATTTAGTTATGGGGTAACACCCTGTTGTTCTTGAGAAGATAAAACCATGGCGGTTAAGCTTGTTTGAGCCCATGATAGTTGATGTGATTCTTGTCGCAGACTACGACAACAGAGTTGAAATTCCTTTAAGCGAGATCTTTAGGAAACTAAGTTCCATTACGAATGCATCGAAGGTTTGAATACTCAAATCATGTTGGTGTAACAGGTTAAAATATTTCAATAAAATGTAATGGTGGAATTGTGGATACGTGCTAACTATTTGACGAAATACCTAATTAAGGTGTAGAATTGAGTCCCACAATTTCGACCAGCTTCGTTCCTCCATGCATGGTTCATCTCTCCTTATCTTTCATAATTCTTGTTCTTTAGTTTTTCATTTGTAATGAAATAAAATTTTAAACCATAGGATTATTGTACATTTGACTATTTTAAATAAACTTGTTTTTAAAACCATAAAAACGTTATATCGTAACTTACGCAATTCAATATTCCTTGGTAGACAACCACAAACTTAAACCCTCACTTTGAGATGATCTCAAAAATTTCTAACCAAAATAGATTACTACAATACCCTTTTATTGATAGGTTAAGGTTGAGTTCCTGTAAATATGTTGATTGTTCCCTTGTTAAAACCTATGAATCACGATCTTTGGACACTCACAAAACCACCTTTAGAACCCCTGGAAGAGGTGTCAAGCATTGTATGTGCTCCTTGTTATGAGGAGAGTCATGTCTAGTGTCAATTGACCACAATCAACCATTTGTACTCTCTTCATCACTCCTCAAGAGCACTTTGTTACCCGCTTGCACTTTTAGGAAGTTGTTAAAAATTGAAACATTGGGTTTTGTATCAGCTCTTGGTGTGGGCCCTGAACAATGAAGTGCTTGTCCACCTTTGAAAACCAGTATTATTTTTACTAGAAAATTTCCTAGAACCTTCAATTTGGGGAAAACACTCTTCTTGATAGTTTGTCAAAAACATTTTGTAGGTCTTTGGTTGCGCTTTGACTAGGTTAAACTAGACCAACTATGATTGAGTGGCTCCAAAACCCGACGCCGTTTGAAAATTGATCACTAGTTCTGAATTCCATCAATTCCATTGAATTCTTGGTGTATAGAAGGACATGTTGAAACTTACCTGTGGTTTGTTGTCTCATCAAAATACAACGTTCAAAAGTGGTTTCTTGGCCTCCGAGCCTAAATTGATGTTTTTCTAACTCGCAGGAAAATGTTGAAAAAAGTTGTAAGATCCCCGTTGAGTTACCAAACTCTCGTGGAAACTTGTTGACACTTGTAACTAACTGTTTTAAACTCTATCATGTGACTAGTGTGAAATTAAAATTTTGGAAAAATAGTGTTTCTCTCTCTCCTTATCTCTTAAGAAATGATCTAAAATGAAATGAAACCAATACATGTCTCTAACCCTCTCCTTTCGAATGAAAATTATTATTATTATGCGAGATGGAAACTAAAAAAATGTTAATTATGTTAAATCTAGGTGGATGCCATGCTAACAATTTATTGTTGATTTAATGCTCACATGGTTTTGTAGGATGCAAGAAAGATTGCAAAATGACATGGTGCAATTCATTGTTTATTATTGTAATTTATATAGGTCATTGTAGAATTTATATATGTATAATGTATTTCCATGTTATAGAAAGTTTATATTTGAAATTTGGTAATATGTATGAGATGCTAGTTTTAGGGATGCCTTGGGAAATGTGCATTTAATCATAGGTGTCATTTTGATTCAGATTTACGTATGGTAAAAGGTTGGATATATATATATATATATATATATATATATATATATATATATATATATATATATATATGTTAAATGAATTTGAATTTAATATCTTGTAGTGCATTTCTAGTGTGCAATAGATGATTAAATAATTGGTGTTGTGTTTCTTACCTTGAAAATGTAATAAAGGAATCTAACCACAACAATCAACCCTAGTATAATATTTGTGCATAACTTTTCTTACTATGTGTTTCCTTTCAGCATAGAAACCTAAGACCTTAGAATGAACTTAATCTATACACTCAATGACACCTCCTAATTTAGGTATATAAGAGCCCAAGTTTGAGTGTCATCATAGCCTATATATGCTTAGCGGCATCATTGTGAACTCCGATGAGTAGGAATTACGTGATCAAACATTATCTAGAGTATGTAGTTCTCGTCTAGGATTTGTAATCGTGGATGTAGTAAGGAGAATGTGTTCTCCTAACCTAGTACTCCTTGGAACCAAAATTAATCTTAATGTTAAATTCTCTTTGACCGGCATGCATGTTGAGTGGCGAAGACCAAAAACTAACCTCAATAGTCACCCTTAAGAGTTGGGATTATAATTGAACTCAGACTCAATCTCTTTTATCATTGGGCTTAATGATGCAATACTAAGGGTTAATTGTGAAACTCGGCAACTTATTAAGCTAGGATTAGTTGGTGAAAATGTAACCGTAGGATGATGTGCTTAGAGAAAGGAAAAATTTATGTTGTCCTCTTATCATATTTAAACCATCTTGTGGTGAGAAATGAGACCCACGTTATGTAAACTCTAATGTGGACCTTAACCCTTTTAATAATGGACTAACCCATCTTTCTCTCCTACTTGTCATGTTATATAATGGATGTTTGATGTAAAATTATGTGATCATGTTTTTAGAGATGAATCCCCTAAGACAGGGACTAGAAGTCTCATGTGGATACAAATTCCCCTATTAACAAATAGGCTACACAATTCATTACAAAAATCATATGAACCTAATTAGGGAAAAGCCTCTTAGGTTGGACGTAAAATGATACTCAAGAAACCTAATCTAGAAAACAAAAATAAGGAAGTATGTTGCCATGTTAGGAGTCATCAAATCCTTAACTAATTTTTGGAGCATAACTATAGTAAAAAAATTATAATTGACGCTTGGCCTTGGGAAGGGTAATCGTGAGATGTCATCCCACAGGTAAAGTAAAACATGATTTTCCTTGTAGTGTGATTAATTGCTCTTGTTGTGAATAAATAACCTACTTTGTATATAATATTTATTGTGTACTAAATCAATTACCAATTTATAAATGAATGAAAGAAACTTGACCCTAAATCCTTGAGAAAAGATGTGAACCTTCCCTCCTTTGGACTCACACTTGTTATGTTTTGTAATGAAGGTATGATATAAGATCAAGATGCATGCCCTTAGGAGTGAATCCTAGGGATATCACCTAGTAGCCTTGCGTGTAGGTAAGTAGTCTTATGTGCAAATAAATTCCCTATTAACGAATGAACGAATTAAACAAGTACTTGAAATAATGTCAATGATTCTTATTAAATGAGATACACCGTAAGTTAAATGTTAAACAATATAGAGTCCAAATATAGCAAAAGGAAAAAGGAATGTATGATTCACATATCATGAGCCTTTCTAGAACTTAAATTAAGATTGAAACATGTTTGTAATAAATGTGGGAAGGACCATATCTACAAGTTTATTTTGTAGTTGAATCATTATGTTGTGAATCGTTATGTTGTGCCTTGTTGGTAAAAAAAAGGAAGTGGCCTTGATGTGCATCACGTGTATTCATGTTGTCTATGTGGGTTAATGCTTGTGAAAACATATCATGTGTTGTGTGTTGTCCTAAGTGATCTCCTGTAGTGTCGGTATTTTTAGTGTTGTAATTGTGTGTGTAAAATGTGGGTGTTACATTTGGTATCAAAGTGAGGTTCATGCTCTCAAACCTTTGGGATGGATTGGAGTTGTGATGATTCTGCATGGTGGTGGTGGAAATTAGAAGAGTAATGTGATATATTTTGTTATGTGAACAACGTTGTAATTGTGATATTATGAACGCACATGTTGTGCTTGTCACTTAGTGCGTATTTTTTATCCCATTGATGTGCTTGTGATGAGAGTATTCGTTCTCCTTTTTGTGGATTCAATGAGGAATTTATGTGTAATGTACCGCCTTGTTATATGTGAAAATAATGTTATTGTGGATTTTGGAGTGTTGGAGTTTCTTGTTATTATGTGGTATGTAGGTGTGCTGATGTGTTGCATGACATAATTGGTGTATAGTGAATTGGATTGTATTGTGATGTTGCCACCGTGTTGTGATGAATTGTGTGTGTCACCATGTTATATAGCAATTGATTTTATGTTGTAATGTTACTCATTGTGTTCATCATATGTATAATTCATGTAATATGTGATGGTTCATGTCATGATTTAGGAGCATATGGTGAACGTATGATCCTATTGTATAGTGATTGCACTTTGGGTACAAAGATGTGGTAATGTGATGTATCGTAACCCATGAAAGTAATGATTGTGTTATACTCTATATATATACCATGCATAATGTTATGGTTAATGTGTGTGAATCACCATTGTGTTAGTGATGTAGTTATGCGTTATGTTGTGATCCCTACAATAATTGACCCTAAGGGAAATCAGTTAAAGGTGTATGTTTGGAGTGAGGAAATGTGTACCGTTGACTAGTCACTCGAGTCAAGTATGAGATAGAAAGTGGAGTCTTACATAGGATGAAAACCCACTTTTTTCTGTTTGGTATGTATGACACTTTCTCAATGGGTGTCATGCATATTGTGTTTCACAGACACCTTAGGCTTAGTAGATGGCAACTTGTACTCCTTTCTCTCTCCCTATATGGTTATCATATGGATTCAACCTAAGTGTAGTTATGACTATGTTGAGCCTTGTGGAAGTAGTGGAGGGATGATTTAAATAGAGATGATGACAATTGTATTATTTGATATGTTATTTTATGAGCTGAGGCTCGATGTCCAAGTTCCAACAACTCGTTGAGTACCCCTTTGGTGGCTATATAAGGCCACATAGTTATTGTGATGTGCTATTTCTCTATATGTATTTTATTTGTAAATTGAACATTTTCTTTTTCTTGCTAGAACCAGAAATTTTCTTAATTGATGTGTTCTTATATTTTGGGCATTTTATTTTGTTATTTCACTAACATGTGGATTTTTTCACTAACTATGGCTATTTGGCCATTTTATTTACTTATATTTAAATTTACTTTTCATGTTTAAAGGTTTTATAGCCTAGCCTAAGGCTTGGGATTTTTGCCACTTGGCATTTGAAACGAATTGTTATGCTTTTTCTAATGTCATAATGTGTTGGAATAGGGTCATGGGATTCACCATGGAGTGGTAGAACCTATGGCACACTTTTTGGTATGGGGGTTATGCCCCAAGGAGTTACGTATAACTAGCGGGTTTTTGAACCACGAGTTATTATGTCACTTGGGTTAGGGGTGTCTGGACTCTATGTGCCTATGGCCATAGGGTGACCGACCTCTTGAGGGAGACATAAGAAACTTGAGGGAGGCATAAGAGACTTGAGAGAGGCATAAGAGACTCAAGGGAGACATAAGAGACTTGAAGGATTCATAAGAGACTTGAGGGAGACATAAGAGACTTGAAGGAGTCATAAGAGACTTGAGGGAGACATAAGAGACTTGTGTGTGTGTGATTAGTGCACTTGGAGTTTTTTTTTAAGTTTTGATGCCTTGAGGTATATGTATTTTTGTTTTGATGATTTAGGAGGTATATGGAGTGGTTTTGTGATGCTTCGGGAGGTATTTTTGTCGGGGTTAGCACACCGGTTGTACAGACAATATATTAGATATAAACATACATGTAAATAAAAGTGGATATTCTACTAGAATAATTATACAAAACAAGAGACATAAATCAACACCAGATTTAATGTGGTTCACCCAAAGGTGGGCTACGTCCACCAAGAAACAAGCCAATCTATTATCCAAATCTTTGACAAGATATACGATGAAGATTTACAATTTTATACACTTATTAGATGTTCAATACTTTCTTCCTTCAAGCTTTTGATTCTTCACCAAGAATTCTCTCTCACATAATTATCTTGTAATTATGATCAATCCTCTCATTCTAAACCCTAGCTTTATGCTTTAAATAGTTGTTTAAGACTTTAGGGCACTTAGCCATGCAATTACATTCATTAAATCTATTCCAATGCTAAAAATAGAAATAAATCCCGAGAGTTAATTAAAAACTCGTCACACAGGTAACCAATGCCAGCTTCGCCTAAATCTGCCGCTGGCCTCGACTTGCCCTGACCGATGCCGGTCACACTCTAACCGATGCCGTTACTGTCAACTTCCAACAAGTTCTATTTACATGCTAAAACATGAGTAATTTAGCTCCATACTCAACAATCTCCCACTTGGAGATTAATTACTGCACACTATACCTATACAGCGCCATTCTTGGATCCTCCTAAGCTTTGTTTCTTCCTCTTCAAGTCTCAAACTTGAAGACCAACAGAAGTGGAGTGTAGCTCCAACTTCTCCTTTGCTAATGGCTTCATTAGCATATTTGCAGGGTTCTTGCTCATATGAATCTTTTCTAGATTCAACTATCCATCCTCCAATACCTGTCCGTATGAAGTGATATCTCAACTGAATGTGTTTCGTTCTTGAATGAAATGCTAAGTTATTTGCCAAATTAATTACACTCTGACAATTACTTTTCTCCTTTTCCAACTCTTCCATGAACCTACTCATCCATATCATCTCCTTGCTAGCCTCTGTAGATGTAACATACTCTACCTCTGTAGTAGACAAAGCCACAACCTTCTGCAATCTCAAAATCTAGCTAACTGCCATTCCACCTACTGTGAAAATATATCCAGTAGTGCTCCTCCTACCATCCAGATCTCCAGCCATATCTAAATCAACATAGCCATGTAATGAAATATCCGAACCTCCATAGCATAACTACATGCTAGATGTCCCTTTCAAATACTTGAGTATCCATTGGAATGCTTTCCAATGCTCTTTACCTAGATTAGCCATATATCTACTCACAACTCCCACTGCCTGTGCAATGTCTAGTCTTGTACAAACCATAGCATACATGAGACTTCTAACTGCTGAAGCATATGGCACTCGTGTCATGTATTTGACCTCCTCTTGTGATGAAGGACACTGATCTTTACTCAATTTGAAGTGTCTAGCCATAGGTGTGCTAACAGGTTTTACATTCTGCATGTTGAACCTTTCTAACACCTTGTAGATATAATCCTCCTGAGACAAATACAATTTCTTGTTTTTCCTGTCTCTATGTATTTGCATGCCAAGAATTCTTTTGCAGCTCCCAAATCCTTCATTGCAAACATGTGAGCTAGCTTTCTCTTAAGCTCACCAATGTCCTACATACTAGATCCTGTAATAAGCATATCATCCACATACAGTAACAAAATAATATAGCTCCCATTTTCAAGCTTCTTGAAATAAACACAATGGTCAGATTCACATCTCAAGTAACCATGCTCATGCATAAAACTATCAAACCTCATGTACCATTGCCTTGGAGCTTGCTTGAGCCCATATAGGCTCTTTTTCAACCTGCACACTAATTTATCCTTACCCTTGACTTCATACCCAAGCGGTCACCGTGTATATAAATATCTTCATGCAAGTCACCATGAAGGAAATCCTTCTTCACATCTAGTTTCTCTAAATGAAAATCTTCTCTACCGCAACTAAACCGAATATAGTATGAATAGAAGTCATCTTAACAATAGGAGAACATATTTCACCAAAGTTAATACATGCCTTTTGTGCAAATGCCTTTACTACAAGCCTTTCCTTGTACCTTTTCTGTCCACCCTCTTCTTCCTTAATTCTATAAACCCACTTCTTCTACAATGTTCTCTTTCCCCGCTGGAAAATTTAACCAAATCCCAAGTCTCGGTTCTGTTTCAAGAGTTCATCTCCTTATCCATGTCATGCTCCCACGGAACGTGAATTTTATCCTGCATTGCTTCTTCAAAGCTTTCTGGTTCACCACTATCAGTCAATAATAGATAAAATAGAGAAGGTGAAAATCTTTCTGGAAGTTTACTTACCCTTTTTGACCTTCTCACAGGAGTTTGGGGTACCGGAGGCTCAATCTAAACCTCCTAGACATTAGTATCAACTTCCTCGACAAGGACCGACGCCACCACCTCTAATCGACGTTGGTTCGGATAACCGACACCGGTTCAAATCCTCTGTAACCATCGGTGGTTCATCTGACCGATGCCGGTCAGGGCCTAACCGACCATGGTTACTGTGTATTTCTATAGATGTTTCTTTAAAACCCGAGAGTTCATTTTCATTAATAAACTTCTTAATTTTCTCGTCTTTGGGTACCAAAATTTGATCCCTATACATTCTCTTTTTATTCCATTCAACATCACGAATCCTAACAATTTTAGAATTCTCTAAATCCCAAAACGAAAAACCGAAATCACCAAATCCATAACCAATGAAAGTGCACCTCTTTGATTTTGCATCCAAATTTTTTCTATTTTCTTTATCGATATGCACAAAAGATTCTGAACCAAAAACTTTAAGAAAAGAAAGATCTACCTCTTTTCCACTCCATGCTTCCTCTGGTATTCCTCCATCTAGTGAACTTGAAGGGCCACGGTTAATCAAATAAACCGTTGTATCAACTGCTTCTGCCCAAAAATGCAAGGGCAATCCAGAATGTATCCTCATACTTCTAGCACGTTTCATGATTGTCATGTTCATTCTTTCTGCAACACCATTCTCATGTGGTGTTCTTGGAACCGTTCTTTCTCTACGTATCTCATTCACTAAAAATAATCATTAAAAGTCTTGCTACAGTATTCACCACCATTGTCAGATCTAAGGAACTTTAACTTAGAATTTGATTCATTCTCAACAAGGGCTTTCCATCTTTTAAAAGTTTCAAAAACATTAGATTTACATTTAATACAATAAACCCATACCTTTCTTGTAGCATCATCAATGAAAGTAACATAATATTGGGATCCACCATGAGAAGCTACCTAAGTTGGTCCCCACACATCTGAGTGTACAAGCTCCAATTTCTACTCCTTCTTAGTTGCCCCAACTTTGAGAAATCTCACTCTCTTTTACTTTCCAAATATACAATGCTCACAGAAATCAAGATCTAAATCTTTCAAATCTGATAACTTACCCTTAGCCTTTAAGATCTGCATTCCTTTTTGACTCATATGACCCAACCAATTATACCACATGCATGCATCTGAATCTAAAGTAGATAATGCAAAAAGGAATCAGTAATATAGGTAGATAAATATAATGTTCCTACCTTCTTACCTCTTGCCACAACAAAATCACCCTTGGTGACTTTCCAAGAGTCTCCTGTAAAAGTAACCATGTAACCAGATTCACCTAATTGCCCTGCAGAAATAAGATTCCTCCTGAGGCTTGGCACATGCCTCACATCTTTCAATACCCATGTATTTCCATTCTGCAATTTTAGATGAACTTCCCCTTTACCAGTAATACTACAAGGTTCATCATCACCCAAATAGACATGCCCAAAATTACCCTAGACATAATTTCCAAAATAACCCTTATTAGGGGTTGCATGGAAAGAAGCTCCTGAATCTAAAACCCATTATTCAATTCTACTATCTAAAGAAAGAATAAGAGCATCTTGCATTACCTCTGATGCAGCAAGATTTTCCTCCTTACCTTTGTCTGGTTGTTGGTTCTCTTTATTCTTTGACTAAGAATATTTCTTTGCATGTCGTTTCTTTCCACATTTCCAACAAGTAATTCCCTTACTTCTGGATTTAGATCTGTTATCCCTTGACTTTGATTTCCCATTACTCTTACTCTTGGATCTCTCCTTCTACCTACCCCTGCTTTCTACATTCAAAGCATTTCCAAATGATGTTTCCTTTGTACTTTTCCTGCGAATTTATTCATTCAAGATTATACTAACCACATCATCAAACTTCAAAATATTATTAGCAGATGATGTATTACTAACAACCATTACCAAGTTGTCCCAACTATCAGGAAAAGAACATAAGAATAAAAGTTCTTTTACTTCATCATCAAATGGTATTGAAACCGATTTTAACTGATTTACAATAGATCGAAAATCATTCAAATGACTAGAGGCAGATTCACCTTCATGCATCTTAGAACTAAAAATTTTCTTCATCAAATAAACTTTATTTGAAGCACTAGGTCTTTCATATAAATTAGCAAAAGATTTCATTAAGTCTACCGTAGAAGCCACTTCAAGAATATTAGAATCCACGGATGTTTCCAGCACAATCTTATAGATCCCAAAGCCTTTCACAATAATCTTCCATTCTTCATCGGTCATCTTTTGTAGGTCTAGACTTCTCATCCAATGGTAAGTAAAAATCTCTCGATACGTATAATCCTCAATCTGCATCTTCCATAATTGATCATTTCGACCGTCAAACTTATCTACCTTGTATTTATTATCTTTTGTCATTTTTGTAGCTCCCACTCAATCAGAAAACCCTCTGTGACTAAATCTATCAACACACATAACCCTCAAACAAATATCCGATACCAAATTGTTGGGGTTATCACACTAGTCGTATAGACAATATATCAAATCTAAGCATACATGCAAATAAAAATGGATATTATACCGAATAATTATATAAAACAAGAGACATAAATCAACACCGATTTAACATGGTTTACCCAAAGTGTGGGCTACGTCCACCAACAAACAAGCCAATTTATTATCCAAATCTTTGACAAGATATACAATGAATATTTACAATCTTCTACACTTCTCAGATGTTCAGTACTTTCTTCCTTCAAGATTTTTGATTCTTCACCAAGAATTCTCTCTCACATAATTATCTTGTAATTATGATCAATCCTCTCATTCTAAACCCTAGCTTTATGCTTTAAATAGTCATTTAAGACTTTAGGGCACTTAGCCATGCAATTACATTCATTAAATCTATTCCAATGCTAAAAATAGAAATAAATCCTGAGAGTTAATTAAAAACTCATCGCACAGGTAACCGATGTCGGTTCTGCCCAACCATCGCCAGTTCCAACTTGCCCTGACTAATGCTAGTCACACTCTAACCGATGTCGGTTACTATCAACTTCCAGCAAGTTCTATTTGCATGCTAAAACATGAGTAATTTAGCTCCATACTCAACAATTTTGAGTTTTTTGTGATGCTTTGGGAGGTATATGGTGTTGTTTTTGATGTTTTTCGGAGGTGTATGGAGTTGGTGTTATGATTTATGTGTACTTGTGTGATTCTAGTTTATGTCTTGTGATGTTGCTTCCATCTTGACATTATGTAACTATAATTATTGTACCAAGTTGTGTGAAACCTTTGTATGTGTACTGTTGAGAATTCCATGAGTTATAGTATGCTTATGTTATAAGTACTTTTGTGTAAGGGGCATGTGTGTGACAAGTACTATGTTAAATGGGCCATGTATGTCGTCTCCATGGTTTGGTTCAGTTCTTGTGATGTGATATAGTCATGAAAGTACATATCATGATGTCTTGTGAACCATTAGTGTTGTGTTTGGCCCTGATATGGTATTGTGACGTGCTTTGTTGGGCACCCACAAAAATAAATAAACTGAAATCTTAAAACAATGAAATATTAATAGATTGAGATTAATAAATACTATTAAGGAAAATTATTAACTAATTAATAATGTAAACTGGAACCACCAATCTTCACAAAACATTAATAAATTGTCAAACCTTTCCTTCTTCCTTATGGTCACGCTTTGGAAACATGTATTCTATCTTTGGTGGCATGAGTCATTAATTATTTCCTCCTTGCTCATGAGCACCTCTTCTAATCTTGGTCTTGTGTCATTATTGACTTGCTTGCTTACGTGCCCTTGAAGCTTCAAGTGTTGTGTGACATTGAGGACAATGCTCTTATAAGGGGATGGAAATGTAGTGCCTAGCTAATAAAACAAATTAGTTTTTAAAAAAGGAGTGAAATACATGGAAAATTTTGGTGAAGAATAAAATTGATTTGTGAAAGGAGGAATGTGGGAGTGATGTTGGCGTGTGGAGGAGCTCGGGTAGGGATGGGCACCCATACGGCCTCTGAGACCTATCATTTCTCTGCAATTAATACGAGTTCCTTATTAAGATCCGAGACTTTGAGCGTGTTGAAACCAAGGAAACGTTGTAAATTCAGAAGTGAGTGGATAGTTGCAACAAAAGTAGAAAGGATGGGGAATGTGCTTAATGAACTCTACCTTTAGCCATCCTAAAGGAAGACCATTTTGGGATAAAATAAGTCAAACACTCGAGAGATTTAAAAATGCAAACCCAAAGATCTCCCCATTTTTATTACTATTTACAAATCGTTTGATGTGGATCTAAATCTATATTTGAAGATGGTTCGTTAGTCTCGATAGGAAAGGAAACTATTGCACGTCATTGTTATGGTTTTGTATGCAAGTGTGGAAACATGCACTTTGGGCATGTAAATTGTTCAAATGAATGCTTAAAAGAAATGTGGCCTCATGGACTACAAAGTGGATGTAGGGTATGCACAAAATGGGTTTGTTGAAAAGGTTTGGAAACTTTCGAGCAAATGCTATTTGCAGTGTAAATCCAACCTCTAAGGCATTTTCTGCGATTTACTCCCACCTATGTCAAATGTGAAATCTAGAGTAGGCTATGGATATCCATCAAACCATAATAGATAAAGGAATTTTTCCATATTTTGTAGTTACAGTGTACATCTGGTAGATATGTATTCAAAAATTTGAATTGATCACGTTGGAGAACTGTTCGTTGCATATGGTGAAATAATGTGTCTGCCTCGTGAGGATACCCATGTCTTACGTATGTTGCAACAATGGTATTACACAAGAATTTTTTTCATTCTTTCTCTTGGTCAAATAGTTTATGGGAATCTATCAAAATTCTGCACTTGACATACTTTTAAATAAGTCTTTTTTAATGAAAATTTGTGTGTAGAAAATGCCATTTAATCACCTATAAGCGGTGGAAGAGTGGCCTGAAAAATTCAATAGATACTCTATGGAAAATGATTCTGATGCACTTCCCTGTGAACCGATTGTAGTTGGTATGTGAAGAGAGTGGCTAAAACTTACATGTGAAGAGTTTGGGTAAATGTTGATGTATGTTGTTGTCTTGTAAAGTGTAACATGATACAAATTAATTTCCATCCTGTGGTCGCTAGTTGCTTCAACTATCTCAGCTGAAATAGTGAATAATTTGTGGTTGATGAAAAATGGATAATGGAATTATCCGGAAATTCCCAAGCTGAACAAGCAAACATTGAGCAAATCCTAGTTGATTTTTTGCTAAGAGCTTGCACATTATAGTGGGGTCAAGGATTCCATCTATATGTTCTACTGCGAATATTATGGGGAATTTTCCTTCTCGTCTTCTTCTCGTCATTTCTCAAATTCAAGAACCCATGGTTTTATTTAGTTATGGGAGAATTCTGTTGTTCTTGAGAAGATAAAACCATGGAGGTTAAGCTTGTTTGAGCCCATTATAGTTGATGTGATTCTTGTTCGCAGCCCTAACACCCGAGTTGACATTCCTCTAAAGAAACTCTTTAGGAAACTAAGTCCCATTAGGAATGCATCGGAAGGTTTGAATACTCAAATCATGTTGGTGTAACGTGTTAAAAGATTTAAATAAAATGCAATGGTGGAATTGTGGATGCATGCTAACTATTTGATGAAATGCCTAATTAAGATGTAGAAATGAGTCCCATAATTTTGGCCAGATTTGTTCCTCCGGTATGGTTCATCTCTCCTTATCTTTCATAATTATTTTTCTTTAGTTTTTCATTTGCAACGAAATAAAATTTTAAACCATAGGATTATCGTACATTTGATTTTTTAAATAAACTTGTTTTTAAAACAATAAAACATTATATCATAACTTCACGAATTCAAATATCCTTGGTAGACAACCATGAACTTAAACCCTCACTTTGAGATGATCTAGAAAATTTCCTAACCAAACTAGATTGCTACAGTACCCTTTTATTGACAGGTTAAGGTTGAGTTCCTTGTAAATATGTTGATCGTTCCCTTGTTAAAACTTATAAATCATGATCTTTGGAGACTCAAAAAACCACCTTCGAAACCTCGGAAAGAGTCGCCCGGGCGTCATATGTGCTCCTTATTATGAGGAGAGTCACGTCAAGCTTCAAATTGACCCCAATTGACCGTTTTTACTCTCTTTTTGCTCCTCTAGGATCCCTGTTATCCTACTTGCACTTTTAGGAAGAAGTTAAAAATTGAAATGTTTGGTTTCGTATCAACTCGCCGTGTGGGCCATGAATAATGGAGTGTTTGTCTGCCTTTGCAAACCTATAGTATTATTACTAGAAAATTTCTAGAACCTTCAGTTTAGGGAAAAACACTCTTCTTAATAGCTTGGCAAAGGCATTTTGTAGGCTGTGTCGCAGTTTGACTAGGTCAAACTGGACCAATTACGATCGGTGGCTCAAGAAAACCCGTCGCCGTTTGAAAATCGTTATTTAGTTCTGAATTCCATCAGTTCCTATGAATTCTTGGTGTATAGGAGGAAACGTAGAAATTTACCCGTGGTGTGTTTTCTCATCAAAAGACAACGTTTGAAAGTGGTTTCTTAGCCTCCGAGCCTAAATTGACATTTTTGCAACTAACAGGAAAATGTTAAAAAAATGTTGTAGGACAACCGTCAAGTTACCAAACTCCCGTGGAAACTTGTTGACACATGTAACTAACTGTATGAAACTCTATCATGTGACTTGTGTGAAATTAAAATTTTGGCAAAATAGTGTTTCTCTCTCTCATTATCTCTTTCTCTCTCCTTGGTTAAGAAATGAAGTGAAATGAAATGAAATCAATACATGTCTCTAACCCTCTCCTTTTGAATGAAAATTATTATTATTATGTAAATGGAAACTAAAAAAATGTTAATTATGTTAGATCTAGGTGGATGTCATGCCAACGATTTATCGCTGATTTCATGCTCACATGGTTTTGCAGGATGCAAGAAAGATGGCAAAAAGACATGGTGTAATTCATTGTTTATTATTGTAATTTATATAGGTCATTGTAGAATGTATATATGTATAATGTATTGCCATGTTACATAAAATTTTATATTTGAAATTTGGTAATATGTATGAGATGCTAGTTTTAGGGATGCCTTGGGAAATGTGCATTTAATCATAGGTGTAATTTTGATTCAGATTTACGTATGGTAAAAGGTCTTAAATATATATATATATATATATATATATATATATATATATATATATATATATATATATATATATATATATATATATATATGTTAAATGAATTTTAATTTAATATATTGTAGTGCATATATCCAGTGTCCAATACACAATTAAATAATTGGTTTTGTGTTTCTTACCTTGAAAATGTAATAAAGGAATCTAACCACAACAATCAACCCTAATATAAGATTTGTGCATAAATTTTCTTCTTGTGTGTTTCCTTTCAGCATAGAAAACTAAGACCTTAGAATGAAATTAATATTTACACTCAATGGCACCTCCTAGTTTAGGTAAATAAGAGCCCAAGTTTGAGTTGTCATCATAGCCTAAATGCTTACCAAAATCATTGTGAACCCGACGAATAGGAACGACGTGGTCAAACATTATCTAGAGTATGTGGTTCCCTTCTAGGATTTTTAATCGTGTATGTAGTAAGGAGAATGTGTTCTCTAAGGTAGTACTCCTTGGGAACCAAAATTAATCTTAGTGTAAAATCCTCTTTGACCGACATGCATGTTGAGTGGCGAAGACTACCAACTAATTTTGATAGTCACCCTTAAGATCTAGGATTATAATTTAACCGGGTACTCAATCTCTTTTATCATTAGGCTTAATGGTGCAATACTAAGTGTTAATTGTGAAACTTATCAACTTATCAAGTTACGATTAGTTGGTGAAACTGTAATCGTAGAATTATGTCCTTAAAGAAAGGATAAATTTAGGTCGTCCCCTTATCGTATTCAAACCATCTTGTGGTGAGAAATGAGACCCACATTATGTAAACTCTAATGTGGACCTTAACTATTTTAATAATGGACTAACCCATCTTTCTCTCCTTCTTGTCATGTTATATAATGAAATTTTGATGTAAAATTATCTAATCGTGTTTTTAGAGATGAATCCCCAAGATAGGGACTAGAAGTCTCATGTGGATAAAAATTCCCTGTTAACAAATAGGATACACAATTCATTACAAAAATCATATGAACCTAATTAGGGGAAATCCTCTTAGGTTGGACATAAAATGATACTTAGGAAATATAATCTGAAAACCAAAATAAGGAAGTATGTTGTCATTTTAGGAGTCTTCGAATCCTTAACTAATGCTTGGAGCATAACCGTAGTAAAAATATTATAATTGGCGCTTGGCCTTGGGAAGGGTAATCATGAGATGTCATCCCACAAGTAAATTAAAACATGATTTTCCTTGTAGTGTGATTAATTGCTCTTGTTGTAAATAAAGGACATATTTTGTATATAATATTTATTATGTACTAAATCAATTACCAATTTTTAAATGAATGAAAGAAAATTGACTCTAAATCATTGAGAAAAGATGCCAAGCTTCCCTCCTTTGGACTCACACTTGTTTTGTTGTGGAACGAAGGTATGATATAAGATCAAGATGCATTCCCTTAGGAGTGAATCCTAGGGATATCACCTAGTAGCCTTGCATGTAGGTAAGTAGTCTTGTGTGAAAATAAATTCCCTATTAATGAATGAATGAATTAAACAAGTACTTAAAATAATGTCAACGATTCTTATTAAATGAGATACACAATAAGTTAAATGTTAAATAGTATAGAGTCCAAATATAGAAAAAGGAAAAAGGAATGTATGATTCACATATCATGAGCCTTTCTAGAACTTAAATTAAGATTGAAACATGTTTGTAATAAATGTGGGAAGGACCATATCAAGTTTTTTTAGTTGAATCATTTTGTTATGAATCGTTATGTTGTGTCTTGTCGGTCAAAAAAGGAAGTGACCTTGATGTGCATCACGTGTATTCATGTTGTCTATGTGGGTTAATGCTTGTGCAAACATATCATGTGTTGTGTGTTGTCCTAAGTGATCTCCTGTAGTGTCTTGTGTACTACAATGTTAAGTCACAAAAATATATTCCAAAGATTTTTAGTGTTGTAATTGTGTGTGTAAAATTTGGGCATTACAACCATACCATAAACCACTATATTTTTACAACCTTCCTCTCTCAAACACAAAAACATTATTTATAAAACATGAGGATAAATTTTACCTTTGTTAAATTGTTTACTTCTCATTCTTGTCTTAACCTCATATTTTTAAACCCAAAATCAATGATTTCACATCATAATGTATAGGAGTAAGCTCACCCAAATTGAGATAGTAAGTTCTCCCTCTAACCGCTAGACTGCAAAAAAGTCTTACATTCTCACCCTTGGCTATAAAACAATATTTTGCATAAGATATTTTATGGCACAAATGAAATTAAAAATATACTTCAAGTATCTAGTGTGCAAATCTTAAGAATTCACAACATTGGGCTCAACAACCTAAATATAACATTGAAGTAGTCATCGGATAATCATAGAAATTAAATATAAAATTCCCTTTAAGTTTTAACCATGGTGACTATATCCACAAATGTGGGTTCTGCATCACTTGGAGATGAGGCGCAACTAATAATGCATTACAATACTAGGTGATGTTCTTAGATGGATAAATAGTGAGAAACAAAAATAAATAAATAGATTCACAATTCCTCGATACAAGTTGCATTGTGGCTTGAAAGATCATATAAGTACTAAAGGATTTGTATGGGATTCTAAGACTATAATCTCTTGGACAATATTTTGTTATTATAGATGTGAACTTCGGGACATTGTTAAGAAGGGTTCTACAAGCCTCTTGAATAGAAGTATTTTTAAGAAGAGTCCTATAAACCTCTTTAATGAAAGTATGTGATAGATCAACGAATTAAGGCCCATTATGTTCCTCACTGAAATAAATCTTTGCATATTTCTTCTTCATGCCACTGGAAGGTTTCAATCATCCTCCACACACAAATGTTTGTTTTTGGTTATTCCTCACAATGCTTGAATCCAATCTATTCTCTAATCAATGGTTGGCATTGGTTTTCCAAAAGTACAATCCATGTGCTCTCACTCCATTTGTTTTTGCTATAATTAGTTTGTATTCCAATCAAATATCCAAGTTCTCTATCAATAAATGGCATTGGATTTCAATGTTTTAAAACTAAAATCAACGTATACACCGTTAAAATTATATAGATGAGAATTAGAAGATCGAGTGCAAGAGATAATACATGGTATATACACCGTTTAACATAGTAGTAACAAACATCTGAACAATTTCAGACAAAGGCACCATGGGTGACCATAGGCCATGGCCCAAAGCAGTGAATAGAGAAACCACCAGTATCCAAAACCTGCATATAACATACACCATAAGAAAGAATTAAAGTCTCTTCTCTCACACTAAGGATATCATTAAGAATAGACTAAACATATCCACTTTTATGAAAATAAATGCTGCTTGGGCATCCACTAAGCAATCATTGAGATACGACACAAAGTTTTGTTTTGAAGCAAGGTACCATACCATAAACCACTATATTTTTACAACCTTCCTCTCTCAAACATGCAAACGTTATTTGCAAAACATGAGGATAAAGTTTTCCTTTGTTAAATTGTTTACTGATCATTCTTGTCATAACCTCATATTTTAAAACCCAAAATCACTGCTTTCACATCATGATGTATGGGAGAAAGCTCACCCAAATTGAGACAGTAAGTGCTCCCTCTAATTTCTAGACCGCAACAAGTCATACATTCTCACCCTTGGCTATAAAACAATATTTGCATAAGATATTTTATGACACAAATAATTTAAAAACATACTTAAAGTATCCAGTGTGCACAACTTAAGAATTCACAACACTAGGTTCAACAACCTATGATCACATTGAAGCAATAGTCATGTAATCATACAAATTAAATAAAACATTCCTTTTAAGTTTTAACCATGGTGACTATATCCATAACTATGGTTTTTGCATCACCTGGAGTTGAGGCACAATTGAGAATCTGTTTACAACACTATGTGATATTCTTGGATAGATTAACATAGATAACAAAACATCAGAACCACCTACAATGAGAAAAGTAAATAAATAGATTCTTAATTCCTCAATACAAGATGCACTGCAGCCTGAATAGATCATATAACTATTGAAGGGTCTATAGGGGGAAAAAATCCATGTGAAGTCTCCCCAGATGTGGTGACAGGGACGTGCTCTCTGATTTTTATGCCAAAAAGCATAGTCATAGGTGCTTTCCTAGTGGTCCAAGGTCTCGGGTTCGAGTGCTTCGTGTGCCAATACAATGAAACACCCCTAAAAATGCATTTTTCAGAAATGGAAGAAAAATTTTTACATGAAGTAGCAGTTTGGGGATTAGTATAATATACTTCCCTATGAGGAAAGCCATGGTATTTTCCTGAGAATTGAACCCTTGAGCCACAAGAAGTATAAACAAAAGAAAAACTTACTCAAGAATTTGGCAGGGTAGACCGAAGTGGAAGTGAGCCTGACGCCAATGGTTTTGTTCAAGCTGCCACATCACATGAACAGAGAGGTGAGAGTAGGTGGTGATTACAGATTAGATTTATTGCAAGTAATTAATTTTGACCTTGACTTATCCTTTCTTACCACGTGGACGATTACGATTGTTATGTACATCGACGTTCAAATGAATCTGCACCATTTGTTTCATGTGTTATGTCAAACATATGTTGTTTTACTCTAGTTTGGAAAATGACTTAGTGGATTTGCTGTAAAAAAAAATTCAAAAATAGTCGATCTCCTGCCATTGTTTTAATGACCTTTGTCATCCATGCAACTTGATTGCATGACATTTAGGTTCCCAACCGAATAAGCGGACAACATGAAAGGATAACAAAAAGTTTTTCTATCGAACTTGCTGAAGCAAAAGTTTAATATTGAGACTCCATACAGTTTCATACATTGCTGAGTACAAACTCTTCTTTGATTTACCTAGAGGGTATTTTTAAAATTACCACTTTGTTATATCTGACCACAATGCACTGGGATGTTTGGGCACACAGACAGAGCCATCAATGGTCACCCAAATCAAATGCATTTGCGTCCAAAATAACAAATGGCTATTCAATTTACAAAGAAGGATTGTGTGATTAATAATTCTAACTAATTTGTAGTGGGTGGGGATCGATATGTAATCCTCCAACACAATGCTTCACCGACCAAGCGAGCCATATAGATCGTTGTTAATGGAGGTGGAGAAGTTCTCTTGCCTCCCAAGAGCTAGATTCGTTGAACATGCTTCTTTTTCAAAATTTCACACCGAAGGTTTATTCAGTGTAGTAACATATCATGAACTCTATTAAGACTACAACACAACAGAAATAAAATATTGAAAGCACATTGAACAAAAAAACTACTAATTTACTACACAACCCCATTGCTAGTGATTGATAAGAGGTCATTGTTTGTCATCCTTTCTTTGTTACCTCCATTCTTCAACTATCTTGATTTTTTTCTCATTAAAAATTGATCTTCAAATTTAATTGTGTGTCATTTAAATAGAGCAGACACCTTCTCCATATACATCAGATATTAGATCACCCAATAATATATCTATGATTTTTTAATTTTTTTGTTTTTGTTTTAAGACACTTGATGACTTTAATTGACTTTGACTTACCAACTGAATTTACAACCAAATGCCCATAGATGACTTGAAGTAATTAAAAAAAATGTACTAAAAAATCTAAACCCACATTTTACACTTCATGAATTGAAATCTAAAAGACATGTAGATTTTAAATTAAATGTTGACACTTTTAATCAATCTATGGACTTACGGACTTAATGAATTTTGGAAAAAAACTATTGCTCTAAACATGAGAAAATATACTAATATATATTTACTTGACATGTCATGTCATTTCCACAATTGTTCAAACACCTAAATACCATAAATAATTCAAATATCTCGACTCAACACTCTAAGAGTGTTTTTTAGGACTTATGTGGAAGAGATTACATATGTTGAAGGAATACGTGGTTATCTTTGATGTGATGCATGGAAGGTTAAATTGCACAGAACCATATACCAACGATGATTACATGTTATATTTGCAATTGGTTCAGGGTTTTCAAATTCCCTATATTTCTGAATTGCAGAGGCACCGCCAAAAGGGGGCTTACAATATATTATATTTTATGTCAAGCTGATTTGGTTTGTTTAATAGAGAATTGCCTTATACTGCGCGTAGTTGCAGTGTAAGTGTTGGATCAATAATTTGTGTTGTAATTGCCACTAGGACATGACAAGAGCTTCAAACTTATTTTGCATATTATGTGCCAACCTTGTAGTTCTTTTATCAATTGGGCGACATATTTAATGTTGTTTGTAGGCTGCTGACACAAGGAGCAGTCCATGAAATAAGATGGTTGCAGAAGATGCTTAGGTCTTTGACGAGGAACCTGACTTTCCAAGAAGCTTATGATCAGACATTTTGGGCATTTCAGTTTGCTCGCCCAGAAGGCACGAGCCTCCGAGATGCCTTAATTATCTAACTTCTCCCTATGTGGTGATTTGGAGTGCAGTTACTGCTTCCTGTGCTTTCCTAGATTATTTCAGGCCCAGGAATTGATGGCCAAGGACAGACATGGAGACTTGGTTCCTTATCACACTCCATTTCAGGTCAGTCCTGAAGATTCGGTGTTGTTGGGACTAGGCAGTGGATTGATGGCAGCTTGGAAAGTGATTTTCCAATGATGCAGCTCAAGGAATTATTCAATGTGAATCACTTCATTGTAAGTCGGAGCTACTGACTACCTCTTTGTTTTTTCCTTAATTTTTTTGAGTACAACTACAAGGCATTTGATGAGGTTGAGGGGATAAAATGGCTTGGAACCAAGTGAGGATTGATGAACTTTTGCATAATCCTAATGATCTAGAGAGATTGTATTCTGAAGTGCATCTGTTGAAGACCGTAAAACATAAGAATATTATCAAGTTCTACAATTCATGGATAGATGATAAAAACAAGACTATGAATATCATAACAAAGATTTTCACATCCTGGCACTCTGAGGCAGTTAGTTTTTCAAAATTCCCTGAACCCTAAATGCTTATAGAGTTACATTAGATTTAGCTTTCACTAAAATTAGCGAGAAGCATTGATAGTATTATTACGCTCATTTTAGCTATTATGGACATCATTGTGGAGATAAACATGTTGACCTAAAATTTTGTACAAATATCGGAAGAAACATAAACATGTTGACATGAAGGCTGTCATCAAGGGTTGGGCAAGGAAAATTTTGTGGGGTTTACTTTATCTCCACAGTCATAATCCTCCAATTATTCACAGAGACTTAGAATGTGACAACATCTTTGTTAACGGTAACCATGGTGAGGTCAAAATTGGGGATCTTGGTTTGGCCACTTTATTGCGGCAGGCACATGCTCATAGTGTTATTGGTAAGTTTTATTTATATGTTTTGCCTTTCATTTGGTTGATGTGTGCACTC
The DNA here is from genome assembly GCA_018340775.1 of Taxus wallichiana var. yunnanensis. Classification (NCBI taxonomy): domain Eukaryota; kingdom Viridiplantae; phylum Streptophyta; class Pinopsida; order Cupressales; family Taxaceae; genus Taxus; species Taxus wallichiana. Next base: position 581,142,248 of record CM031239.1, on the reverse strand, counting down.
TCTAAGGGTGGTAATCATTGGGTCTAATTAAGTTTAGCATTTGTTATCTTTAGGAACTCCTGAATTTATGGCTCCAGAACTTTATGAAGAAGATTATAATGAATTGGTTGACATCTATTCATTTGGTATGTGCCTATTGGAGATGGTGACTTTTGAGTATCCATACAGTGAATGTAATAATCCAGCTCAAATTTATAAGAAAGTGACATCTGTAAGTTCTTCTCTTCTCTTGCGATTAATTTGTTGTTAATAAAAATATGTGATTAATGTGTACTTAGCGAAGTCTAACCATTACATCCAGGAATAACTTTGTTTATTCGGATGCTTTCCTCAGGGTATAAAGCCTGCTGCCCTGAATAAAATAAAAGATGCACAAGTAAAGGCATTCATTGAAAAATTTCTTGTAGCAGCGCCCTATAGGTTGCTGTAAGGGATATTTTGATTGATCCTTTTCTCCAATGTGATGGAAGCAAAGATTCTACAGATTATATGCAGGTTGAAGCTTCCGTTATGCCTCCAGCAGAATATTTTGAAGAACCATCCACCATTCGAGGATCAGGGTCTCCCTCTGTGCATCTTGATGGATCATCAGTTTCTAATGACGCGATTGTTGTTTCTCATTCCATATCTGGATATATTTCTGGTGTTCTTCAAGTTATCCATCAAATTGTTCAAATATTTTTGTTTTTTTGAAAGTTGTTCATGTTTGTTTATCTGAATCCTTGGAGAATCCTCCTATTTAAAGCTATGTTGTAGGAAACCCCCACTGCACATGTTGTTTCCCGCTAGAAATGTTTCCTGATGCAAAATGCAAGGCAAAACCATCTTGAACCTCTACTGTATTTGGTGTTCTTTGAGTTATCCATCAAAATTGTCCAAATCCTTTTAATTTTTAGAGTTGTTCATGTTCGTCTTTCTGAATCCTTGAGACTCCACTTTAAAGCTAAGTTGTAGGAAATACCCCTTGCACATGGCAACATTTCCTGCTTGAAATGTTTCCCAGGTGAAATATGGGGTGAAAACCATCTTGAACCTTTACTGTATTTGGTGTTCTTGGACTTATCTACAAGGTAAATGAAATCATTATTAATGGTGCTTTTTGAATGTTATGGTTTGTAGAGAGTTCTAATCATTTGATATTATGGTTTTTATTTGTAGAAAGCCAAGTCCCAAAGAATGCTGATTTACAACCATTTGAAGAAAAACCTTTAATCAAGAGACCTTCAATTGAGGGTATATTAAACTGGCCTTGATGATCTTATCTATTTGTTTTTAATCAATAATAGACTCTCTAACATCATATAATTGAGGTGTTATGTTTGTATTCTTGGGTTTAGGTATAAAGAAAGTCAATAATTATCCTCCTCCAACTCCCAAGGAGAAAGCCAAGTTAGCTACCCTTGTATTGGCCTATCCATTTGTTGTGTTAAAGCCCAGTGGGGTTGAAGGAGATGTGACCCTGAATGATATAAACAAGAGAATTTTGATGCCTCCCAAAAGACCCATCCAACATCCTATTGGGGATTATGCCAGACCTCCATTTGTTGCTTCAACTGGCTCTGGGCTCTCAGGAAAGGCAGTAGTTGCTCTCACCAAAATACACACATAGGGAAAAGGAGCCATTACAATTATGAGGACAAAAGGCTAAGTTGTATATTACATGCATCCATGTATTATATTGTCAACTGTAAATGTTTGTACTCCACTCGGCACTATAAAAAATATTTCTATATGCAATTTATCACCCCCTATAAGTTTATATCGTCTTGATTCGAGTCCTGTCGATATTTATCTGGGTTTAACAAGATGACAACTTTTGAGAAGTCAAGAATTATCTCAAGAGGGCCGAAGGTTAGTGTTGGTGATTATCTTTTCCTTTCTATTTTGATGTTAAATTTATTTATATAGTTTGGTTTAGATCGGGCTGATAAAAGGGTTTTATTGCATTGGCAAATTATTAACTGCGTCGTTTTAGACTGAAAAGAAGCAACAAATAATGGTGTAACATGAACCAATAAATAAAAACACCAAAGGTAGACCTCAGAGGTCGAAGGAGGAGATTAAGGGTATGAGTACAACGAAAGTAGAAGTTAAAGGCTTCACAAAGGAGTAGTGGAGCTTAAGGGCATGATAATTTTATGATCAAGAAGATGAATTAATAGAATGTTTCTTCTTACAATTACTCGTATTATATATATATGTATGCTAACTAGATTTGAGGCCTAGGGTATACGATCCACATTTGGAACACCTGGATTAGGGGACTAATACAATTAATTCCAGGAAAAATACTCTCTAGCACAATAAATGGAGGAATCCCAATGGTCCAAGTAAAAAGAACTTATATTGTTCGATGTTCACATTGCATTGTACACATGTGATTGCTAGTTATAATAACTATTACAAAATACATAATTTGAGCTAAATTTTATATGGATGTTGTTCTTTGTAATATTCTCCCATAGTTATGGGACTTTTATTTAATTTTGGATATAATAGATTGGACTAATCAATTTCATAGTTTTTCACATATTTATTTTTTTGATAAAAAATAATGTTGCACTAATTAATTTGAAGATCCATAAACATCATTAAAGTTAATCGTCTTGATTTAGGTCCTGTCATCGATATTTATCTGGGTTTAACAAGATGACAACTTTTGAGAAGTCAAGAATTATCTCAAGAGGGCCGAAGGTTAGTGTTGGTGATTATCTTTTCCTTTCTATTTTGATGTTAAATTTATTTATATAGTTTGGTTTAGATCGGGCTAATAAAAGGGTTTTATTGCATTGGCAAATTATTAAGCTGCGTCGTTTTAGACCTGAAAAGAAGCGAAATAATGGTGTAACATGAACCAATAAATAAAAACACCAAAGGTAGACCTCGAGAGGTCGAAGGAGGAGATTAAGGGTATGAGTACAACGAAAGTAGAAGTTAAAGGCTTCACAAAGGAGTAGTGGAGCTTAAGGGCATGATAACTTTATGATCAAGAAGATGAATTAATAGAATGTTTCTTCTTACAATTACTCTGTATTATATATATGTATGCTAACTGGATTCGAGGCCTAGGGTATACGATTCACATTTGGAATACCTGGATTAGGGGACTAATACAATTAATTCTAGGAAAAATATTGTCTAGCACAACAAATGGAGGAATCCCAATGGTCCAAGTAAAAAGAACTTATATTGTTCGATGTTCACATTGCATTGTACACATGTGATTGCTAGTTATAATAACTATTACAAAATACATAAATTGAGCTAAATTTTATATGGATGTTGTTCTTTGTAATATTCTCCCATAGTTATGTGACTTTTATTTAATTTTGGATAATAGATTGGACTAATCAATTTCATAGTTTTTCACATATTTATTTTTTCATAAAAATTAATGTTGCACTAATTAATTTGAAGATCCATAAACATCATTAAAGTTTATGAGAATATTATTAAAAAAATTATATTACAATTTTTTTGAAATATTGAAAAAAATGATGGTGCGAACTTACAATTCTCAGAAAATGAGTTTAAGCTTCCAACTTCCAATTTCCAACTTGATGGCTTACAAGTTCAATTTCAAATTTCACTTTTCTTGTAAAATCCCAAATTCAATGCTTCTAGTCCAAGATGCAATCTTTATTTGTAAGAAATCAAACAAATTACAAATCAAAATCAATAAAATAAAGCTAAACAATAAATCAAATAAAATTAAAAAGAAATCAAACAAAGCTAATTAAAAATCAAAATTAATACATATTTCTATTTTATCAAGGTGTTGTGCTTTATACGTTTGACCAATTCAAACCTTATTTAGATGACAATACCTTTAAGTCAACGTTCTCTAGAAGATAAAAGATATATGTATGGCATTACCTTTATGTCAACGTTCTCTTAAAAAAAAAAAAATGTGTAACGAGGCCTCTAGATGTGGATAAGTTTTATCAAGTAAATGATAGGTGTAGCTTAGGAACCCCTATAACTACCAAGTGATGCATCAATACCTCATTTTAAATGTTGGGGGTAAAATAAAGATTGAACTTGAGACCCATGTGATTGAATTTGTTGATTTCATTCACTTAACTAACTCTCGGGAGAAAAAGATAACTTCATTAAATATAAGATTTATAAAATTTGTTTTATTTTGTAAATTTAGTAGTTTGATCCATTCTTATTGAGCTACTTCACTAGATTGTAGTTTTTTTAATATATTTTTATAGCTTAACATATGAGTTTTGTTACGCTTAATTTACATAAATGCATATATGGGTGTGATTATTTGACAAAATACCTCAATTAAATTGATAATATCTAGAGATAAGGTAGCTCTAGAATAAAATTCCTTAAAAAAATTGATATCTAGCTATTGACCATTTGAGATATAGTTATGAAAAAAACCGGCTTCAAGTGAATGAAGTTGAGACTTTTACAAAAAGTTTGAAATTAAAATATAGAAAAATAATAATTTTGGTTTGGATGAATAAAGGTGAGTGAATGGTTTATCCAGGGGTTTTAACAAGGCTTTTATTGTTAGCTTAAACTAGACAATTATTTTTACCACCGAAAAATTATTTTTATGTTAAAATATTTGAAATGTAACATTGCAATATATCAAGTTTAGTTGAAGTGAGTTGAGTTGCGGGTTTGAAGTTAGTTTCATTTTCAATGTGAATTTGTGGTCTCTGTTTTGATTAGGGTTTTGGTGTTATATTTTTATTTTTGTTTCAGATCATGTCTACTTGTATTTGTTGACCTAATCGCCTTTTGAGTTTTCATGTTTTGTATGGATAATATTTATCATCTTACTTGGTTATTTAATTAATACAAGAATTAAATGTGTGTATGCATGTAAAGAAGTAAAAATCAAACTAGACCTTAGCAAGTAAATCCTAATCTACAACTAATACAGCTAATTCAAGATTGAGTTAAAAGGAAAGGAAAACATGAAATTGCATGATCAAAACATGAAATATAAACCTTCCTTGATTTTTGGATTTTCTCTAGATATGTATATGTCCTATTGAACCGATGTGTGCAAGACGAGGGTGGCATTTGCTTTCCTGGGGGGGTTGATGGAGAAAGAGGCTGATCCAAATTGGTTTGAGCCATATTCAAATCTCCTCTTTGTTCTCCAACAAAGGGTTCAACAAGATGTCTCAAAGACAAGGTGTCAAGGTTTGTTCCAAAGACCACTGTGTTTTGTGTCTTCCAAAGACATGGTGTGTCTCAAAGACAATGTGTGTTTTGGTAAGGGGGTGAAGGTTTGCTTTTATGGCCTTCTCTTCTAAGGAAGAGTGTCATTCTCAAAGAATATGGGATAATGAAAATGTATGATTAAGCTTGGTTAAGTATGATTAAGTTTGATTATATAAGAATTAGAGTAATTAAATGGGATATACACTCCATAGAACTTGGATGGAGCTAAAGGAGGCCTAATTAATCAAATGAAGATTAATTAATGTGATTTGGATTATCTTGTATAAACTATTTGAGAAGTTTTTAGAGGTGTTGAATGAGGCTTATAGATGATTTGAAGTTAGTTTTAATTAATGAAAATTCATTAATTAATAGAATAAAGCAAAATTTCTAGTTAATTAACAATAGGGTATTAATTAACAAATGAAGAGGATTTTAATTAATGAAAATTAATTTATTAGTATTCAAGGGGATTACAATTAATTAACGAAAGGTCTTTAATTGATACATAAAGGTGGGTCTTAGTATGATTTAGTTGGGCATTGGTATCTCATCGGTAGGGAAATAGAATCGAAAAAGCATGGGGAGGGGCCGGGACGGAGAAGTCGGTCGTCCCCAACTAGATAGGCCCATATATGAGAGAGGGGAGGGTCTTTTGGTCTACCCTATCCTATTATTCCATCTAATCTAAGATTAGTATACACAATGGGATGATAGGAAGAATGAGGATAGATTAATAAGAGGATGCCTCCTTGAGATATCATGTGGAGATAGAAGAAGGGTATGGACTCTCAAAAAAGGATAAAATATTGTAGAGGAAGGATTAGTTCTTAGCGGCATGGAAAATTGGAATAAACAGGGGACTTGGAAGTGTTAATCGATAGGCCCTACATTGGTTTCAATAAAGGGATCAATTAGATGATTTTGCAAGATAGATAACACTTGGAAATGTTGATCGATGGGCCGACTTTAGTTGATTCTGGGAAGGGATCGATGGATAAAATTCACAAGTTTGATGATTATTCAAACAATAGATACCTATAGGAGGTGGTTGATAGGATAGAAGATTACAATGTTGGTTAGATGGATCTGATAAAGAGGGATGGGGAACATTGTTTGTTTGGAAACTTTATATGATTTTGGAAAATATTTATTTAATATTAGCACACAACAAGAAGTACTATGATATGAAAAACCATAATTCTAATGTATGTAAGAGGTTTTAGGACTAACTGAAAGCAAAGTAAAATGAGATGGAATTAAAAAAATAAAAATAAGCAAGTACAAGAAAATACACTAAAAAAACAATTGTTTAGAAAATGCGTTTGATTTTTTCCTATTTAATACCCAAGTAATATAGTTTTATGACATGAAAATGGTTTTTCCTCAAGTGAGGATTCCTGCAAGGGTGGTGGATAGGGGATCGATAGAGAGATGAAAAAATGAGCCATAACTTGCGCTTAAGAAAGAATGCATGATGGGGAAAGTTGGATGGAAAAAATGTCATCTTTGGTAAAATGACAAGATAGTGTTTTACTTGTATGTAACCATATAGTTGAGAATTAGATATGATTTTTGATTTTTCGAATTTTTATATTTTTATGTGTTTAGATGTTTTTGGATTTGTTTTAGGTTTGTGTTTTTTTTTTAAATTTGAATTTTACAAATAAAAATACCTTAAGCAAGGTGCAATCATCTAGTTTCAATACCTATGCACCCCTTTTATGGGTTACATGGCATAAGTGATGTGATTTTGGGTCGTAGGATGCCCCAAAGATAGTGTGGGACATGAAAGTGGAAAATAAAAAAATGATAGAAAGAGGTACAAGATTGATTATGGAAATGGGGAAAAATTTTCCCCCGGACACAGTAAAAGGTTCATAGATGCATACAAATATTCCGAGTGAATCAAAACGAAAGTGTGAATATTATGGATGGCTAGGAACCAAGTTGCTTGAAGATTGACGATGAACAAGCAATGAACCAAAAACACAATTCATGAGGCAAAAGATGGAATAAAGTAGGAGTGTGAACAAGATCCGATAACACTTGGTAACATACTAGTCTTATTTCTCAACAAAATCTCGTGTGTGTGCATCAAAATTAATTGCTTATTGAAGTGAAGATTTAACAAGAAGTAAGTGAAGACAAACTAGCCAACATGTAGGAATGATTCATTTTGACAGTTTATTGGTGGACAAAGTATGTATGGAAGGAGATTCATACATTTCTCCACTGTCATCCAGGTGTTTATAGCCCCAACAAAGATGCATTTGATTCTAGTCACAACATGGCTCTACTGCCATCCAGACATCCATAGCCTAGATAGAGATACTAAAAAATACTTCAAGAGAGTTTTATAATATGGTTTTGTTGTTTTCTTTTTGATGTTGTTTTTTAATTGATTGTTGAAAATATATTTATATCTCTCAATTGTTTTGAGGGGTTAAGAACCACTAATGACTTTATGGAAGGACATGGAAGTGATGTTGATGAAAAAATTAGCTAGTGTAAATGGATACGCCCGGTAGTCTTCGCAACAATATTATTAATGGTATGCTAGTGATAGGATATCTAAGGGGACAATCATTTTTAATTTACCATGGTATAATCAAATACCAATGATGAATGACGATAATACATATTTATGTCTCACGATGAGTGTGAATAGACTAATCAAAAGATCACCAAAAGACAACAATGATAAGTGATGTACATAAGGATGGAAATAAGGAAAGAACAATTATGCGCAAGTGAGGCCTAAAATTTTACTTACAACTATAAAAAAATTGCAAAAAGTATCAATAACACAATTTACAAAGGCCTTCTTTGTGGTTTTGAAGTTTATGATTTTTCATTTTTCTATCTTTTGAGTTTAGAAATTTTAATTTATTTTTTATTTTTTATTTTGGATATTTAGATTTTTTTGATTTGTTATTTTGGATATATAATTTTTGATATTTTGAATTTTGTGATTTTGGATTTTTTTGGAATTTTGAGTTATACGATGTTTAGGAGTTTCTAGATGTTGTGATGTTTTATGGATTTTTGAAATGTTTTAATGTTTTATGATTTTAGACAAGGTGTGAAGGGAAACCATAAAGGGAGAAAACCTGCTGGACCAAAGAAATGACTAAGTATGAAGACATGTGGGAAGGCATAAGGATATGCGAGGGTGCGTGCAAAAACATGAAAGAAGTATTTACATCACCTATGCCACCGACCATAGAGACGGAAAAAACCAAAAATAGAGAAAAGAACAAAGAAAATCAAGGTCATGAATGTTAAAATGAGTGGTCAACGAAGCAAAAACTAAGAAAATTGTTTTTAATAAATGTGAGAAAAATAATTGGTTTGATTTTAGATTAAAGGAAAATAAAAGTGTTACTTAAATTAGAAAGGAAAATAAAAATCTTTACTCATTTTCAATTGTAAAGTGAACGAAACTTCCATAAGTATCTTGGGTAACACGCCAAAGACTTTCAAGTTTCAACTCCTCCTACGCAATCAAAATTCATCAAATTCTAGGTACACTGATAGCATAAAAAATTCTATGGTATATTCACAATGGATCATTACGACTATGAATTGGAGCTGCAATATGAAATTATTCACTGCAAATGTTTTTGGCATGTCGAATGCCTCATGAAATTTATTCCTAAATCAGTGACACATCAAGCTTGGAATGGTCAATTCAAGCTCCGCCTCCTTCATGGCGTTACGGATTATACCTTTAATATCATGGTCGTCAAGCATTCCATAATACCTCTCCGGCTTTGTTAGAAACTATTACAACACCCGATTTACTCGAAAAGTTTAAGCTTCTACTTGCATGGGTTTGAATCTTTGATGAAGTCTCGTGTCACGGGTGGTGAAAGCACTTTGGATAAATTCTACGCATTTTCTTGTTTATTTTTCCAAGCTCAAAAAGATAAGCTATGGTCGATCATTATAGATGTGAAGATTGAGGAATTTTTGCAAGGAGACGATGTGATTTTGAGGAATTTTTACGAGGTGACGACGTGCTTTTTGTGAGGAGACAATGTTAATTTGAGGTTTTTCTAGATGAATTTTGGGAGGAGATGATGTTATTATGCGGATTGTGATTTTTTTGAGGAGATGATGTGAATTTGAGGTTTTCCTAGATGAATTTTTGTAAGGAGACAATGTGATTTTGTGGAATTTTTGCGAGGAGATGATGTGATTTTGAGGAATTTTTGCGAGGAGACGTTGTGATTTTGAGGAATTTTTGAAAGGAGATAATGTGATTTTGAGGAGACGATGTGATTTTCGTGAGGAGATAATGTGAATTTGAGGTTTTTAGGATGAATGTTTGCAAGGAGATGATGTGATTTTATGGATTAGGGTTTTGAATAACCATGCTCTAAAGTCGAGGGTTTTTAAATAGACAATTATATGAGGGTGGATTGCGGTCAATAGGGATTCAAACCGATACCTTGATGGGGTTAGGGTTTTTGTTTCCCCACTTTGGTGAGGGTTTATGTCAAGGGTGCCTTGCAACAAAATGAGGTAGAGTAGGGTCATAATAATGTTGTATAGGGCCTGCTTTAGCATGTGGTTCGATGACATGGCCCCGCTAAAGGGATTGTGGATGGTTTGTGGAAGTTATCGTCTGCATTGAAAGTTCCTTTAACCAACACTTGTAGAAATTTTACAGGGGCTCACAGAAAGGTTACAAAAATGTTGTGTCTAAGAAAGTGATAGTGATTGAGGCTAGGAACAGGAGAGAGAAATATTTGAGAATGTGGTACAACAATGCATGTGAGGGATGCTCGGCACTAAATTTTGGTGTGTATATGCAAGCACTATGCTTGATGATTTCATAAGTAACTTATTATAATAAATGATATTCAAATTTTTAAGTACAACAATATGCAAGCACTAAGCATTGAAGGATGTAAAAATCTAAGAAAATGAGAAAGGGATGATGACTTAGTTGATTATGTGTAACCTGAGAGTGATCGTGATTGTGTATATACTAGAACATGATGGAAACAATGTCGCAGAGGCTCGATGAGGGTTCGTAACCCCGTAATGTACAGGGAATAAATTCTGTAGAAGGGCAAGAGCGCCCTAGACATTAATCACTGATATAGATCCTTGTGTCTGCTAGAATACTTGGGTTTTGATTTTTTCGTGTCAAAATACTTTCGTTGTTAGTTTCTCTTTGTCACTTTGGTTTCACTATTAGATCGCCGATCACGCATGTGTAACCTTCCGCATAAATGAATATCTACACATGCCCACAAACCATATCAAATATAATAAAAAAGATGTAGAATGGGGAGTCGGATTGACCCCGACAGTCACTCGAAGAGTGAAATTATGACTGAGCACTGCACTACATCTCAAAATCCATGTAGTTTTGTGTGTGTGTGTGTGTGTTTGTGTGTCGTGCCCTAGTTTTCCCTTGTGCAAGTTACACTATGATAATGGGATAGATCTATATTTTCCCGAATATGCAAAATGTGTGTGATGGAATTGAATGAATTCCCCTCCTATGCAGTGTATGTAGACTAATGTAACCCTTGACCCTTGTATGGATGTGCTAGATATGTGCTTTGTAGTGCTCTTATTCCTTTGTGCAAGCTTAGGTGGTGATAGATAATGCTTATAGTGTTTGGTCCCTTTATTTGAAAGAAGTAACTAAGTATATATATGATTCCCTTGTTTGAATTTTGTAATTGACAACTAAAAGGACAACCCAAAGTACTAAAAGGTGACCAAGAAGAAAAAGGAACTCAAAAGAGTAAGAAGAAGAAAGAGAGGGACATGAGTGCCCATAAGGGATAGGAATGCCTTGGTGCTTCTATCCTAGTTGGGCGCTAGTGTTTGAGGCCATCAAAGGTAAATCAATCAAGTGTCGGTAAAACTGTAAGATGTGCAAAGCCAAAAGGATGCTTATTCAAGCTTAGAAATAGTAAAGTGCAAGAGATAAAGCAACCAAAAGGCCAAAAGGAGTTGTCAACCACTAGTTTTCTTTCTTAGGAATCATGTATACATTAGTATGATTTAGGACCTATAAATGTACCCAAGTGTATAGATTTTGTGTCTACAGGGGAAGGTCTTTAAACATATGTAAAAAAATATGCAATATGGTCCATGACCAATTCACGAAACATTAAACAATATCCATTAAATAATCACCTTGCAAAGTGGACTAAGACCTTGTTCTTGATTAACAATGCCAATGAACTTTGATCACCATATCTCAATTGGATCATTGCAATCCAAACAATGGTTTCATGATACCATCCATAATCAATTACATCAACATAGAAATCAATGTATTACAACTTTAAATAATGATTTAAATACTCGTAAATAATGCATACAATGATAGTAGAATCCAACCAATTAACATTGTATCGTAATGCAACCAAAATGTGATCATCTACAAATCATACAAACATACTAATTATATAAATATGCTTATGTATACATCTATATATGTATATTTGTATATATAATTATATATGTATATTCATTACATTAAAATTTGTAACTAATTAAGTCATCATCCATAAAACACATCGACGACCATTAATATATTAAACTTGGGGTTGTGACAAATTCACTTCAAACCCTTATATGCACACTTGTTCCTACAAAATAAACCCTAGCTATCTTGCATAATAATCAAACACCCATTAGCCTAAAATAAAGAATGCATATGTTTGAGTTAGACTAACCTTAGTGGTTAACTCGATGTGAGTGTACGAAGGTTGCAGCACTACATTTCGTACTCTATATATTTCGTATGCGTGTGTGTGTGTGTGTGATTGTGTACCGTTGAAGCTAAGTTTTCGCTTGTGCACATCACACCAAATATTTGGCTACATTACTTTTCCCCAAATGAAAATGTGTAACATCCCCATTTTAAGATACTAGAACAAGGGAAATTTTTTTTTTTTTTTTTTGATAACGTTCTCTGTTATGAATTATAAAATTCAAACACACGTTCAAGTTTTAATAATTGTTCTCTGCCCAAACAACACAGTTTGGATCACACAATTTCTTTTTAAAACTAATGTTCCCTGTTCACATATTTACAATATGGAACACACATTCAATGCCATTCAATCCTATAACAGATTCTATATGCTGCTGTAAATGACTCGAGGAACTACCGATCTTCCATTTTCATGGCTCGGAGTTTCAACGATCCTTCATTTCATGACTCGGCAACAACCGATCCTTCATGTTCGTTTATGCATAGTATATTATATATACCAGTTCTCTTAACCGTTTCCGGTTATCGAAGTGATCCATTTAAGAAGCCTATCTGAATATCTGTTACTGATATTCATCTGACATCCTGCATCTTAAATTAAGTGATAAGGACAACGCAACCAGCACTTGCGATACTTTGGCCAAATATTTTCACATGCTTTGCATGATCATATTCCTGGATGTGATGCACATCAATGGAATACGTCCTTCACTTCACTTCACCTATTATCTAGAATGGTCTTTCCCGGTTCCTACCAAATCCTCTCGATTTTAGGTCGATTTAAACTTCCAATTTCTAATTAGTAATATGAATGAATATAGGAAGGCACTCCTGGTAACTAAAGATACGCAGACATACGGTGTCGTTCCCCACGACTCCGTGTGTCTAGTTATCTTTAGTATCCCGAGTCACTCCGTATACCGGATCATACTCCTATCCCCTGCCAAGAACTTCACATTCAGCCTATGTATTCTTGATGTTTTAATTCGGGAGGGCATTGCAATATGTCAGCTGCAACATTGTGTCGTCATGAAGACCCCGTCTTCATGAAGACACCTTGCTGTAGCTGGCGTATGTCAATGTCCTACGGAATCCTCCCATCGAGAGTACACATCCTGCTCAAGTGATTTGGATATGATCTTAATAATTAAGAATCAACTTTCAGCAACCATGTTGATCCCTTTATCCTCGTTCCCGTTACAGTTGTATATAGCTAAGAGAGACTAAATCCATCCTTTAGCTTGCTATGCATCTTCTCCTTCGTGCCGAAGGGCTGCATTTCTCTACTTGGTTCTCTTCTTAATCATTGGATTAAGCAGCCCGTTACCGACGGACGTGATAAGTTTAACCTATTAAACTTTAACCAAGATTTTCCCAACTGTAACTAAATTCAGAATTCTAGCTTATTAGACGTCATTTAAACGAGGTCTAATTCCCAATAAATGTATTCATTTATTTTCCTTAACATTACATAGTTAAGGTCCATTAGTTATGGATATGCTTATCCCATATCCTTTATTCTGAATTTAACATACGAGGTCATTGATGGAGTTCGAAAGTGAAGTTCGATTACTCCTAAGTTAATTGATATTCCTTAGCTTCCAAGCTAATCCTGAATACCTATCAGTTATGGAATCATATTCTTCCTAATCCTTTTTAATGTCAATTAAAAATTCATCTTTACCCAAGTATGAACTAATTGCACATTTCAACTTAAAAGTTGCATTTAGGTAAGAATAGATATCAGTTCCTTTTTAACATCCATCCAAGGACAATTAAATAAATCCAAATCAAGAAATAACATTATATTTCCAATTTAGTCAACAATATCAAACTGATATAATTATTAAAATATCACACTTGTATTTGTATTCATCAATTCATGTCATAATCCATACATTTGCCAATCCAACTGAATGGACATTGTTTACATAAAACATCATTACAACTCATAGATAGAAGAATATACTTTCTTCTTTTCACAATTCCTCAAAGAGGAATAAAAGTAAACAAATACAATTCATCTTCAACCAATCAAGAAGCATCAGAAAACAACCATGTCTTCATTCTAATCAAATTCCATCTGCAAAATGATTTGCACGGGTCAGTTCAATGAACTGAGCATATTAAGCACTTATCATTAAAATGAGGTGCTTCAACTAACTGTCTCAATAAAAGAACCCTGCTTTTATGAAATGACAGTAAGACATCAATCAAGAAATAGGCACAAAAGCAAGATCAGCATAACAACTGAACCATCAAAATATCATCACAATCAGCCAAAGAACTGCTGTCCCATTTTCCACATAACCGTTGCAAGTTCCAAATTGCAGTATTTGAAAAGTTTAGAAATACAAGTAACATACTGCTGATATAACATACTGTTATCCTTTCCACACCTTTCATTAATAATAAATGCAAAGGATGAAACTAACTGAAACGTAAACCCATTACCTTCCTTTCAGTTCATGCATCATATTAGATTCCAAGCAATCAAGCACAGACGAGAAAGCGAACAGCAATGCAGATAGTTGCTCCTATCTAAGCACTACAAAATTCATTATTAACGAATTACAGATTTCCAACTGAATGAAAGAAGAAAAGATCATTTTTCCAAGTCATTCATCCATATCCCTATTTCTTTCCACATGACTGTCCTAAAATGGAATCCAAACGAGACACAAATCAAGATAACAGTTCAGAGTGAAACTTACAAAATCCATTCAGAATTCACTTTCCGGCAGCAAGAGTAATTTCATTCATAATCAGCTTTAAATGAAAACAAGGAAGAATTCATCGTCCTTATCCATACTTCATTTAAATCAGGCTCATATGAATATCCGAAACAGGTTAGTACAACATCGTATTTATCATAGATCAAATAGTATAAGGATGCATACTATGTACTTACTGTACTAGAAGAGCCCATACTTTCTTCACTGTAATTTAAACCAGATAAACAGTTATACAATCATGCAATCAATTAATCACATGATTTCCTAATTCTATGAACGCATTCCGTTCAAAATAAAATTTATTCATGGCTGTTACCTACAGCAAGACCAATCATAATGCTATTTCCAGAATTCAAACAGCCCAAAGAGAAGAATTCGTTCCTTTAACTATTCAAATAAGAAACAATCATTTTCTTCAACTCAACAAGAATTACTCATGCCGATTTCATTTTTCCTTAAATGACAGTGCAAAGATCAGAAGACCACACGAAACATTCAAAATTTCCGTTTGTACAGAAAAATAATCAGCACTCAGAAACCATCTAAATGTCACTGTAATCTTTGTCAAACTGAACTTATAACGCTCATCAAAACCAATTTACTGTTTCCTTTGAATCGAAAACAGCATAAAGAAGAATTCATGTCCCTAAAATTTCATTAAGAAATGATCATTTTGCTCAGGATGAACTAAAAACACCCAAGTCGTGTTTATCCAAGCATGACAGCTCAACTTTTAAAGATAACAGAACAATCGTTCATATTGAAAAGCAACTCACCTAACCTGTGCAGTTCCAATCCAATATACCGCAAACAATGAATATCCAAAATACCGCAAACAATGAAATAACCAATTCGAGTTCTATCTCGATCAACAATTAGTTCCAAAAACAGCATTCTCCTTTTTCTTAATGAGATACAGAACTCAATATATATATATATATATATATATATAAATATATCTATATATTCATATATCAAGGCAAACCCGCATAGGGTATTAAATATATAAGCTTGGTGCAGTTAAGACAAACTCAAGCAATAACCCAAATTTCTATATTTTTCCATCAACTTGTACAGAAAACAAGCCGAGACAGTAATCGTGACAACAGTTCGAACAGGAAGACCGAACAACATCAATTAAAACACAACGAAATCATCCTATCCTCACAGCAAGGAGAAACACCATTCATTAATAAGTTCAGAAGAAAGAACAACCGCATTCTCCTACTTTCACGAATACCCCAAAACGTATTCGTTCAGTTCTTTTGCAAGAAAAAGGAACAGCAATTAAAATATTACTATTACTTCCTTTGAATCGAGTTCATATGCTCACGGAAAACCCAAATGCCATTTCCATCAAAAACCAAAACAGCAGAAGGAAAAGGATCTATTTCCTTAAAAATTTCAATAAGAAACAACTTCAAAAACTCGTACATCCTGTACAGTTTTCATCACTGAAATTCATATAGCAAAAGAACAAATGTTCAACACCGAAAGACAACTCCTACTGCCTGTACTGCTTTGATCATTCAAATTCATTTAACAAAAGAACGATTGCACAGTAAGGAGAACAACTCATACTGCCTGTTCCGTTTTCATATAAACATGAACAGAGAAAGAAAATACTTATTTCTAATTCTCCAAACTGTCAAACAACCCACACAGCAGTTTCGTAATTCCTACTTCAATTCATGCAAAGACAGATCAACACAATAGCTAGAAACGATTCCACTCATATCATTTCAAACAAGTACAGAAAAATCGAATAAACCCAAAACCCAAGAGCAGGGTTGTTTTAATGAGACGTTTAAACAAAGCAAGTATTTTTAAAGAGAAGGGCTTAACATGCCTGTGATTTCTTTTCCAAAACTCGAAGAAAACTGCGTTTGCCGAAGATATTTCCTTCCACGGCGACAGCAAGAACTTCCCAACAATCCTTTCCTCTTCAGGCTCAGCAACAGCCTCCAATTTCCCAAAGAACAGTGATAAATCCAAAGAACTGGTTCGACTGAACCAAACAAAAAAACCAAATGCAGAGCAACTTTGCAAAGTCCGAATCGACACAATGAAAAATCAAATTTCCCTCATACACTTTCCAAGGTGAGCTGGTCGTGAGGACCAAGAACATTTAATGCATTAAAGGCTCTGCCTTTTCCAAATTTCCACGCCACTGCCAACTTGAGTTGGCGAACTCCAAATTTCAAATTTCCCATGCAAAACCAAATTTGGTTCCATCTCCAAATAGATACCTCCGCCACTTACCTGCCCCGCCAAACTGGCGCTGTCCACGTATGGACTCCCAATAAATGCCATTGAATACCCCTTCATCCTTATCCTCTCCCTCCAAGGGTCTGCGCATCCCCTTTAGGTTAGGATTAGTTTAGGTTGTATATTAGTGTTCACCTAGGTCATAGTTTAGTTTTAGGTTAATAGGACTTAGGTTTATTTCCTTTTTTTTGTAATTTAAAAATCCACTTAGGATAGTAGTTTAGGATGCATGTTAGAACTTAGGATTAGCTTAGGATTTAATTCCTTCTAACCACTAACATTAATCAACCTCTAATCCAATCTCTCAACTGACACTCATATCAATGCTTTGTGCAGGACGTTCCGTCCTTTGGTTCACATGCCAAGGCCACCCGTGTCCAGGCATTTCTTGCCCCACGAGGTCTCAAGTTCGACAGTACAGGGTTCAAGAATCAAACCTTTGTCATTGGCATTTACGTGCGCTTGTTCATACCTGCAATCAGGCGCTGCACATTCATATCAACCTCCGGTTCGGTTAAAGAGTAAATCGACACAGAAATCACAAGAAGACCACAGCATACTTTGGATCAATGAAATTGATTCAAGGTGTGCTGTCAATCAGCAAAGAGAGTTTAGCAAGTATACGACAATTTGTCGTCACATCAGCAAACACACAAGCACAATAACTGTTGTCCTATGCAATAAATTACAGCATGCAAGAATCCAAGTTAGCAACACATTCTCTTAAGATCAGAACATATCTTAACATGTTTGCCTTCATTTCAGCAGTTATAATAGTATGAAAAATATTCACCAAGATAACTTACAAAATCAGAGTGTTACAAAATGTGTGGCATGGAATTAAGGAATAAGTCCCTCCCTATGTTGTGATAATGCAAATAAAATGCAATTTTTTCATATTCTTTTACCTAAAGAGTGATATTAGATGACAATAATCCCCTCCTTAAGTCTCTTAGTAAACTAGGTATATATATGAGTTTCTTTGTTCAAATTTTGACACTGGTGACACAAAAGGCTGACCCCAAATATAAAATTAAATAAAAAGGATCATTGAACAATCCCAATATAAAGTTTTTAGAGAAAATAAAGGCAGAACCAAAGCGGATGGGATGGCCCATAGCGTATGGATGTTGTGGCCCATTCCGTATGCTTCAATCTTGAAATCTTGAAAAACAAAATAGTTAAGACATAATAACGGGGATCTCTCAGTGACATGACCAGCGGAGAAATAAGTCCATGACACCATGAGGAGTGACAATTGGATAAATCAAAAGTAATAGAAAACTAGGACTTGTGCCACCAATGTCTAATATTTTTCTCAGAAACCATGTATATAACAAGTACTAAAAGTGTAATGTAATAGTAATAAGTGCATATTTTAGTGTCTACATTTCCCCCCTTTATGATAGTGAAAGAAAATTTCTGATATAAAGGAGATAAACAAAATGTCTACGAGGATCCAAAGAAGGTGTAGCGAGAATCATGCTAGACGCGAGAAACTATGACGTGGTGTAGTGTGGATCGGTTTTTTGTCCGTACATGATCGAAGGAAAGCTAGGTGTGTTGTCATAGGTATGTCACCGGAGATAGATGTTCCATGGAGACTTTGGGAGATTTAGAGCCTTTGATTTTGTAACTTGGATTATGAGTGATCACTTCTTGAGCTAGTGTGTGTGTTCGTTAAGGGATTTAAGCATCCCGCCACCAAAGGAAGAGTGTTGAAGGGGTGGCCTATTTTTCCCTTAATTACATCAAAAGGAGTTTTCCAAATGGGCTTTGCACCTCATGCCACTGACATGCATCATTTCAATCAACGACAGTAATTTGACGTGCATCGTCGTCACATGGATGCATCCTCGTCGTCGATTTTGTAGAAGCGGTTTTGCGAGGTTCTTCACCGTAATTTTTGTAGAAGCATTTTTACGGGGTTATGTAGTGTCATAAATTAATAAACGAGAATGTTTCGAGGAATTATGCTAAATGGAGCTCTCACTAATAGCCTTCCTAAAAATCGGTGCAAGATAGGTAAAATCAGGTTTGTCAAAGATAAATCAGTAACCCTCATATCTCATTGTTATACTATATACAAATTAATTGATCTAGATTTGTATCTATATTTGAAGTGGGTTCAATTGTATCGAGAGGGAACCACCGTTGTCATTGCCGTTCGATTGTTGTATACGAAGAAGGAAAAGAAGATTGAGGATTAGGAGACACTTCATTTAGGCACAATGTTTAAGCGTATCCATTACATTGCTTCTTCGCTTCGAGCACTTGTCCTACATGCAATGTAACCTTTGTAGCACTGGGATGCGAGATAAAAGTCCTGTAACAAATAAAATAAAACATTTCCCATGGCCAGGTGGAGGGAGGTCGGTCAGGGGACGGTTAGGCCACGTGGGGGCCTTTCGGCTAGGGAGGAGGGAAGGCTCCACGTCGCAACATTTATTGGATTCATATTCCCTGTTCTTCTTGGTAGTAGAGTCCAACATGTATTTATAGGGTTTCTTCGGTGAAAAAAACCACACGTCATATTATTTCCACAAAAACTATGCCTATTCACATTCCCATTGACAAATAATAATATTAATCAAGCACAAGAAGCTTGTTTTTTAATTATTTGATTCTAAATTGTATGTTTTTGAAAAATGGAAAATTCAACCTAGGAAATTTATTGTTTTAATATTATATAGCTGCTATATAATAATTATATTATTCCAAAATAGATTTAAGTACTTCCTTTTAAAAAATAGAATGTTGTAATGATGTTTTCATCGGTTATATAATTTATGTCCTTGCAAACATTTCCGTAGTGGAGGTGAGGTGCTTCCCACCAAGGATCAAATTTGAAGGGCTGGTCTGAATTTTATTGTGAAGGGCAACTTGGTACGGATTTCCATAGTGGAGGTAAGGTGCTTCCCAAGATGTATATGTTCTTTGCTATTGTCCATATAAACATTATATACATACGAGTACATATTTATTGAATTTTGTATATATGTACATTTACATATCTATTAAATTTCAATGTTTTGTAGATAAATTTTGATGTTTTGTTAAATTATTTTTTATTTTTACAAGAGTTATAGTTTAGTAGTTAGGATGATGGCTTGTTAAGCTATTCACCAAAGTACACGTCCCTCTAGATATTTAAGATGGAGAGTCAAAACGGATAGGGTTGAGATCGTTAGAATGATAGTTGGAGATAAACACAACCCTTAATTTTGCATGAAATCGCTACCTTCGTGTTCTAAGTTAAATCCACGTCTTCCTATCTCGCAACGTGCAATGAAACATGCATTCAATTTCTCTTACATTTACATTTTTTTCTAACTACCCATTAAAGTCAAGATCTACAAATTCAAACAAGTATTGGCTACTTGCATTTTCAGATATCTCCCTCTACGGTGTCATCGTCACCTTCCACAACACGAGTTTTTTCCTTCATTCGATTGACATACAAGTCATGCAATTCATAGAGTACTGATTTTACATTGGATCCATGTTTCCTCATTCATTTCCCTTTCACTTCTCCACCCTCGAATGTCATTTTCTACAATCCTCTTCCTCTCCCTTTGTTCCTCTTGATCCAGTTTTTCTTCTTTGTTGTATCCCTTTCGACGTTCACACCATACTTGATTGCTAGTATAATGCTTCCAAAATAAAGACCATGCCACTGCATACGAGTTAGGCCAACATATTTTTTTGAAAACCCCTACATTTCACTATAAAATCATCTCCTAAAATGAATATGATTTTATAGCCTTTGTAAAAAAACATAAAAATAGTTTTTAAATAATGAATATTATTCCTATAAGACAATTGTGTACCCCTTACAAGCCAAATGTAGAAAAAAGGGAATACAACGTGTAAAGGAAGTAATAAACGTAAATTGAAAGGAAAAAAACCAAAATTAAAAAATCTAACCATTTAAGCAAAGCTTTGAAAAGTTTACACCCGCGCCACCGACCACAAAGACTAAAAAAACCAAAAAAAGAGAGAAGACCAAAGAAAATCAAGGTCATGAAACCGAGTGGTCAAGGAAGCGAAAACTAAGAAAAATGTATTTAATAAATGTGAGAACAACGATTGCTCTGATGTTTAGATTAAAGGAAAATAAATGTGTGAGAGGAAAATAAAAGCTTTAGTCATTTTCAATTGGTAAGGGAACGAAACTCCTCCCCATGCAATCGAAATTCCTCAAATTCTGGGTTACATTGACCGCAGAATTTTGTCTGCAGTAGGTATGTTCACAATGGATCTTTACGACTATGAATTGGAGCTGCAATCTGAAATTGTTCGCTGAAAATGTTTTCGGCATGTCGACTGCCCCGTGAAATTTATTCCTAAACCGCGACACATTAAGCTCGGAATGAGCGGTCTGGTATGGTCCTTTCAAGCTCTGCCTCTGCACGGCCTTACGGATTATACCCTCTATGTCATGGCCGTCAAGCGTCCCATACTACCTCTGGCTTTGTCAGAAGCTACTACAATGCCCGATTTTCCTGAAAAGTTTAAGCTTCTGCTTGTAGGGTTTGAAGCTTCGATGAAGTCTATGTCCCGGGCGGAGGAAGCACTGGATCATTGCAGACGCGGAGGTTACAGCCCTCGCGTGTAAGACGGCGAGGAGGCAACTCAGGGAGCTGCAGAAGCAGCGGCGGGTTTTCTTCAGGGCATTGAGCCACCTGCTGTAGAAAAGGGGCAGAAGAAGAGTATTGTTTGTGGGGGATCTGGATGGTCGATTGAGCAGTGGACGACTGAAGATGAACTCTAGGTGACTAATTTTTTCTCTGAGCAGACTGCGGTTACCGATCGCAAGACAAGAAAATTGCAGGCAACGGCCGTGGAGGAAGGAAACGTGCTTCAGTGGTGCAGCGTCCATGTCTTGCAGAGGTTGACTCCCTCTTTCGAATTTGAGGTTTTCGTGGAGGAATTTTTGCGAGGAGACGATGTGATTTTGCGGATTGGGGTTGCGAATAACCGCGCGATAAAGATGAGGGTCTCTTTAACAGAGATTGATGTGAGGGTCGATTGCAGTCAGGAGGGAGTCGAACCCGAGACCTCGATGGGGTTAGGGTTATTGTTGCCTGGTGAGGGATTATGTCAAGGGTGCCCTGCAGCGGAATGAGGCGGAGCAGGGTAATAATAATAATAATAATAATAATAATGTTGTGCAGGGTCTGCTTCAGCATGTGGTTCGCTACCTGGCCCATCTGAAGGGATTGTGCGTGGTTTGTGGAAGCGATCGTCTGTTGAAGGTTCCTCTGACCAGCACTTGCGGAAACATTTGCAGGGCTCGCAAGCAAGGATACCAAAATGTTGCGTCTAAGAAATTGATGGTGAATGAAGATTGGGACAGGAGAGAGCAGTATGTGAGAATGTGGTACAGCAATACTTGCGAGGGATGCTCGGCGCTTTCGATTTTGGTGCGCGCAGGCGTAGTAGGAAAGAAGCAGGAGAACGACGACAAGGGAGGAACTGGAAATGATTATCTCAAATTGGCGAAACCGGCGATACAGTGGCGGCGCAATAAGCCGAAAACAACGATTGATTACTCGGAGGCAGTGAGTAAGGTAGCGAAGATGGGGTCTGCAACCATAAGAAGCGTATTGGGCAGAAAAATATCAAAGTTATGGCAAGATGATGTGCTCGGTGCGCCATTTTAATCACGAATTCCTGTAACAAAACTTCATCGAGTGTTTGCATGGCTGTCAAGACTAATTTCAAGATATAATTTGTGATTTCTTTCTTAAAAATAACGGACAACCATGTGCTTGGTTTGTTATTGTTGTTGCTAAGATTTAATTTGCGATTTCCTTTCTTAAAAATTACGGATCCAACCATGTGGTTCCTTTGTTATTATTTTTGTTAAATCTTGTGGAATATTGAATTGTATTACCATCGTAAATATTTATCTATTATAGGAATGATAATAGTCGACATGTAATTATTTAGATAATGTGTTTTTAATAATAGATTGACTTTTCTTGGGTTTGTTTTTCAACTTTTTATTTTACAGGTAATTGAAATTTATTTAAGTACAATTATAGCTTTAACAATAGTAACATTTATAAAATACATATAACACAAGAATAATGTCAATTATAGTTTTGAACACATTTAGATTGATTTGTGGCTGTAAATTTGTTTATTATGTGAAAAATATTGATATTAAAAACAAGGAAGAAAAAGACAATGTCATATTACAAATGCCCACATGACATGTCATTTAAGTGGGTTTTGACATTCATGTTACATGTCACAATAAAATTAGTTAATGGTCTAGAAAATTATGTGGATGTCATTTAGAAATTTATTTTTATAATAACTATTACAACATATATAATTTGAGATAAATTTTATATGGATGTTGTTTTTTGGAATATTCTCTCATAGTTATGGGACTTTATTTAATTTTGGATAATAGATTGGACTAATCAGTTTCATAGTTTTTCACGTATATATTTTTTCCATAAAAAATAGTGTTGCACTAATTAATTCAAGATCCATAAATATCATTAAAGTTTATGAGAATAATACAACAAAATTTTATATTACGATTTTAAAAAAATATTGAAAAAAATGATGGTGCGAACTTACAATTTTGTAGAAAATGAGTTTCAACGTCCAACTTCCAATTTCCAACTTTGAGGCTTGCAAGTTCAATTTCAAATTTCACCTTTCATGTAAAATCTCAAATCCAATGTGTCTAGTCCAATATCTAATCTTTATTTGTAAGAAATCAAACAAATTAAAAATAAATAAATTACAAATCAAAATTAATAGATATTTTTATTTTATCATTTAGATATGAAGATGTTTATATTTCATTTATAAGATATGAAGATAATTCTATTATTTTTATTTTATTTACATTCTAAAGTTTCTATTTTCATTTATGTTATATTTGTCATGAATCTCACAAATTTATAATGTATGGTGCCTATATAATATTTAACCTATTAACTTTCTTAATTATGTGTGTGCGTGCGTGCGTGCGACGTTAAAATTTGGAATATATATATATATATATATATATATATATATATATATATATATATATATATATATATATATATCATCTTGACGATCAAATTAAATATTTACCTTGTCAACTATGATGATCATATTTCAAAAATGAATGTATTTTGACATCTAAAATGACTAAAAGTGTCTAAGCGCCTAGCAAAATCTAGCACTTTGGTTTGAAGTACCAACCAGGTGTTGTTTTTATACTTTTGACCGATTCAAACCTAATGTAGATGACAATACATTGAAGTCAACATTCTCTAGAAGAGAAAAGATATCTAGATGACATTACCTTTATGTCAACATTCTCTTAAAGAGAAAAAATTATATGTAAAGAGGCCTCTAGATGTGGATAAGTTTTATCAAGTTAATGATAGGTTTAACAAGGGGAACCCCTATAACTACCAAGTGATGCATCAATACCTCATTTTATATGTTGGGGGTAAAATTAAGATCAAACTTGAGACCGATTTCATCCATTTAACTAACTCTTGGGAGAAAAGATAACTTAATTAACTAGCAATCGTGCGTGAAGTGTACGATGGAATCGCTGAAGGGGATGGAGTGAAGAATGAAACAATGAGGAAGTGAAAAATATGGAAAGGATGAGGGGTTATTAAGAAAGAGTTTGATGGAGGGGGAGTGTATTCATGCATCAACGATTAGGATTCTTAAGGTTTCGAGCACTTTCACAAATTTTCTCCACGTCTTGAGAGGATGAGTTGGCATGCAGTCAAGCTTTTAATCTTAAAGTTATTCTCAAGAGAAATATTATCTATAGAGTTAATGCAAAACCACCTAATTTTCCATCTTTTGTGGTTATTATAATAAGCAACTACATCGAGTTGATATGGGATGTTAAGTCCTCCTGACATGTCCCTTTCTCTACAAGTTCGTGGTCGTGGCATAAGCGAATTAGCCTCGGGATACCATGAGAGTGAGTTATAACAAAGAGTGGTTTTCTAGGATTATACCATGAGATAGTTGTAAGAGAACATGAAGAAAATATAGTAAATAATAATAATAATAAAGAATAGAGAAAACTCTAAAATAATAATAAAAAGAAGACTCTAAAACTAAACCATGAGAGAGAGTTGTAACAAAGAGTTGTTTTCTAGGATTCATGTGTTGAAGCTATAGGCGTCAACCATGGGGGGTTATATAATTCCAATAAACTCCCCATCGACGTTTCCCTTCCATGTACCATTTTCTTATCCTCTCCTCTTATGTCGCCGACAACTTTTTTCCTAGAGTTGGGGACCTCTCATTGACGTGGCAATCAACCTCCAAATAGAAGGGTTCCAACTTCTCTATCTACTTTGATTCCATCGTATAAATTCCAAAGTCATCAAAGTGGGTTAATTTAATTTAATTTAATTTAATTTTATAAGACAATAAATATTATATATTAAATATTAAAGACGTGAGAACAAAATGGATTTGTACATGCCAAATTTAAGCTTAAGTTGAGATCTTGACTACAACAAAGAGTAAATAAATGAAGGCAATGATGGAGCCATTACATGAGTTACCAATGGCTTCTTGTGCATGCCATCTTCTTGCAACTTCAAGAGTGAATTTACCTCGGCCAAAATTTTGGACGCAAAGCAAATTAGCAACAACTCATTATTCCAAGTCTCCCCATTCAGAACAACTCTTTGATCTACCCAATTTGTCTTGCATGAAGAATATTTTTCTACCAAGGATACAAGATTCACAAGATGCATATCTCCTACAGCCTGGCGGATAGCTTTCTGTACCACCTGAAAGCACTGAGATACATATGTTTCATAGCTTATAGGAATTCCATACGGACCATCAGGCAGAGCAGATGCAACATGTGTAAGGACTAATATGGCATTGAACCAGACTGCAGGTCTAAAGGAATCTGTTATAGTGCATAACAAATGGACATCTCCATTACCTCTGCTCAGCATATCTAACCAGTCAATGTACACAACAATATCTGGGGGTGTCTTCTTCATGAAACGCTTTATTGTGGGTAATAAAATATTAATGAGACTATAATGTAAATTTTAAAGCCCAATGTCAAATTCTCAACACAAACTTTCACTTTAATATCTTGTTTGACTTCCTTGCTAACAAATGGGACTATGGTACCCAAATGAAGTATTTCTTTATTACCTACCATTACCAAAGACAGACCAAAATCAGTAGGCCCTTCAAATTTTATGACCAAGATGGTATTCGTTCCACGTCAGCTTTTCATTGTCTTTCCCCTTGGCCTTCAAGAGAGCGTCATGCTCAACCTTCTCTATCCATATTCATTCAACTTCTACGTATCAGTAATCTCGATTTTAAACTAATTGTTATATTAGAGAGCCTAATTTATGAAACGGAAAAAAGTGTTAATTACAACTTGAAGGTTTAATGGTCTCAGTAGAGCTCAACAATAATGATATATCGCTTGTTGTATTAGAGGTCTCGAGTTCAATTTCAATTGTTTTTATAGATAAAACTTTAAATTGAGAGAGGAAAGTCAATGGTTAAAAATCACTTTCCCTCAACTCCTCCAAAGTGCTTTTGGATTCTTAGCGAGATATTTCACAAAGAAACGCCATGACCATTGATGAAGTTTCAAACCGATAACTTGAGAAAAAAGTATTGTATTTGCAATAATTTCATCCGAAAAGGTACCCTCCCTCAATTTTTTTCAATAGGTCATTGCATGGACCACTTCGGATGTTGTCTCCTCTCCTTTATACACTTTTGAAGTGTACAAAGGAAATGTTGAAGGGGATGGAGTGAAGAATGAAAAAATGAGGAAGTGAAACACAGGGAAAGGATGAGGGGTTATCCAGAATGGGTTCAATGGAGAGGTAGGGCACTGTGTTGCAATATATCGTCTCTATCTTACAAGTATTATTCACATTGGTGCAATATGCATTTGAAGAGGATAAACTGAAAAGGGGGGAAATTTGAAAAGGTTCCATGTTTGAGACCTAGGATTCATTTTAAGAGACCTCTTGGAAATTGGAGGTGGAAAATACCTGGCGAATATCCCCGGAACCGGTTTCACTAAAAGGTGAATTTACCAATTTTTTAGAACTGAATTTTCGCCCACTTTTTTTGAGTTAGAGAGATTGCAGAGTTACGGACACTAACGCGCGTCAATAAGGCTCATTGACAAGCATCAACAAGGTTCGTTGACGCCACAACAAGGATGCTTGATGCGCATCAACGAGCCTTCAAACCTTGGTTTTGTCCTATAAATACCCTCCCGCCGGTCATTTTCACGTTTACACTTTTCGGCTCTCAAATTTTCTTGTATATAGGAATCCATTATCCAGGTCAGTTATAATCAAGCTCAAGGACAACTACAATGGTGACTACAAGTGCATCCCAAGCTCAAGACAAAAATCAAGAGGAAAATCTAGTCAACCCACAAGCCCTATCCATGGGCAAGATACTCTATAGGAACCCTTTGTGCCCCCACATCCAGACTGTTTTACAAATGAATTCGGAATACAAGGATTTGATCGATGCATGTGAGTTTGGTGGGCTCGTTAAGATGCCCCATTTTGAAACAGACCAAGATATTTTGAACTACCTTCTCTCCTCGTACAATACAGAGGATGGCCTGTTTAATGTTATTATGACGGCCGATTGTTTCAATTCGGTATCGACCTAGCTGATATTCATCGGTTTGCCTCCCATTCAAAAATTTACCCATTGTTACAATGAAGGAAACACTCGTCGAAGACGATAAGAAATATCTCAAATCAACTTTCGGTTTCCATGTTGATTATAAGTGTAAACTGTTTTCATTCGTCATTTTGTATTTAGTTTTTGATTTTGATACAATTCAAATTTATATTAATTCCATGAGTTTTTTGGCATTTGCAGCTCATGTTAATAAATCCAGACGTGGTGTGGATACGCAAGGAATTGCACACCACTTTCTTCTGCTTATGATTTCCTTCTTTCAATCTAGAATAGTTTTGCAGGGTCGGCAAACAGATATACCAAACTGGGCCATTGCATACATTCTTGCAACTATCACAAATAAATTTTTTGATTGGTGCACCTTTTTATAAAAAAATAAGAACTGACATTACAAATGCAAAGCTTTCAGAAAAACCAGTCATTCACACCACAAACTATCTCCTTGGCCTTTATTACGAGGCTCTTTTAAATTTAAAAGACAAACCAATTTGCATGCATTTGAGGCATTGATGAGATTGTCAATTCCATTTCAAGAACAATAGGTATAAACTATAAAGTTTGTATTTCAACATTAGACTGACAACATGTATTAACTATTTACTGTTTGCAGAGAATATTTTTGGAGGCCCTTCCCGAAAAAAGGTGACATCAAGAGGAAGAGGCCAACAACACGCTGAGGCGTCGGGAGATTCACAATCTGAAATGGAAGTTCACTCATCTCTCGAACCGCCAACCATTTGAATTTTTTAAATGCCAGAGAAGTAATACCCTTACATGTATTATTTACAAATTCCAAATTTGTATTTTCATTTTCCCATTTAAATTTTACCATATTGAATTGACATACAATCGTATGTTGATGACATTGCAGGGACTTTGGACCATACACATGCTTCTCAAATTCAACCATCTTCCCCAACTCACTTAGTTCAGTCGCATGCATTTGTGTCTTCTCAACAACCACCTCAACAATCCCAACAACAGACAACTCAAAAACCACCAATTACTACTCCAACACGGCCACCTCAAGCACCACGACAAGCTACCCCTCAACAACAAGGTACAAGTTTTGAATAGTACTTCATTTAATTTCATAGTTTTTACATAGTTTTATAGTTTTTCATATGATTTTTCTTGAACTTTTCAGCACATTGCAGTCCTCTGCCTTCTGTACAAACAGTGGCACCACCCCACCTCCACCAATAATATTCAAAATGCCAACTAGAGGATTAGGAAAAAAGAACATTGGTAAACACATGCCAATTCCTCCGGCCCCTAGTGGGACACTAAACATTGCCTCCTTGTATCAAATTCTAACCCTCTCACTTGGTGGCTTGCCCAAATAAGAATGGGCATATCAGGTTTTAAATAATATAAATTTAGATGAAGATTACTTGGGCATTGATAGAAATGACCCAACAGATTTTTCAATACATGTGAGATGATTCAAGGCCAATAGGTATACTTCTATTTCAACATAATTTATTCAACTTTCACTACATTTCACTTTAGATTTATTTGTTTGAATATTGATTTATTTTATCACAAACAGGATCAAGCCACCCAAAGGTAGAAACAAGTAGTAGTCGATCAACCCGAAATCCCCCATACCTCTCTAGCGAGATCATCTTCTTCAGATACAAATGGTGAATAGTTGTTACCTTTTCCTTTAGAGAACTTAATTGGTTATGATTGTCAATCCCATATCGATGAGTTTATTCTACCTCATATCAGTCAGCTCATAGAATGGGAGAGAAGGGCTAAAGTACTTATCAATGAGATAATAAGTCGTTATGAAAATTATTGGCAAAGGGATAGTTTATACGCTGCAGTCCAGAATCAACCTACGAAGATGGATTCCTTACTTACCCAAGTAAGAAGTGGGACTATCACGTATAACAACAACTATAAAGACGACATTTTGGATAAGACATTAAAAAATTGGAAAATATTAGTGCTGAGGCCCAGGCATATTTTAACAAATGGTCTAAGGACAAGGATCTGTAGCAGCTTTCAAATGCCGAGAGAGGTAGAGTGGTTGTAAAGTATTATCACTTTCAAACAATATTTTTTGTTAATTTGAAGTTTTCTTATTTTAGTAATATGTTGAATTGACATCACTTTTTTTGTGCAGTTGAAATATGAAATTTTGAAGATTCAAGCAAAGGTTTTCCAAGTTCACTTGGAAACTGCAAGAATAGTTTATCCGTAGTGAATAATTTAAAGGAAAATATTGTTTTGGTTAACAAACAAAATAATACACTGAAGCGGATAATTAAAGAGCATGGCTTCGACCCTGAAATTTTATTCAAAACCAAGGCAACTACTGATCCAAATTTGCTATCCCATGGAGATGCGACAAAGCAAGAAGAAAGAATTTTAAAGAATCTAGACAGTGTTGCGGAAGATCTCATAAGTTCTGGGATTATTTCTGCTTTAGTGGGGAAAGGGGTATAGGTGGAGAAGCCATTAGGGAAAGGAGTATAGGAGTGGAAAGGGGTACAAAAAATTGAGGGTTGAAAAATTTCATTATTGAGTGTGGAAACTTGAAAAATAGAATCTATATTTGAAAATTTGAAACATTGAATGTGATGGTCATGGCATTTGAATTTTATTATCTGGATTTGAAATTTGAAACTTGAATTTGATAGCCTTTGAAAATTTGAAATACTATATAATCTTTAATTTTATAACTTCCTATATATTATGTATAGAATTTCTAGATTGTATATGGTGTTTATGTTTCTTCTCTACTTGTAATGATGATTGCATTAGATGTGGATGATGACATTACAATAGAATCATAGTCTCATAGATATGGATTATCATGAATTGTATGTGGACGTAGATTTAGCTTCAAGCACGATCATGGAATCTGGATGATGATAATGGATAATTGTTTTAAGAAAATTTGGAATGTAGTACGACAGAGACATTTAAACATTCTCAAAATCTTCTTCTCTATACTTGTAATGATATGATGACATTAGAATGGATATAGATGATGATGAATGATGATAATGGATAATTATTTTTAAAAATGGAATGTGTTAGGACAGAGATGTTTCTGCACATTTAAAATAGATAAATAATTGTTTTAATAATAATTGGAGTGTCAGGATTATGATAATGATATGATGAATTTAATAATAATTAGAGTGTCAGGATTATGATATGATAATGATATGATATATATGGATGATGATGAATTTTATGTGGACGTATATATAGCTTCAAGCACGATCGTGGATGATGAATTGTATAATGGATCGTGGATTATGAATTGTATAATATGGAAAAATCTTTCTCTTTGTAAAATTTGATTGTGTGATTTTATCCCACAAAGTTCAAAAATGTATCAAAGCATTTTGAAAATATAAAAATAAATTAAACATAATTGTAAAAAATCAAGAAATGTCATATGATAGGGTTTAAGTTACCTCTAGTGTTTTAGATGGTTATGAAATCATCCTTCGTAGTGTGCTAGATCTTTGATTTAAGAAAACTCAACACGAGAAATGGATTAGTAGATAGATGGGTGAGTTGCCTGACATTGTCAGTCCCGAGAAGTGTGAGCTTCCTCGGATGGATGTCAACCCACATTTTTTTAAAAAAAAAAAGATGAAATAATTGTATTTAAATAAATGTAAATATATATACTTGTAACATCTTTAATGATAACAAGAGCTGAAACAAAATTTAAGGTGACAAACAATAAAAGTAAGGTGAAGGAGATACCTATTTAAAGTTGAAACAATCCATTATCAATAGCTTCTTCAAACTCGATGTTCTCTTCTGTAGAGTGTGACGATGCGCCAATTCCACTCTCATCGTTGGGAACAATTGTACTTGTAGCTGTATTATTCACACCTCTTATTTCGCAAAGGGAATTCTAATGTGCAATTGCTCTGTTGAAAGGAAAGGTTTCCATGGAGTAGCGAGATACATAACACCTCATGCAACTTTCTAGATTTTTATCCAACTTGTTTCTCAGTTTTGATTTTATAAATGATAAAGCACTGAAAACCCTTTCATCCTCCATAGACCCCAAAATCATTGTTTGGCATAACTCATATAATCTGAAATATTCACTGATGTCTTCTTGTAACGCCTAGCTAAAAAACCACTCGAGACCCGAGAACAAATTAGGTTTAGTTAGGAAAAGTTAAGGAATGATAATTTTTTTAGTGTTCTCAATGAAATCCCGAGTCCGTTACAACAGCTTATCGACTCATCCTAAAAACACTAAGAAAGAGAAATTCATCCTTAGTGTAGATAGAGTATCTTCTTGTGGGCGCAGAAAGAAAATTTCCTCCCGGGTGCAGTAAGAAACTCTTTTCTCCAAGTTGTGAAATACAAAGCGTGGAAGAGAATCTTTTTCTCCCGGCGCACAAGACGGACGCGTAAGACACTTTTCCTCTTCTCGGCATGCAAGAAAATTTAGGCGCGCAAGAATCTCTAGGCATGCAAGGAGCTCTTGGTGCACAAGACGGGTGTGCAAGAAGGTTTGGGCGCGCAGAAGAGCTCTGGGAGCATAAGACGGACGCGTAAGAGGCCTTTTCCCATCTGCGAACTTCAGAAGGCCATAACTTTTGATAGAGAACTCCTTTTTGGAAAACAAGGAATTTTCATAAAGATCTCAACATCCTCTTTACATAAAAACATTAAGAATTTAATTTTGATAAAGTTTTAAGGGTAAATTTTGAGAAAAATGCTCTACAGATTATAAAATGAAAACTGGTAACATTTGACTTATAAAATTTTGTTCAATTCGACCTCCTTCCTTTCTCAACATGCCAAATAGACATGGAAGGTTGCTCTTAGAGGGATTTAGGAAGGATTGCAAGGTATAATTTTGTTGATTAAAAATCAATTCGAAATTTCTCAATTTTGACAACAAAACGACTGTAGTTTTGCCTTGTTTGATTTGAAAGGATCCATAACCATTTCTTAAGTGGTTTAGTTTGTTTGGGGTGCCTTAATCATACTAATTTCAATTTTAATGTTTCATTTTATTGTTCATTGCTGCAGGGGTTGTTCTGTGCATTTTGAATAAAATAATTACCAGTTTGATAAGTTGTCTAACAAATCTCTACAACTTCAAATTCAAATTGATCTATTTACATTTACTAAGATTAAACTAGGAATTCATTCCAAACAAATATAACATACTAAGTTGATTTAAATAAAAATGTGCAAACGCCAAAAAGATACAGTTCTGATTTCCATATCATACATTTCTGCAGAACAGAGCATTATGACATTTATTCATATGTATTTCTTTCTTTCAAACAGAAATTCCTCAACATATTTCAACACAGATTTTAAACAACAGTAACTCCTTTTGTGGAAAAGAATAAAAATTTTATTAATTCAAAAATGATATCTTTACAACTTTCTTCTTCCATTCCTCAATTTCAATATACATAATACAATTTCTTTCTCATTCATTCAAAACAAAAATAGAGTACATCTCTTTCACACTTCGAATTACAACTTCCATAGCCAATGCATAATATCATTCCATCACCAATAAAATACATGTTCATCCACTTCAAAGTGGGAAAGGGTTACAATAAATAATAATCTCAACAAGGACTGACAAAACTGTCTTTTCCTTTGCTCCAGAACAACAACATGCAAATCCATCATTCTCCAATTTTGATCACAACAAAGGCGGGGAAAGGCAATGCTCTCCACCCAACCAAGACATCCAATGAAAAGGATAATCCATCCTTCTTCATTGGCCCCGAGCCCTAACCACAATGCAATAAGAAATGCGACTCAACTCATGGCAACAATAGGCTTCCACATCACAAAGGCAATCTTTCAACATGCACATTTCATATTAAAAACATAGTCCAAAACAGAATGTAGTTTGCAACCACATTAAGACATAACAAACAAAACTCAGGCTTCATCATGCAAGCCAAAGGAGCAAGAAACTATGGGGATGCTACTTATGCCTCCCAAAGGGGAAATGAGTATCACCACCTGAGAACAAACTACCAAAATAGATATCATTTCAAATCCTTGACATACCCTTATGCCTCCCCCAAGTACCCCTTATTCCTCACATTTCCTTATGCCTCCCCAACCTCTTATGGCACCCCATAACGAGTAAAGAAATGCAAGCTATTTATTTGTAAGGTGGAATCCAAATCCCAACTCCTCCACACTCATACCTCCCCAAAACACTTATGCCTCCCACAAAATAAACCCCATAGCCTTCTCCTACACCATCCCTAAGTCATCTACCCAACCAGCCAACAAATAAAACAACACATTCAAACATTCAACCATTCACATAAACATAAAAATGAAAGAAGAGCATTTCAAGAGCCAAGCTCCTACCTCTCCATGATGGATTTTGTTCCAAGTTTGTATAAAATCAATCTTTCCAATGAAAAATAGTCCAATAGATCAACATACTACAAGCATGCAACAATCTCCAATCTTCTCCAAAAGTAAGAGCTCCAAAACAACAAAAGAATTTGCCCAAAATGAAGTATGCAAAAATGAAGTAACCCAAAAACAAGCTAAAGATTTCCAATTTATTGAAGAGGGAAGGGAAGAGTATGAGGTGGATCCATGTAGGATACCACATGATACATCCTCAACCCCAACACCGAAGTCAACTTCATTCCCCAATGCATAATTAATAGGTGGGTGAATAATATGACAATTTTACTTACACACTCAAATCAAGCCCACACCCCATAAGGACTAAAATTAAAACATGTAAGAAAAGTGCAATAAAAACATTCAACATGACTTACAAAAATGCATTAAGAAGGTATAAATTTAACTATCCAACCATAGGTAAGGTTGGTATGTAAATTTAAGAGGCATGGGACAAGTTTAACTTGTCCCACAAGTCTCTAAAATCAGCCTCCAAGGAAAAATTCGAATTTCAAAGAAGATGAAGTGTTTCTTACTCCAAAATCAACTTACATATCTCTTACACATCACTTACACATTTCTTACAACATTTTAATTCAAGGCCAACAACTCTATTAATTACTTTCTTATGACATATTTTAATTAATTAACTTAACAACATGATTACTCACAATATTACACACCATTTAATAAATAATAAAAGGGTCAATGCACCAAAAATAAACACATGCAAACATTAACAAAGGGACCAAATAAAAGAAATACATAAAATCCCTTAGTCACATTTAAAGGTGATCCCCCATGGGAATCCCTAACAAAAATCAAACACACACAAACAATTACAGTTGTCATGGTGACCTTGTTGAATTCATTTAGAATTCCAAAGTGGTTGGTCTCCAATCCCGATGTTTGTTGTGATATTTTAAACCTGCAAAATACAAATACCTCCTTCGGCCTCATGGCCATATCATAACATCCAAATGAATATAAATATAATTTCAAGATCATCAATATATATGTGAATCACAACAATCATCAAGACAATCAACAATATCACTTACAATTTCCTCAACAACTATATCATCATCAATTTTAATTCAATTCTCATTTTCTAGGTCTACTCAAAATATCCAAATATCACAATTCCAAACAACATCTATAACATAACCATGTCAAACAATATATCAACATCAATATCTAAAATGTCTCTAATAATCATCATGCATCATATAAGAATCAAAGTCAACAATAATCCATGATCGAACATCTAACATCATACTAAATCAAAACTATAATAATGTCCATGATATAGTCAATAGTGTCATGATCAGTATCAAAAGGTGTCAAAGGGAAGTGGGCACTACATCCCCCTCCCCTTAGACTTGACTTCCTCCTGGAAGTCACTGGAACAAATGGGGAAGCTGAATTCGTAACAATGTAGCATCCTTCCAAGCAGCTGCAGTCTCATCAGATCTGTCCCACTGCACTCTCACCTGATCAATATGTCTCGCCTCGAAGGCCAAGGGTCCTGTGATATATAATGTGAACGGGCTCCACCATCACCTGGCCCTACTCCTGCACCTACAATGAGGTCCAATCCAACACATGAGAAGGATCTACAATATATCTCCCAAGGACTAAAACATGAAACACATCATGTACGAAAGACAAGCTAGGTGGAAACACTAGATGGTAGGCCAAAGGGCTGATACACTCCAAGATCTCAAAAGGACCAAAAATCTAGGAGCTAACTTATAAAATTTTCCATAACGGATAGGGATCTTATGTGGCCTGACACGAAGGAACACCTTCATGCCCACATCAAAACTACGGTCAATCCTATGCTGATATGCATACTTCTTCTACCTATCATGTGCCTCCTGCAATCTTTGTCTGATCAAAACCACCTGCTGCTCCATGTCCTATAACAAATCTGGTCCAAGAGAAACCCTATCCTCTAACCTGTCCCAGCTAAGAGGTGTCCTGCACTCTCTGCCATACAAAGCTTGAAAAGGAGCCATGCCTATAGAACTCTAAAAATTATTATTGTAGGAAAACTCCACCAAGTATAGGTACTCCTCCCATCTTGACTAATGATCCATAACATACATCCTGAGCATATCCTCTAAAATCTGATTCACCCGCCGTATGTCCATCTCTGTCTCAGGGTGATATGTTGTGTTGAAATTGATCTTCATCCCGAGGGCATGCTACATGGTAGTCCAAAAATGGGAAGTATACAAAGGATCGTGGTCACAAATAATCTTCCACAAAATCCCATGCAACCTGAAGATCTCATCCAGATAAACCCATGCCACTGCACTAGCTTGTATAAGTGGTCTTCACCGGAGAAAAGTGAGCCACTTTTGTCAATTTATCCACCGTGACCATAATGGCATCGTGGTGATATCTCGACATCGATAGCCCAATAATGAAGTCCATGGAAATGGTGTCCCACTTCCATTCCGGTATAGCATGAGGAAAGAGAAGGCCAACTAGATGTTGATGCTCAGCCTTCACTTTCTGGCACTCTAAATAGCGTGACACAAACTAAGCCATGTCTCTACGAAGTCCTCTCCAATGGTATAACTGTCTCAAGGTAGCGTGCATCTTCTTCACCTCGGGATGGGATGAATAGGGTGCACGATGTGCCTCTCTCAATATGTCTTTCCTTAATCCTCCATCTATGGGAACATAAATCTAACCTCAATAGTGCCTAAGAAGTCCATCTACCTCTAATGAGAAACCATAAAACTTCGGACTCGATCTCTGCTCTCGCTGCAATGTAGAAGCTATCAAGAGGAAGTTGTTGTAGAATCCTACTCCGCAAATCGGTGTTGATCAAGTGTAAATCCCTCTAAAAATAACCCACTTGAGACCCAAGGAACAACCTAGGATTAGATAGGAAAATTATGGAATAATTTTTATTTTATTTTTTTGTTTAAAAGAGTCTACAACTAGGTTACAAGACAACGGTTATGTCATAATAAGTTTTGGATTTATTCTAATCTACTAAAATATACTTTCCTTTTTATTAACAATTATTAAAGGTCACAAGGTCAAAATTTAGGGTTAGAAAGTTCAATTAGGTTAAGAGGGTAATTCCTCACCATACCCACTCTCTAACAAGCTTAAAAGATTCAACTTGATTTTTATCAAAATTAATGCATTAAAAATTTCCCTAAATCATTCCCATTGGATAGGAAATTTCCTCACCTTTCCAATGATATAAAGAAGTCCTCCTAACTCCTCATATTTCTCAAGTTATAGGCCAACGGACCTTGGGAGGAAAATTTTCCCAAGAGTGGGCCTAGGGAAGAAAATTTTCCCATGCGTGGGCCAGCGGAGCGGAGGAGAAATTTGGCACATTTTCCTCCTCGGGGAAAAAGCATGATTTGCCTCTGCACGCCCGTGAGCCCAAAGAGGACACGTGTTAGCTTTACAACACCCGGTGGAAAATTAGGTCGTTGGAGCGATTTAAGACATTATGTGTTTTCGGTGAAAAGCGCTAGGGATCAAAATGGTCCGCACCTCCGCCGACACCCAAGGTGCCACGTGTTGAGCTCTGATTTCTTGCAGGCCGATGGAGAAGCGAAGCAAACCTAGAAAATTTTCCAAAAATTTCCGAAACGCTAAGTTAAAAATGGATCCGCTCCTCATGCCTAACGCCTTGTGTGCCATGTAGCAACCTTTGATTGGTTACAAGCCATGCGGGGAGGTGGAGGAAACTTAGAAAAATTCCAAATTTTATTTTGAAAACCACTAAGGTAAAAAGGATTTTGTGTGTCCTTTGTTGCCTCGTGAGGCCACATGGCAGCATCTGATTGGTTGCGGGATGGCGGGGCGGTGGGGAAAATTAGGAAAATTTTCCCAAAATTTTTCTAAAAATGCAAAAGGCAGAAAGGAACCCACTCCTCCGATGATGCCTCACAATGCCACATGGCAACTCCTATTTGGCTACGAGGCGTGGGGAAAATTTAGAAAAAATTTCTAAATTTTTTTTTTTTTCCGAACTACTAAGGGAAAATTCGGACCCGCGGGTCCGCCAAGAAAATTTTTCCCAATTTTTGTTTTGATAGTTAGAATTATTTTTTTGACGCCAAATGAATAAAAACTTCAAAGGCCATAACTTTTGATAGAGAACTCAATTTTGGGCAAACAAGGAATTTTTGGAAATATTTCAACGTCCGCTTTACATAGAAATCATAAGGAGTCAATTTTGTGAAAATGTTCTGCAGGATTTTATAGTGCAAAACTGGTAAATTTTAACTTATAAAATTTTGTTCAAATTTGTCATTCTTTCTCCTTCAACATGTCAAACAGACATGGAGGTTTCCATTAGGGAAGTGTTAGGATAGATTGCAAGTGTAAAATTGTTGGATTGATTCGCATTTCAAAATTACAATTTTCTTTTTACAACAAAAAGCCTGCAGATTTGCCTCGGCTCGATTGGAAGGTTTTCAAGACATTTCCTTAAGTGTTTTAGATGGGTTTGGGATCATTTTGGCCTCATTAAGTCCAATTTATTATTTCATTTGCCTCTTATCTATTTGCAGGGTTATTTGAACATTTGATAAAGGAATTTTACAAGGTATACCATGAATTGAAAGAAGTGTATACATTTCTAGAATAGAGATTAAACTATCTCTTTTGCCATGAAATAAAACATTAAATTCATTCCATGCTGGTCTTAAATAGTTTTCTTTCCTTCAATCAAACATTAAAACAAGAATGCAACTTTTATTCTTTTCAAATCATGCACTTCACAAAAAAGTATTACATTTCCTTCATACGCATTTCTTTCTTTCAATCAAACATTAAAACAAGAATGCAACTTTTATTCTTTTCAAATCATGCACTTCACAAAATAGAGTATTACATTTCCTTCATACACATTTCTTTCTTTCAATCAGAGATTTCAATTACATTTAAAAGATCATATTCAATACCACAATGTAATTTGAGAAAGGTAATACATCATTTATTGATTTCAAAATGCAACTTTACAAAATACGTATCCTTCTTTCACATTCTTTCCAAAAAAATAGAAAACAGAGTATAACTCTTTTACATTTCGAATTTCAACTTTCATTGTCAATACAAAATATCTTTCCATTAAAAATAATATACATATCATCCAATTCAAAGTGGGAAAGGGCTACAATAAAATTTCATTTCACAAGGGACTGTCAAACTGTCTTTTTCTCGGCTCCAGAACAACAACATGCAGATTTTTCATTCTTCTAATTCGATCACCACAAGAATAGGGAAAGGCAACGCTATCCAATCAACAAGACATCCAATGAAAAGGAGAAGCCATCCTTCTTCATTGGCCCCTGATCCCCAACCACAAAGCAATAAGAGATGTGATCCAACCCATGGCAACAACAGGCTTGACAAACACTCAAGCAACATTTTCACAATAAAACACACAAAACAGAATGTTTTTGGGTCAAGGTGTCGGGGGAAAATTTTAACCCGAGGGCCCGCACCCATTGAGAAGTGGACATGTGTCTAGGAAAATCCAAATGGAGGGGTGGGGGTTATGAAAAGTTTGAAGTTTTTAACTTCAAAATGTTGAAGTCAAAATTACATCCGAGAACCCACGTCGAATGAGATGAGAACACGTGTCCAGGGAGGTCAAACGGAAAAGCGGGGACTTAGAAGAATTTGAAATTTTTGGCTTCAAAATGCTAGAGGAAAATGTTTTCCCGTGGAGCTCATGTGAAATGGGAAGAGGACACATGTCCCAGATTTGGTGGGGATTTTGAGTGCGGAAGAAATGTTGGAAAATTTACAAACTTTGGCAAGAAATTTCAAAGGGAAAAATGAACTGTGGAAAATATTGGAGGTGTCCCCACAGCCAATCAGGGGGAGACACGTGGCACTGTTCAAAGATCAAAAAAGAGGAGCATGGGCCCACAGGGTGTTTTGATGCTTGCGGAGGTTTGGAGGTGAAATTGGAAGATCGGCTCCACATCGAATGGGAAGGAGACAAGTGGCAGAAGAAGCGGTGGGTGTTCGGGCTCGCGGAGGTTTTGAGGAAATTTTCCTTTTCTCAAAAAAGGAGAAAAATTTGTTATTTTGGCCCACGGATCTTGGTAGGGTCCACCTAGGGACACGTGGTGTGTCCAGGGGGCATGCGGGGAAAATTTTCAAAATTTTCCCGAGGTCAGAAAAGGTTTGAAATGCATTTTTAAGGTTGGATGCCCAGTCCAATGGTATTTGGACATGTGTCCACCTTATCCAGAAGTCAAAGAAGATATTTTTGAGCCTACATGTCGAATCTCGTCCTCCACGTGGAGGGCTGGCATTAAAGGTTGACTAAAATCAATGGTCACTATGCAATTTTGTTTTTGGGCGCCATGGGAACTCCAAGAAACTTGGAAATCAAATTTTTTCATCAAAATTCATCAAACCTTATATGATTTTGAGTCCCCTAGGCCTTCGAGAACAATGAAACCATTTTTGGGAGCTAATTTGACGGCTTATGATGCTTTTTGATGAAAATTTTCCCTAGAACCATGTAAAAATGTGAAAAATAAAAAATTAAAAGTTGCAGATATGAAATGATGAAGGTAAAGGGTGAAAAATGTTGTAAATGCATGCTGGCATGGTGGAATGACAAAAACATGACCTTGGGATGGATAATGATCTGAATCCATGCAATATTTTAAAATATTTATGCATCTCTCGGCATTTTGCGAAATGTTTTTACTGATTTTATATCATTTTTCATCAAATGAATAGGGTTTTGTAACAAATTTGATCCCTTTGGCACATTCTTTGCTTGGGATGTAAGGATCCAAGCTAGCAGAGTATATTATGTATTTGGAGGCATTTTGTAAAGTCTCATTGAGAATTTTGGAGAAAGAGAGAAGAATTTTCATAAGGAAAACTGGAAGAAGTCCATTTTCTTTTGGAGAAAATGCCGAGAGCCATTTTTATTCTGTTTGCATCAAATGTTCATCATGTTGAGTTGGTTTTAGTTGTAAAGCCATCAACAAGATTTGAGATTATCTAAATAACATTCCTTTCTTGATATATTTGATCAAGTTCTTGGATTAATCGGTTTTATCCGTTGGCAAAGCTTGTATACATTTGTATTTCAATATGTTTTCAATTTGTGTTTCATGCTCATGTTGCATCTTGTGTTTGGGATCTTTATTTTCATACATGGTCTCATTTCTTATAGAGGGTTTGAAGGCATCTACAATCTTCCATTCGGAAAGAATTCATTTGAGTGAAGATAAACAGATTTAAATTCATCTCACCTTCCTCAGTAAATTGAGGGTGTTTGTAAACCTTTGGGTGTACCTTAGGTCATGATCTAACAAGGGTTTCTAAATGCTTCATTGATATTTTGCTTCAAGCATTTGTGGCAAGTTATCAAAGTTTGTATGGAATAGTGCAGATTTGGGCATCCATGTGTGCACACATCCTGGTTGAAAGAGCACTTCAAATTCATTGAAACATCTCTGTTGTTTAGGTGTTGTAATTCATTTGCAAAGCTTCCCAAAGAAGGTGATGATTTCTAGCTACTCTTGTCCCAACATCTCTCATCAGAATTTCATTTTAAACTAACTCATCCTACCTATAATACCCATGCATCTGCATTGTGTGTCCACAAAAGAATTCAATCCTTTCACTAAAATGCACAAAGTTGATTAGGGTTTTATCATGTCTTTAGCAGCTCTAGCTTTGTTTTGAAAACATTTCCATCATTTAGTAGTGACAACTCCTTTGAGTTTGGATAATGGATACTTGATCATGTTTTCACAAAGCCTCTTCCATATCATATGTAAAACATAAGGATATCTCCATCTCCTTACCATATAAGGGCTGCAATATAGGTTCTCTTGCCTTGGTTGATAGGCACAACCTAAAATAGTGAGGGTTAGATCAAAACCCTCTTGAAGGTGTTATCCACTCCCTCAATTCTTGAATGCAAACAAGCAGATAGGTGTGCTTCCTGCTACAAATGACATACAAAACATCTATCTATCCTTGAGTGTCTTGTGCAAATTTATGATGTTGTTCAAGTTGTGAAGGAGAGTAAAATTGGATACCAACACCCAAGTGACGCCACTGCCGGGGACTTCTTGCAATTTCTTGGTGGTTTTGAAGTATTTGAAAGGTTTGAGCATTTGTGTGATCAAGTATTTGAGTTGTTACATTCTTGAGATATCATTTCATACTTCAGATCTGGATGTTTTGGGTAAAAATATTTCAAACTCAGCCTGCTCTTCTCATTTAACAACAATTTATAAGATTTGGATGCATCGTTTTTGGTTAAATCATGAAGAAGAAGATCTGATTTGTAAATCCTTGTAAAGTTTTTAGTCATATCATACATTTGATAGAATATTTTAGTGCTTTCTTACACAACTAAGGTGAAAATCATTAGTGGCAACTCCATGATGTTTGGATCTTGAAATACCAGTTGTCTTACACATTTCTGTCATTTGAAACTTGTTCTTTAAATCTACCAAACTGGAAGGAAGGAGATCCCTCTTCATCAAGGACACTTAGAAAGAAGCTCGAAACTAGAGGGAAAAAGAGTGTGGAAAGTGGTTGGTGATTTGGTTGTAAGGAAAGAGATCCCCATAGTTGAATTTGAAGGAGAGCAACTTGTTATTGAAGATTATAATTCTTCTTCAAGTAGATCTGATTCAAGCAATCTTCTTGCTGATTTTCATTCTCCATCGGTGAGGGACCTTATTGTGTATTTAAAAAACTTGCTCCTAAATCTGCTCCTGTGGTTTCTAATTTTGCTAAAGTTTATCAAGAGAGAGAGCCTTTGGGGGGTTGTCATTTTAGAGATCATTCATCTATTCCAATCAGACCCATTACTACTCCTCATCGACTTGTTTCACCTTCAAGATCACCCCCACCAAACAATATAGCTCAGCCTAGACCTCCATTTGTTGTAAACACCTTTGGTCCTATAAATTTTGGAGGAATGGATGGTTATCCAAATGCTGTCCCAAAGGATGTGAGAAATAGGTTACCAAAATTCCAAGGTAACAATGCCATTACTGGAGATCAACATCTCAAACTCTTTGTTAACATGATGGAAGATTTTGAGATAGAATTTGAGGATGTGTATATCAATTTTTTTATCCATACACTTGAGGAAGATGCTAGGGATTGGTACAAGGCTCTACTTGATAACTCTATTGATTCATGGAGATGAAAAATGCATTTAGATTGTAGTATGGTGACAGGATCTGATCCTAGATTTCTTTGTCTCAATTTGAAAATATCAAGAAGAACCCGAATGAGATGGCCCATGACTTCAATACAAGATTCAATAAAACATTGAGAAAGATTCCTGTCATTTTGAGGCCTTGTGATGAATCTTGCTTGATCAAATATGCAGATGCATTTGATAAAAAGGCAACTTATTACTTGAGAGGCAAAAATACTACAAACTTGAGGCAAGCTTTCACCATGGCACTCCAAATTGAAAATAATATTAAAGTTGTTGGTAAACCACTTAAGAGGGATGGTGTGAAGTTGATAAACCCTAAGAAGCCTCAAGCTATCAAGGGTTCTAATTTGGAAGATGTTGTCAAGACTTCGGTAGTAGTTGTCAAAGAAATTTCTTACAAATTAGCCAAGGCGGAGAAAGGAATTGGGAAAAGTTCACAAGGACAGCAAAGAAATCAAAACCATGATAGATTTGGCAATCATCCTAGGGGCGATCAAAGACAAGATGGTAGAGGTAAAGGGCCTATTAGATCTGCAAATAGACAACCCCAAGCACGCGAAAATAGAGTGGTGCCTGACCCTCTGATTGTAAGAGTTGCTGTTGTTCAAGAAATTGCTGATATGGATTGGTGTGATATATGTTTTCTTCCTCATCCTCCATGTGAAATGGACCAGCAAGATATTGATGATGATAATGAGAATGAAATGGATGATGACATTTGTATGATGGGAAGCTCTTCAGGCTCACAACAAGTAGCAACATCAACAGATGTGATAAGTGTAAGGACTGCTGCAACCTTTTGGGATTGCATAAAGAGGGTACCATTTCTTTCTCTTCCTCAAACTCATGATGTAGATGTAGTTCAGGCCTTTGAAATTCCTAATAATGACTTTGAATATCTAAGGGCTTTAATGATCAAGAAGTATGATGGTGGTATTCCTTCGGAGGAAGATA
Source organism: Taxus wallichiana var. yunnanensis (assembly GCA_018340775.1). Taxonomy (NCBI): domain Eukaryota; kingdom Viridiplantae; phylum Streptophyta; class Pinopsida; order Cupressales; family Taxaceae; genus Taxus; species Taxus wallichiana. The sequence goes on along the minus strand of CM031239.1, from coordinate 581,098,009 downwards.
GACAATTGTTAATGAATGTTGTGGTTGGTCAAGAGAAAGAGTACAATACTAGAAGTAAAGTTGTTAGAGGAGCTGGTCCTCAAGCCAAGCCAAAGACACCCTTGCTCACAAGCATTCCCAAAGATAATCCTAGAAAAGAAACAATTGCCAAGAACCCTGTTGTCCCATGCAAAAATATCAGTCCTCTTCATGCCCAGGCTACCAAGAATACTTCTCCATCTGATGAACCTTCTTGTCTCCCTTCTAATGTTGTCTTACCAAAGAATGTTCCATATGATATAGCCCATGTTTTGAGCCAAATTAAAGTGATCATTTCCATCATTGAGTTGCTTAGATACCTGAGCATAAGAAGAGAGCATTTGAGTACTTGGGATTGAAAGAAGAAGAGGTTACCCCAAGCGAGAAATATAAATGTTGTTGAGAATCCTCTTCAAAGCATTACGGCCTTGAAACACCACCACCAATGGAAGATTTTGGAGAGGTACCTGGTATATTTGGGAACATCCTTGGTTGATTCCCAATTGAATGTTGATCCATTCTTCACAACTTTTCTCATAAAAGATAGTTTGCTTCACAATTGCATGTTTGATTTCGGTGCATCATGTAATGTCATGCCTCTAGAAGTCATGAATGAGTGTGATATCAAAGTGACAGAGAGCATATGGGAAGTCTACAACCATGTATTCAAGGGAGGTACCGGTTGTTGGATGTGTGAAGGGTTTAGTAGTATAACTTGCAGCCTACTCGGGTAAGAATTTAAAACTTGATGATGTAATTGTTGATTGCCATACCAAATGAGGTATGCTTTTGTTAAGAAAGTGGGTTGTGAGTGTTGGTGGTAGTGTTCAAATGGACATGTATTTTGCCACCATTCCCATTGAGGGCATCCTTGTCAAACTCTATGGTGAAAAGAAGATGTTACACTTGATTGAAGATCCCAACAATGCTTCTTATGAAGTGTTATTTGCTGATGTAGATGTTGACAACTTCATTGGTTTTGCTGATGGAAAAGAGAATAAGATGGAAAAATCAGAGTGCCTTGGTATGGTAGGTTCTCCATGGATATTACTATTTGATGGAGCTTGCTCCAAAGTTGGAAATGGTGCTGGTATAGTGCTGGTTTCTCCTAGTTTGGAAGATTTTCCTTTCTCCTTCAAGCTCAATTTTGATGCACTAACAACATTGCTGAGTATGAGACATTATTATTGGGATTAAGGATTGTATGGAAATATGGAGTGAAGGATATTGTTTCCAAGGGGGATTCAGAGCTGGTTGTCAAGCAAGTAAGAAAGTTATATGCCACAAAAAATCAGCGTATGAAACAATATAAGCATGTTGTTTGGGACTTGATTGAAATGTTTGATTCCTTTAACATTGTTTACCATGATAGAAGTCTTAATGTTGTTGCTGATAAGCTGGATATCCTTGGTTCTAGATTTGATAATTGCACTATTTCACCTTTTTGTGAATATAACATTGAAGTGCTAACAAGGCCAGCTTGTCCCAGGATAATGTGAAGCATTGGTAGATTTTTGATGATGATGCACAAGTGTTGAGATTCTTACAATGCCAAGGTGAGTTTTCTGGTCAAAATATTGATTGGGAACCAATGGTATGCATGAATGAAGGTAGAGAAACTTTGTTTGATAAGGATATTATACAATTGAAGACAAACACCATTCCCAAAGGTCTTGTTGCACTTGAATCCAATTTTAACAATGCTGATTGCATCATAAATAGAAAGATGTCTGCTTCAAGGGATGTGGAAGAGCACAAATTGGGAACCAAGGATAAACCAAGGAAGATCTAGTTGGGCAGCCATCTCAGCAAAGAGGAAAAACAGTCCTATGCCCAACTTTTAAAAAAGTATTAAGACTGTCTTGCTGGTCTTATTCAGAGTCAAGGCATATAGAGAAGATTTATTTCAGCATGAGATCCCTCTTGAGGCCAAAACCAAGCCATTTAGACAAAAAAAAGGCCTATTAACCCACTGCTTTCCATGAAAATGCAGGAAGAATTGAATAAATTAAGAGATGGTGGCATCATTCAGCCTACTAGATACTCATCTTGGGTGGAAAACCTTGTCCCAATTAGAAAGAAGAACAGAGATATCCGACTTTGTGTGGATTTTAGTAATCTAAACAAAGCATATATGAAGGACAACTATCCTTTGCCAAACACTGAGAATATGTTGTAGCTTGTGACAGGGTTCGAAATGCTTTCTACTTTGGATGGTTTCTCCGGATACAATCAAGTAGTTGTCAAAGAATCAGAAAGACTTAAGACAACCTTCACTACTCCTTGGGGGACTTATGTTTTTGTAAGGATGCCTTTTGGATTGATGAATGTTGGTGCTACTTTTCAAAGGGAAATGGATGTTTCCTTTGCTGGTTATATCAATGAATTTATTGCAGTTTACCAAGATGATGTGACTATTTTTTCAAGGTAGCGAGCAGACCATTTGCAACACCTAGAGAAGATGTTAATCAGATGTAGAGAGTATGGCATTTCACTTAATCCAAAGAAGTGTCATTTTGGTGTGCAAAAGGCCAAGCTATTGGGGCATATTGTGTCCAAATAAGGTGTTATGATAGACCCTGAGAGAGTGGAAGCAATCAGCAAGGTGCCTATTCCAAGAACCAAGAAAGGTATCCAATCTTTCTTTGGCCAAATCAATTTCATTAGAAGGTTTGTTTCCAATTTTGCTGAGCTAACTCTTCCAATCACAAGCATGCTAAGAAAGGATCAAGTTATCAAGTGGGAGGAGGCTGCCATTCAAGATTTTGAAGGAATAAAGGATGCACTTAAGCATGCACCTGTTTTAGCAGCCCCAAACTACAAGAGACCTTTCCAAATCTTTTCTTTTGCCTCTGAATTCACTATTGCTTCAGTTTTGTTACAAAAGGATGAGAATGGAGCTAAGAGGCCTATTGCCTTCTATAGCAAGGCTTTACAAGTAGCTGAATTGAAGTATACAATCATGGAAAAATAAGTATTTGCATTGGTAAAAGCAACAAATATTTTTAGGCCTTACATTTTGAGTTCAAAAGTTGTTGCTTATGTTCCCCACACCATGGTTAAAGACATCTTATCAGACATGGAGATATCAAGCAAGAGATGTAGATGGGTCAACAAATTACAAGAGTATGATATGGATATCCAAACAACAAAGTTGGTAAGAGGTTTGGGTCTTGCCAAGCTCATGGCTGAGAGTAATTTGCAAGATGTAGAAGTAAATTAGCTGGAGGAAGAAAGGGAAGATCTTCTTGACAAATTGATGAGGTCTGAGTGGTACAAAGATGTGATTTTCTACCTTAGACACCTATGTTGTCCTAGTCACTTGAATAAAAATCAGAAAAGAGCCCTCAAGTGGTTTCTCGAAATATATTATAACAGACCTTGGGTTGGCTTAGAAGAACCACTGAAGGTGTCCTCTTGAAATGCATAATCAAGATGAAGCTCCCAAGTTGATTGATGATTTCCATGGGGGAGTTTGTGGAGGATATTTTGCTGGTAGAGTGACAAAGACACAAGATTTCAAGAGTTAGGGTATTGGTGGCCTACTCTTTTTAAAGATGCAACCCGGATGGTTAGAAAGTGTGGTAGTTACCAACGCTTCTCAAGAAGATTGAAAGCTTCAAGCTCCCTTCCTTTGTAGCCTGTATTAATTGAAGCTCCTTTCAAACAATGGGGAATGGATTTCATTGGTGAGATTTCAGATCCTTCTAGTGCTGGTCATAAATGGATCCTTGTAGCAACTGATTATTTTACAAAATGGGTTGAGGCAATTCCATCTAGAAAAGCAACACACCAAGTGGTAATGGATTTCTTATTGAATCATATCATATGCAGATTTGGAGTTCCAGTTAAGATTGTATCTGATAATGCCATGTGTTTTAGAGCCAAGCCTTTGATGGTAATGTGCAATGAATATGGGATAAATCTGACTTATTCTTCAAACTACAATCCACAAGGTAATGGACAAGCTGAATCAAGTAATAAGAACTTGCTCAAGATCATCAGAAGGACCTTGGAAATCAACAAGAAGAAGTGGGGAGAGCAATTGAAATTTGTAGTTTGGGCTGATAGAATAACTCCTAAAAGAGCAACTGGTAAAAGCCCATTTGAATTGGTGTATGGAACTCAAGCATTGCTGCCCTTGCACTTGTAATTATCCACTTTTCAGTTTTCCCAACAGTTGGAAGATCAAGAACATGGCCCATATGAAATAAGGATCAATCAGATCATTGAGTTGGATGAAGAGAGAAGAGCTTCTCACTAAAGGCATGTCAAATTTAGAGAGAAATTGAAAAAGTTGTTTGATAAGAAGGTCACCCCTAGAGCCTTCAAAGGTGTTGGAGATCTGGTTCTACTATGGGATAGTAGGCGTGAAGACAAGGGCAAGCATGGAAAGTTTGATGCCCTATGGATGGGTACTTATGCCATTGATATCAGGATTGGAGAAAATACATTTTTTCTTAAGGATTTGGATGGGGATTTGCTGGAGCTTCCTGTTAATGGTAGACATTTAAAACATTTCTTGGATTAAATCCCCATGTGAGGTATGCACAAGTTGTACATTTTGTATAGCCCTTGTTTTTGTTTTGTCTTTGCCTTGTTCTTGCTTGTTGTTGGCTTGTGGTTTGCCCTTTTGTCCTTGGCAACCATTGTTGGTCTGGTTTTCTCAGGTCTTTTTTGGTGAAAATTCTAGTTTTTGGTTTGTCTTTGTGTTTTGACCCATTTCCCAATGGATTTCTAGCACTTGGTCTACGTTTTGATCTTGTGGCACTCACTGGGAGTGCCCATCCCCAAGCAAGAGCCAATGTTGGTGCAAATTCTGAGTTTGCACACTTTGCTCTAATTTCCCATGCCCAATTTGTCAAGAAACATTTCATTTGCTTGAGTGGGTGATCTACAACTCGTTTTTCCAGTTGAATGCCTTTAGAGTGCCCTCAATGTTATTATTTTTCCCTAAATTCAAACAAAATCCAAGTTTCCCCTTGTTGTGCCCCAATTTTTTCATTTATACGGGTATGTCATTTTTTTGATTGCCAAATCGTGAAAAACCCATGTTTGATCGAATCCAAGTTTCTAGAAGTTGAAATCCTAATCCCCAGGCCGAAATTGATGATAAAACATGATTCAATCGATTCAAAACCAAGAAATCTACCTTCCCTGTCAAAAAATTTGATTTCTAGGGCATCCTCTGTATTTTTCACATTTTGACGGGCTCTCGGGCCATCAAATTTATCATTACAACCTTTATGCTAACATGGCAGGCTCCTATTGGCCCAAGGATGTGTGGGAAAACATTACTAACTTGTCATTTTTGAGTTTTTTGCAAAAAGGAAAATTTCTGTCTGGAACCCCACGATGCTACAGTGATGTGCCTACATGGCACGATTTGATTGGTTGATGGATCGGTAGGTGACAGGCCGCACTTAGAAATTTTCTTCCATTTTTGAAAATTTCTTAAAATCAAATTTTTGCCCGAAGGCCCGCAGCGAATGGTATGATGACACGTGGCTCGGAGGACAGGTGGAGAGGTAGGGGACTTAGAAAATTTTGATGTTTTTTGGCTCAAGGTGTTAGGGGAAAATTTTGACCTGAGGGCCCACACCCATTGAGAAGTGGACACGTGTCCAGGAAAAGCCAAATGGAGGGGGTTTTATGAAAAGTTTGAAGTTTTTAACTTCAAAATGTTGAAGTCAAAATTCTTCCCGAGAACCCGTGTCGAATGAGATGAGAACACGTGTCCAGGGAGGTCAAACGGAAAAGCGGGGACTTAGAAGAATTTGAAAATTTTTGGCTTCAAAATGCTAGAGGAAAATATTTTCTCGGGAGCCCACGATGAATGGGAAGAGGACATGTCCTAGATTTGGCGGGATTTTGAGTGCGGAAGAAATGTTGGAAAATTTTCAAACTTTGGTGAGAAATTTCAAAGGGAAAAATGAACCCGTGGAAAATATTGGAGGTTTCCCCCTGCAGCCAATCAGGGGGAGACACGTGGCACTATTCAAAGGTCAAAAAAGAGGAGCATGGGCTCGTAAGGTGTTTTGATGCTTGCAGAGGCTAGGAGGCGAAATTGGAAGATCGGCTCCGCATCGAATGGGAAGGAGACATGTGGCGTAGAAGCGGCGGGTGTTCAGTGCCCGTGGAGGTTTTGAGGAAATTTTCCTTTTCTCAAAAAGGAGATTTTTTTTTATTTTGGCCCATGGATCTTGGTAGGGTCCACCTAGGGACACATGGCGTGTCCAGGGGGCATGCGGGAAAATTTTCAAAATTTCCCGAGGTTAGAAAAGGTTCGAAATGCATTTTTAAGGTTGGATGCCCGGTCCAATGGTATTTGGACACGTGTCCACCTTATCCGAAGTCAAAGAAGATATTTTTGAGCCTACATGTTGAATCTCATCCTCCACGTGGAGGGCTGACATTAAAGGTTGACTAAAATTAACGGTCACTGTAATTTCATTTTTGGGCACCATGGGAACTCCAAGAAACTTGGAAATCAAATTTCTTCATCAAAATTCATCAAACCTTATATGATTTTGAGTCCCCTCGGCCTTCTGAGAATAATGGCACCATTTTTGGGAGCTAATTTGATGGATTATGATGTTTTTGATGAAATTTTTCCCTAGACCCGTAAAAACGTGAAAAGTAAGAAATTAAAAGTTACAGAGATGAAATGATGAAGGTAAAGGGTGAAAATTGGTTGCAAATGCATGTTGGCATGGTGGAATGACAAAAACATGACCCTGGGATGGATAAGGATCTGAATCCATGCAATATTTTAAAATATTTATGCATCTCTGGCATTTTGCGAGTTGTTTTACAATTTTATATCATTTTTCATCAAATGGATAGGGTTTTGTAAAAATTTGATCCCTTTGGCATATTATTTGATTGGGATGCAAGGATATAAGTTGGCAGAGGGTATATTATGTATTTTGGAGGCATTTTGTAAAGTTTGTTGAGAATTTTGGAGAAAGAGAGAAGAATTTTCACAAGGAAAACTGGAAGAAGTCCATTTTCTTTTGGAGAAACTACCTAAGAGCCATTTTTGATTCCTATTTGCATCAAATGTTCATCATGTTGAGTTGGTTTTAGTTGTAAAGCCATCAAAAATCTTTGAGATTATCTAAATAACATTCCCTTGCTGATATATTTGATCAAATTCTTGGATTAACTGGTTTTATCTCTTGGCAAAGCTTGCATACACTTATATTTCAATATGTTTTCAATTTGTGTTTCATGCTCATGTTGCAATCTTGTGTTTGGGATATTTATTTGTCATAAATGGTATCATTTCTTACTAGAGGGTTTGAAGGCATTTGCAATCTTCCATTCAGAAGAGCATTCATTTGAGTGAAGATAAACAAATTTAAATTCATCTTACCTTCCTTGTAAATTGAGGGTGTTTGTAAACCTTTGGGTGTACCTTAGGTCATGATCTAACAAGGGTTTCTAAATGCTTCATTGATATTTTGCTTCAAGCCTTTGTGGTAGGTTATCAAAGTTTGTATGGAATAGTGCAGATTTGGGCATCCATGTGTGCACACATCCTAGTTGAAAGAGCACTTCAAATTCATTGAAACATCTCTGTTGTTTAGGTGTTGTAATTCATTTGCAAAGCTTCCCAAAGAAGGTGATGATTTCTAGCTACTCTTGTCCCAACATCTCTCATCGAATTTCATTTTAAACTAACTCATCCTACCTACAATACCCCTACATCTGCATTGTGTGTCCACAAAAGAATTCAATCCTTTCACTAAAATGCACAAAGTTGATTAGGGTTTTATCATGTCTTTAAGCAGCGCTAGCTTTGTTTTGAAAACATTTCCATCATTTAGTAGTGACAACTCCTTTGAGTTTGGATAATGGATACTTGATCATGTTTTCACAAAGCCTCTTCCATATCATATGTAAAACACAAGGATATCTCCATCTCCTTACCATATAAGGGCTGCAATATAGGTTCTCTTGCCTTGGTTGATAGGCACAACCTAAAATAGTGAGGGTTAGATCAAAACCCTCTTAAAGGTGCTATCCACTCCCTCAATTCTTGAATGCAAACAAGCAGATAGGTGTGCTTCCCCGGCTACAAATGACATACAAAACATCTATCTATCCTTGAGTGTCTTGTGCAAATTTATGATGTTGTTCAAGTTGTGAAGGAGAGTAAAATTGGATACCAACACCTCCCAAAAGGGAAAATGGGTATCACCACCTCCGAATTACAGACCGCAAAAATATAGTATATCAAAACCCCGACATTTCTTATGCCTCCCCCAATCACCCCTTATTCCTCACATTTCCTAATGCCTCCCAACCTCTTATGGCACACCATAACGAGTAAATAAATGCAATTTATTTATTTGTAAGGTGGAACCCAGATCCCAACTCCCTCCACACTTATACCTCCCCAAAACAATTGTGCCTCCCACAAAATGAACCCCATAGTCTTCTCCTACACCATACCTAGGCCATCTACCCAATAGCCCACAAACATGCCAAAACATTCACACATTAACATTTACATTCATAAAAGAAGAGCATTTCAAGAGCCAAGCTCTTACCTCTCCATGATGGAGTTTCCCAAGTTCCAAACAACAGTTGTTTCCAAGAAAACAATCCACAAATCCACTAAACAATAAGCATGCAACAATCTTTAAACTTCTCCAATAGCAAGAGCTCCCAAAATAGCAAGGAATTCACCCAAGAATGAAGTCTACAAAATGAAGCAACCTAAAACAAGGAAAGGAATTCAAATTTTATAGAAGAGGGAAGGGAAGAGGATGAGGTGGATCCATGTAGGATGCCACATCACACATCCTCAACCCCAACCCCAAAAGTCAACTTCATTCTCCAATGCATAATAAATAGGTGGGTGAATAATATGACAGTTTACTTACATACTCAAATCCAACCCACACCCCAAAGGACTGAAATTAAACCATGTAAGAAAAGTGCAATTAAAACTTACAATTTGACTTACACAAATGCATTATAAAATTCTAGAATCAACCCTCCAACCATAGGTATGGTTGGTAAATGAATTTAAGAGGTATGGGACAAGTTTAACTTGTCCCACAAGCCTCCAACATTAGCCTCCAAGGACAATTTCAAATTTCCAAGAAGATGAAGTGTTTCACACTCCAAAATCAACTTACACATTACTTACAAAATCACTTACACATTACTTTACACATTCTTTCAACACTTTAAATCATAACCAACAACTCTATTAATTACATTCTCATGATATCTTTCAATTAATTAAATTAACAACATGCTTACCCACAATATTAATACAACATTTAATAAATAAAGAAAGGGGCAAATGCATCACAAAATAAACACATGCAAACATTAAACAAAGGGTCAAATAAAGAAAAATACATAAAACCCTTGGTCACATTTAAAGGTGATCCCCCATGGGAATCCCTACAACAAAAAACACACACAACAAATACAGTTGCCATGGTGACCTTGTTTAATTCATCTAGAATTCCAATGTGGTTGGTCTCCAATCCCCCAATGTTTTTTTGTGATATTTTAACCTACAAAACACAAATACCTCCTTCGGCCTCATGGCCATATTAGAACATCCAAAATGATATAAATAAAATCTCAAAATCATCTATACATATGAATCACAACAACATCAAAGCAACCAACAAGATCATTTGCAATTTTACTCAACAACTATATCATCATCAAATAATTTCCATTTCTAGGTCTACTCACAATATCCAAATATCACATGTCCGAACAACATCCATAATGTAACCATGTCAGAAAGTATATCAACATCAATATATAAAATATCTCTAATAATCATCATGCATCATATATGAATCAGAGTCAACAATAATCCATGCTCTAACATCTAATCATCATACTAAATCAAAACTATAACAATGTCCATGGTATAGTCAACAATAGTGTCATGATCAGTATCAAAAGGTGTCAAAGGGAAGTGGGCACTACATCCCCCTCCCCTTAGACTCGACTTCCTCCTGGAAGTCACAGGAAAGAGAGATAGGAACAAATGCAACAGAAAAGGATCACTCCCATTATGGGATTTCTTGCTTCAAACAAGTGTGGGTCCACAGAATCCCAAGTTTGGTCTAATGTAATTCAACAAGAAAAAGGGAGATTATAAGGGATGAGTTCTAAACTTTCTGCATGCAAGGCTACAACATTTAAATCTAGAGAGTAACTTTACGCTATCAACCAAGATACAACACATAACAATATAACATGAAGAGTTCAAAAGAGTCTTAAGAGTAACCACCAAGTAGAGGAATAATAAGGAGAATTCCATGAGTTGAGAAAGACCACATAGTTTCCCAAGGAATACAACATACTACAATAACAAAAATTAAGGTTTCCACTAGGGTTAAATTATGCTTTCATAATTCATTGTTTAGGCAAGGCTAGCAGAATCAACCAAGGCCAAAATTTTGTACGAGAGACATGTTTACTCAAGTTCCCACAATTTGAGGTCACACAAGATGAGGTTAATCAACAAGGAAGGACACCTAAATCAGCAAGCATTTACAATCGAGGAACTATTTATGGAAAACACTTCTATAACTCGAGAGGGTACAGTTAACTTTTCATGGTAATATTAAGAAATTTCATGACCACAAGGTTTCCTATAGTCTGATTTTTACACTTTTGTTTTAAGAATCAAACACACCACACCAACCAAATCTAGAGATGTCAACCATTTAGCAAAAGAAAAATATATATATCTCCCTAGAAACTAACTAACATATCAATACAAGAAGTACCATTCACAATAACACAATGGGATTCATTTATCTTATTTCCTGATCAAGCTTGGAATAACCACAAAGAGAGCACAAGCATAAATCGTAACACCAAAGAGCACTCAAGGTCTCTAGGGAGAAGAACAAGAAGAAAAGAAGACTTCCCAAAGTTATTTTATATCCTTAACATATGTTTCCTTAAAATTACAATAACTTAGGTCTCCAAGGACAAGACAACACGTAAGGAGGTTGCTTAAACAAGAGATAAGTCTCAAACCAAAAAGGCCACAACTCACACTCGTCGAGCTATGGGACGATAAGGGTATGATGACCCAAAAATCCCACAAAGAAAGGCACATACCTCTATGAACAAGAAGGTACTAAGCAACTAGAACACACTACTATCCACCAGGTGCTTCACAATTCTGAGGTAGGTGACAAGAACTATAGGTTCAGCTATACATTGTACTCAATACACATAAATCTTACTTATTTATAAATCAACTCATTAAGTCAAAATTTGTAGTTTCGTTTTCTAAGCACATTCCTTTACGAGTTTTCTTAATTAAACTTCCTCCTATTATGACATCACAAGTTTGTGTTATAAGGACCACTAAGGGGGCATGATATCTCACCATTCTGTAAAGGTGGAAAAGAGAAAAAGTATTTATTTTACTCCTAGGGGAGGTAGATGGACAAAGTTTTTTTTTTTCTATTCTTCTACATGGTTTTTATTTCTTCTATTAATCTACCAAGGTTAAAGCAAGGACCATTTTCTCTTTCTATGTTCCAGTTTATTTATTAAGCTTCAAGGCCAAATCTCCTCAATTATAGTTTTATGATGTTTGGGTGAGTCAATTTGTCAACAAAATTTAATGAGAAGGAAGGGTAAACATATCACACTATTACTTTTATGGGAGAGAGAGGTAAATCAACACACCACATTTTTAATTCTAAGGAAACAAGGGACATTCAACATAGAAAACACATTACTAATTTGTAAGAACTAGGAAACAATCAACCAACATGGATCACAACAATATTTCGAGAGTTTTCCACTAATTACAAGTATCATAAAACATTCCTAGTGGGTTTCTACAAGTTCTCAAAGGAAGTTACAAGGAAGACCCATTAAGGAAGCATAATTACTTTTACTGATCTACTAGGGTTTAACAATGTTTGTTGTTTTGGCGAAAACATTTTTACTCACATGATAAGACAAGGAAAGTTTTCAAATCTACACCCATATTACCATAGGATACCACCAACCAAGCAATCAAAATGACAAGGAAATATTTTAACTATAAGAACACCACATACTCACTAGAAAGCATCAATTGTAAGTAGCCAATCAACTATCTATTCAATACGGCTTTACGACCAAGAGTTATAGTTTCACAAGAAGAATCCCATTATAAGATACCATTGAGATTAATTCATCAAGGTCTAATTACACTAACATCACTAGTGGCATGGTCCAAAAGACTCAAGGCATCCATAAGTGTCTCCACATAATTTAAAATTAATAGGTCATAGAGTGTTATTCATAGTAACTAAAAAATTGAAGGAAAGGGTAGACTTATTTATAGGTCAAGAGGGAAACCAAACACACTTAATTTACACACACAATACTCAAATGGGATTAATTCTAACCATAATTATCAAGATGCATACAATCCTCAAGTCACTACTTTATATAATGAAATAAGGAAATCCTGATAAAACTTAGCATGCCATCGAAAAGAAGCCACTACCAGACACACACTTTTCTACTAACATCCAGAGCTAGCCAAAAGCAATCCGATCCTAACATAATTCATCAGCCCACAATTAAACACCTCTACTCCAACGAGGTTCAAGCTCTTACCAGATTGTAAGAGAATCACCACCACCACTAACAGACTAGCCAACTAGAATGCTCAACACACGAGCTCTCTATCTAGCAAGGTCAGCAACAAAATGTCACTCTAAGATCCTAGACACCCTCAAGGTTCCATGCATCCAAAACCAAGGCATAACTTTAAGCACCTAAGAGGACATTCAAGACACCCAGGGTGTACCCCCATACTGACGAAATGTCACAATACAAAAAGCATAGAACCAGCTCATCATCATGCAAAGAAAAACCACGTAACGTTTAGCTAAGTAGCCAACAACATAATGAGCTCCGAGTCACCAATCAAAATAAAATCTAAGAAATGTCAACAATCAAGGAAAGTGGCTAAGTAGCCGTATTGCAAAGTCTGAAAATTCTCACAAAAAAAAAAATAAATAAAAGAGCCTCAGAGCTTCTCAAATCAATCATAAAATAAGATGTTGGTCCTTGATAAAATAACACAATATTACGAATGTAAAACACAAAAAGTTAACACCACATTCACTCTCAGCCCTTCATGGCCGCCAATAGGGGTACTCTACCTCGAGGTTAGTTCCAGGACACATACGTAGGATTGGGTCCTAAACGACACCCAGACTTAATGTCCACTCTCCCATATGGGTAACAAAATGGAAAACTGACAACCAAACCCTCTTTCCTAACCACTGAAGGAAGGAAGCTCTAAACAACTTCTAATTAACTCTTCCCAACCCAGAACACAACCACTATTGTCCAACCACAAGAATCACACCATACAACTTATCATTCCAACAAATTTAATAAGGAAGGGTCTCAAAAGGGCTTAACACATCATACAATTAAATCAAGATTTAGGACTTGTAAAAACAACACATTTTCAAAGGGGAACCAAGTTTCCACTACACTAGAAGTTCACAAACATCAATTTAATTTGACATTCTTAGTTACCCGGGTTTAGACAAAATGCCACTAAGCAAGCACAACAACTCAAACAACTTATTATTTTATTATTATTTTAATTATGGCAGTTCAAATGAACAGAGTAATGTAATATTTCTTCATACTTATTTCTTTTTTTTCAATTTTCAAACAAGGTTGTTTTCTAGATTTAAAAGTGTGTTAGGTTTACAGTTCATGTCTCAAGTTTTCTAGTGTGCCCAAAGGTCCAAGTTTTGAACCCATGGCTCTGATACCAAGTGTAACGCCCGCTAAAAACAACCCACTTGAGAACCAAGGAACAACCTAGGATTAGATAGGAAAATTATGGAATAATTTTTTTTTTGTTTAAAAGAGTCTACAACTAGGTTACAAGACAACAATTGTCACTAACAAGTTCTAGATCAATTCTAATCTACTAGAATATACTTTCCTTTTTATTAACAATTATTAGAGGTCACAAGGTCCAAAATTTAGGGTTAGAAAGTTCAATTAGGTTAAGAGGGTAATTCCTCACCATACCCACTCTCTAACAGGCTTAAAAGATTCAACTTGATTTTTCTCAAAATTAATGCATTAAAAATTTCCCTAAATCATTTCCATTGATAGGAAATTTCCTCACCTTTCCAATGATATAAATAAGTCCTCCTAACTCCTCATATTTCTCAAGTTATAGCGTCATGGACCTTGGGAGGAAAATTTTCCCAAGAGCGGGCTTATGGGCCTAGGGAAGAAAATTTTCCCATGCGCGGGCCGCTGAGCGAGGAGAAATTTGGTGCATTTTCCTTCCTCGGGAAAAATCACAATTTTCCTCTGTGTGCCCGCGAGCCCGAAGAGGACATGTGTCGGCTTTACAACACCCCTGGAAAATCGGGCCATCGGAGCGATTTAAGACATTATGTCTTTTCGGCCAAAAAGCGCTAGGGCTCAAAATGGTCCGCGTCTCCGCCGATGCCCAAGGTGCCATGTGTCAAGCTCTGATTGGTTGCAGGCCAGCGGGGAGGTAGAGGAAACCTAGAAAAAATTCCAAAAAAATTTTAAAACGCTAAGTTAAAAAGGGATCCGCTCCTCCGCCAACGCCTCGTGTGCCACGTGGCAGCCTCTAATTGGTTATGGGCCAGCGGGAGGTGGAGGAAACTTAGAAAAATTTCCAAATTTTATTTTGAAAACCACTAAGGTAAAAAGGATTCCACACATCCATCGTTGCCTCGTGAGGCCACATGGCAACATTTGATTGGTATGGTAGATGGGGGGGGGAAAATTAGAAAATTTTCCCAAAAAATTTTTTTAAAATGCAAAAAAGTTTCCAAAAATGCTTAAAGGAAAAAATTCAGAAAATCCCGCCAAGGAAAATTTTTCCCAAATTTTTTTCAATTTTTTTTACAGTTAGAATTATTTTTTTGATGCCAAATGAAGAAAAACTTTAGAAGGCCATAAATTTTGATAGAGAACTCAGTTTTGGGAAAAAAGATTTTTGGAAAGCTCTCGATGTCCTCTTTACATAGGAATCATTAAAATTTTAATTTTGATAAATTTTAAGGGGTCAATTTCAATGAAAACGTTTTGCAGGATTTTAAAGTGCAAACTTAAATTTTAACTTATAAAATTTTGTTCAAATTTGTCATTCTTTCTCCTTCAACATGTCAAACAGACATGGAGGTTTCCATTAGGGAAGTGTTAGGATAGATTGCAAGTGTAAAATTTTGGATTGATTCGCATTTCAAAATTACAATTTTCTTTTTTACAAAAAGCCTACAGATTTTGCCTCAGCTCGATTGGAAGGTTTTCAAGACATTTCCTTAAGTGTTTTAGATGGGTTTGGGATCATTTTTTCCTCATTAAGTCCAATTGATTATTTCATTTTCCTCTTATCTATTTGCAGGGTTATTTGAACATTTGATAAAGGAATTTTACAAGGTATACCATGAATTGAAAGAAGTGTATACATTTCCAGAACATAGATTAAACTATCTCTTTTTCCATGAAATAAAACATTGAATTCATTCCATGCTGGTCTTAAATAGTTTTCTTTCCTTCAATCAAACATTAAAACAAGACTTTTATTCTTTTCAAATCAATGTACAAAACAGTTTTATTTCTTTTCAATCATTCACTTCAAAAATTGAAACAAGAATGTATTTTATTCTTTCAAGTCATACTTCATTTCATTTCCTTCATACGCATTTCTTTCTTTCAATCAGAGATTTCAATTACATTTAAAAGATCATATTCAATACCACAATGTAATTTGAGAAAGGTAATACATCATTTATTGATTTCAAAATGCAACTTTACAAAATACGTATCCTTCTTTCACATTCTTTCCAAAAAAAAAGAAAAAACAAAGTATAACTCTTTTACATTTCAATTTCAACTTTCATTGTCAATACAAAGTATCTTTCCATTAAAAATAATATACATATCATCCACTTCAAAGTGGGAAAGGGCTACAATAAAATTTCATTTCACAAGGGACTATCAAACTATCTTTTTCTCAGCTCCAGAACAACAACATGTAGATTTCTCATTCTTCTAATTTGATCACCACAAGAGCAGGGGAAAGGAAACACTCTCCACCCAACCAAGACATCCAATGAAAAGGAGAAGCCATCCTTCTTCATTGGCCCCAAGCCCCAACCACAAAGCAATAAGAGATGTGATCCAACTCATGGCAACAACAGCTTCCACAAACACTCAAGCAACATTTTCACAATAAAACACAGTCTAAAACATAATGTAGTTTACAACTACATTAAAGCATGACAAACATTATTGAGGCTTCATCAAGCAAGCCAAAGGAGCAAGAAACTATGGGGGATGCTTCTTATGCCTCCCAAAAGGGAAAATGGGTATCACCACCTAAATTACAAACCGCCAAAATATAGTATATCAAAACCCTGACATTCCTTATGCCTCCCCAAGTACCCCTTATTCCTCACATTTCCTTATGCCTCCCCAACCTCTTATGGCACCCCATAATGAGTAAAGAAATGCAAGCTATTTCTTTGTAAGGTGGAACCCAAATCCCAACTCCCTCCACACTTATACCTCCCCAAAACACTTGTGCCTCCCACAAAATGAACCCCATAGTCTTCTCCTACACCATACCTAGGCCATCTACCCAACAGCCCACAAACATGCCAAAACATTCACACAATAACATTTACATTCATAAAAGAAGAGCATTTCAAGAGCCAAGCTCTTACCTCTCCATGATGGAGTTTCCCAAGTTCCAAACAATAGTTGTTTCCAAGAAAACAATCCAAAAATCCACCAAACAACAAGCATGCAACAATCTTCAAACTTCTCCAACAGCAAGAGCTCCCAAAACAGCAAGGAATTCACCCAAGAATGAAGTCTCCAAAATGAAGCAACCCAAAACAAGGCAAGGAATTCAAATTTTATAGAAGAGGGAAGGGAAGAGGATGAGGTGGATCCATGTAGGATGCCACATCACACATCCTCAACCCCAACCCCAAAATTCAACTTCATTCTCCAATGCATAATAAATAGGTGGGTGAATAATATGACAATTTACTTACATACTCAAATCCAACCCACACCCCAAAGGACTGAAATTAAACCATGTAAGAAAAGTGCAATTAAAACTTACAATTTGACTTACACAAATGCATTATAAAAGTCTAAAATCAACCCTCCAACCATAGGTATGGTTGGTAAATGAATTTAAGAGGTATGGGACAAGTTTAACTTGTCCCACAAGCCTCCAACATCAGCCTCCAAGGACAATTTCGAATTTCCAAGAAGATGAAGTGTTTCACACTCCAAAATCAACTTACACATTACTTTACACATTCTTTCAACACTTTAAATCATAACCAACAACTCTATTAATTACATTCTCATGATATCTTTTAATTAATTAAATTAACAACATGCTTACCCACAATATTAATACAACATTTAATAAATAAAGAAAGGGGCAAATGCATCACAAAATAAACACATGCAAACATTAAACAAAGGGTCAAATAAAATAAAAATACATAAAACCCCTTGGTCACATTTAAAGGTGATCCCCCATGGGAATCCCTAACAACAAACAAACACACACAACAAATACAATTGCCATGGTGACCTTGTTGAATTCATCTAGAATTCCAATGTGGTTGGTCTCCAATCCCCGATGTTTTTTTGTGATATTTTAACCTACAAAACACAAATACCTCCTTCGGCCTCGTGGCCATATCAGAACATCCAAAATGATATAAATAAAATCTCAAAATCATCTATACATATGAATCATGAATCAAACAACAACATCAAAACTATATCATAATCAAATAATTTTCAAACAAGATCATTCACATGTCCGAAAATTTAACTCAACAACTATATCATCATCAATGTATAATTTCTAATTCATAGGTCTACTCACAATATCCAAATATCATCATGTATACTAACAACATCCATAATGTAACCATGTCGATAAGTATATCAACATCAATATATAAAATATCTCTAATAATCATCATTCACATGCATCTATATATCATACTCACAAAGCAACTCCATAATCCATGCTCTAACATCTAATCATCATAATAAATCAAAACTATAACAATGTCCACCTTATTTGAGTTTGTCAAAGAAGGCCTCCTCGCATCCTCCAAGTCCTACCAAAGAAGCATCTCGCAAAAAAATTTCCCTTGGATCCGCGACAGAAGAATGGGTGCTATCGGGCACTGCTTGATGTCGAGAGAAGTCTCTCGATCTATCAAAAAAATCTTTCCGGTAGGGGTAAACCTCTGAACCTCCATGAACTTAACCCACCTCACTGTCACACTAGTGGTCTTGGCCAATCCATAATGGCTCTAATCTTGGAGGGATCAATGCAATACTATTATCCATATTTTACCCCAAGCTAAATATTGGATCAAATCACGACCCCACATAAAAGGGACTAAGAGAAATCATTTTAATCCTACAAATTGGTTGCAAAAAGGGTTTAGAAATGAAGTGGCGAGAGATGAAGAAAGAGCAATGGATCTTGTATAGAAGGAAATGAATCTATCAGGCCATCTCTGCACTTTAAATCCATTCTCCAAGTTACAGGTAGGAAGAACCATCAAATAGTAGGGTTGGATAACCAGGAAGATGCTACAAAGGAGCCAAAAGCAAGAAGGAAGAAGAACAACGAAGATTCGGCACCTCGGGCTCGAAACGGTTCAGGAAAGGCCTAAAAAATGACTAAGTATGGAGGAGGCAAGGAAGAGACCACGTGTCCTAACGATGCTCCAACTCTTGTAAATCCAGAGGAAGGAACTCAAACTTACACCGACCCTCCATGTAGCAAATGGTCAAAGGTAGTCAAGGAGCCAGTGGAGAGAGACAAGTGTCGACACGGTGCTTCTCCAAAGATGGATCTAAATAGAGAGGCCCAAACAAGCACCACATCTCTGCCTATCCCACGGTGGCACACAATAGGGTCAAATGGTCAAACAAAGTCAAAGGTGGATAGGGCGGGCCTCAAAATCGGCTAAGTATGAACATGTGAGTAGAGAGTGCCAAGTGTCAACATGGCACATCTCCAAGAGTTGGTCCCAAGGTGAAAGACCCAAATGAGCGCAAGCTTGCCATATAGCCCAAAGCCTAAAAATGAGAGGAACCATTGAAAATTCCATAGAGTAGCGAGAGGCCAACAAGTGTCAACTCGGCACTCCTCCAAAGGAAAACTTTGGGTCAGGTTTGCAAACAAGCACGGTGCCTCCATGTGTTCTATCAATGGAGGTAGAGTTAGTTGAATAGTCAATGCACAAACAAGCCGGCGGAGGTTGCCAAGTGTCTCAATGGCGCTGATTCAAGGGTCAAATAGAGAAAAGGTTTCCAAACAAGTGCCAAAGTGACACGTGTCCCAAAGGAAAGCGGGGCATCGGGAAAAATTTGATTTTTCGCCCTTTGCCTCAAAAGGGAGTAAAAGTTACAAAATGGCCCGCAACTCCACCCAGGGAAAAAGTCAACATTTAGACCCGAGTCAAAGCCAAGGCGGAGAGTTGAGGGAAAAGGTGAAAATTTTCCTTTCACCCAAAAGGCATAAAGGTAAAAATGGGAGCACATTTCCCATCCAACCAAAAGGAGCCACGTGTTCGTGCGGAGCTTCGGGGCTGCGGAATTTTTAGTTTTGTATTTTTCATGCAAAAGGATAAAAGGTGAATTGTGGACCCGTGGGCCCAAATTTTGTTCCAATCTAGCTGCCATGTGTTCCAATCCAAAAGGGGGACCCATTTTGAAATTGTTTTCCTACCCATTTGTACAGAATCGATTCAAAATTCAAAGGGGCATATCTTTCGACCCAGGGCTTGAAATATTATAAATTTGACACCATTGGAAATATCTCAATCTCTTCTATGCCATGGGAGTCTAAAACTTTAATTTTTGGGAAGTTAGGTGGAGGTAAAATGGAGAAACATCTTCGAGATTTCAATGCAAGATCATCAGTCTCAACAACTAGATCAGATTTGATCTATTTCCATCGTTTCCTCTTCCTTCAAGGTGCCGAACCAAGGATCGATGTAGTAAAGATGGATTCGGGGTATATTTTAGTAGAAACATTAACAACGGTGGTTGAGCCTCGACCCATGTTTTCCCACTTCTCTCTCTCTCTCTCTCTTTCTCTTAGGATGAATCTATAAAGACGGATGTAGGTTCATTGTAAAGGGTTGGATATTCTTAGTTTTACAGGCTCCCTTCTCCTTCTAGCAAAGGATTTGTGGGGTTCAGGCCTTCCATTAAAATTGTAACACATTTCTACCTTTTAACTATTTTGTAATGAACTATATCAATCTATAGAGCAATAAAATATGTTTGTGATCGATTTTAGATCCTTCTTGTTTTTTTTCTTCTATCCGGTCTCTCATTACAGATCTAGCTATCTGTGCTTGTTTATGGTATGCATTTTATTGGTTCGTGTCAAAAGAAAACTAAGTGTTCATCATTCCTTTGGTGCATCACCTAGTAGTTTAGTTATTTCTCATTTCTTGTATTCTTTTATCCCTGTCCCCTTGGAAAGTTTAGACTAGATATGAGAAATAGATCCTCTATAAATCCTCACATATGCACCTGAACAGAGGAATAAGGAACCAACCTTTAATCTAGAGAGATTTTCCAATTTACAAGGTCCCACACCTTAGGAAAAGTTCCATGTTATGCAATCACACCAGATGAATCTACCTTAGAGAAGCAAATATTTTAGAGCTCATTTGGGGTGTTGTGATTCTATACTAACAGTTTTGGCATGCCGGTGGGACAAAAGTCTCCATCTTATTACAGTAGGGATTGATGTACACTTGCTTGTGATTCTAGCTTTTAAGAAGTTTTAAAACTATACATCTAGCGACTCCAAAAGAAACAAATCTATTGGTTTCAGCAGTCCAAGTAAGTTCATGAGAAGAATACAAACATGGTCAAGAACTAGAGAAAAGGGACTATTTGTCTATTTAGACTTATCCCCAGATACAGAGGGAGAGGAAGAAGAAGATTCCAGAGGTCTCTATCCCCACCAAGCAGAGCTTTATCAACACCTCCTCCCGGTAGACCATTCATTCAATCAAGAGGAGTGCTCAGGCCAATCAGAATGGCTCAGCCAAATCCTTATGTTAATTTCACTGGCAGTAGTCCACTTTCCTTGAATGCACAAAATCCAGTTCCTATTGCAACATTAAAGAGTATCCCATATTTCACTAGGGAGAACCAAACTTCTCCTGGTGATCATGTCCAAGATATTGCAAATGTCTACACAATCCATGAGATTCATGAAATGGACATATAACAGTCAAGCTTCTCACCTCTTCACTCAAAGGGAAGGCTTCATAATGGTTCAAGAGTCTTGCAGCAGGCTCTATCCAGAACTGGAACCAGTTGTGCATGGCCCTTCACAATCAGTTTGGGGAAAAAGGTGATAACTTGTCTTTGTTGGAGTAGCTAACAACAATCAAGAGAGCCCCAAATGAATAGCTAACTAACTTCAACCTCGATTCCAGCGAACTTGGGATAGGATTCCAACAGCAGTAAAGCCCACTGATGAAGGTGCCTTCTTATACTTTCTTAGGGCTTTAAATTTTGATATTTCCTAATGATTCAATCAATGGGGGGCACTACATTACCTACAGCCTATAACCTCTCTATAGGGGCTGAAAACCATTTGATTCAAGCTGGAAAAATCACTCCTAGGCCATCCATGCCTCTGTACCCTAAGTTAGGAAGCCTGATACTAACCAAGCACCCACATTAGCTCTTATACCCACCCCCAGGAGTCAAAGCTCAGCTGAAGCTTCCACTTCATCATCTAACACCTCTAAAGAGCTTCAAGAAGTGATGAAGCAACTACAAAACCTGGGAAATGAACTAGTGACCATCAAAAGGCAAGCAGCACAAAGCTCTAGGCCATATCAGCCTCAGGCTCAATATCAAGCTAGACCCCAATACCAACAAAATAGGCCACCACCTCAGACTACAAATCAAAATCAAAATCAAGGAAAACCTCAAGTTGTTAGACCTTTTAGGTCTTATGATCCTAATACAACCTCAACATCAAAGGCATTGGTCCCTACATAGAACAATATGGCACAAGAATATGATTGGTGTTTTCCATGTAGTCAGCCACATAACCAATCCATGTGTTTTAATGGTGCTCTGAATCAAGCTCTAATGGTGCAAACTAGTATGGTGTCACAAGAGCCTAGTCAAGAGGAAGATCAGTAGCAAGGAGCTCAATAAGGTGAACCTCTAGAGAGACCATGCTTGTAAATTGGCAGGCTGAAGATTTTTGTGGGATGAATCAATTCCCTCCTCAAAGTGTGGCTGCCAATACACGGTCCAAAAAGAGAAGCATTGGAGAGGGCCAACCACTGAACTCAGGTAATCCTCAACCTTCCATCACTCCACAAGGTCCAGTGTTCCAAGTGCAACCCCAACATGCAGAACCAATCCAAGCCACCTTCCAAATCCATCTAGGCACCGGTTGTAACAACCTATGTGCAAGAAAGAAATGTGTCTAGGAAAGGCAGTAAAAAAATATAGCTCATTCAATATTATTGAGAAAATGAAGAGGACAAGTGTGAACATTTCACTATGGGAGTCATTGGCCATTCTAGGGTAGAGGGATTTGTTACAAACTACCATGCAAAATTGGTCAAGTTCAAATCAAACCCCTAATCAACAAGAGAGAGTGCTTGCCAATGCAGCTCAACCTGAGAAGAATCAAGGAGAACAACAAGGTAAGAACTTGAGACCCCCTCCATTCTATGTCTCATTAATTATTGGGGACAAATTAGTGCACAATTGTATGATTGACTCTGGGGCTAGTAGTTCTATGATGCCCAAACAAATAGCTGACCAGTTGGGTCTCCAATATGAGGTTATCTCTAGAGGAGTAGTTCAATTAGATGGGACAACAGTGACCACTTTGTGGGAATCATCAAATATCTGAGCCTCACCCTACATGCCTACCCCAATGTGACTGTATTGCAAAATGTGTCCATCATAGATTTTCCACCACATTTTTCTTTGTGTCTATCTAGGGACTTCACTGCCAAAATTGGAGGCTACCTGTCTGTTGATTGGTCACATATGCTCTTTAGGACAAGGTATGGGGCAAAGGCCACAATCAGATCTGAACCTATTGCTGACTATCATATTGAATCCTATGTACCTAGCCCAATCAATGCTAACTTGCTCATCTTTTGATCAAGAAGACCTCCTAAGCACTAATGAAGCAAATACCAAGTTGGAATGTATCCCAGACTTGACTCTAGATGAGTGGGCCAACAAAAGACATGATTTTGACCCCTATGAAGAAATGGAAGAATCTGAGCTGGGTGTCTACCTTCTACATGAAGAAAATCACCCCCTTCCTACCTTAATCAAGCCAGAACATAAAGATGACAATGAGGTATGGAAATTATTCTTTGATGGTTCAAGGAGTAGACAAGGAGTTGGAGGAGGAGCTATGATTGTGTCTCCCAAAGGTATGAAGTATTATTCAGCCTTTAGATTTCAGTTTGCTTTCTCAAATAATGCTTGTTGAATATGAGGCTTTAGTCCAAGGTCTTCATTGGGCAAGAAAGCTAGGAATCAAGAATTTGCAGGTGTTTGGTGATAGTGAATTGGTTTCCAATCAAGTCAGAGGACTTAATGTTGTCAAGAATGACCTGCTCAAGAACTATAAGAATAGAGTATGGGACCTCATGGAGGATTTTGAAGCCTTCAACATTGTGTCCATACCCAAAAAAGAAAATGAAGTTGTTGATAGACTTGCAGTAGTTGGAGCAGCCTTTGATGTGGTGGACAACATCAAAAGAGACAAAGAACAACCACATATCCATGTGGTTGTGAGGCCAATAGTGCCAGATAATAATACATGCTAGCAAGTGTTTGAGAATGATCAACAGATCATTAAATTTCTACAAGAAGAAGTTAAATTCTCAGCTAGAAACTAGAGCAAACTAGAGTAGCAGTATGGGAATCAGATAGTACAATTACATACAAACAAGCTTCCCAAAGGCTTAGTGACACTGGAATCCATTTTTAATCCTAATGATCAGTTCAAAAAGAGAAGGCTAACATGCAGATCAAAGGAGAGGATTCAAAGTCAATCCCAGTTGGAGAAGACAAAACACTTCAAATTGGCAAGGTGGCCACCGAGCAAGAAAGGTATGAATTCATACAACTTTTCCAAGAATTCCCTGATGTGTTTGCTTGGAGTTATGAAGACCTAAGAGGGTTCAATCCAAAACTAGCACAACACACAATTGAATTGGACCCAGCTGCTCAACCTATCAGGAAGAAGTAGAGACTAGTCAACCCACATATTGAGCCTCTGATGAAGAAGGAGCTGAATAAACTAATAGAGGCAAGTATCATATTCCCAATCAAGCATTCAAGTTGGGTTACAAATATGGTCCCAGTCAGAAATAAAAATGGAGAAATCAAGCTATGTGTTGACTTCAGGGATTTGAACAGAGCCTCCCTCAAAGATCACTACCCACTCCCTTCAATGGAACAGATCTTGCAAGTGGTGTCTGGGTCAGAGATATTTTCTCTCTTGGATGGCTACTCGAGGATACAATCAGATCATGGTGAAAGAAGATGATTAGTTTAAAACTACCTTCACCACCAAATGGGGCACCTATGCATACAAAAAATGCCATTTGGACTGTCTAATGCTAGTGCTACTTTCCAAAGAGCCATGGATATGGCATTCAAAGGGCTAATCAACAAAATAGTGTTGATCTATCTAGATGATATCACTTGTGTTCTCCAAGAATGCAGCAGACCACCTTTTCATCTAAGGAAAGTGTTTCAAAGATGCAGAAGATTTGGGGTATCTTTGAACCCTAAAAATGCATATTCTTGGCCCATGAGGGTAGGATTTTGGGCCACATTGTGTCTAAGGAAGGTCTGAAATTGATCCAAAAAGAGTTAAGGCAATAAAAGCACTTTGCCATTGCCAAGTCACAAGAAGGATCTTCAAAGCTTCTGGGGAAGATCAACTTTGTTCGAAGGTTTGTCCCAAACTTTGTTGCTCTAGTTAAGCCAATAACATTGATGTTGAAGAAGAGCTTAGCATTCAGATGGACAAGATGAAGGAAAGGCAAGCTTTGAAGCTATCAAAGAGGCCATATCACAGGCCCCAACTCTTGTAAATCTAGATTTTTCTAAGGACTTCATATTGTATGCCTTTGGTGGCGTGACACTATCTTTGCAATCTGGTTCAAGAAGAACAAAGAAATATTAGAACAGCCAATTGCTTTCTTCAGTCAGAGTCTAGAAGACTATGAGGTGAGGTATTCCTTCATTGAGAAGCAAGTCCTAGTGGTGATCAAGGGATTGAAGAAGTTTAAGCATTTGGTGTCAAACAACAAAATCCAACTATTGGTCTCCCATGCAGGAGTCAAATAATTCCTCCTCAGCAAGGATCTAAATGAGAAACGTGCAAGGTGGATCACTCATGTCATGGAATATGACATTGAGATTAAGGTCACCAAGCTGGTCCGTGGGAGGGGCTTGTGTGAGCAATTAGCCTCTGCTCTACAAGATGAAACAAACAATGATAAAGAGGTCGTTCTTATCTTACAAGATGATCAAGGAGAAGGGAGAGATGATATACCTACTCCTTGTTGGACCCAAGACATGGTGCACTTCCTTCAAATAGGTCTATGTCCTCATGGGATGAGTAAAGCAAAAAGAAGGCATTTCAGGCTACAGGCCATCCCATATGTCCTTATTGATGGTGTCTTGTTCAAAAGAGACATCAATGGTATTCTGCTGAGATGCATTGGAACAGATCAGGTGGAGAGAGTGCTACAAGAATTTCATGTTGAAGCAGCTAGAGGCCATTTCACTCCAAGAGTGATAGCACTCAAAATCATGAAAGCGGGATATTATTGGCCCAGAGTGTTTAGTGATTGTTTCACATGGATCAAAAGGTGCAAGAGTTGTGCATTCTTCAAAGGCAAAGAGAAGCTAGCAACACTTCCATTGCACCCAATCTCAGTAGACCAACCTTTCATGCAATGGGGATTGGACTTCATTGGAGTCATCAACCCAAACTCAAGCCAAGGTCACAAATGGATCCTAACAGCAACTGATTATTTCACCAAGTGGACCAAGGCAGTGGCACTCAAAGAAGCAAATGAGTCTAGTATCCTGGATTTCTATGAAGGGATAGTGACCAAATTTGGAGTACCAGCCACCATCATCTCAGATAATGCATTAGCATTTATAGGTTCCAAGATCATAGGATGGGCTGTTAAATGGGACTTATTTGAGCACTTCATCAAACTATTACCCTCAAGGTATTGGCCAAGCTGAGTCTACAAACAAAAACATACTCAAGATAATTAGGAGAAATTTGGATGAGAATCAAAGGACCTGGCACAAAAGCTCAAAGCAGCCTTTTGGGCTGATAGAATAATGCCCAAGAGATCTACAGAAGCTCCCATTCAACTTTGTCTATGGGAAAGAGGCAAATGTTTCCTATATCACTTGAGTTACTAGCTTTGGAACTTATGAAGCAACTAGAAATGTCTAAATTTAAATAGATGGAGGCCAAGTATGTGGAGCTAATAGAATTAGAAGAAGCTAGAGAGAATTCTCTCTAAGCATTAGAGAAGAACCAGGCCTCAATTAAAAGATGCTTTGACAAGAAGGCTAGACAAGGACCTTTCTAGGAAGGGGACTGGTTTTGAAATGGGATGCGAGATCGAGAAAAACCAGGAGACATTCTAAGTTTGATGCCATCTGGAGGCCATTTTTCTCCAAGAGTGACAACACTCAAAATCATGAAAGCAGGTTATTACTGTCCCAGATTTTTTAGTGATCAAGTTACTCATGGATCAAAAGTGCAAGAATTATGCATTCTTCAAAGGCAAAGAGAGGCTAGCAACACTTCCATTATACCCAATCTCAGTCAACCAACCTTTCATGCAATGGGGATTGGAATTCATTGGAGTCATCAAACCAAATTCATGCCAAGGCCACAAATGGATTCCTTGACAGTGATAGATTATTTCACTAAGTGGGCCGAGGCAGTGGAACTCAAGGAAGCCAATGAGTCTAGTATCATAGATTTTTATGAAGGGATAGTGACCA
Source organism: Taxus wallichiana var. yunnanensis (assembly GCA_018340775.1). NCBI lineage: Eukaryota > Viridiplantae > Streptophyta > Pinopsida > Cupressales > Taxaceae > Taxus > Taxus wallichiana. The sequence goes on along the minus strand of CM031239.1, from coordinate 581,070,826 downwards.
TATTTGGAGTGCTAGCCACCATCATATCAGATAATGCATTAGCATTTATAGGTTCTAAGATCACAGGATGGGCTGTTAAGAATGGGACTTATTTGATTACTTCATCAAACTATTACCCTCAAGGTAATGGCCAAGATGATTCCACAAACAAGAACTCCTGACTGCTAAAGATCATTTCGAAGAAATCTTGATGAGAATCGAGAGGACCCATAGCACACAAAGCTCAAAACAACCTTATGGGCTTTTAGAATAATGCCCAAGAGATCTACAAGAAGCTCTCCATTCAAGCTTGTCTATGGAAAGAGAGAATCGGTGTTGCCTATATCACTTGAGTTTGCCCTTGAATCATTGGAGCTCGTGAAGCATCTAGAGATGTATGAATTTGAACCAATGGAGGCTAGGTATGCGATGAGCTAATAGAATTAGAAGAAACCGAGAGAGCATGCTCTCAAAGCATAGGGAAGAATCGGGCTTCAATCAAGAAATGCTTTAATAAGAAGGAAAAATCAAGGACCTTCCAAGAAGGAGACCTAGCTCGAAATGGGATGGAGATCGAGCAAAACCAGAAGGCATTCCAAGTTTGACACCCATCCGGAGTGGCCCTATATGATAACAAGATGTAAAATTAGTAATTATTTCCAATTGTCCACATTGAAGGGTGAGGAGTTGTAGATTCCAGTGAACGAGATCTATCTTAAACACTGCTACTAAAAGGGAAGTCTCACCTGTACACATATTAGCTTAGTTTCTTTTCCTCCAAGTGCTTCGCACATTGTCTTGCTGTAGTATAGATTGCTTTTCTCCTAAGTGCTTTTGCACACTCTGCATGTTCCATTTGGAGCATGTATGATTTTCAATTTTGTACATAGTCGTGGTGTTGTTTTGTTGCTCTTATGTAGTTCATTTAGAGAGACAGATAAAGCCCTAGATTTGAAACAATTTCCTACTCTCAGAAATCTTCATTTCAAGATTTTCTTATAAAATCTGAGAATGCAAGTGGTCGGGCTCATGAACTAGAGGTAGAATTAGTATCAGACTATTATTCTTGACTCCATGCCCAATAGATACGACAAGGCAATTGATCTCTTCATCTAGCAGGAAGATGTCCCCGTGAGTCACCAAATTGTTATCCATATTTTGCCCCAGATAAATATTGGATTGAATCATGACCCCACATAAAAGGGACTAAGAGAACTCATTTTAATCCTATAAATTGGTTGCAAAAAGGGTTCAATAATGAAGTGGTGGAGATGAAGAAAGAGCAATGGATCCTGTACAGAAGGAAACAACTCTATCGGGCCGTCTCTAGTGCTTTAAATCCATTCTCCAAGTTACAGGTTGCAGAAAACCATCAAATAGTAGGGTTGGATAACCAAGGAAGATGCTACAAAGGATCCAGAAGCAAGAAGGAAGAAGAAAATGAATATTCGGTGCCCTCGGGTTGAAATAGTTCAGGAAAGGCCTAAAAATGACTAAGTATGGAGGAGGCAGTGGAAGAGACCACATGTCCTAATGACACTCCAACTCTTGTAAATCCAGAGGAAGGAACTCAAACTTGCACCGGCCCTCCACATAGCAAATGGTCAAAGGCAGTCAAGGAGCCAGCGGAGAGAGACAAGTGTCGACACAACACTTCTCCAAAGATGGATCTAAATAGAGAGGCTCAAACAAGTGCCGCATCTCCACGTGTCCCAAGGTGGGACAAAGGTAGGGTCAAATGGTCAAATAGAGTCAAAGGCAGATAGGGCGGGCCTCAAAATTGGCTAAGTATGAACGTGTGAGTGAGAGTGCCAAGTGTCGGCATGACGCATCTCCAAGAGTTGGTCCCAAGGTGAAAGACCCAAATGAGCGCAAGCTCACCACGTAGCCCAAAGCCTAAAAATGAGAGGAACCATTGAAAATTCCACAGAGTAGTGGAGGCCGACAAGTGTCAACTCAATGCTCCTCCAAAGGCAAACTTTGGGTTGGGTTTGCAAACAAGCACAGTGCCTCCACATGTTCTATCAACGGAGGCAAAGTTAGTTGAATAGTCAATGCACAAATAAGCTATCGAGGCTACCAAGTGTCTCAATGGCACTTGATTCAAGGGTCAAATAGAGAAAAGGTTTCCAAACAAGTGCCAGAGTGACACGTGTCCCAGAGGAAAGCGGGCGTCGGGAAAAAGTTGATTTTTCACCCTTTACCTCAAAAGGGAGTAAAAGTTACAAAATGGCCTACAACTCCACCCAGGGAAAAAGTTAGCATTTAGACCTGAGTCAAAGCCAAGGCGGGAGTTGGGGAAAAGGAAAAAAAAATTCCTTTCACCCAAAAGGCATAAAGGTAAAAATGGGAGTGCATTTCCCATCCAACCAAAAGGAGCCATGTGTCCGTGTGGAGCTTCGGGCTGCGGGAAATTTTTAGTTTTTATTTTTTTGCGCAAAAGGATAAAAGGTGAATTACAAACCCGTGGTCCTGAATTTTGTTCCAATCTAGCTACCACATGTCCCAATCCAAAAGGAGGACTCATTCTTCAATTTTTTTCCCACCCATTTGTATGAAATCGATTCAAACTTCAAAGGGGCATATCTTTCGACCTAGGGCTCAAAATATTACAAATTTGACACCATTGGAAAGATCTCAATCTCTTCTATGCCATGAGAGTCTGAAACTTTATTTTTGGGAAGTTAGGTGGAGGTAAAATGGATAAAATTAGTTGAGCTTTCAATGCAGGATCATCAGTCTCAACAACCCTATGGGATTCAATCTATTTCTGCCATTTCCTCTTCCTTCAAGGTGTCGAACCAAGGATCGATGCAGTAAATATGGATTCAAGGTAGATTTTAGTAGAGGCATTAACAATGGTGGTTGAGCCTCGACCCACATTTTCCCACTTCTCTCTCTCTGAATCTATAAGGATAAATGCAGGGTTCATTGTAAAGGGTTGGATATTCTTAGTTTTGCAGGCTCCCTTCTCCTTCTAACAAAGGATTTGTGGGGTTTAGGCCTTCCATTAAAATTGTAACACATTTCTACCTTTCAGTTATTCTGTAATGAATTGTATCAATCTATAGAGTAATAAAATACGTTTGTGATCAATTTTAGATCCTTCTTGTTTCTTTTGCTTCTATCTTGTCTCTCATTACAAATCTAGCTATCTGTGCTTATTTATGGTATGCATTTTATTGGTTCGTGTCGAAAAAAAACTAAGTGTTCATCATTCCTTTGGTGCATCACCTGGTAGTTTAGTTATTTCTCATTTCTGTATTCTTTTATCCCTGTCCCTTGGCAAGTTTAGACTAGATATGAGAAATAGATCCTCTACAAATCCTCACATATGCACCTGAATAGAGGAATAAGGAACCAACCTTTAATCTGGAGAGCTTTTCCAATTTGCAAGGTCCCACACCTTAGGAAAATTTCCATGTTATGCAATCACACCAGATGAATCTACCTTAGAGAAGTAGATCTTTTAGAGCTCATCCAGGGTGCCTTTGTGATTCTTCACTAACAGTATACCTTCCCCATAAATGATGTGGCCTAAATATTGTACGCCTTTCGAAAGAATGCACACTTTTCCAAGTTTTCGTAAAGATACTACTCACGAAGACACTGAAGAACATAACAAAGGTGCCCCTTGTGCTCCTCACACGTATGTGAGTAAATCAAAATGTCATCAAGGAAGATGAGCACAAAGCGATCTAAGAAAGTCCCGAATACCCTATTCATCAAACTTATAAACCCTACGAGGGAATTCGTCAAACCAAAAGGTACCACTATGAACTCATAGTGCCCATATCTCATACGAGAAGTGGTCTTATGAATATCCACCTTCGTAATCCTCAGCTGATGATAGCCTGACTTAAGATCAATATTAGAGAAAATGTTGCTCCTTCATCTCGATCAAACAAATCCTAAATGCGCGGAAGGGGATAAAAATTCCTAATCATTATCTTGTTTAGTGGTGGTAATAAATACACAACCGCAAGAATCCATTCTTCTTCTTCACAAAAACACCAGTGTACCCCAAGGGGATACACTAGGACAGATTAGGCCTTTCTCCAAAATACCCTCTAGCTGCAACTTGAGCTCACAAAGATCTGGTGTGGTCATCCGGTAAGGTTCTCGTGAGATAGGCTCTGGTCTCAGAACTAGATCTATATGGAAGTCAATTTCACATGGGGGCAATAACCCCAGTAGCTCCCCTAGAAAGACATCTAAAAAATATCTCAAAATGGGATGGTCATATAGTGATGGCCCACTAGATCCATCCTCGATCTATAATTGACTGTGATAGCAAACATCTGACAACCCTGTCGCACACACCGCTTGAGCTACATAATAGAGATGGTGCGAATGGAAATAGGTCTCCTAACCCCTAAGATCACTGACTCAACTCCTAGATCATCTGCACAAGATATAGTCTTATGGTAACAATCCATCCTAGCCCTATGTGCAGACAACCAATCCATACCCAAGATGACTCCATATGAGCCCAAAGGAAGGATATGAAGATCCAAGGTAGTGGTGAAAGGTCCCAAATCCACTACACACTCCTTAACTAAGGATTCCACTGAGATCTTGGCTCCCGAAGCCATCTCAACATCCCAACTAAGACCCTACCTAACTGCCACCAGCTGTGTCACTCGACTAAATATGGTGTAATAAAAGAATCTAAAGAACCAGAATCAAACAAAATAGAGGTAGGAATACCACCAATGCTACCTGTGGTCTCAATCATGGTACTCTGATGCTCAGCTTGGTAGTTCTCAACCGCTGCATAGATCCGATGACTGCATCCCATGTCACCAATGGTAGGCTCTGAGATATGTGTCTTACCCTTGTTAAGAGGGTTCTGAGGGAAATCTCTCCAAAAATGTCCATCAACACCGCAACCAAAACAACCGCCTGATCCTCTCCCATCATCGTAGTAAGTCCTGGATGGTACTGAGGTATGTGGTGTGAATAATGATGATCTAACTACGAGACTTCGAGGTCTCTGCTAGTGAGCTCTTGGCGATCGAGCCCTCTGGACACCTCAGTGTCTGATGGGACCCCTAGGAGGAGGCCCCATACTCTGACCTCTGTGTGCATCAAATCTCTATGGAGGTCTATAAGGTGGGCGGGATTACTGATGTTGCTATTATGGTCTATAAGATGACTGTGTTGAACCCTATCCACCACAAGGAGGAGGAACTAACCCCCTCGATCTGTTATCTTGCATCTGTATACGGATTTTGACTTGGTCTCTAGCTTGTTGGGTCTTTCCCCGAGTCTCCTCTGCTATATAGGCCTTCTCAATGCCTCAGCTAATGTCTGTGGACAATGGATCTGAAATACACCTCCAATGTCAAGATTCAAGCCCCGGATGAACTTTGTGGATTTGTACCTTCTCATCCTACATGTAATCAACATACTAGAGTAGATCCATAAATCTACTCTCATACTCAACCACTATAAGAGATGTTTGTCGAAGGTCATGAAACTCATCAATCCTCTGTTGTATGAACCTCTGTGACAAATATCTACTCCTGAAATGCTCCTCAAAGAGCTCCCAAGTAACTATCTCAGAATCCACGTGGAGCTTCGCTCCTTTTTCCTCCACCAAACACCTACTCTGTCTCTCAGTAGATGGATCGCAACACGAGCTTTCGTGTTGCTAGAACAAGGGCAGAGCTTGAAGCATCCGCTCAAGCTCACCAACTAGGCCTCTACCTAAAATCCACCTACGTCACTAGAATAATGTGATGGCCATAGCTTTAGGATCTCCTTGATGTGGTCTAAAGCTGTAGTCTGATGACCCCTAGGCCTCCTTGCATGCTCATCTCTAAGCCTAGGGCTCCGAGACCTATCTCTGTGTCCTGAAACTCGGTCTCCCTGTCCCTTTGCGGTGACTCTGCTCTGACTAAATCCATGTGGGAGTTCTCTCCTCTATGCTCCTCACTATTCTGAGGAGATGCATGATCCTCAATGGATGTCACCCTATCTTGTCCGAATGAACGTGCTCCTACGGTCCCTCTGCGTAGAGCAGCATTAACATCCTAAAGTGTTTGTAAAATCTTTGGTAGGATAGTTGCTATAGCATGATCTGGTGGTGGTAAGCCTAGATCTATGTGAAATGACCCCTCGTCTTGTCCGTGTCTCCTGCAAAGACCAAGGTGAGAGTTATTTCTATTTTCTTGGTTTTACATAGTTTTCCATGTTTACTAAAATATGCAATTTCAAACCAAGTTGTTCTCTAGATTTAAAAGTGTGCTAAGTTTAATATTGTACTAAGTGTAAAGTTTGTATCTCAAGTATTCTAGTGTGCCCAACGGTCCAATATTTTGAACCCACGGCTCTGATACCAAGTGTAACACCCAGCTAAAACAACCACTTGAGACCTGAGAACAACGTAGGTTTAGTTAGGAAAAGTTAAGGAATAATAATGTTTTTGAGTTTTCTAAACAAAATCCCAAAGTTCCTTACAACAATTATCGAATCATCCTACAAAACAATAAGAGAGAGAAATCCATCCTTAGCGCAGATATATTATCTTCTTGCGGGGTGTGGAAACAAACTTTCCTCCCGAGGCACGGAAGAAACTCTTTTCTCCTGGCGCAAAAAGACGGGCATGGAAGAGACTCTTTTCTCCCGGTGTGCAAGACAGCGCAAGACGCTTTTCCTCTTCTTGGAATGAAATAAAGACATGCAAGAAGCTCTAGGAGCATAAGATGGTCATGTAAGAAACTTTGGGCGTGCAAGAAGCTCACGGGCGTGCAAGAAACTTTGGGCACTTAAGAGGCTCATGGGCGCGCAAGAGGCCTTTTCTCATCGGTGAACTTCGAAGGCCATAAATTTTGATAGGGGACTCTTTTTTTTGGAAAACGAGAACTTTTCGAAAGATCTCAATGTCCTCTTTTCATATAAAGCTTAATAAATTCATTTGGATAAATTTTTAAGGGTCAATTTTGAGAAAAATGCTCTGCAGCTTATAAAATGAAAAATGGTAACATTTGACTTATAAAATTTTGTTCAATTCGACCTCCTTCCTTTCTCAACATGCCAAACAGACATGGAGGGTTTCTCTTAGAGGAATTTAGGATGGATTGCAAGGTATAATTTTGTTGATTAAAAATCAATTTAAAAATTTTCAATTTTGATAGCAAAAACGACTACAATTTTGACTTGTTCAATTTGGAAGGATCCATAACCATTTCTTAAGTGATTTAGTTTTTTTGGGGCACCTTAATCATACTAAGTTCAATTTTAATGTTTCATTTTATTTTTCATTGCTACAGGGGTCGTTCTATGCATTTTGAATAAAATAATTGCCAGTTTGATAAGTTGTCTAACAGAGCTCTACAACTTCAAATTCATATTGATCTATTTGCATTTACTAAGCTTAAACTAGGAATTCATTCCAAACAAATCTAACATACTAAGTTGATTTAAATCAAAATGTGTAAATGCCAAAAGATACAGTTTTTGATTTCCATATCATACATTTCTACATAACAGAGCATTATGACATTTCTTCATATGTATTTCTTTCTTTCAAAAAAATGTCTCAACATATTTCAACACAGATTTTAAACAGTAGTAACTCCCTTTGTGTAAAAGAATACAACTTTTATTAATTCAAAAATGATATCTTTACAACTTTCTTCTTTCTTTCCTCAATTTCAATATACAGAATACAATTTCTTTCTCATTCTTTCAAAACAGAAAACATAGTACATCTCTTTCACACTTCGAATTAAAACTTCCATACCCAATGCATAATATCATTCCATCACCAATAAAATACATGTTCATCCACTTGAAAGTGGGAAAGGTTTACAATAAATAATAATCTAAACAAGGAATGTCAAAACTGTCTTTTCCTTTGCTCCAGAATAGCAACATGCAAATCCATCATTCTCCAATTTTGATCGAACAAAGGTAGGGGAAAGGAAACGCTCTCCGAACAACCGAGACATCCAATGAAAAGGAGAATCCATCCTTCTTTATTGGCCCCCAAACCCCAACCACAATGTAATAAGAAATCTGACTCAACTCATGGAAACAATAGGCTTCCACATCACAAAGGCAATCTTTCAATATGCACATTCCATATTAAAAACATAGTCCAAAATAGAATGTAGTTTACAACCACATTAAGACATAACAAACAAAACTTAGGCTTCATCATGTAAGCCAAAGGAGCAAGAAACTATGGGGGATGCTACTTATGCCTCCCAAAGGGGAAATGGGTATCACCACCTAAGAACAAACCACCAAAATACATATCATTTCAAATCCCTGACATACCCTTATGCCTCCCCCAAGTACCCCTTATTCCTCACATTTCCTTATGCCTCCCCAACCTCTTATGGCACCCCATAACGAGTAAAGAAATGCAAGCTATTTCTTTGTAAGGTGGAACCCAAATCCCAACTCCCTCCACACTTATACCTCCCCAAAACACTTATGCCTCCCACAAAATAAACCCCATATCCTTCTCCTACACCATCCCTAAGCCATCTACCCAACTAGCCAACAAATAAAACAACACATTCAAACATTCAACCATTCACATAAACATAAAAATGAAAGAAGAGCATTTCAAGAGCCAAGCTCCTACCTCTCCATGATGGAGTTTGTTCCAAGGTTGTATAACAACAATCTTTCCAATGCAAAATAGTCCAAGAGATCAACAATCTACAAGCATGCAACAATCTCCAATCTTCTCCAAAAGCAAGAGCTCCAAAACAACAAAATAAGTTGCCCAAAATGAAGTATGCAAAAGTGAAGTAACCCAAAAACAAGCTAAAGAATTCCAATTTATAGAAGAGGGAAGGGAAGAGGATGAGGTGGATCCATGTAGGATGCCACATCACACATCCTCAACCCCAACACAAAATTCAACTTCATTCTCCAATGCATAATCAATAGGTGGGTGAATAATATGATAGTTTTACTTACACACTCAAATCAAGCCCACACCCCATAAGGACTGAAATTAAAACATGTAAGAAAAGTGCAATAAAAACATTCAACATGACTTACAAAAATTCATAAAGAAGGGCTAAATTTAACTCTCCAACCATAGGTAAGGTTGGTATGTAAATTTAAGAGGCATGGGACAAGTTTAACTTGTCCCACAAGTCTCTAAAATCAGCCTCCAAGGACAAATTCGAATTTCAAAGAAGATGAAGTGTTTCTTACTCCAAAATCAACTTACATATCACTTACACAATTATTACTAAATTTTAATTCAAGGCCAACAAATCTATTAATTACTTTCTTATGACATATTTTAATTAATTAACTTAACAACATGATTACTCACAATATTACACACCATTTAATAAATAATAAAAGGGTCAATGCACCACAAAATAAACACATGCAAACATTAACAAAGGGACCAAATAAAAGAAATACATAAAATCCCTTGGTCACATTTAAAGGTGATCCCCCATGGGAATCCCTAACAAAAATCAAACACACACAAACAAATATAGTTGCCATGGTGACCTTGTTGAATTCATCTAGAATTCCAAAGTGGTTGGTCTCCGATCCCCGATGTTTGTTGTGATATTTTAAACCTACAAAATACAAATACCTCCTTCGGCCTCATGGCCATATCAGAACATCCAAATGAATATAAATATAATTTCAAGATCATCATTATATATATGAATCACAACAATCATCGAGACAATCAGTAATATCACGTATAATTTCTTCAACAACTATATCATCATCAATTTTAATTCAATTCTCATTTTCTAGGTCTACTCAAAATATCCAAATATCACAAGTTCAAACAACATCTATAACATAACTATGCCAAACAAGATATCAAAATCAATATCTAAATGTCTCTAATAATCATCATGCATCATATAAGAATCAAAGTCAACAATAATCCATGATCGAACATCTAACATCATACTAAATCAAAACTATAATAATGTCCATGATATAGTCAACAATGTCATGATCAATATCAAAAGGTGTCAAAGGGAAGTGGGCACTACACTTCTTGTAAGATAGAACTTTGATAGATTCCTCATCACACCTTGTAATAGCACCACTTTCGAAGGTTCATCTTAGTTCCTCATTGTTGTTGCAAATTTTTTGATTGAAACTTTAATAAATCAGCATCAATATACCTTTGATTTCCATACCCTTGAACTCAAGTCTTTGTGAAATGTTCCATTATTGTATCCATGGATTTATGGAAATGATTTCTTACAAGAATTTTATCTTTGGAGAAACATTCTCTAATGTCCGATGATAAGGATTCTGAAATTTTTAAGCTTTATTCTTGTTTCAACTATAATATACTCAAAGAGATTACGTGTCATAGGAACATCTTCTCGTTCCGATCCTATAATATCTTGAATTTTTGTAAAATGTGCAGTGGTATGTCCCTCCCATTAACATTGATGTAGAGGTGATCATGGATATTAAATCTCAAATAGTTACTAGGATTTTTAAGATCTAATAAAGCTTTCCAATTCTTGAAAACAGTGTATCAAAACTATCTTGGGAACAATACAAGATATCAAGACTTTGACATACCATTTTTCTCATCCGTATAAAATCCACAATATAGATTAATCTCCCATGTGCATGCTTCATTAGTGTATTGATCTCCTACAACATTGGAAGAATACCAACCAATGTAAGCAATGTCTCCAAATCAGTTAAACGGAACAAAAAGTCCCTCACCCTATCAACTTCATGACGATATTTGTGCATGAAACCAACCAACGAAGGATACTCCTCATGAACTCTGCATGCAGGTTCATACAAAGAGATCCATCTCGTCTCAACATCTTTCAGAAAAAAATTTCCATCTGTAATTCTAATTACAAATTTCTTGAACTCAAGAAATCACTTTTGGCTGCTTGCCATATAGGCATGAAGTTTTCTTATAAGGTCTTCTAATTTAGCAACATTTTCGTAGTTTCTTACCATTTTATATGCTAAATTAATTTTTTGAGCCATACAGTGAATTGGTAGCATATATGGGGCCACTTTGTTGTTTGTAATCTAACACATATCCCTATTTGGTGACCCCGCATGAAAGATGCACCATCTCGCTTCCGACGCATACCAATTTCGTAGCAATTTCATAATTAGTCATTCCAACAATATCTTTCAAATGAGAAACAACTATTTTATGTAGGTTTTTGGCATTACATTTTTCAACCATTTTCATAACACCCGGCGAGATGAGGTGTCCTTACATGATTTTCTAAATTATAGACGTGGATACATACCCATGCGGTGTTGTTGACTCACGCACTTCAACAATTGAAGAGAGATAAACTTTGATTTTTTACATTCTCTTTCAAATCTTCCTTCCTTATCATCGAAAGGCATTTTTCCATTTCCCATCCACTACTTTCAGACCAATGAGACTAAGGTACGTTCGGCATTCCATTATATTGATACAAAAATTTGAAATCAAGGAAATACGAAATCGGTCTTCCTTTCTTTAGTATGTGAAATAAAGTAGAGAACTGTATGAGTTTTTCATGTAGATTTGTTTGATTCATCTTACCAATTTGCGATGTGATCGTTCCTCCCTTTTCCACGAGATGTCTACATTTTTTCTGCTTCCGCTTCATAATCCACTGCGTATTTAACATGCATGTATTCTTTTCAGTTTTCCACCTGTGTGTTTTGATTTTCTGGCCATCCGCCCCGTTACAATCAAATATTGTTTTCCATAATGTTTTTCTATAGTGTCCAGCTTCATTTGCATTTTTTGTTGCTTTCCCAATTTCCACGTACATATTGTACATGTACATTCAGATGGGATCTCTTCTGAATTAGATGATTGTACAGGTTCGATAAATGGAAATTTGGCAGCCCAATCAAACTTGTATGTCTTGCTAATGGTCCACATATTCTTGTTTGTTTTCAATGTTTTACTTTTTTGAGTAGAATTTTGAGCAATATCACAATCACCTAGTTTCCTCTTTCGTGAACCAGAATTTGAATTTGATTTCTATGTTCCATTTTGCTGAGTATTTTTATGTGTGATATCTTGATGCACTCCTGGTTGCACCCCAACAGGAAGAATATCTTCAAGATCTGGCATCTCAACAGTTATATCTTCAAGATCTGACATATTATCATAGGTGTCATTTGTTTGATACTGTGCATAATGCATGTCCACCTCAATATTACCTTCCACACAGTCAGTATTCTGATTCTTTCTGGTGGCAGCTATATGGTTGTTGGTAGTTGCAATATCTGTATCAACAGAGTTTCCAAAATACTTGAACATGGACTTCTGAGATTTCTTAGTTACTTTTAGGGTCTTCACATTATGAGGACTAGCACCTTCCATTATTCTGAACAGAGTCCTGTGTCAGAAAAAGAACCAAGTTGTGCGTCAGAGACAAAATTCCTATCGCATGTCTACAATACCTCCTTATCACGCGTCAACAACTAACCCCCTTGTCACACGTCTGTAATACCTCCTTATTGCGCATCAACTATATCCCCTGTCGTGGTGTCAACAACTACCCCCTTGTCGTGCGTCTGCAATACCTCCTTGTCGCACGTCAACTATATCCCCTGCGCGCGTTAACAATTAACCCCCTTGTCACACATGTCCGCAATACCTCCTTTTCATGCGTCAACAACAAACTCCCTTGCCGCACGTCTGTAATACCTCTTTGTCATGCATCAACTATATCCCTATCGCGCATCAACAACTAACCCCTTGTCACATGTTTGTAATACCTCCTTGTCGTAAGGCCAACTATATCCCCACATCACGCGTTAATAGCTAACCCCTTTGTCACGCATCAGCAAATTCAATGGGTCGCGCATCAACAAATATCATCTATCACCCGAATCTAAACTACTAACAAGCTAACAACAATCTCTGGTGCTTAGAGTATGTGAGTTCACGGTATTGGTAAGCTAGGTGGTAGTACCGTAGTATACTACCCGAATCACCTAGGTTTTTATAGGAGATGTTTTCAAATGTAGGCGAAGCTGACCCTAAAAAAATATATCTTTTGTAAATTTTAGGTGAACAAGACACCAACCCGCTCTCGAAAAAATCACCTTTTCAAATTTTCCTAAAATGAAATTTTTGCCATATTACGAATATTCGCCACTAAAATTATCCTGTTGAGACCCAACCAAATACATGTATTGCACATTTTCCACAAGTCAAATTGTAAGACCCTAATAATATTGGTTATTTGTGTTCCTTTTTCTTGCGACCATAATTTATACTTAAAAGAGGAAAAATAAAAATAGAAAGAATCCAATAGGTTTCAAGTTTGAAACGCAACTCAAATTCTTGTTTCTTGGAGAAATTTATAGCCACCCTTTTCAATACTAAGCTCGAGTAAGTACAAGGAAATAGATGAAGTGTGAATAATCATTGATAATTGAGTCAACATTATGCGTGCGAGTGTAATTTTTACTTAAAGGTGAAAAAATAAGAAATGGAAAATATCTGTACATTCCATGTTTGAAACCGAATTGAAATGCTTGTTTCATGGCCTCAATACGCAGAGCACAATCCATTATTCCTAAATTCATGTAAATCTTGTTTATGCCAAAAAGTCATAGTCGAGGTGTTTTCTTATTGGTTAAAGGTCTTAAGTTTGAGATCTTCTGCGTACACCAAGCAATGAAACACCCCTAAAAATGTATTTTTCATAAATGGAAGCAAAAATTTGCGTGCAATAGCAGTATGTGGATTAGTAGAATGTACTACCTTGTGAGGAAAGCCGAGGTCTAGACCACAAACAAAGGGTAAATAAACATATGAATTAATTTTTATTTTAAAATAAAATATAGATCCACTAGAGAATCGTATATTGCTAGTATATTCCCATTGAATTCAACAGCTAAGCCATAACCTCACTGCATATTTTTAACAAAATGGTGTGATAGGAGTGTTAAGTTCAGATAAATCAATGGAAATATTTCACAATGTAGCGGGCAATTTACTCTCACCTTGAAACAATTTGAATAAAGAAATAATAGATGCTCAAGTAAACAAAATTGTAGCTTTAACTAATATTTGTGTCACGCAACAATTAAGTTTTCCTTATTCCAATGAATGATCAACATTAACAGAAACCAAAATATTGTGCCCAAAAGAGATTTGGTAAGAAAGAAAATGAAAAACTCACTATAAGTCCTGAAGTGAAACCCATAATAACGTTGATGACCATGGAAAAAGTAGCAAGGTCAAAGTTACCAATACGCCCCACAAATGCATATGTAATAACATTCAGACCAAATGTTGCAAGTCGACTAAAGATTGCAATGCTTGTAATTATCCACAAGGCTTTTGATTCTATAGCGAAGTGGAAGGCATTCTTGTTTTCCTTTCCTAGCATGTGAATACAATCTGGCGCCAACAATTCCATCGTTATTCATTCGATTACTTCAATGTCCATCGCCAAGAACTTTTGTCCACCACTAATGGTTTAAATGTTGTTAGAGCCTAATGCGGTGCCACTCAACTTTGACATACACCTTTTGGCGTAATTAATAACTAAAAACACAAGGCTACATTTAACCTATATATAGGAAGATGCATATTACAACTCGTAGGTAATATGATGCATGCATGCGGGAATGAGAGAACGGTCTCAAGGATCACCGGTTACACTACTCTCCATTAATTTTGACTTAATTACGAATTAAATAATATTAAAATAAAATTGATAACAATTATTTATTTAAAAAATACACAATACCTTTATATGTATATATTGTTAATTATGAATTAACTCTTTTAGAGATTTTTTTGCAAAAGTGATAGAAAGTTGCTTAAGATGGCATGTCATACCATATGGTGGATATGATGAATAGATATAACCAAAATCAAAAAAGGATAGCCTTGCCAAATTTAAACTGTACGTAGGCTTTATCTAAAAGTATCCTTACTTAAAACAAGGAACTCGGGATGTCATTCTCATTCTCAGCATTGATAATCCTCAAGATATCGAATTTGTCACTTTGTTTCCACCAACACCAGAAACTTGTTTAGTTGAGGATCTGCTTGACTTGTGCGGTGAAGGAAACACATGATTTGAAGACGAGGATTGGTAAAAGTCAATAGATATTCCAGATGCATACAATTAGCTCTCTCTTCTGATAAAAATGAGCCTCAATTCCATGGGGGTTCGAACATCCAGAAGCAAGCGGTGGAGGCCCTTCTTTTCTCCTATTCTAATAGGGCGGAGGAAATGTTGAAGTTGAGCCACTACCACACTGTTGTTCAATATTGTGATATGGTGTGCCACAAAGATCTCGTTAATATTCATCTTAAAATCAGTAACATCACACATGGCCGTGTCAAGGAGATTGGTCACGAGTAAGTGCATGGAGATGGGAGACAAAAAGGGGGCCAAAAAGGGTCATCTTTTTCTTGAAATCAACAAACCTAAACTTCATCGAATAATTCGACATGCCTAGGCTCAAAATATGAAAAATTGATAAGAATAAGTACTACCGTAGAGCTCGAAACCTAGTTTCTAAACTACTATTTGTTTTTGAAAATGGTTGAGATTAAGAGGGTCAAATGTGGTGCGCACACAAAGTATGTCTATTTTTGTGTCAAAAAGATAAGAACCTATTGTGTGTGTCCCCCAAATTTTTTGAGTTCTATAAATTTAATTTTAAATCCCTTCATTAGAAAGTTAGCTAAGACCATGTATAAGGTTCCGTTAATTTTTCATAATTTTTGGATGAATATATAATTTTTATTAATTTTCAAAGTGCACATATCCCGAAAATGAAACATTTGTGTGTGCACCCCCATAACTTTGAGAAAAAAAGTCATTTTTAATTTTTCTTTTTTGAGTGCCTATAGAATGGAGTTTATGAAAAATTTAAAAAAATCTTAAATTTTGGATGAAAAAATTGTAAATTGTGCACCAAAATTTATGCATAGGTTTTTGCACGCTTTTGCAAGAAAAAAGACACTAGTAAAAGAAATTATGGATGAAATCCTTAAACTAATAGGATTTTAGAAATAATTATATCATCATTAAGGTAAAACTAAGATTGACGTCATAGTATAATTTATTTTTGAATATTATGGTTTAATGCACGAGATATTGGGGTGCACACGTAAACTTTTGATATTTTTCTGTCAAACATGGTTTTAAACACGTAGAAACAGTCCAAACCTTTGGTTTGGAAATCCAAGGCAAATCCAAGCGTTTGGATTGGGAATTTCAAACACAAAAAATATGAAATGTGAACACATTATAACGCTCTCGCATTTCAATGTGTTATGTGGTATATGTGTTTATAGCATGCTTTTATTGACTAAAATAAATGTTCAAGTATAAGTTTTTCTTTTATTATTATTTATATTTTATTATTTCTTATACTTTAAATTTATTTTAGTAAATATAATATGTTAGGGTCACTTTTCACCTTATAGAACTAGTCTCACAACTCCATCTATCATGATTTAGAAGATAGTTTTTCGTGTTCTAATCAGTCATCATACATAGGTATTTTTAAGATTTCAGCATTCAATCTTTTAGGGTTTAAATTATACAATCGATATTTGTTTTGTGAAAGAATATAGTCATTGTTTAGGTTTTGGGGCCTTTTAGATTTGTTATTGATATTTTTAGGAATGTTTAGGAATATTTAGGAAAGTTTTACTCATTCAAGGGCAATCTTCTCAACAACAAGTTTTCTAGGTGCAGAACAAACACTCTAATGGTGAAATTTGACTTCTTCGGATGATTTTGGGAGCTCTGTAAGGAGTTAGGAGGAAAATAAATAGGCACTAGAAAGATATGTGAATCCTATACATGTTTCTAACATCCATTTTTCTCTAATAATTGAAGGTTTCATGAATAATTTAAAGATAATGTAGCTACCCCTTTCGAGTTCCGGACAAAATGGCCCTAAATTTTTAAGTACTAAAGATATGATCACCACATGGTGATAGGTTAATATTTGTAAAAATTTATAAGTACCTCTGGGAATGGTTACTATCATAAATAGACTATTTTTACCATGGGTAAGGATCTCATGAGGATGAGGCCAATTTTTGTGAGTTAAAAACACCTTCCTAACACCCCATATTGTGTTTTTGAGTGATGAAACTTCTAACATGAAATTTAAACCCTAAACCCTAAGCCCTAAACCATAAACCATAAACTTAAACCCTAAACCTTGAACCCTGAGACCTAAACCCTAAACCATAAGCCCTAAATAATCAACCCTTAATCGTGAGCCTTAAACCCTAAACCATCAACCATAAACCTTTAACCCTGAACCCTAAACCATAAACCATGAAACCTAAACCCTAAACCTTAAAACCTAAACCCTAAACCCTAAAAACTAAACCTTGAGTTATTAATCTTAAACCCTAAACCCTAAACCTTAAACATTCAACCCATAGCCCTAAGCCCTAAGCCCTAAACCTTGAACCATGAGCCCTAAATGCTAAACCATAAACCATAAACCCTCAACATTGAATCCTAAACCCTAAATCCTAAATAATAAACCCTAAACCCTGAACATTAAACCCTAATCCTTGAATAGTTTCAGCTAATCAAACACCCTCTAGGATAGTTCAAGAAATATATTAAGCATCTGGAGGTGATGTCAAAATCTTAGAAGTGTTGGAGGTAATTTAGGAAGATTTAGGAATATGTTTTAGGGCATAGGGTTTAAGGATTAGGGTTTAGGGTTTATGGTTTAGGGATCATGGTTTATGGTTTAGGGTTTAGGGATAAGGGTTTAGGGCTTATTGTTTATGGTTTAGGGTTTAGAGTTTAAGATTAACAGACTTAGGGTTTATGGTGGTAAAAATATGGTTTAGGTTTTAGGGTTTAGGGTTTAGGGCTTATGGCTCAGGGTTTAGGGATCAGGGTTTAGAGTTAAGGGTTTAGGTTTTATGGTTGAAGTTTTATGGTTTATGGTTTAGGATTTAGGGTTTAGTGTTTAGGGTTCAAGGCTCAAGGTTTAGGGTTTTGGGCTCTAGGTTTAAGGTTTACGATTTAGGGTTTAGGGTTTAAGGCTAAGGGTTTAGGATTTAGTGTTTAGGGATTATGGTTTAGAGCTAAGGGTTTAAGTTTTAGGGTTTAGGGTTGATGGCTTAGGGTTTAAGTATTAAGGTTTAGGGTTCACGGTTTATGGCTTAGGTTTTAGGGTTTAGACTTTAGGTTATAGGGTTTAGGGTTTAGGGTTTATGGCTTATGGCTTAGGGTTTAGGATTTAGGGTTTAAGTTTTGGGGATCAAGGTTTAGGATTTAGCATTTAGGGATTATGACTTAGGGCTTAGGTGTAATAGAAGATGATACCTCTCTAGGTGCAGCTCCCCTCTTGAGGATCATATTCATATTCGATGTATCATCGTCGAAGAGGGAAACTCCCCTCTCAAATCAATTATTTAGTATGACGTGGAAGATGAGTAAATAAAATGATAGTTGGAGAATTAGATTTCATTGGTAATTAGTAATAAGTATCAACAAGACTAATATGGCTTCCGACTACTCGACTAGGAGGGCATGACAATATTAGGACCATATTTCCTAGTCTCATGCCTAGAACCATCATTAAGTCTTCTTGTGAAAAATAAGCATAGAAATAGGGGTATGACTAAGAACACAAAGGAGTTATCAATCGCCTAGTAAATATTTCTTGTTTAGTTTTGAATGGGAGTCAAGTAGCCTACGGCTTAGTGACATTCGATTCATTGCTAATTCCTTGTGTGATAAACCCATATATGCTTTCAAAAATGCCTTAAAAAGATAGGGGTAGTCATCAAGCCTAATAAAGGGTGTGATGTGATGTGTCAAAACTATATATTCACAAGAACCTCTTCTTCCTTGAAAGTTCCTAGTTTTTCCCAGTAATGATGTCTCCCTATATCTAAGGATTGAGGACTACTGGGGTTTGTGGTAGGATTGGACATTCAAGAATCATCGAGTGTCTGAATCAGAATTTCATTGCATCTAGAGAAACATTCTCAAATGTTGGAGTAATGCATCTTGGAAAATAAAATTGAACCTCAAAATCCTCTCAAATTTTAGGTATAGGTCCTGGTCTAGGTCGTGTTCTTGGTCCTATTTCTATTTCTATTTCTGGTTCTAGTCGTGGTCATCGAATATGGAATTTTTAGGAAAGGAATCCACACTTGAATAATTATTCCCATTTATATTGTTTGTAATGCCAATGGCAGTGGTAGTGCCTATGGAATTCAGTTGGTGGAAGGTGGGGTTGTGCCCTTGTTGGTTTTTCCCCATGGTGTCATAGGTAGCCTTTCTGGTATTATCGGAGAGAACTCCCCATGCTTGTGTGATAAGTTTAAAAGCTCCCTTGTCTCCTGGGAACTTATTTTTATCAGATGTAATCATAAGGCTAGTTTTAGCAGGTATTAATAAAAAAAGAAAATAAATTTGACTAGAATTACTTACAAAATGCATTCCTTTGCTTCAAGCTTATCTTTATAAATGTAATTTGGCTTTCCAAGTTCTCCATATTTGCCAAATTTGGGTCGAATTGACATTCTGACCTCTGAAGGTGTGAAGAAAATGGCGAGTTCATTTCCTCCAACCTTTCTTGAAGCGAATTTAAATGAAATGAAATTTGGAATTTTGACACATGGTAGAAATTGATTATCCTACCACCATCAATTTTGAGTGAAAAAACTTCTAACACGAACTTTAAACCATAAACCCTAAACCCTAAACTTGAAACCCTAAACCCTAAACTTTGAACCCTAAGACCTAAACCCTAAACCCTAATCCTTCAACCCTTAACCACGAGCCCTAAACCCTAAACCCTAAACCCCGAGCCTTAAACCTAAACCCTCAACCCTAAACACTAAACCCTAAACCCTAATTCCCAAACTTTGAGCCCTAAACCCTAAACCTTGAACCTTGAGGCCTAAACCCTAAACACTCAACCTTAAGCCCTCATCCCTAAGACCTAAACCCCAAACCTTGAATCTTTAAGCCTAAACTTGAGCCCTAAACCCTTAACCCTAATTCCTAAACCATAAACCATAATCCCCTGAACCTTGAACCCTAAATTTTAAACCTTGAACACTAAAATTTGAGCCCTAATCCCTAAACCCTAATCCTTGAGCCTAGAGTATTGATCCCTAAACCCTAAACCCTAAACTGGTAACCCCAAACATTGAATCGTCAACCATAAACCCTAAACCATGATCCATAAACCCCAAACCCTAAACACTAAACCCTAAACCCTAAACCATGAGCCATAAGATCTGAACCATGAACCCTAAATCTTAAACCCTAAACCCTAAACATTTATTCTTTAACCCACGGCCCCTAAAGCCTAAAGCCTAAACCATAAACCCTAAGCATTGAACCCTAAAGCTGGGCCCTAAGCCCTAAGCGCTAAACCCTAAACCATGAACCATGAACCATGAGCCCTAAATGTTAAACCCTAAACCCTAAATTGAGAATAACAAGTCCAATGGTATTTTTGGGTTTGACATATTAGGATACCAAGTAAATTTGATCATTTTTATGCTCTTTTGAATAATCTTTCAAATTAAGTTGTCGGGAATGAAAAGTTCATTGAAATAACATAGCATGATATGTCAAGCACTTGTGTAAATTGATAATTTGAGAGGATTTTTGAGGTTCAATTTTTTTTTCTAAGATGCATTAATCCCATGTTTGAATTTTTTTTCTAGATACAACGACATTCTGATTCAGATACTCAATGATTCTTGAATGTTCAATCTTGCCACATACCCCAAAAAGAGTCCTCGATCCTTGGATATAAGGAGACATCATTACTGAGATAAACTAGGCACTTTTAAGGAAGAAGAGGTTCTTGTGACAATATAGTTTTGACATATCTAAAACTACAAATGTCAATAACCAATTGAAAAGGCCCCTAAAATCTTGAAGACCGAATGATGAAATCCTAAAAATACCTATGTGATGACCAAATTAGAATATGAAAAAATATCTTCTAAACCGTTGTAGATGGAGATGTGAGACTAATTCCATAAGGTGCGAGTCACCCTAACATCTTATATTTACTAAAAATAAATTTAAAGTATAAGTTTTTCATTTATTATTATTTATATTTTATTATTTGAAATAATAAAATATAAATAATAATAAAAGAAAACTTATACTTAAAAATTTATCTTAGTCAATAGAATCATGCCATAAACACATATACCACATAACACATTGAAACGTGAGTGTACTATGACATGAGTGCGTTATAACACACTCGCGTTATGGCTCGGACTTACCGAACCATAATGCGCTCGCGTTATAATGCGGCCTTGATTTCTCTCTGCACGCATTATGGCCAAAATGGTTAGAAAACATATTTGTGTCTGCTTTTTTTCCACATCTTTGTGCACTTTCCCCATGGTAAATTAAAGTCAATTTTAAATCTTACATGAATCAATGGTGGATATTGTTTATATGAACGACCATAGGGTAATTCTCACAAGGACAAGTGTGAATCCTTTTACAATGATGATTAAAAAAATACACAATCGAACTTTTTCCTAAGTTATATGGAGAAAGCTTATAGAATTTCCTATACTAGACCTTTGACAAGGTATTGGGAAGACTCGGTACACAAGAGGATCCTAATTTACAAAAACCCTATTAGATATTTCATTTCTACATGTAGAAAAATCATTTCATGCCTCAAGTTCTGATTATTTACTACATAAAAGCATTGTCTTGGGATTATAGACCCCATTGTAGAGGAAGACGGGATAAATAGTTTGGATATTAGTTTATAGGGGGACTTAGTACTATACATAGAAATATATGTAGTCATATTATTAACCATGATTTTCATTTGACTTATTATGAAGTTTAGCAGCTAAGATTTCCAATAGGTACATTTCCTTCGTAGTAACAAAATAACATACTTAACCATAGACACAACTCCTTTTCCTTTTAAAGCTTTGGCTCAATATTACAACAAACAACAAATTTATACAGGCGATACAGTCAATATTCTTTGTAAAAGTTTCCACTTAACATAAAATACTACTGTCAAGATTCTACAGTGAGAATCCATAAGCCAAAAAAGTACTAATACATTTTGAAGTATTCTGAGAACATCAACAAAATGAAGAAGGCAAACAGACCCCAATATAAACATACTCTGCTATGACAATCAATAAATGAGGATGAAGAAAACCCACATATCCTCATATAGATTTCCATAGTTCTAAAAACACTGTAAGTACCAGTAGTAGGAGAAATTTATGCTTCATATTTGTCATTACAATCATACAAATAGTTCTCTGCATGATGAAATGCTCTCTTAAAAAAACAAAATCCAAAAAGTAGCCCAATGAGAACCACTGCAAGAATAAGGAAGGAACATACCTTGTAGAGAGTTCCACAACACATTTTTGCAAAGTAAAAGTCTCATCCTTTTTACAACCCATGTTTCTTATTATTAACCAAACACAACCCTAATCAAAATTACTGTGTCTTTTCTACCCTAACGAATCGATTTTTGTTGGGTATGTCTCATTACTCCATTCCAAAGATCGATTGGTTAAAAATGATCATATTGGTTAAAAAATGTACTTAATGTTGATTCAGGCACAGTGAAAAGACTGAAACTTAATGCAAATGAATGGAATAGAATGCTAAACAACTTATGGAAATCTCGAGTTACATGAATCATCGGTGACGCCCATGAGAACAAGCATTTTACGGACCAAAATCCATATTTAAAGTGAAATCAAATCCACATGGCACTCAAATTTTAGTTGTGCATGTCAAAAGCCTATATCCATTTGTTTTCTATTATTAATTGGGTGTGACGTCATTGTAGTGGGGAAAATCCTAAAAACAAAGTTAGCAAAGATGTGTTGAAATCATATGAGGAGGATGTAGAGAAGGAGATCAACAATTACATGAATAAATACCTAGATATTTGCAGCCAAGCCAAGGTATGAATCCCTCTACCCTCTAGGAAAATAAAAATGGCATTGATGTAGTACAGTATTGTTCACTATCTGAATTTGCACATTATATTACAATAGGAAAAAGCAGAGCCTTTGGTAGTTGAGAAAGATGACATTTCCAAAGGAATTGTTGAAGTGGTTTCAAAGCAAGGTATCATGAAGCCCATAATCGGTACCATGTCAACCATGGGAGCCATATCAAAGTAATATAAACATAGTATTATATTTTGCAACTTTTTACAGTATTGTAATTTGAAAGAAAAAACAAAATTATGTAGAAGAATAAAGATGCAATGCCCCAGGACATAGTGTATTATGTGCGAAGGCATGCGATGGAGTCGTGTGAGGTGTCCATCGTGTGTAAAGGGAAAATCCTATTACTCTGGGAAGGATCACCCCTGCATCATGGTCGGTACATTAATCCATCAATTTAAACAATAAATACTTGTTCTCGCAACTGTGATTTATAAGCTCCTTGTGTGTGTGCTTTTGAATTTCTAGTAGCGGATCGAAATGGAAGAGCCATACAAGTTCTAAACCACTTTGAAACAACTACATTTAAGCCAAATGATCCTAGGAGATTGGTTTCATCACCGCCAACTATATAGCGGGATTTAGGTGCCTCTTTATGAATTCTATCAAATATTTTAGTGGCTACAAAATGCATTCCTGCTCAGTAAAAGAAGTGACCATGCATTGACAGTGTGATGGTTTGGTTATAAGATGCGATGTGATGGGTGTGGAGAGCTCAAACATGAAGGTGCATGTTGGTAAGAGGATGACAGATAACTCAAAGCAGAGGGAGAGCCATTATATTTCAACGTATAATCTGAAATTTCAATCCCTTTCGTTGATCCTCTGAAAATGTCAAAAGGGGCAAGGCATTTCTCTCTTAGACAACGCCTGTTGGCGTAGATATAAGATTTTATAAAATTTATTTTTTTCTTGTAAATTTATAGTTGGTATCCATTCTTATTGAGCTACTTCATTAGATTGTAGTTTTTAAATATATTTTTGTAGTTGAACATATGATTTTCGTTATGATTAATTTATATAAAGCCATATATGAGTTTGATTATTTGACAAAATACCTCAAATGAATTGATAATATCGGAGATAGGAAACTCTATGATAAAATGCCTTAAAGAAAAAATTGATATTTAGCTATTTCCCATTTGAGATATATTTTTGAAATAAATCGACTTTAAGTGAATGAAGATGAGACTTTTTATAACAAGCTTGAAATTAAAATATAGAAAAAAAAAAACAAAAAAATTGGTTTGGATGAATACAAGTGAACAAATGGTTTATCCAGGTTTTAACAAGGATTTTAATTGTTAGCTTAGACTAGACAATTCTATTTACCACTGAAAATTATTTTTTAGGTTAAATTTTTGAAATGTAACCTTGTAATATATCAAGTTCAGGTTGAAGTGAGTTGATCCATGGTTCAGCTGCGCTACAAGTTTCTACATTCTACGCACACTTTGCAACATGGCTTCTCCCGAATTTAAACAGTATGTTCCTTACTTCCTTCACACTACTTGAATTCTATTCAAATAACATATAGGAGAGGAAAATGTAGACACAAAATCACACACATATTATTATTTTACTATGTAATCGTATATTTTTTATATGCATGGATCTCAAGTAAGAAAAGTATTCACGGGTGATGTAATCCTTTGTCCTCTACTTGATTTGATTGTTCCTATTGTGTTTTTCTCCCGCATATCTAATTTTTGTAGCCATTTCTGGCCAGGTCATAGGGATCCCTATCTGTCGGTCTTTTCACATATGTCATCATTTATCCCGAGAAACTAGCACCCACTCAGACACTAAAGCACCAAAGTGCTTGTCTCCATTCTGGCGCTTTTGCGCTTTTGTTCTTATTACACATTTTGACATTTGTGGTTAGCCTTTTTATTTTTCTAATCCTT
This sequence comes from Taxus wallichiana var. yunnanensis, assembly GCA_018340775.1. Classification (NCBI taxonomy): domain Eukaryota; kingdom Viridiplantae; phylum Streptophyta; class Pinopsida; order Cupressales; family Taxaceae; genus Taxus; species Taxus wallichiana. Next base: position 581,045,971 of record CM031239.1, on the reverse strand, counting down.
ATCTTGTGTTCATAGTCAACCTTTTGTGTCACTAGTGTCAAAATTCAAACGAGATTCATATATATACACAACATACACACTATTATTCTCGGTGACAATTTTAAGGGCCAATCACATCTACAATTATCACTACCATCAAAGGAACTGAAAGGAATGATAAGAAGATTGTTCCAAGCCGCGATCTCAGATGATAATAGCACACCACATTAGATTTACAAAGAAGAAGAGCTAAAATACCATATATGGAAATCCATCATAATCCATAATGCTCAATACATTATAATAGAATGACTTGAATTATTCAATAAGAAAGATGTACATATAGGAGGAGGGAAGTGCAACTACTACCTAAATCAATGGTGAAGAACTCCCACTAACTGATACTGGTAGTTAAGTTAACTCCAAAAGACTAGTAAGCTAACTTCACATAACTGAGAAGCTAACTCAACACAACTAGTAAGCTAACTCCACACAACTAGTACACCTAAGCAAGCTAACCCAACAAGTGTAGGGTTAACACAAGTGTAAGAATTATCCTAATAAATAAATAAAAGGATAAATAATAACCTACACTAACACCCTCTCGTAAGCATAGCTTAGGTAGGTGAAAAGAAGGTGGGTCCCAACAACAAGGCCTGATGAGGTACCCACATACAATAACTAGGAAAAATGGACACCGCAAGGTACCCAAAACTAGTAATAACAAAGTAGAGAGAAAATCCTGCTGCAAGATATCCTTAGAAGCTTGGCTCCAAAAACTTGTACAATGCTGAAGAAGTGTGGTGCACACTATGGTCTGAATCCACTGATCGATCATATAACTCAAAAACAACTGACACTGGGCTTCACCAAAATAGCTCCATGCAAGGAGACCGTCAATGGAGTGATGTCGAAAAGTGAAAAAAACATCAAACATAATTTAATCAATCTAAATAGGTGTGCCACGATCCAAGAACAACCAAGGTAACAAGGCAAGGACACGAGATCCAAATAAATAGGAGTGCCACGATCCAAGAAAAGCCAAGGTAACAAGGCAAGGACATGAAACCCGAAGAAGCAGTATCAACACCACACCCTCCCATACTGTTGAATGAGTAGAGTGATACCACAGATCTGTATGAGTTGCCAAAATCAACTACTCGAACACTGACAAACTAACACTAGGCTCCACCAGAATAGCTCCCCCACAAGAGAGACTGTCAACATGCCAAAAAAGTGTCGAAAATACATATCCAAAATATCTCAACAAACAAGAGAGATATAAATGTATACACCCATAGATACAAGAATGCAATACCCAAAATTTTAGGATGTCGGGCTCAACTGAAAATGCATCCACAAGTGATCACAACACCCTCCCAAATTGGCACTTTATAATTGAGTGCATGTAAATATTACAATGAGTAAAAGTACCTTTTATAATTGAAATATGTGTATAAAAATCTCACCAATGCGTAGATCTCGAAAAAATACACAATTTCAAAACAAAGATCACCTTAATCCAAGCTACGGATCAAAAGTTATGAGCTCTAGAAGGTTTTGCTATTAAAATAATATTTTAATGTTGATCTTCTTTTCAAAAGGTACACGTGACACCCAAATGTCCAAAGGGTAAAAGAGTGCATCCACACGATACAGGCTTGCGACCAAAGGATAAAAGCCTGCGCCCAAAACTGAAATATCCAGAGGGTAAAAGACTGCATCCGGAAGGTACACGCTTTTATCCAATGGATAAAAGAATGCACCCAGAGGGTACAGATCTGCGTCCAGTGGATAAAAGACTGCATCCAAAACCGAAATATCCAGAGGGTAAAAGACTACATCTAGAAGGTACACGCTTTTATCCAATGGATAAAAGAATGCACCCAAAGGGTACAGATCTGCGTCCAGTGGATAAAAGACTACATCCAAAACCAAAATATCCAGAGGGTAAAAGACTGCATCTTAAAGGTACATGCTTTTATCCAATGGATAAAAGAATGCACCTAGAGGGTACAGATCTGCGTCCAGTGGATAAAAGACTGCATCCAAAACTGAAATATCCAGAGGGTAAAAGACTGCATCTGGAAGGTACACGCTTTTATCCAATGGATAAAAGAATGCACCCAAAGGGTACAGATCTGCATCCAGTGGATAAAAGACTACATCCAAAACCGAAATATCTAGAGGGTAAAAGACTGCATCTAGAAGGTACACGCTTTTATCCAATGGATAAAAGAATGCACCTGGGTACAGATCTGCATCCAGATTTGACTGTCTCAAAACATGGTCGAGTTTACAGTCGATTCTATGGTTTTGGCACCTTCCAAATCCAATGGCGCACTTCGTTTTGCATAAAAATGCATGCTGCAGAAAATTGCTCACAAATTCCAAATACATGAAAATAATAAACCCTTGCTTGCAAAGAAAAACTTACAGATGGATGTCTACATCATCTATAGCTCTGATACCATGAAAGGAATGATAAGAAGATTGTTCCAAGCCACGATCTCAGATGATAATAGCACACCACATTAGATTTACAAAGCAGAAGAGCTAAAATACCATATATGGAAATCCATCATAATCCATAATGCTCAATACATTACAATAGAATGACTTGAATTATTCAATAAGAAAGATGTACATATAGGAGGAGGGAAGTGCAACTACTACCTAAATCAATGGTGAAGAACTCCCACTAACTAATACTGGTAGTTAAGTTAACTCCAAAAGACTAGTAAGCTAACTTCACATAACTGAGAAGCTAACTCAACACAACTAGTAAGCTAACTCCACACAACTAGTACACCTAAGCAAGCTAACCCAACAAGTGTAGGGCTAACACAAGTGTAAATTATCCTAATAAATAAATAAAAGGATAAATAATAACCTACACTAACAGAACTAGTATCTATGCTAAGATGTTCGTCTTTTTCAATGAGTTCTTCGTCATTCTTTATGTCTTTACTATTTGACAATCCTGCACTTTCACCTAAAGTGCTTTCCAGATTCAAACGATTCAAAATTCGAAATTCTCTACGACGTCTTGGAATAAAAATATATTCGAAAATGAAGGAACTTGAAATTTTTTCATTTTCATCCTCCATAGTTTCTATTTTTCCACCCACAAATGGGGGAAAACGAGAAACGATAAAAAAATGAAAATGATCAAAACACGAGAAATGATCAAAAATGAGAAATGATAAAAAAAAAAGAGAAATGATAAAGAAAAAAGAGAAAGGAGAAAATATTAATTTATTGTGGAGGATGAATATGGCACATTTTGGGCTACATACACTTCATAAGAAGTGGAAGTGTTGAATTCCAGACCATACATTTGCATCTAATCTAGCTACAACCCATTATCTTGATGTCATTGGCACGAGGAAACCTAAAAACACGATTTCACACACGATCACATAGAACTACATGGAGTTTGGATAGTAGTACAATCCTTAGCAATAAGTTCACTCTTCGGGTGACCGTTGGGGTCTTTTTGACTTCACATTTTACATATTTCATTCAAATTTGATGTGTTTGTGAGCTTTGTAGGTAGTTAGGGTTTATTTTGTAGGTACATATATTGTCTTAACCCTAATAACAAAGGTAATGCAATAAAGCAAACATTAGAGTGATGATATTCACAACCAAAAATGAAGAAGATTTTGAAGATTCACATAGACACGGCTCCCTTAATCGGTCACCAAAGCTTGTGGCACCTATGTTCTCTTGTGGGTGCCCCTGTCCAAATCACTGCAGAGTTCAATATCTCTTGAATTAGCTCTGTGACATTAATTCTTTCCATATCAAACATATACACATCCCCGACTAGCTACAAATCACACATAAATCAACTAAGTTGTTCTTATCTCTCATTTGCTAATAGTCTTACATTGTTTGAGTGTTTAGAATATGTATTTCACTATATTTTATCATATTAGTTACTCTGAAATATTAGATTTAATTCATATTTAAAGGAGCCATGTGTGATGTCCCCATAGTGGGAGCATTAGATGTAGAAAATGCTCGGTTAGACGGATGGATGCTAGCCCATAAACGGGAAGGGGGTCATTTAAAAGGTATATTTGTATCACTTGAAGGTTCAACATGAGTTAAGTGATTATTTTAGTGAAAAATATTTTCCACTTGGTGAATAATTCAATGTTTTCCCTCAATATTTGGCTATTTTTTCATCAACCAAGGACCCCTCTTTATCCAAGAATTTAATATTTTCCCCAGTGAAGCATCACATTTCCCAAAAATGACCAGTTCTTTTTGTTATCTTTTTTAGTATCACATTAAATTCAAAGCATAATTTGTGACACTATCTCTCTTACCTTCATAATACTCAAAATAGTTATTGGGTCCATTTGGTCGTGAAGTTTAAAAACACAATTTTATTTATTTGCACATATTTTCCATGCATTTTAAAGGCACATGTTTCATATGTGGGTTATATTCTCATATTATATTTACCACATTTATATGTTTTTAGGATCAAAATTGCACTAGTTTTATTACAATTTTTCTTAATTGTCAAGAATTAGCGCTCAATTATTTTTACCCGATATATAATCATAGAAAAATTCCATTAATGTTTTTATCCTTGAATTACATAATTGTCAGAATCAACCAAAAAATAATGGGTCTAAGAATAGAGAGGTTTGGTTTTGATTTTCTTACATATCCAAAAGCTTGTACCTTTTTACTCCATAATATACATCATTGTCTTATTTACATATTCTTCTATAAATATACATTATGCGAGAGTGAGAAATATGTATTCTACTATTTTGGATTATATTTCTTAAAAGTGGATTTAGAGAACTATTGATCTATAAACTCTTCAACTTTGGAATTATCCATAGAAACACAAATAAACGTTGTTGTTCTACTTTCTATTAGAAAATGACAAAGATAGCTAGTGAATGAATTATGCTTATGCTTAGAATCCACAATTGCATGAAAGGAAATAATTTACGCTCATAAAACACAACCAATTTTAACTCGAAACGTCTAGATGAGGAAATACCATTCGGAAGGGCAATTTCTCTTTCTTCCCACTTTTATTGGCCAATTCAAAATAACAAGTACATAATTTACAATAAGTATGAAAGAGAAGTAGATAATATCTCACACTTCCTCCCAAATACTTGCTTGCTCTGTCTCAACACTCCTTTCTTCTACAAAACACAATTCCAGCACTAAGAACTTCTTTCTCACTTGCTTTCATGCTTCGATGATCCTATTCTCTTCTACAAACATGTATTTATAGCCTTTCTCATGTCCTCCCATGCACTGGAGGATGGGAAAGGTCATGGAGGAGAAGAGACACGAACAACCTTCCAAATTCTGGGTTGTTTGTTTCATATTTTTGTTTTCTATTTGAAAGAGCCAGGACCACCGCCCAATGCAGATCGACGGTCCCAAGACCGCCGCCCTGGTTTGGTGGTGGTTCTGTAACTGCCACTCTGCACAGAGCATTGGTCCTGTTACTAAAAATGCAGAATCTCTGTGTATCATTTTTCCTTCTTTATGCTAAAATTTTAATGAAGTAGATTCATTTTGGATCCCCATGGATCACACCTCCCCTACTTAGGAGGCTTTTGGTCCCACAAAAGCTTAGTGGGGGAGTAGATGAGGAAATAATTCCCTCACTTGCTCCTTTGAGTACCACCGATACTGCCTTGGTGTCTTTCCTTTTAGTCCAATTTGCCAAGACTCTTGTGGACTTCTCCTTGTCTCTCTGACCTTTTACTTTAGCACTACATCCTCATCCAATTCACCTCGTGAGTCCAAGATCTAATCCTCAATGGAAGGTAACAACCGTAGACCTTCATCTTCATCTAGCATGGAAGGCTCATATAGGTGGAAGTTCTCACAGCTTTACTACAGTAGTACGTCCTCATAAATGGTGGCATGTTGTTGTCCTCTCAAAATTCCCCTCTTTTGAAAGTAAAAAATTGAAAATTTTGAGTTAGCACCCTTTTATGATGTTCTAGTGAAGTGAAAAGTTGAGGAGATAGTGAAAATTCACATTTTTTGGAGTCATTTTGGTGAATTGTGGGTCTGTCGGACATTTTGTCCCTCATGTCCCAAGTCCACCGGGCCTTCTGTTCCCGATTGGCCGCTTTCCCTAAAATCCTTTAACTTTCAGTTTTGTTGAAACTTTTTGGCCCGTATGTTCCAAGTTCACCTAGGCTTTCTATTCCCGATCGCCCACATTAGCCATGCACATCGGGTCCTTCACGTACTTTTGTCCCATCTGTCCCAAAAGTGTCTATGCATTTCGTCCCCACTTTTCCCACATCGTGCACATCGGTCGAATCACATCTTCACGTCCCTCATGTTTCCAAGTTCATGGACTACCCGTGCTCTTTTGGCCCGCATCGCCCGCATCGGCCGGATCGCGTCTTCGTGTCCCTCATGTCCCAAATGTACCAAAGACCATCCAGGCTAGTTTTTTCCACTTTTCCCGATTCTTTCCTTTTTGAGTCGGTGCATATGAATTTAATGTGCATTTATAACCTTCTCTCTCCTAAAATGGATATTTAATGGGACTACCCTCTACGCATTTTGCACACTGCTTACTTGCTACCATTCGCTCAAATCCTTGCAATTAAGACCATCTACTCGTGCTCCCATTCCCTTTGCATTTTCACTTTGTGGATTCGATCTATGAAGGATATTTTTCTGTACATTAAAAATATGAAGATTAAGTTCTAGGTCAAGAGCACGTTTCACCGCTTGAGTCCTCTGTTCTGATATTGGAGATAGTGAGGTTCGACACTTGGATTTTGGTGATTTCTAGAATAGATTGATTAGCCCTAATCCTTCCCCCATGGCACAGATGATCAATGACAGTGGCCTTGCGTATGCTGCAGGTTTCCCAATCTCAATACAATGTGCCAACATTGTGCTTGCTGTGGGGCTCACTTTAACCCTGACACAATGGAATTGTCTAATGTGCACGGGGAACTGATTGCTAAATTAGATGTTCTTTGCTCTATGAATTCCAGAAGTTGAAGACTCCATTGTTATCACTCAAGCTCAAGCTCAGACTCTATTCGAGCAAGACAGTGATAAATACAAAGTGAGGATAGCAAAGTCATGGTTGAAGAACCCTAAAAAGGGAGCATCCCGACTTTCCAAGGCATTATTTAGGGCTGATTTCAATGAAGAATTGTCGATTTCATTATCTTGCTAGCTCGTGTCATGGGATTACCCTCCACCAATGAATTTCACTTTTGGATGTGCCCACTCATCAACATCATCTGCGAAGGTAGCCAGAGCATAAATTGGGTAGAAATCATTTGCATGAATTTGACAGAGCAGTTGTCCAATGTGCAATAGACCAAGAAGTTCTATATGACTTCTTATCTCATGTATACCCTAGCAACATCTCAAAGAATGGTTTGGATTCACATACATAGAGGGTCAGAAGGATGAACCCATTTATGCATACTGCCCTCAATTCACCCTTAAAACTAACAACCATAACTTCAGGAGGGTGAATGATGCCTTTACCATGTATATTGTGAGGCTTTTAGAAAGTGATACCGCAAGGAGATTTTCTGATGAAGCCATGAACCTGATAGCAAAGTATGGGGCTTTCTTCATTCAGTTTAGGAGATTTTCATATATCAGGCTAGCTGGTTATGAGAACACACCTCTCAAGCTCCCCATGTTCTGTAATGACAAAATGGATTTGATTGAGGTATGCAGGCAATTGGATAAATTGCATAGAACCTACGAGGGACAAGAAGATCTCTGGTTTGCATTTCCCTATTTCCTTGGGCAACTATACATGCAAAACAACCTTGGATGCTCAAAATATAGAAAGGGCCCTCGCTCCCATCACTTGTTCACTTCTTCAGGCCTAGGACCTGTTTTGATTTGAAGAAGTTCATTGAGCTAAATCTCAGAATTAATTATCATCACAGATCAGATACTGAGGACTACTGGGCCAATTGTGCAGATGACTTTGAAGCAAGGTAGAGACATTATGGCAGATTCTCCCTACAACTGATAAAGGAGCTCAATCTCTACCAAGTTCCTGAAGGGTTCCAAGATGATACTGAAGACTTGTTGTCTTATGAATATGATACATTGATCAAGCATACTCCCTTGGAAGATTTGGACTGGTACAAGAGGGAGAAGGACGACTTGGCTGAGATTTTGGCTCCTGTCCTTGTAAGAACCAAGGTCTGGTTTGACAAAAAAATTTGCAAGCTTAGGAAGAATCGAAGTGGATCTTCCTCCAAAGATACTTCAACACCTAGGAAGGAATCACATACACCTAGCTCGAGAGGTACCTGCACAAACCCCTCCTCCTTCCTCAAATAAAGAACTTGAATCATCTACTCCTTCCTCTACTCAAGTGTACCAAAAGAAGGTAAAAGAGGTTAAGAAAGAGCCAATTGAGGAAGAACCCCTTCTAGAGCACTCAGAACTACCTTCAGGGCCAGAAAATGTTATTTTTCTTAGTGAAAGTGATGATGATGAGGTACCAGTCCCTACAGGAACTTCAGAGGTTACAATAGATAAAGAGAAAGAAGTGCCTAGCACTGAACCCCCAAGTACCACTGATTCCTCTGCTCAAGAAGCTCCAGATGCCTCACTCACATCTCTATTGGAAGCAACAGTGGTGAATAATTTGAGTGCCATGAGCTCACTTTCTCTTGGACCTCTTGTCCCTTCTTCTTCTTCTTCCTCCACTTTTGCATGGGTGCAACCCTTGGTTGATAGCAGGAAGAGGAAACCTTCTTCTCGATTGATAGGGCCAAATTTTGATGTTGTGGTAGCCTTGTTGGGCACTACTCCTTTTGCTCCAGTAAAGAGGGCTAAAAACTTCAAGGATAGTGATAGATGCTCAAGGCCAACAATTTCTAGAGGTTACAAAACCTAAGGTTGATAAGGTAGAGAAGATCTATTAGCCTCTGATCTAGAGCTTTCTAGGATTCCAATGGGAGAATCTACCCCTGAGAGTGAGGTGCATAACCTCCAAGAGACGGTAACCAAGGTTATTGAGAGAGTAGAAAGGGGTAAACAAACTATAGAACAATTGGAAGAGAAAAATCAAGTTCTTTCTAGCTTCATCAAGTCGTTATTGGCTAAGGACAAGGTTTTGGATCCTACTCCACTGGCTTCCCTTCCGCCTCCTATGATTCTTAGTCAAGATGAAGTTCAAAGCATCAAAGATATACACAGATATTCTACTTATGGGAGGGCTATGGAAGCCATGGTGGATGACATGATCATTGCAGGCTTGAATTTCATTGTAGAGGCCTTCAAACTCAATGAGAAGGTGGCTAACCTGTAACAAAAACTCTCCTCCTCAATTGGAACCATGGATAAAGAACTAAGCTTTGGAGTAGCTGCATAGTGGATCTTCCACCTGATGGGATAGGTAGATGAAAATATATTGATGGCCAACAAGGTTTTTGATGATGCCAAAGACAACTTGTCAAAGTCATGGGTTTTCAGCATGGAATGGAAAATAAAAGTTCTGGAGGAAGCTTTGGGAGAGTTGAGGAGCAGTTGGCAGAAGGGAGAAGCCTTCAAAACTTGTGTTGTGTCTACTTTCAAAGATATTCACTATCATCTTCATGATGAAACTTCAGGTGTTCCTTTCTCTCTCCAAGAAATTAAAACTCAATTCAGGGCATTTGTTAAAGAAAACTTGTTCAAGGAGGAATCGATTACCAAAGAGAAGATAAAGGAGATTTGCTCTCTTCAATATGCTATTAAAGAGGCTAATAAATAATATCATGCACATACTGAGTTCGACAAGTACATGAAGAAATGTCTAGGTACTTGGTCTCAAGCCACTGCCAACACATCAATCCCACGAGGTAGAGAAATAGCTCAAGCGTTGAAAAATTTCAGGCAACAAATTCTCAAGTCGGTGGGCCCTCCTCAACAATAAGCAGATGTTTTCCCTTCTAGCTTCTCCCCTCCTTCTTTTTCTCAAATTGGGCTTATTGTAATTAATTAAGGGTCTTGTGTCAAGCACCTCCTTAATTAACATTTTAGTTAAAAGAAACAGTTACCAAGTGTAACTAATTTGTAAGTTATATAATGGGCTCTCTACGCCATTCTTTGGGGTTGGAACTTTGTTTATTTTTGAAAGTGTAAAGGAGTAAAAAGCTATCAATACAAAAATATCTTTCTTTCTATGTCCATCTGGTCTTTTTCTTTCATTGCTATCTGTTAAAATTTATTGAATCATTTATCTGTGTTACTTCAAGAAGCTTTGTATTCTTGTAGATGTAATCTCTAGAACTTTGTGTCTATGAAATAACATCTTATTGTTTCAAATGCAAATGATTCTGTTCCAAATAATTTCATTCTGGCATGCGTAAGGAATTATTTTGTTATCTATATTTCTTGAGAGTTCCTTTCTACCCCTCCCATTACTTAATTCCTCTATCCTTTTGTATTGATGATCTGTTATATTTTAACACTTTCATGATATCTGAGTTCCTCATTAAAACTATACACTGTACATGTGTAAATAGGTTTTTGCCTTTAAATAAGGGAACCTCTCCCATTAAAGAGGAGGGACTTTTTGTCCCCTGACTTTTGCTTTCAATAAAGTCCTTCTTTGACAACCAACACATGTCAAGCCAAAAGTATTTTCTCCAACCTGCTCCAATATTGTGAAAGGCCCATATCCTAGTGGCTTGAGTTTACGCCTCGACCTTGTAATCTCTCCTTGCTTAAGTAAAGCAAAAATCTATCTCCAACATGTAGCTTATGTTCTCTCCTATGTTGATTGTTCCTATCTTTGTACTTGGCTTGAGATTTCTCTAGTTGTTCTTTGACTTTGAGATGCATTTGCCTTATCCTCTCAATGAATTTTTTTTCTCTAATCACCTTTGTGTCTCGTGTCTCCTCCTCATCTTGTTTCCCAACTACTATGTCCAACGGATTTGTAGGTAGATATCCCAAACATGCTTCAAATGGTGACTTCATAGTGGATGTGTGTATTGCTCGGTTATAGGAATGTTGAATGTAGGCTAAGGACTCATCCCAAGTCCTTGGATATTTGCTATTATACCCTCTGATCAGTTGTACCAAAGTCCTATTTACCACCTCTATCTGTCCATCTGTCTATGGATGGAAAGTTGTGCTCCTCTGTAACCTAGTATCCATCTTGTCCCACAAAGTAGTCCAAAACTTCCCCAAGAACCTGGAATCCTGTCAGAAACAATAGACTTTGGCAAACCAAAATGCACCCATACATTAGTAAAGAAAATATCTGCTACCTCATGTGCTTTTACTATATTTTTACATGTCATAAGAATACACATCTTACTGAATCTATCAACAACAACATATAGATAGTCATGGCCATGTTTAGACATAGGTAATCCTCCTACAAAATCCATAGAAATTTCCTCCCACGGATGAGTAGGTACTGACAAAGGCATATACAAACCCTCCTTCCTAGTCTTAGGCTTGCTAGTACAACAAAGTTTACATCCACATATAAATTTTGATACTTCTTCTTGCATATTGGGCTAATACATGTACCTTTGCAAGTGGGCTAGGGTCTTACCAACATTGAAATGTCCCACTACTTTCGAGGTATGTGCTTCCCTCATCAATAGAATTCTTTCTTATTTTGGAATGCAAATCTTCCCCCATTGGTAGAGCAGCCTGTCTTTGAGATAACAATCTTCAATCCTTGTCCTTTCAGCCCCTTGGGACTGCAACTACTGAAATGTCACCCCAAATTCTTTTTCCTGGGCATATGCCTCTCCGTAAGCTTCCTTCGTGAAGGGCTTGATCTAAGAGATAGTGGCCAAACAGAAAAATTATTCCGTGTGGGTGGCCTAAACAACATATTTTCCACCACATTTGTACTACCCTTCTTGTATTTGATCACCAGATGGAACTGTTGAAGGAACCCCATCCATTTGTAGTGCCTTTCCTGCTGTAATTTAGATTGTGCTTACAAATATTGGAGAGGTTTGTGGTCAGTGTGCACAATAGTTTCTTTAACCAACAAATAATGCTTCCATTTTTTAATTACCTAAACTAGTGCATACATTTCCTTATCATATACTGAATATCCTTTAATTGCTGAAGTGAAAGTTTTAGAATGATAACATATGGGTTTACCTCCTTAAAGCAACACTACGCCCATGGTGTAATCACTAGCATTTGTCTCTACTTCAAAAGGTTACTACAAATTAGTAAGAGAAAGTATTGGACCATGAATAATCTTGTATTTCAATAACTCAAAGGATTTGTCTTGTTACTCACCCCACCAAAACCCTTACTCTTTACTGGCCACCGTATGAAGAGGTGTTGCAATCACGAAGAAACCTAAAATGAACTTCGCATGTCTTATTGCTCCCACAAAACTCCTAGTCTCTATGGATCTTGTTGGTTTTGGCTAGTTGGTGATGGCTTCCACCTTCTTTGGATCCACTAGTAGCTCTCCTCCTCCAACCACATGCCCAATATAGAAAAGTGATTGTTTGGCAAACTCACATTTCTTCATATCACAAAGCAATTATTTTTGCTTGAGAACTTGCAAGAATTGTTGTAAATGGGTTAGATGCTCCTCCCATGTGGCACTAAAAATCAGAATATCATCTAAATATACAATGACACATGAATCTATGAAATCCCACAATACATCATTCATCAATCTCATAAATGTAGCAAGTGCATTGCATAACCCAAAAGGAAGTACTAACCATTCATACAAACCCTGTTTTGTTTTGAAGGCAATCTTCCATATATCCTCCTCCTTCATTCTAACTTGGTGATAACCGAACTTGAGATCCAACTTCGTGAATAATTTGGCATCTGAAGCTAGTCCAAGAGATCATCTATGCGGGGAAGTGGATATCTATTCTTTATGGTGATCTTGTTCAAAGCATGGTATTTGATGCACATTCTCCAAGAACCATCCTTCTTTGGCACCATCACAATAGGAGAACCACATGGTGAGGTGCTCGGACATATCAGCCCTTGGTCTAGTAGTTCTTGGAGTTATTTCTTTACTTCAGTACCCTCAAGAAGGATTTCCTATACAACCCAATGTTCGGTAGAGGGGACTCTAGCAATAGCTGAATCTCATGCTCTACTTCCCGTTTTGGTGGTAACCCACTGGGAGCCTAAAAAACTTCTTGAAAGGACTGAATAATACTATCCAAATCATGCTTTCCCTGGTTAGAAATATTTGAAACTTTTACCCCATCTTGTTTATCCTTTAACAAAAGTAAACAAAATTGATTATGATTTTCCTGAATAAGTTGTTTTTCTTGTTAACACTCACCATAGTAACATGTGTCTTACGCTGGTGTGCCCGGATGTTGTAGCTAATCCCATCCTTGACCCATCGGTACTGGTTTTCCCTTCTCATAAATATAGCATCCCTGATATACAAGTAAGGACTCATGAATACAACATTAAAAGAATCAATTGGAATAACATCACTTTCAAAACATCAACATACTTTGGAATTTATCCCAAACTTGACCTTACATCTTCTTCTTGCTTGAATTTCAACACTTGTATTCACCCAACCCAAAGGATAAGGGTGTGGATGCTCATGAGTCTCAAGACCAAGCTTCTTTACAACTACTTTAGAAATCAAGTTAGACGAGAACCAGTATCCACTAAAGCATTTACCTTAGTTCTCTTGATCTAGAATAGTCTACTCATATCTTCTTCTGGCTGTCCATGTTGATGGCCGTGCATCCAAGCCTTTTGTCTACATCAGATTCATCTTCGATTTCCACCTCCCCTCTGTTTTACAACTATCATGGACTTCATCGAGTCCTTGGTTCAATTCTTCGGATGTAACTTCCAACATGTAGCATCAGTATGACCATTAATATCATAGTTCTTGCAAAAATTCTTGGGATCTTTACAAGTATTTAAAGTAGTGGCAGCTCTTTTACCTTTCCCTTTCCACTTACTCTTGTTACTTGTTTGCCCATACTCTTTTTTCTGCTGATTTGTCGATTGCTTTTCCCTCGGCTCTGCTTCTCCTTACTTCTTTTCATCATCTATGTAGTATGCTTGTACACATGCCTCATTGAGATCTTTGGGCTTGGTGGAGATGACTTTTCTTTAAAGGTGAGTGTGAAGTCCTCCCAAGTACTTAGTCAAAATATCCTCATCCTCCAAGTCCATGTTTAGAAACATGGTCTACCTCCGAAACTCCATAGTATAGTCCTACACACTTTGACCACTACCTTGTCTAAAATACTACCATTTAATCATTTGGTCAGTCTTGTGGCCAATAGGATAGAAGTTAGCTCTAAGTAATTCTTTAAATTCTTGCCAAGATTTTACAATAGGACGCTTCTTCTTTTCACAAGTGGTTAGATGGGTTTCCCACCAAACCAGAGCATGTCCCTCCATTTTGAGACATGCAAAGGTGATCCTCTATGCCTCAGTGACATTATGGATGCTAAAGTAGACTTCTAATTGTTTTAACCATTTATCAAGCAACTTTGCATCTACTTGTCCTTCAAAGCTTTTAATATCAACTTTCGTCTCAACTTTAAAAGGAGTATGATCAGATTTTACCTTTTCTCTTGTGTTTGAAGTATCTTCTTCATGCTCTTCCCCATAACTTTCCTCATGGTGGCTCCTTCCTATGCCAAAATTTTTAGCTAATCCCTGAACCACTAAGTCCATGGAGTCTTGTTTGATAGAATTTGTCTTCAGTAGATCGAAAGCTCTTCTTGCCTTCTAAACCCATCATGGTCTCTAGCATCTCGATTCTACGGACTAAGTTCTCTTCCTCCATTTGTCCCCGAATTCTCTATTTCCACTTCTTTGTAGAAATTTCTAGATCACAAGGTAAAGCCTCTTCGCCTTTAGATCTCGTCACTGTCATACAAATCTAAGAACGAATACCACAGTCCTGGATAATTGTTAACTCTAATACCAAAATGATCTATAAACTCTTCAATTTTGGAATTATCCTCGAAACACAAATAAATGTTGTTGTTCTACTTTTTATTAGAAAATGACAGAGATAGCTAGTGAATGAATTATGTTTATGCTTAGAATCCACAATTGCAAGAAAGGAAATAATTTACGCTCATAAAACACCAACCAATTTTATCTTGAAACCTCCAGAGGAGGAAAAACTAGTCGGGAAGGGAAATTGCTCTTTCTTCCCACTTTTATTGGCCAATTCAAAATAACAAGTATAGAATTTACAATAAGTATGAAAGAGAAGTAGATAATATCTCACACTTCCTCCCAAATACTTTCTTTCTCTATCTCAACACTCCTTTCTTCTACAAAACACAATTCTAGCACTAAGAACTTCTTGCTCACTTGCTTTCATGCTTCAATGATCCTATTCTCTTCTACAAACATGTATTTATAGCCTTTCTCATGTCCTCTCATGCACTAGGAGGATGGGAAAGGTCATGGAGGAGAAGAGACATGAACAACCTTCCAAATTATGGGTTTTTCATTTCGTATTTTTGTTTTTTGTCCGAAAGAGCTAGGACCGCCACCCAATGCAGACGGATGGTCCCAAGACTGTCGCCCTGGTTAGCTGGTGGTTCTGTAACCACTGATCTACACAGCAATGGTCCTATTACTAAAAATATAGAACCTTCGTGTATCAATTTTCCTTCATTGTGTTGACTGTTTGATGAAGTAGATTCATTTTGGATCCCTATGGATAAACTATGAAATTTAGTTATTTGGGGGCTTTACCAAACACCTTACACATTACAGTCTACAAAAATTAGGATTCCATTTTAAAACCATCTTTTAAGGAATGTGAAATAATTTTTATTTTATGTTATTAATTATCTCATTGATTTGTTATCGATAAAACATAAGTATTAAAATGAAACCATGGTATAATATAAATCATTTTTTTAGTATCGATTTGAGACTTGGTACTACAATCAATTATAAATGGTTAAGGAAGATGAAAAGGTTTTGTGATCATGTTGCATGGTAGTGTGATTTGGTTATGTATCATAGATAATCTTATGGGAATTTTTTCATATTATTATTCATGTCACATCTAGATATATCATACTTATATTTTAAAAAACATTTCAATGACTAGGTGGTTGTTTCCATATAAATGTAACATTTATCAACAATTGATTCATTTATCAATGGATGATTTACATTTTATTTTTGATAACTATATATGTGTGTGTACACATACACAAGATCTTTTTGTGTGCGATATTTTCTAGCCATGTTTGTTTCAAACACGGAAGATTATGTAATAGGATTGCATGCTCTCACTTCGACACAATATCACATTTGACATTTTTTTTTCTTGATGTATCTTTGTGATAATTGCATGCTCACCGTCATGTTTATGTCATTATTTGAGTCTATGTTTATATGTTTATGTGATTGCGTGAAAAATATTAATGAAATAATAATAATTTATTATAAAACTTCTACTTGAGGGTTTTTGTGTTGACAAATACTTATTCATGTTGATAGGAATTTCTTACAATGGATATTTACTTGTATTGCGCGAGATCGACGACGAGTTAGCCCCTCCGTGCAAATGCAAGACCATAAAATTACCAATGAACTGCTTGATCCTCCTTCTCATGTGCATCCCCTATTTCACTTTGTCATTTACATTGTTTGGAGTGATTCCCATAGCGGCTCCATAAATTTTGGGTGGAAGAGTAGGTTGGCCCTTACTTTTGAGGTAGATTTTAATTACGCATAAGACATATTTATGGTGAGTGATGAGCTTATACAAAGTGTAAATCAACATTTTATTTTCTATATGGCCTACGCAAGACCATATAATGCACACAGGAGCCATTGAAGTTTTGTCTAGAAGATTCATTAGGGTTTATTCTCTACCTTGTTAACTCGTCTACGTGGAAGTTCCATCCTAAGATTCCCATGATTTCCAACATAGACCTCATGCCCGCATGTGTGTGGGGTTTCATTATCAACATCAAAAATTTTGCAACAAAAATAACATAACAACATTAAAATGATTTTAAGATCCTGCGCAAGACAATGGTCAATTCAATGTTGTGAAGGGTATCCTTGCTCTATAAATGACACTACATTTTATGATTAGATACCTTGTGAATCTCATAGAAAGCCAACATTTGCTACTAGTAGGAAAGTTAATGAGTTATGGGTCTCAATATTGGAAAATAATTATGCCAAATTACATCGATCTTATGAAGCAATAAAAGGGGATTTCTTCAAGATACTCTTGTTTACCTCACTGGATGTGCAGATGAGGAGATATATATGAGAAGTACTCAAGCACAAATTGAACTTTCAAGTGGGAAATTGTGATCTCGGTTATTGCATTTCAAGTAAGAAGGATTTCTTCTTAGAGTAGGGAGCCCTTCTGGCTCAGATGTTCATATGTCTTCTCGGCCACATTGTTTAGGGACATGCTTACTCATTATTGCAGGTGCTTGTCTTGATTTTTGTGTGGAAAATATTTGGTTCATGTTATTTTCCATATTTTGAAACACGGGGTTAGGAATTTTCTAATTTGCCAAAAATATATTTAATTAGAAATACATCATTATTGTACTTGTTCGTTCTGAAAATAGAATGTTCATATATGTGTACTACAAATTCTTATGAAAACTAGTGTTTTAGGTACACGAGGTAGATGGTCACAAGATGGTCTAAATACGAAACCCTTGTGAAAATGGAGTAGAGTGGAATGGTCCTTGGTCCAACTCTTCACTTGATTTGACAAACACAATAAAATACAAATTGAAATTCACTCCAGGTATTTTTTGTCTTTAACAAGTACACCATATTGCAAAAAAAAGGTGCACGAGAGGGTGGGCTAGAGGAAAGTCTACTACATGTTTGGGGCACAGAGTACGTTGGTGTTTGTCAATGTTGGGACAATTTTGTAGAAAATTGGAGTCGTGAGAGAATTATACATTCATATAAATGAACCTCATAGTGATATGTATAGGTCGAGGGTTCCCGGTCGAACACATGGCGAAAAATGATTGGTGGATATATTCGAGGTCACACGTGGATAAAGGCTACTTGTCCAGACAGAAAAATGTCATGATAATTTAAAAACAAATGGTTTAGGATTTTTGCACGTCCAAATATGAAGATAATACTAAGAAAATGATGTTCATCTAACCAACCATGTACGAGATGAGCGTCCAATCACAACAATGACAATTGTGCATGTTTTGAAGAGACGG
The DNA here is from genome assembly GCA_018340775.1 of Taxus wallichiana var. yunnanensis. Classification (NCBI taxonomy): domain Eukaryota; kingdom Viridiplantae; phylum Streptophyta; class Pinopsida; order Cupressales; family Taxaceae; genus Taxus; species Taxus wallichiana. The sequence goes on along the minus strand of CM031239.1, from coordinate 581,027,798 downwards.
TTACGAAAGAGATGCTCATCTGTTCCAGGGAGATTCAGGTAGAAAGGTTCTTATCCAATGCAACGTATTATTGGATGACCATCCAAAATTATTTTGAAGCCCAAAAAATATGTGACATATCGAATCGACTTTTTTTTGCGAAACATGTTTTTGAATATTCGCCATTTTTTCGAAAGTTAATTTCAAGCATTCACCAAAATATTCCAAGTTTTGTTTGAAGGGGGTTTAAAATGAACCCTATAGCTACATTACTTTTCCCCCAACACGGATGTGTGATAAGGAATTTAGGAATAAGTCCCTCCTATGTTGTGATAATGCAAATGAAATGAAATCTTTTCTCTCGTTTCTTTTGCCCAAAGAGTGATATTAGATAACAATAATTGTCTCCTTAAGTCTCTTAGTAAACTAGGTATATATATGAGTTTTTGTTCAAATTTTGAAATTGGTGACAAAAAGGCCGACCCTAACTATGAAATGATTGAGGAAGAATCCCAATGCAAAGGTTTCATAGAAAAGAAAGGAAGGACCAAAGAAAATGAGATAGACCATATTTTATGGATGTTGTGGCCCATTCTCCGTATGCTTCAATCTGGAAAGCTCAAAACATAAAATAGTTAAGACATGATAACTGGGATCTTTGTGACATGACCAAAAGTGGAGAAATAAGTCCATAACACCATGAGAAGGAGTAAAAATTGGATAAATAAAAAGCAATAGAAAACTAGGAATTGTGCCACCAATGTCTAATCTTCTTTCTTGAAACCATGTATATAAAAGTACTAAAAATGTAATGCAATAGTAATAAGTGCATATTTTAGAGTTTACATCATCCCTCCTTATACTAGTGAATGAAATTTTCTAGTATAAAGTGGATAAGAAGAATGTGCCTATGAGGAGTTGAAGAAGGTGTAGCCATAAGCATGACAAACGAGAAACTATGATGTGGTGTCGCGTGGATCATCATTTTAATACATGCACGGTCAAAGAAAAGCTAAGTGTGTTATCATAGGTATGTAACTGAGCTAGAAATTCCAAAGTGAGACCTTGGGAAATTTAGAGCCTTTGATTTTGTAAGAAAATTATTTTGTGTCTGTTAAGGGATTTAATCATCCTACCACCAAAGGAAGACTTTTGAGGTGGTGGTGCTTTTTCCCTTCATATAATACTTAAAATTGAAGGTTATTCCATTACAAACGGAGTTAAGACATTTTTTTGGAAACCCCCGCAAATGTTAATGAAACACTATAAAATCATATCTTAAAATGGATACGATTTAATAGTCTATGTTCTGTTTAAATATATATATATATATATATATATATATATATATATATATATATATATATATATATATATATATTAAATAATGAATTATTCCTATAAGACAATTGGGTACCCCTTATAAGAAAAGTGTAGAAAAAGGGAAGACAATGTTTAAAGGAAGTAAATTATTAAATAATGAATTATTCCTATAAGACAATTGGGTACCCCTTATAAGAAAAGTGTAGAAAAAGGGAAGACAATGTTTAAAGGAAGTAATAAACTTAAATCTAAGGGAAAAAAACCAAAATTAAAAAAATCTAACCATGTAAGAAAGCTTTGTGAAGTTTACATCACCCGCGCCACCGAGCAAGAGAGAGGAAAAATAAAAAATAGAGAGAATACCAAAACAAATCAAGGTCATGAATGCTAAAACGAGTGGTCAATGAAGCAAAAACTAAGAAAAATGTATTTAACTAGCATTTGCTCCTCCAGGGGGAGTAAGGATACGTCTTGATTTTAGTGGCAAAAGATGTCATAGTAAAGTTTTTTTAATTTCTTTGTTTCTGTGTATATGTGACCCTCAATAGGAATTATGAATGTTAACTGTGTATGGCGAATGTTGACTCCCCAAGATCTGAACTGGTTTTATAAATATTATTTTCGAAAATAGTAACTATATTTATTACTTAGTTTCTTGGGCATTTGTTGTTTGCAGAGGTGGGACAGTTCCTCCTGTGATTGGGCATCCTTATAAAGTAAAAGTTTCATTTATTACCTAACATTCTGAGCTTACAGAAAATCAAACTGGCACAAAATGTCTTTCCGTAGAAAATGTTGGTGAGTACATGTTTAGATTTTGCATGGATATTAGATATCAAACAATTTTTTTGGCTTTGTATCAACTTATTAAATCACCCCGAACGAGTTCTAAGGATGAACTGAAAAGAAAAACATTGATTATTTGTTGGTATAATAGCTACGATGTAAGAGCTAATTAACAATAATAACAACATAATAATTAATAGAATAGAAAATGTTCCAACTATTCCATTAAAATGCTTCGGAATGTAACGTTAAGTGCTAAACTTGTAATATCGTGTAGTAAAAGCTCCATTTTATTTGTGTGAATATATTTATGAAGATGCATTATTTTCATTTTAAATATTAATGTTATTCCAAAAATCTAGATCAATTGGGAAGTGTTGAATTAATTTAGATGTTTGCAATATAACAATTATTATGACAGTAATAATCATGATAATAGTAGTAATCTTTATGTGTCCAAGTGTTGTTGTGTAATGGTAATTGGAGGATCTTCTAAGAGGTTAACCCGCATTTACATTTTTAATCCTCAAATCATAAAAGTCCAATTGATAAATGCAACAAAACAAGTAGTGAGGTTGTGGTGTATCAAATTTGTAGTACACCTCTGAGGTTTTCCTTTGATCATATTTAAAATGTCCTGTGTAGAATATAAATATAATACCCCTTCACACAAAAAAAGGATTTACTTTGTAATTTGTCTTTTCTTATGATGATGGTTCAAATTCACATAATTGTGAATATATGGAAAAGTCTATCATATATTTCTTTTCTTCAAAATCTTAGAAGCTTGTTTCTTCAAATGTTTTTTCTCATTTTGTAATGAAATTTATTCAACCGCTTTAACTAGAACAAAATATATTATATCAACTCTTCTAACATATTTCAATGGCATTCTCAAGTTTACTCTTAACCTTCTCAAATTTTCCAGTGAGTAATCAATTCTAGCTACAAGGTAGAAATATTGACATGTTGATGGCACGAGTTAAAGCCCTGTTGGGCATGCTTGTAGTGCTGAAGTTGAAGTGTTAAAGTAAGCCCCACATACAAGACATTATGAATAAATTCAAGTAGTTTTCAATGTAATAGGAATTGTGTTTAAGTGTTAAAGTAAGCCCCACATACAAGACATTATGAATAAATTCAAGTAGTTTTCAGTTTAATAGAACTATGGGGTGTGGCTTCTAAGCCAAAATGTCCAAACTTTAGAGTGCAAATTGCATTCCACGTGACAAGTTACCGAGAAGAGAGTGTTACAATTTACCTACAGAAAAAACTGAGATGTTCACTTAAACTCATTTTCACTTGCCACAAGAAGTCCAAGACGGCCCAACAATTAGCAATAAGTTCAAAACAGACTTCTTAGAATAAATAAAAAGTTGTTCTAAGACATTCAAAATAGACTTTTTACTTTGATCTGTGGATAACTATTAAATACTTGAGAGAATTCTGTGTAGGAAAATAATAAAGCAGCCCTATATTTACTTCCAATCCATCTTCATCTGTAAAATGGGCCTCATTTTCGTGTTAAACTCCACCAAACTCCCTGGTGTAATGAAAAATGAGTTTAAACTCCATTTGGTATTCTTCTTCCGACTGAGGGATGGGGCAAACCCACGATTATCTAGAAAATTAAAAATAATACTATTCCAATATATATCCAAATCTATAAACCATCATTATGTTTTGTACAAAATGACCCTAATATAAAATATCTATGTTCCCTAAAATTACCAGTGATTCCCTGTGATGCAAAATAGCATTTACTACTAATCTACAATGCGGGTATGAAAAACTACTAAAATGTTTATTCGGTGAAATTTACACAATTCCAAGGAATTAAAGTGCTTATGATAATGATCTGTGAAGAATAAAAATATATATATGTGCACAAAAATTAAAGCTTCCAATATATGGATGCACTTACATGAACAAAAACAGCCAATAAATGCTAACGACACTTCATTTTGACAAACGAAAAATACTCATGCGAGATGAAATTTGGACTCTCTAACTTTGTTACACTTTGACTTTCGACAAGGAAACATGGAACTAAATGATGGCCATCCACCCACTTAGCACCCAAAATCAAATGCAACGGCAAAAAAATGAAATGAAATAAACCAACATTTAAAAATCAAGACCGACAAAAAAATGGGGAAGTGCCTCCCAAAGTAGAAGATGCCTATGGTGTAATAAATGTGAGAAAAACAATTGGTCTGATTTTAGATTAAGGAAAATAAAGATGTTACCTAGAGAGGAAAATAAAAAGATTTATAAAAGTGGGAAAAATTGGTCTTATTTAAGATTAAAGGAAAATAAAAGTGATTAAAGGAAAATAAAAGTGTTACTTAAATTAGAGATGAAAATAAAAGTCATTTGCATCGTTTTCAATTGGAAAGAGAACGAAACTTCCAAAGAAGTATCTTAGATAACATGCCAAAGAATTCCAAGTTTCAACTCATCCCCATGCAATCACAATTCCTCAAATTCTGGTACATTGACAACAAATTTTTTTTTCTGAAGTAGATATATTCACAATGGATCTTTGCGACTATGAACTGGAGCTACAATCTAAAATTGTTCGCTGGAAATTTTTTCGTAATGTCAATTATGTCATGAAATTTATTCCTAAACCACGACACATTAAGCTCGGAATGATCAATCTGGTATGGTCCATTCAATCTCTACCTCTTCCCATCCTTAGGAGTATACCTTCAATATCATGGTTGTCAAGCATTCAGTACTACCTTTGGCTTTGTGGCTACCACAATCCGTAGTGTCCTTCTTATAACAAAAAAATAAAAAAGAAGCATAATTGTGGGTTGGAGGGTGGCGTGTGGTAGGTGAGTTGGTGGATTTGATTGATTAGGTGGTGGTAGGAGTGGACAAAGACATAAGAGGTGTGTGGCAGCGGTTGTTCAGGGCCTAGGCATCCTGACATACTTTAAGACCTGTCATCTTCCTTGCATAATAATTCTTGCACTTTATTTGAGATCCGTAGGCCTTAACCACAATGGAACCCAAGTTATATTGTAAATTTAGCTGACATTGGATAGTTGTAGTGAGAGAGGGAATGTGACAGGGGACTGTGTTGGAGGGATCTCTCACTATTATCCATCCTAAAATCAATCCGATTATGAATTAAATCAGACCTGCGCGTTGAGACAAGTCTGTATTCCTAATATCTCTTCATCTTTACTTTATACAAATTATTTTATCTAGATCTATATTTGTATTCTGAAGTGGGTTCAATTGTCTCTGAGAGGAAATATTTTCCTGTCACGGTTTTATTTGTTGTATACAATGGAGGAAGAAAGGGACTTTTAAGTTGATTTTATGTTTCCAGATGTTGAATGCAATCAATGGTAGAAGATGCAATGGCATGAATAATTTTAATGCAATTTTCTCATACAGAGATCTAGTCTCACAAAAAACAATTCAAACCACAGTAAATGAACTTTCTATTGAGCATCTAGAATCAATCAACATGAAGTAATAGTCTGTCTACCTTGAAGTTGATAGGCAAAGAAATCAATTAAGTGTTGTGAATCCCATTTTTGATGCCAGCAGTATGTGCAGATAGGGGTGATTTATCAAGCACACAATTAATCCTAGGCACCGTAAGAGATGTTCTAAAAGAATCTCTAGCTTCTTAGGCAGAGACCAACTTTGTAAAGCACTTGAGTCTGAGTTGACAGAGATCCAAGAGAGAATGGAAAATACACAACAGTACGAGAGCTCGAGCATGCTTATGTTCTCTCAACACATATTCTCACTCTGACAGAGGGCTACTACTTAAGGGAAATATGATGATAGCTTCAACACAAGATGTGACTATAAGATGCCTAAAATGGTAGACATGCTAATGTGTTCTCAAACAATTTTACCACAAATGCAAGATATTGTGTCAAGAACATCGCACCCTTCAAAGTCTTTTCGTTTGCGTAATCAAGATCCTTTCATTAGGAATATATTTTTTCCAACCTTAGAAGTTGGAACGATCTAATCGTACATATGATTTTATCATTTTGCAATAATACAAAATAAAGCTTATAGATTCCATGCTTGTAATCATGGATTCAGTGTGTCAAAGGAATCGCAGAAAATCACATGTTAGGAGATTTGTGTTGGGCTCGCTTTTGTTGTTGGGATCTCATCTGGGTTAAGAATGTGATTTTTATAGAGGTTTATGCAAATGATACTCTTGAAGATAATTTGGGGATTTTTAGATAAATGCCTCAACGAGATGATACCTCATGGAAGGGCAAAACACGTTGGGTGTAACAACTTTAATGTTTTCGCAAGCGGTCGATCGGAAGGACGAGGACATCTAAGGCCCACTTGTCTTCTTCCAGGCATGGTCTCCTTACCAAAATCTTCTATAATTTTCATAATTTAGTTCTTTCATATTCAATATAACATAAATAGTGAACCAGTGGATAATTATACATTTGGATATTTAACCAAATTATATAGTCTAAAATGACAAAACTCCACCTTGTGATTTGCATAACCAAGTTACACCTCGACCATCAACCGGGATTTTTCCCACAACCGCATGCATTGATAAACCCAAGGTGTATAAATTTTGGTGCTTGTGCCCGTTGGTATTGGCGAGAGCTAGATGAGTTAACTAAGTCAACCATTTTTGTCTACCTTGCAAAGTTGATAAACGTAATTTCTAGAGATGTGCAAAACAACATTCTGAGCCCCTAAAAGTGATGTCAAGCATCATATGTGATCCTTGTTATGGGGAGAGTCACACCAAGCTTTATATTGACCCCTAATGACCCTTTGTTCTCTCTTCACCGCTCCTCGAGGAGCCTTGTTACTCCATTTTACACTTTTAGGAAGCTGTTAAAACTAAAAAGTTGGCTTTTGTTTTGACCCGACATTTTAACCCTGAGCAACGAAATGCTTATTTGCCTTCGCAAACCTCTAGTATTTTTACTAGAAAATAGCTTGTAACCTTCATTTTAGGGAAAAAACTCTTCTAGATAGTTTGGCAGAGGCATTTTGTAGGCCTTAGGTCACTTTGTTTGACTAGGTCAAACTAACTCAACTACGACCGGTGGTTCTGAAAAACTCATCACCATTTGCAACCCATTTTCCAGCTTCTCAATGCCATTGATCGCAGTGAATTCTCCACATATAAGAGAGCATGTAGGAAATTTTCTCATTACACGTTCATTTATCAAAGGTCGGGTTTGATGAGGCTTTCTTAGCCTTTGAGCTAAAATTTGGTGTTGTTACAACTAGCCCAACTACGATCGGTGGCTCCGGAAACCTAGCCGCCAATTGTAAACCATTTGCTAGTTCTAAATTCACGCGCTTCTTGTGATTTCTTGGAATATAGGAAGATACGTGTAAATTTACCAATTGTGTTCCCGCTCATCAAAAGACATTTTTTTAACACACTTTCTTAGCCTCCAACCCTAAATTGAACGTTTTTGAAACTAGTAGGAAAACATAAAAAAGCTTTAGGACCCCCATCAGGTTACCAAATGACTGTGGAAACATGTTGACACTTGTAAATAATCTGTTTAAAACTCTATCATGTGACTTTTGTGTGAAAATGTACTTGTGGCAAAATAATCTCTCTCTCTCTCTCTCTCTCTCTCTCTCTCTCTCTCTCTCTCGTTGGTTAAGAAATGAAGTGAAATGAAATGAAATCAATACATGTCTCTAACCCTCTCCTTTCAAATGCAAATTATTATTATTTTATAAATGGAAAATTGAAAACGTTAATTATGCTAGATCTAGGTGGATGTCATGCCAACAATTTATCGTTGATTTCCTGCTCACATGTTTTTGCAGGATGCAAGAAAGATGGAGAAAAGGCGTGGTGTAATTCATTGTTTATTATTATAATTTATATAGGTCATTGTAGAATGTATATATGTATAATGTATTGGCATGTTACAGAAAATTTTATATGTGAAATTTGGTAATATGTGTGAGATGTTAGTTTTAGGTATACCTTGGGAAATGTGCATTTAATCATAGGTGCAATTTTAATTCATATTTACATATGGTAAAAAGGTTTATATATATATATATATATATATATATATATATTTGAATTTAATATCTTGTAGTGTATTTCCAGTGAACAATAGACGATTAATTAATTGGGGTGCCATGTTTTCCTTACCTTGAAAATGCAATAAAGAAATGCAAACGAAATAGTCAACCCTAGTTCAAATTCGTGCATAACTAACCTGCCTGTGTTAATCCCTTAGCATAGAAAACTGAGACCTTTGAATGAACCTTGCTCTTGATGACACCTCCTAGTTTAGGTAAATAAGAGCCCAAGAATGGGTTTATCGTCTTAGTCGGTATGTTTAGTGACATCGTCATAAACCCGACAGCTAGGAGCGACACGGTCAAAATTTATCTAGAGTAAGTAGAACTAGCACTTCCTTAGTATCCTAGTGGACTACCTTGTCTTCCGAAGTTGGATTTAGAATTAAATTTCTTCATCGAATGATTTACTTGTGGGATCCAGATGACACAATGGAGCTAGTGAAATAGTTGTACTATTACTTAAACTCTTGTTAATGACCTCTTTAGATCCTCTCAGCTAAATGTGTTATCTTGGCTAGTGAAAGTATAGCGCATGGGTCCTTTGCAGAGGCTTTATTGGGTAAATATGTTTTTTTACCTTAATCGATTTGTTATAGGGCGTAGATCCCTGAGTGTAAATCAGAATTAAACTAAACCATAGTTGTTTTGGAGGTTAACTAGTGGGTAGAAAATTGTAAGTAACTCTTTGCAAACGAAATTTATTTGAAAGATGTTGACTTAAGAGAAATCAAGAAATTGAAAACTTGGTTTTGTAATTCCTTATTATGTCGCTTATGACTTTAAGAATAAAATAAATTCCTCACGCGGAATCACAAAATGTGGAAACATGGGATCTCACTTTGAAAACAAATCACTTGTGGTTTGTGTATGGTTCTAATGCTTCCAATCATGTACTTCTTTAAGATATTAGACAAGTACTTTCGTAACTCTTTTGTTACAAAGTGATGCCAATAATGAGACCATAGTGCAATGTTAGAGTAAAGCATATAAGAATAAAATGAGATTTGGGGTTAGGAATAATGTCACTCTTGGAGTCCTTATAACTCAATTAGACATTTACTTCTGTTAAAAATAATATGAATTTCCTTGGTGTGATCTAACTTCGAGAAAACAAAAGATATATATATAAATCTAAATAAAATTTCTTGATGTGGAAATGTTTTTTTAATATTGGTAAATAGTTTTTGAAAGGGACTATACCCTTGATGTGGGAGGCCTAAAAGCCCGAATAAGAGAGAGGAGGAGAAGTCAGTCAAAGCACAAAAGTTATATAAAGAACACCGAGCCTAGAAACAGCAACACAAACGAGACTTAACTACAAAACAGAAGCCTACGGCCAAGATGGGAAATACTAGGGCCGCTTGATCATACTCATCTTTACTTTTTCCAAGCATGATACATACCAGCGTTCATATGGGCATCCGTCTTATCGGCTCCTCTTTCTTTTACTCTCTTCTCATTGCTCAAATCGGGACACCGCCGAGCTGCGAAACACTTTATGTGACCTTGACAATTCACTTCCGAATGCTGCATATTATACTCATGCCTAGTCTTCGTTTCCCAAGGGGAGTCTAGGAAATTTTGTATATTTCATCAAGTCAAGCTATCGCCATAAACTTTTTGTAGAAGATTTTTTACCTCATAAGATTAACCTCCATCTTCTAGAATGAGTGTATTAGGAACTTTTTCAAAGCATGCCATTCCAAAATCCCCCTCTGATGAAAATAATAATGTAAGTTTGTAATCTTTATCCGTTTGGTGGCCGCGAAAGACATTGTAAGGGATAAAGAGCTAATCTAAATGGTTGAACTATGAACGTTTAGAATTGAAATTAATTTAAGAACCTATAGGAGCCCACCAAAGCCGAAAGAGGAAGGGAGACCGGGGGAATTTGATCCTTGTGAATAAGAATGCCCTTCTTGAAGGGGAACCGCCTTAATCGAACTCCAAAATGGAGCGCTCAAGAGTTTAATGATGTGGGGAAGTACTCCTACGAAAGTGATTCAAAAGACAAGGTGCTTGGGTTCCTTTTCTTGTGGATATGTAGCGTCATCATGCGGGTGACTTCATCATACGTGAAGGAATGTGAATTAACAAGAAGACCCTGCGGTGTTAATATGGTTCTCCTCCTCCTCCACAAATCTTCTCTCTGTGATTCTTTGATAACCCTCTTGTAAGAAGCGGTATCCTTCCATGAGGCATTTTTGAGTTCGTTTAATAAGAATCTTCTCGCATAGAGACCATCCTCTCATTCCACTCCTGTGTAGCGAAATGAGATGCTTTGATCATGCCCTAACAAAGTTGGTGAATCCACCAATACTAAGAATGTTCCAGAGCTTGGTGTTATCTTTCCGTTGCTTTGATGTGGGAATGTTGAATGGATTCAAATTTTTTTATATATCTTAACTACGATGGGAAATAAGGATATCATGATTGATTTTTTTGGGAAAAGGTATTGAATCTAAATTACCTTCCTAAAATTTATGTCTTGACATCACTTGCATTCTCTATCAGAAGCAAGGGTAAAATTTAAGCATTGAATAAACATATGAGAAACATAAGATTAACATAAGAATGAGTGTATTAGAACTTTGTATGCCATTTGAAAGATGAAAATAATAATGTAAGTTTGGAGAACATTGTAAGGGATAAAGAGCTAATCTAAATGGTTGAACTATAACTTTAGAATGTGAAATTAATTGTGCTAAGAACCTATATGAAATATCCTATGTCTTGACATCACTTGAAAATAAAATTTAAGCATGAATTTTGTGTATTAAACTTTGTATGCCATTTGAAGATGAAAAATAATTGTAAAAACATGAGGTGAAAATTTCTTGGAAAAATGAAAAAATTATCGTAGAATTAATCATGGTAATGATGTGTGTGCGCTTGCCAATCCTTGGGTTCCTTTTCTTGTGGTTGGGTCATTGTTGGAATTAGTTCATTAGTGAAATTGTGGAATCGAAATTTATATGGTGTTGGCATGTGTCTATGTGATTCGATGACTTTTGTATGTCTTATGCATTTTTGAGTTTCTCTCGCATAGAGCCTTGTGGTGTTGTGTAGTGAGCAATGTAAGTAAAGGAAAAAAATTATCTTGGTATTATTATTGTTGTATTTGTGTGTGTAATTTGTGGGCATTACAATAACGTGACTGATTTACTTGAAAAATTTAAGATTTTGCTTGTAGGGTTTGAAGCTTCGATGAATTATGTGTCCTAAACGAGGAACCACTTGATAAATTCTATGCATTTTTTGTTTGTTTTTCTCGAGCTAAAGAAGATAAGGGATTGTGGATCATTACAAACGTGGAGATTACAACCCTCATGTAAGACAATGAGGGAGGTAACTTAGGGAGTAAAAAGCAACTTTTCTTCAAGTACTAAGCAACTTGCTTTGTAGAAAAGGGGCGTAAGAAAAGTATTTTTGTGGGGGCTCTGATGGTCGATTGAGCAAAGTGGACGATCAAGACGAACTCGGGTAAACAGCTTTTTCTCTCAGAGACTATGGTTGCAATCGCAAGACAAGAAAATTGCAAGCAACAACCATGGAGGAAGGAAACGTGCATCGCATGGTGCGGCATCCATTTATTGCAGAGATTGACTCCCTCTTTCGAATTTGAGGTTTCCTAGAGGTATTTTTGTAAGGAGACGATGTGAGTTTGTGGATCGGGGTTACAAATAACTGTGTGATAAAGATGAGGTTTTTTTACTCGAGAATGGTGTGAGGGTCGATTTTAGTCAAGAGGGAGTCGACCCAAGACCTCGATGGGGTTTGGGTTATTATTGCCCCACCTAGTGAGGGATTATATGAAGCGTTCCCTATATCGGAATAAGGTAGAGTAGGGTAATAATAATAATGTTGTGCGTGGTCTATTTTAGCATGTGGTTCGCTACCTTGCCTTGTTAAAGGGATTGTGCATGGTTTGTGGAAGTGACCATCTATCAAGCTTCCTCCCACCAAAGACTCATGGTGGAAACAATTGTAGGGCTCGTAAGCAAGGATACCAAAATGTTGCGTCTAAGAAAGTGATGGTGAGAGAGCTTGGGATAGGAGAGAGAAGTATGTAAGAATGTGGTACAACAATCCATTCTCAAGCGAGTATGTGACTTGTTGGTGCTCAAAATAGTCTCACCCCATTTTGCCTTTGAAAATCCATTGATTTATGGCCTCTGTCACATTTTATCCCCCGTGTTGTGCCTGGGAAGTATCTACTTTCCTTTGTTTCCATAATTAATCTTTCCTTGGGCCAAGATCATGTATGGATCTATATTTGTGTCCTTGTTTCTCTCGTTTCTCCGAAGAGGTCTAAAATTTGGGTCTCCTGTCCTCTATTCATTCAAAAACTCAAGCTTTCTAGTTCTTTCCATTTTTTATCATGATTTTCGCCCTTGTCATTTTGCCCCAAATACTTGATGAAAAATGAATGGATATAGCTATGAAGAGCGTATTTGAGCCTTGCAACATTTCTAAATCCTCTGTCCTTAAAAAAACTTCATCCCGGCTCAAATGGTCGTTTTTCTACATTTTACGGTTTGATGGGTGTTTCCCTTGGTCAAATTTGCATCCTTGCATTCGGTAGTCATGTGGCTTCTTTTGGTTGGTTGGGGGACGATGGGAAAATGCTTTAACTTATCACTTTTTACTTTTTTGGCAAAAGGGAAAATTTGGTCCCATGGCTCCACTCATTTCTGATTGGTTCTTTTGGTGCTTACGTGGCTTCTTCTAATTGGATGGGGCATGGCGGGTTTGTTTTTGAACTTGTTCCTTTTGGCTACTTCGCAAAAGGTTTGAACTCACCCGTAGCCCCAGCCAAGCTTTGATTAAAGCAAATTTTAAGTGGCAGGGAAAAAGTCTTACTTTGACCCCAGTAGGAGGACATGTGGCAGTTTGAAAAGTCAAAGGGGTGGGGAAGCGGACCATTGGGGAAAATTGGATTTTTTGCCTCTTGTCATCAAAAGGATTAAAATCTCAAAATGGCCCACAAGCCCAACAAGAAGGAGGTCAAGGTTGGCTTTGAAAATGTTAAGAGGTGGGAGGCGGGCCATCGGGGGCAACTTGGTTTTTTTCCCTTGATGTTCAAATGACTAAAATCATCAAAATGACCATGCGGACCAGATGGAGAAAAGTCAAAATTTGTTCCACCAACGACGGAGATGTGGACCCTCGAAGAAAATTTGGAAAAATTACCTTTTGGGAGAAAAGAGTTAAAAGTGAAAAAGGAAGAGCGGTCCCACTAAGGCCCACATTGGAACATGTGTTAGGCCAATTTTTCAAGGGCAAAGTCATGGGGGAAATTTGAAATTTTTTTCCCTTTTCCAAAAAAGAGGTGAAATGGCATAATTTGGTCGTGGTTCCTTTGGGACCCACCATAGAACACATGTCGCTCATTTCTCAAGGGTGGAGGCACGGAGCAAAATGTGAAAAATTTATATTTTTCAAAAGTTGTAAAAGGAAAAAGGAACCCGCAGCCCGCTCTAAAATTAGATCTCCCACGTGGACAAACCCAAATTCAAAGCAAAGATCAACAATCAACTAATCCAATTCGATTTTCCCCATTTTTACCGAAACATGCCTCGAAGTGTGAGTCTTCGTGATTTCTTGGTGTTTTCTACACGCCAAACAAAGAGGGCGATTAATTTTGATATCTAAGTTTGGTGGGAGAGATCTAGAGACATCTTTCGCCATTAAAATGGTCTGACTATCGGGCTCGATCTGATTTTCCATTTTTCTTCTCCCAAGCATGCAAAGAACCAGATTTGATAGATTAGGGGTGGAAGTGGTTGGTGAGTTGAAGAAAGAGTGATCCACTAGAAGGAGGAGTTGAATGTGGGAGATATTCAAGAGATCTTCGCCCCATGAGCACTGACAACTTTTTACAGATCTGATTCTGGGAATCGTGATCATGATCATGATGAGCACTGGTAGCACTCAATGTCATGATTTTTGTTGGGAAAAGGGGCTTTGTTGTAAATTTTATAAATGGCGAAAATTTTTCATGTAAATGGTTGGAGGTTACATTGTTAGAGGTCGAAGAAAATTCCAAAGAGGAAAACTTGACAAAGCCTATTTTTTGATAAGCCGTCTGAGAAGTCCGTATATCTCTTTTGTATTAAGTTTGATCATGTCAAGGTGGTTGCAAGTGTACAACCATTGAAAAGCTCTCTAAGATTGTTCTAGAAACTTTCCCCTGCTGATAAATTTAATCAAACTCGAGTTATTCTGTGTTGATCTTGAGAAAAATGTGTTTTTTTCATTTTTGAATGTCTACAAATAGTTTTTCTTGTTCTATTGCAATCTTGTATCAAAATATGTTTTAATCACATAGGTCTTAATCCTTTTGATAGTTTAGTGGCATCTACAATCTCATTTCTCAGAAGATCTTTCATCTGGGAGTGAAATAAATGATTTAAAATCACTTTTCTTTCATTTGTTGACAGAGATTGTTTGTAAGCCTATGGGTCTACTATAGGCATGATTGATCTTAGATTTTTATGTTTTATTGGGTTTTTTACTTGAGCCTTTGTGTTAAAAATCTCATATATTGTGTGAAAAAGTGCTAATATGGGCCTCCATTGAAGTACATATTCGATTAAAGGAACATTTTAGCTATTCTAAAGCATTATGTTATCTAGAATTTCCATTTTGTAAGAGTTCTTAGAGATTTGGCAAATCAAGTTTATTTTTCCTCACCTCCCACTAAAAAATATTTAAAAACAAATAATCCTACCCATACTACCCTTTTTTTCATGTGTGTATATAAATTCATAAACTTTATTACCAAAAGATACGTAAACAATCGGATTCCAAATGTCTTTAGTAGCTTGAACCTTGCCTAGAGAATATCTCCACTATCTAGAGTGACAACTCGTGAGAGTTAGATTTTGTTGCATTGATCATATTTTCTCCAAGGTCTTATTCATAACCTCATAGAGCAGGATATCTCCATCTCCTCCATAAACCACAAGCTACAGAAGGGTCCTCTCACCCTAGTTGAAAAGGCACAACCATAAAGTAGTGAGGATAGATCATATCCTCTTGAGGGTGTTATCCATTTCTCTACATCTGAGTGATAAAAGGCTAGTTAGATCCCATCCCTGCTACAAAATGACTCATTTTGATCTATCTATCCCTAAGCTTCCTGCCAAAACTTGTGATGCTACTCAAACTTTGAGGGAGAATCAATTTGGGTACCAACACCTTACTAGCGCCGTTGCGGGGACATAGTGATTATAGTTCATACTCAGACCCTAGTGCTATATGCAACTTTTCTAGTCTCTACAAGTTTTTGCACTAGTATTCACTGATAAATTTTGGTAAAGGGAAGTAAGATATTTCATTTCTAGTTTCTAGTGCTGACAAACATTTGACAGATCATATTTTAGTGCATTTTCACAACTAAGGTGGAAATCCTTAGTGGTGACTCCTGTTGATCTGATTCTTGATGAGTACCAATGTCTTAACCTCTGTCAAGTGAGATTTGTTACCAATATTTGCAAAGCTGGAAGGAAGAAGATCTTTCTTTGTTAGGGATCCTACTAGGACATTATTTCCAGAGCTAGGAAAAGCAAAATCAGAAGGAAGAAAATCTTGGAGAGTTGTGGGAGATCAGCAGACAAGAAGAGGGATCTCCATTGATGAAAGTGATCATCCTATCATTGAAGACTACTATTCAAGTGCTTCTGAATCAGGTAGCCTCTTTGTGGAATTGAATTCTCTAACTGGAGAGGGCCTTCATTTGATTTTGAAAGGTTTGCTTCTCATTCTACCCCTGTCTTTTCAGAAGTTGATAGGGATTTCCAAGAAACAAGTCCTTTAGGGGGTATCCATTTTGAAAGTTATACTCCTGTGTTCCAAGGACCCTCTACCCCTTATCAATTTGTTACCCCTCCAGGGTCACCTCCTCAAAACAATATGGCCTAGCCCCCACCTAGACCTCCATTTGTTGTAAACACTTTTGGTCCCATAAATTTTGTGGGAATGGCTGGTTATCCAAATGCAGTTCCTCAAGATGTAAGGAATAGACTACCAAAGTTCCAAGGAAACAATGTTATAACTGGTGATCAACACCTAAAGCTTTTTATCAATATGATGGAATATTTTGAGATTGAACATGAAGATGTATATATCAAGTTGTTTATCCATACTTTGGAAGAGGATGCAAGGGACTGGTATAAATATTTTCCAGATAATTCCATTGATTCTGGATAGAGATGAAAATGCATTTAGATTGCATTATGGTGATATAACTGACCCTAGGTTTTTCTTGAAAGAATTTGAAAACATCAAAAAGAATCCTAATGAGTCAGTACATGATTTCAACACAAGGTTTATTAAGACCTTGAGGATATTTCCTATTAGGATAAGGCCATGTGATGAATCATGTTTGATCAAATATTCAGATGCATTTGATAAAAAGCTTCTTACTACTTGAGGGATAAAAACCCTACTAATTTGAGGCAGGCCTTCACTATGGCTTTGCAAATTGAAAACAATATCAAGGAAATTGGAAAACCTCCCAAGAGGGATGGTGTGAAGCTGATTAACCTAGAAAAACCTCAAACAAGTAAAGTGCTAATTTGGAGGAAGTTGTGAAGACTTTGGCAGGGGCTATCAAAGAAATTTCCTACAAACTAGCCCGGGATGAGAAGGGAATGGGCAGATCTCACAAGGTCAACACAAGAAAAAATCCAAGACAAGTTCACAAACCACCAAAGACCTAATGACAGAGGCAAGGGACCTATTGGATTTGGAAATAGGAAGCCCCAAGGCAGGAAAATAGAATGGTGCCTGATCCTTTGGCTGCCAAAGTTGTTGTTGTGGAGGAGACAAATGTCATTGATTGGTGTGACATATTTTTCATGCCCCATGCTCTATGTAAAGAAGATCAGTAAGAAGAAGAAGAAGCTTATGATGAAAATGATGATGATGTCTGCATGATGGGTTGCTCCACAAGCTCACAACAAGGGGCAACTTCAACTGAAGTGATAAGTGCCCGACTCGCTGCCACTTTTTGGGACTGCATTCATAGGGTACCTATTCTTCCTCCCTCTCATACTTTAGAAGTAGATACTGTGTAAGCTTTTTAATTTCCCAATAATGAATTTGAATATTTAAGGGCTCTAATGATAAATAAGTATGATGGAGGAATACCATCTGAGGAAGATAGACGATTCATCGATGAATGTTGTCGTTGCTCAAGAAAAGGAATATAACATAAGAAGTAAGGTTGTCAAAGGGATAGGCCTCAAGCCAAGCCAAAAGCTCCCTTACTTTTAAACATTCCTAAAGAGGCCCCTAAGAAGGATGCATCTACTAAAAGCCCTGCAGCTCCAAACAAAAATCATACCCCTCCTCATGCCCAAGTTGTCAAAAATCTTGTACCACCTAGTGAGTGTGTTAGCTTTCCTTCTAATATTGCCTTGCCAAAGAATGTCCCATATGATATTGCCCAAGTTTTAAGTCAAATCAAAGTCTCTGTTCCAATTTTTGAGTTGTTTAGGATTCCTAAGCACAAAAAGAGAGCATTCAATACTTGGGGTTGAAAGAAGAGAAGACTACCCTAGGTAGAAATGTAAACATTGTGGAGACTCCTCCAATCATTGAAGAGTTAGAGACACCACCAGTGTTGGAGGAACTAGGTGAACCACATGAGGTTTATTTGGGACTTCCTTGGTGGAATCTCAGTTAAATGTGGATCCATTCTTCACCACTTTGATCATAAAGGACATATTTCTCCACAACTGTATGTTTGACTCAGGGGCATCATGCAATGTCATGCCTCTGGAAGTCATGAATGAGCTTAACATCAAAGTAACAATAGCATATGGGAAGTGCACTACCATTGACTCCAGAGAAGTGCTAGTGGTAGGATGTGTGAAGGGTTTGGTGGTGCATCTTAACTTACCCGTAAAAATTTAAAACTTGATGTTATAATTGTTGACTATCCAGCCAAGTGGGGTATGTTGCTTTATCTAGAAAATGGGCTGCAAGTGTTGGTGGGAGTGTCCAAATGGATATTTCCTATGCCACCATTCCAATTGAGGGCAGCCTTGTTAGGTTGTATGGGGAAAAGAAGATGTTGCACCTTATTGAGGATCCCAACAACGCATCCTATGAAGTATTGTACACAAATGTTGATGCTTGATAACTTTGTAGGATTTGCTGATGGAAAGGAGCACAAGATTGAGGAATGCAGGTGTCTTGAACAAGCGAGGCTCTCCTTGGAATCTATTATTTGATGGAGCTTGCTCCAAGTTTGGGAATGGTGTTGGTGTTGTTTTGCTTTCTCCAGGTCAGGAAAAATTTGTTTTTTCCTTCAAACTCAACTTTGAGTGCACTAACAACATTACTGAGTATGAGGCACTGTTGTTGGGTTTAAGAATTGCTTGGAAATATGGTGTCAAGGACATCATTATCAAGGATACTCAGAATTAATTGTAAAACAAGTCAGAAAACTATATGCCATAAAAAACTAGTGATTGAAACAATAAAAGCCTAAAGTTTGGGATTTCATTGAGATGTTTGATTCATTCAACATTGTGCATCATGATAGGAAGTTCAATGACTTGGCAGACAAGCTTGCAGTGTTGGGGTCTCGTTTTGACAATTGTGCAATGTCCCCATATTGTGAATATGATGTTGAGGTATTGACAAGACCCTCTGTCCCTGACAACATTAAACATTGGCAGGTTTTGATGATGATGCTCATATTAGAATATTTCTATAGAACAAGGGAGAGTTTGCTGATCAAAGTATTGATTAGGAGCCAATGGTGTGTGTAGCAAAAGGGAAAGAAACCTTGTTTGGAAAGGGCATCATCCAACTAAAAACTAATACCATTCCTAGAGGGTTGGTTGCTCTTGAGTCCAATTTTGATAATGTTGATCGTATTGTTAATAGATGCATGGAAACCTCTAGGGATATTGAGGAGCATGATCTTGGCACAAAGGAGAAGCCAAGAAAAATTTGGTTAGGTAGCAATCTCAACAAAGAGGAGAAGCAATCATACATCCAATTGTTGAAAAAATACCAAGATTGCATGGCATGGACCTATTCTAAACTAAAATCATACAAATAGGATTTGTTTTAACATGATATTCCCTTGGAGTCCAATGCAAAACCATTCAAGCAGAAACATAGGCCAATCAATCCACTCTTATCTCTTAAGATGCAAGAGGAACTGAAGAAGCTAAGAGATGGAGGGATTATTCAGCCCACAAGGTATTCTTCTTGGGTTGCAAACCTAGTACTAGTAAGAAAGAAGAATGGTGATATCGGTTATGTGTGTGAACTTCAAGAATTTGAACAGAGCATCAATGAAGGATAATTATCCTTTACCAAACATGGAAAACATGCTACAGTTAGTGATTGGTTTTGAATTGCTCTCTACCTTGGATGGTTTCTCTGGTTATAACCAAGTTGTGGTGAAGGAATCAGAAAGGATCAAGACAACCTTTACTACTCCTTGGGGAACATATGTGTATGTTAGGATGCCCTTTGGTTTGATGAATGTTGGAGATACCTTTCAAAGAGAAATGGATGTTGCTTTTGCTGGTTACATCAATGAGTTTATTGTTGTTTATCAAGATGATGTGACTGTATTTTCCAGGAAGAGAAGTGATCACCTGTT
This sequence comes from Taxus wallichiana var. yunnanensis, assembly GCA_018340775.1. NCBI lineage: Eukaryota > Viridiplantae > Streptophyta > Pinopsida > Cupressales > Taxaceae > Taxus > Taxus wallichiana. The sequence continues at coordinate 581,007,988 of CM031239.1, read as the reverse complement.
GCACTTGGAGAAGATGTTGATAAGATGTAGAGAATATGGCATCTCACTCAATCCAAAGAAGTGCCATTTTGGAGTGCAGAAGGCAAAGTTTCTTGGTCACATTGTGTCACAAGAAGGGGTGATGATTGATCCAGAAAGGGTAGAGGCCATCAACAAAGTTCTAATTCCAAGAACCAAGAAAGGAATTCAATCTTTCTTTGGGTAGATAAACTTCATCAGAGATTCATATCAAACTTTGCTGAGTTGACCATTCCAATCACTTCCATGTTAAAGAAGGACCAGGTCATCAAGTGGGAGGAAGCTTCCATCCAATCTTTCAATGGGATTAAAGAGGCACTAAAGCATGCCCCTGTTTTAGTAGCTCTAGACTATAAGAAGCCTTTCCAACTATTTTCCTTTGCTTCAGAGAACATTGTTGCTTCTGTCCTGCTGCAAAAGGATGATGAGGGGGCTAAAAGGCCAATTTCCTTTTTCAGTAAGGCCTTGCAAGGGGCTGAGATGAGGTACACTATTATGGAGAAACAAGAATTTTCCTTGGTAAAAGAAACAAAGGTTTTCAGGCCTTACATTTTTAGTTCTAATATTGTTGCTTATGTTCCCCACACCATGGTGAAAGACATTTTATCAGAAATGGAAGTCTCAAGCAAAAGGTGCAGGTGGGTGAACAAGTTGTAAGAATATGATATGGATATCCAAACCACAAAGTTGGTAAGAGGTTTGGGCTTGGCTAAGATTATGGCTGAGAGCAACTTGCAAAGCATTGAGGTAAATGAGGTAGAAAAAGAAAGGCCAGGTATTTTTGAAAAATTAATGAGTTTTGAGTGGTACAAAGATGTAATTTTTTATCTCAAACATCTGAACTGCCTTAAGTATTTAAGTAAGAACTAGAAAAGAACCCTTAAGTTGGCTTCCCAGAAATATGTCATTACTGATTATGGGTTAGCTTGGAGAAACCCAAGAGTCCTCTTAAGGTGCATTACTGAAGAAGAAGCCCCCAAGATAATTACTGATCTCCATGGAGGAGTTTGTGGGGGTCATTTTGCTGCAAGAGTCACATCACAAATATCTTGAGGCTGGTTATTGGTGGCCAACTCTCTTCAAGGATACAACCTTGTTGGTTAGAAGATGTGAGAGTTGTCAGCACTTCTCTGGAAGACTGAAAGCTTCATGCTCCCTTCCTTTGCAGCCTGTATCAATTGAAGCTCCATTCAAGCAATGGGGAATGGATTTCATTGGTGAAATTTCAAACCCTTCACGTGTTGGCCATAAGTGGATTCTTATAGCCACTGATTACTTTACTAAATTAGTGGAGGCAATCCCCACCAAGAAGGCAACACACCAAATTGTCATGGATTTTCTGTTGAACCATATTATCTGGAAGCTTGGGGTACCAATCAAGATTGTAGCTGACAATGCCATGAGTTTCATAGCTAAACCTCTGGTGGTAATGTGCAAGGAGTATGGGATCAACCTGGCATATGTCTCTAATTACAATCCCCAAGGAAATGGAAAAGCTAAGTCCAGTAATAAAAATTTGCTGAAGATTATCAGAAGAACCTTGGAGTGAACAAGGGGAAATGAGGTGAATAGTTGAAGTTTTTGTTTGGGAAGATAGGATCACTTTGTCAAGAGAGTTACTGGAAAGAGTCCATTTGAGTTGGTATATGGGACTCAGGCCTGCGCTACCCCTTCATATGCAACTATCTTCATATCAGTTCATTCAACAACTAGAGGATCAGGAGGTAAGTCCTTATGATGCCCGCATTAATCAGATTGTTGAGCTTGATGAAGAGAGGAGGGCATCCCACCAGAGGCATGTAAAGTTTAGAGAAAAGCTAAAGAAGTTATTTGACAAGAAGGTCACTCCTAGAGCTTTCAATGTTGGAGATATTGTGCTACTATGGGATAGCAGGCATGAAGATAAGGGAAAGCATGGAAAATTTGATTCATTATGGATGGGCCCTTACTCCATTGATATTAGGATTGGTGAACACACCTTCTTCTTGAAGGATTTGGATGGTGATTTGCTTGAATTGCCTGTTAATGGTAGGCATTTGAAGCATTTCTTGGATTGATTCCCTAGAATCAAGGTAAACATCTTTTGTACAGTGTATAGTTGCTTGTTTGTTTCCTATTTTTGTGTTTCTGCTCGTTCTGGTCCTTGGTGACTTGTTTTTGTTGGTTTCTCTATTTCGTTTTTTGGGAGATGGCTTTGTTTCTCTGCTTTGCGAGAGATGACTCTGTTGCCCAATGGATATTTTGGAACTTGGTCTACTATTGTTCTTGTGGCACTCATAGGGAATTCCCATCCTCGAGTCGGAGCCGATGTTGGTGCTCAAAATAGTCTCACCCCATTTTGCCTTTGAAAATCCATTGATTTACGGCCTCTGTCACATTTTATCCCCCCGTGTTGTGCCTGGGAAGTCTCTACTTTCCTTTGTTGCCATAATTAATCTTTCCTTGGGCCGAAGATCATGTATGGATCTATATTTGTGTCCTTGTTTCTCTGTTTCTCTCGAAGAGGTATAAAATTTGGGTCTCTCATCCTCTATTCATTCAAAAACTTAGGCTTTCCCATTGTTTCCATTTTTTACAGTTGGGATTTGTTTCCCTTGTCATTTTTCCCAAAATACTTGATGAAAAATGAATGGATGTAGCTATGAAGAGTGTATTTGAGCCTTGCAACATTTCTAAATCCTCTGTCCTTTAAAAAAACTTCATCCTGGGCTCAAATGGTCGTTTTTCTGCATTTTACGGATTGACGGGTGTTTCCCCCGGTCAAGTTTGCATCCTTGCGTTCGGCGGTCACATGGATTCTTTTGGTCGGTTGGGGATGGCAAACAAATGCTTTAACTTATCGCTTTCTGATTTTTTGGCAAAAGGGAAAATTTGGTCCCATGGTTCCACTCATTTTGATTGGTTCTTTTGGTGCTTACGTGGCTTCTTCTAATTGGATGGGGCACGACGGGTTTTTTTTTTAACTTGTTCCTTTTGGCTCTTCGCCCCGCGAAAAGATTTGAACTCGCCCCCTCCCCACAGGGGTTTGATTAAAGAAAATTTTAAGTGGTAGGGAAAAATTATTACTTACCCCACAGAGAACACGTGGCGGTTTGAAAAGTCAAAGGGGTGGGGAAGTGGACCATAGGGGGAAAATTGGATTTTTGCCTCTTGTCATCAAAAGGATTAAAATCTCAAAATGGCCCACAAGCCCAACAAGGAGGAGGTCAAGGTTGGCTTTGAAAATTTTAAGAGGCGGGAGGTGGTCCATCGGGGGCAACTTGGTTTTTTTCCCCTTGATGTTCAAATGACTAAAATCATCAAAATGACCCATGGGCCCAATGGAGAAAAGTCAAAACTTGCTATAGTCAATGACGGAGATGTGGACCCTCGGAGGAAATTTGGAAAAATTCCCGTTTGGGAGAAAAGAATTAAAAGTGAAAAAGGAAGCACAGTCCCCCCACATTGGGACACGTGTTAGGCCCAATTTTCAAGGGCGGAGCTACGGGAAATTTGGAAAATTTTCCCTTTTCCAAAAAAAGAGGTGAAATAGCAGAATTTGGCCATGGTTCCTTTGGGACCCACCTTAGGACACGTGTCAGGCTCATTTCTCAAGGGTAGAAGTGCGGAGAAAAATGTGAAAATTTTACATTTTTTCAAAAGTTCTAAAAGGAAAAAGGAACCCCACAGAACTGCTTTTAAAATTAGATCTCCCACGTGGACATCCTAAATTCAAAGTAAAGATCAACAAAAACTGTGAGTCTGAATCTGATTTTCCCCCATTTTTACTGAAACATGCCTAGAAGTGTGAGTCTTCATGATTTCTTGGTATTTCCTACATGCCAAATAGAGAGGGGAGTTAATTTTGATATCTAAGTTTGGTGGGAGAGATCTAGAGACATCTTTCGCCATTAAAATTGTTTGACTATCGGGCTTGATCTGATTTTCCATTTTTCTTCTCCCAAGCACGCAAGGAACCAGATTTGATAGATTAGGGGTGGAAGTGGTTGGCGAGTTGAAGAAAGAGTGATCTACCAGAAGGAGGAGTTGAATGCGGGAGATATTTGAAGAGATTTGCCCCTTGAGCACCTGACAACTTTTTACAGATCTGATTGGGAATCATCATCGTGATCATGGCGAAACCACCTGGTAACACTCAATGTCATGATTTTTGGGGGGAAAGGGGATTTTTGTAAATGTTATAAATGGCACAAATTTTTCATGTAAATAGTTGGAGGTTAGAGTGTTAGAGGTCAAAGAAAATTCCCAAGAGGAAAACTTAACAAACCTGTTTTTTGAGAAGCTCGTATATCTCTTTTGTATTAAGTTTGATCATGTCAAGGTGGTTGCAAGTGTACAACCATTGAAAAGCTTTGAGATTGTTCTAGAAACTTTCCCTGCTGATAAATTTAATCAAACTCGAGTTATTCTGTGTTGATCTTGAGCAAAATGTGTTTGTTTCATTTTGAATGTTTGCAAATAGTTTTTCTTGTTCCTATTGCAATTTTGTATCAAAATCTATTTTAATCAGATAGGTCACAATCCTTGTGACATTTTAGTGGCATTTACAATCTCATTTCTCAGAAGAGCTTTCATCTGGGAGTGAAATAAATGATTTAAAATCACTTTTCTTTCATTTGTTGACAGAGATTGTTTGTAAGCCTCTGGGTGTACCTTAGGCGTGATTGATCTTAGATTTTGATGTTTTATTGGGTTTTCGACTCGATCCTTCATGTTAAAAATCTCATAGATTGTGTGAAAAAGTGCTAATCTGGGCCTTCATTGAAGTACATATTTTGGTTAAAGGAACATTTTAGCTATTCTGAAGCATTATGTTATCTAGACTTTCCATTTTGTAAAAGTTCTCAGAGATTTGGAAAATCAAGTTTATTCTGCCTCACCTCCCACCAAAACTTATTTAAAAAAACTAATTCTGCCCATACTACCCCTGTTTGTCATGTGTGTATACAAATGCATAAATTTTATTTCCAAAAGATACATAAGCAATCATGATTCCAAATGTCTTTAGTAGCTTTGAACCTTGCCTAGAGAATATATTCACTATCTAGAGTGACAACTCATGAGAGTTAGATTTTGTTACATTGATCATATTTTCTCCAAGGTCTTATTCATAACCTCATAGAGCAGGATATCTCCATCTCTTCCATAAACCACGGGCTACGAAGGGTCCTCTTACCACTGGTTGAAAAAGCACAACCAATAAGTAGTGAGGATAGATCAAATCCTCTCGAGGGTGTTATCCATTTCTCCACATTTGAGTGACAAAAGATAGTTTGATCCCATCCCCTGGCTACAAAATGACTCATTTTGATCTATCTCGTCCTTAAGCTTCCTTCCAAAACTTGTGATCTTTGCTCGGACTTTGAGGAGAATCAATTTGGGTACCAACATGACTAATCAAAAGATCACCAAAAGACAACAATGATAAGTGATGTACATAAGGATGGAAAGAAGGAAAAAACATTTGTGTGCAAGTGAGGCCTGAAATTTTATTTACAACTATAAAAAACTTGCAACAAAGTATCAATAATGTAATTTACTGAGAGGGCCTTATTGTTGTTTTGAAGTTTATGATTTTTTATTTTTCTATATTTTGATTTTGGACATGTTAATTTTTGTTAATTCTTTTTTATTTTGGATATTTTGATTTTTTAATTTGTTGTTTATATATATATATATATATATATATATATATATATATATATATATATATAAATTTTGATATTTTGAGTTTTGTGATTTTGGATTTTTTGGAATTTTGAGTTATACAATGTTTAGGAGTTTCTAGATGTTGTGATGTTTTATGGATTTTTGAAATGTTTTAATGTTTTTGGATTTTAGACGGTGTGTGAAGGGAAAACCATAAATGGAGAAAAACTTGTTGGTCCAATGAAATGACTAAGTATGAAGACTTATGGGAAGGCATAAGGATGCATGAGAGGGTACGCACAAAATCATGAGTAGTATTTACATCACACATGCCACACCATGCGCCACCCATGCCACCGACCATAGAGACAAAAAAACCAAAAATAGAGAGAAACCAAAGAAAATCAAGGTCATGAATTCTAAAACGAGTGGTCAATGAAGGAAAAACTAAGAAAATTATTTCTAATAAATGTGAGAAAAATAATTGGTTTGATTTTATATTAAAGGAAAATAAAAGTGTTACTTAAATTATAAAGGAAAATAAAAATATTTATTCGTTTTCAATTGGAAAGCGAAAGAAACTTCCATAAGTATCTTGGGTAACACGCCAAAGAATTTGAAGTTTCAACTCCTCCCCATGCAATCAAAATTCCTCAAATTTTGGGTACACTATAAGCAAAAACAATTATGGAGTATATTCACAATGGATCATTACGACTATGAATGGGAGCTACAATATGAAATTGTTCATTGTAAATGTTTTCGGCATGTCGACTGCTTCATAAAATTTATTCCTAAATTGCGACTCCGATCAAGCTTGGAATGGTCAATTCAAGATCTGCGCTCTGCATGGCCTTACAGATTATACCTTCAATATAATGGTTGTCAAGTGTTCCATACTACCCCCGGCTTTGTTAGAAGCTATTACAACGCCCGATTTACTGAAAAGTTTAAGCTTCTACTTGTAGGGATTGAAGCTTCAATGAAGTCACGTGTCATGGGCGGTGGAAGCCTTTGGATAAATTCTACATGTTTTCGGTTTGTTTTCTAAGCTCAAAATGATAAGCAATGGTGGATCATTACAAACATGAAGATTGAGGAATTTTTGCGAGAAGACAATGTGATTTTGAGGAATTTTTGCGAGGAGATGATGTGATTTTGTGAGGAGACAACGTTGATTTGAGGTTTTTTTGATGAATTTTTTGGAGGAGACGATGTAATTTTTCAGATTGTGATTTTTGAGGAGATGATGTGAATTTGAGGTTTTCTTGGATGAATTTTTGTAAGGAGATGATGTGATTTTGAGGAATTTTCGCGAGGAGATGATGTGATTTTTTTGAGGAGAGAATGTGAATTTGAGGTTTTCCAGATGTAGTTTTGCAAGGAGATGATGTGATTTTATGGATTAGGGTTACGAATAACCCCGCACTAAATACAAGGATTTTTTTAATAGAGAATTATGTGAGGGTTGATTGCGGTAAGGAGGATTCAAACCCAAGACCTCTATAGGGTTAGGGTTATTATTTCCCCACCCGTGAGGGATTATGTCAAGGGTGCCCTGTAGTAGTGAAATGAGGCGGAGTAGGGTCATAATAATGTTGTACATGGTCTTCTTCAGCATGTTGTTCAAGACATGGCCCCGCTAAAGGGATTGTGCATGGTTTGTGGAAGTGATTGTCTGTCATGAAAAGTTCCTCTAACCAACACTTGCATAAATTTTTCAGGGCTACTTAGGCAAGGATACAAAAATGTTGTCTAAGAAAGTGATGGTGAGTGAGGCTAGGAATAAGAGAGAGCAAGATGTGAGAATGTGGTACAATAATGCATGTGAGGGACTCGGACACTTTCAATTTTGGTGCGTATATACAAGCATTACGCTCAACGATTTCATAGTAACTTATTATAATAAATGATATTTAGATTATTAAATACAACACTATGCAAGCACTAAGCATTCAAGGATGTAAAACTCTAAGAAAATGAGAAAGGGATAATGACTTAGTTGATTAATGCTGAACTTGAGAGTGATCGTTATTGTGTATATACTAGAAAAGGCTGGAAACAATGTCGCGAGAGGATCGATGAGGGTTCGAAACCTCTAGAATGTACAGGAATAAATTCCCGTAGAAGAAGGGTAGAGTGCCCCAAGTATTAATCACCGAATTGGGTCCTTGTGTCTGCTAGAATGCTTAGGTTCGATCTTTCTTGGGTCGAAATACCTTCACTGTTAGTTTTTCTTTATTGCTTTGGTTTCACTATTAGATCATCGATCACACATGTGTAACCTACAAAATAAATCACTATCTACACATGCCCATAAACCACATCAAATCTAATAAAAAAATGTAGAATGGGGAGTTGGATTGACCTCGATGGTCACTCGAAGAGTGAAATTATGGCTCGGTCACCGCATTACATCTCAGGATCCATGTAGTTTTGTGTGTGTTTGTTTATGTCTCATGCCCTAGTTTTCCCTTGTGCAAGTTGCACTATGATAGTGGGATAGATCTAGATTGTCCCGAATATGCAAAATGTGCATGATGGAATAGAATGAACTCCCCTCCTATGCAGTGTATGTATACTAATGCAACCCTTGAACCTTGTATGGATGTGCTAGATATGTGCTTTGTAGTGCTCTTGTTCCTTTGTGCAAGCTTAGGTGGTGATAGATAATTCTTATAGTTCTTGGATCCTTTATTTGAAAGAAGTAACTAAGTATATATATATGATTCCCTTGTTTGAATTTTATAATTGACAATTGAAAGGCCAACCCAAAGTACTAAAAGGTGACCAAGAAGAAAAAGGGACTCAAAAGAGTAAGAAGAAGAAAGAGAGGGACATGAGTTCCCATAAGCGATAGGAGTGCTGGGCGCTTCCTTCCGAAGTGGGTGCTTTAGTGTTTGAGGCCATCGAAGGTAAATGAATCAAGTGTCGGTAAAATTGTAAGATGTGCAAAGCCAAAATGATACTTATTCAAGCTCAGAAACAATAAAGTGCAAGAGATAAAGCAACCAAAAGGCCAAAAGGAGTTGTTAACCACTAGTTTTCTTGCTTAGGAATCATGTATACATTAGTATGATTTAGGTCCTAAAAATTATCCAAATGTACTGATTTTGTGTCTACTGGGGAGGGTCTTTAAACATATGTAAAAAAACAATGCAATATGGTCCATGACCAATTCACATAAACATTAAACAATATCCATTAAATAATTACTTTGCAAAGTGGTCTAAGACCTTGTTCTTGATTAACAATGCCAATGAAATGTGATCACCATATCTCAATTTGATCATTACTGACAAACGATGGTGTCATGAAACCATCCATAATCAATTACATCAACTAGGAAATCAATGCATTATAACTTTAAATAACGATAAACACTCGTAAATAATGTAAACAATGATAGTGTAATCCAACCAATCAACATTGTATCGTAATGCAACCAAAATGTGATCATCTACAAATCATACAAACATACTAATTATATAAATATGCTTATGTATACATCTATACATGTATATTTGTATATATAATTATATATGTATATTCATTAAATTAAAATTTGTATTTAATTAAGTCATCATCCATAAAGCACATCGACAAACAATACATTAAATTTGGGGTTGTGACAAAATTCACTGAAACCCTTATATGCACACTTGTTCCTACAAAATAAACCTAGCTATCTTGCATAATACTCAAGCACCCATTAGCTATCTTGTATATGTTTGAGTCGAAATAACCTTAGTGGTTAACTTGTTGTGATTGTAAAGAAGGTTGCACTACATTTCGGACATTTTCTACTCTATGTGTGTTCTGTGTGTGTGTGTGTGTGTGTGTGATTGTAATTGTGTCCCGTTGAAGCTAGGTTTTCCTTGTGCACATCACACCAAACATTTGGCTACATTAATTTTCCCCAAATGAAAATGTGTGGCATGGAATTAAGGAATAAGTCCCTCCCTATGTTGTGATAATGAAGATCAAATGCAATATTTTTCATAGTCTTTTACCTAAAGAGTGATATTAGATGACAATAATTACCTCCTTAAGTCTCTTAGTAAGCTAGGTATATATATGAGTTTCTTTGTTCAAATTTTGACATTGGTGACATAAAAGGCCAACCCCAAATATAAAATTCAAATAAAAAAGACTGATGAAGAATCCCAATGCAAAGGTTTCAGAGAAAATAGAGGCGAACCAAACCAGATGGGATGGCCCATAGCGTATGGATGTTGTGGCCCATTCTCAGTATGCTTCAAGATGGAAATCTTGAAAAATAAAATCGTTAAGACATGATAATCGGGATCTCTGTGACATGACCAAAAGTGCATAAATAAGTCCATGAAACCATGAGGAGTGAAAATTGGATAAATCAAAAGAAATATAAAACCAAGACTTGTGTCACCAATGTCTAATTTTTTTCTCAGAAATCATGTATATAAAAAGTACTAAAAGTGTAATGTAATAGTAATAAGTGCACATTTTAGTGTCTACATTTGCCCCCTTTATGATAGTGAATGAAATTTTCTAGTATAAAGGAGATAAAAAAGTGTCTATGACTATTCGAAGAAGGTGTAGCCATAACCATGCCGGACTGAAAAGTGTGACATGGTGTAACGTGGATCAATGTTTTGATCCATGCGTGATCGAAGGAAAGCTAGGTGTGTTGTCATAGGTATGTCACTGGAGATAGATGTTCCATGGAGAATTTGGGAGATTTAGAGCCTTTGATTTTGTAAGCGAATTATGAGTGATCACTTCTTGAGCTAGTGTGTGTGTGTTCGTTAAGGGATTTAAGAATATTGCCACCAAAGGAAGAGTGTTGAAGGGTGGCCTATTTTTCCCTTAATTATGTCGAAAGGAGTTTCCAAATGGGCTTCGCACCTCATGCCACTGACATGCATCATGTCAATCAACGATCGCAAATTTGACGTGCATCGTTGTCACACAGATGCATCCTCATCGTTGAATTTGTAGAAGCGGTTTTACTGAGGGTTCTTCACCGTCATTTTTGTAGAAGCGGTTTTCTAGGGTTATGTATGCTCATAAATTAATAAACATAATGTTTCGAGTAATTGTACTAAACGGAGCTCTCACAAATAGTCATCCTAAAAATCGGTGCAAGATAGGTAAAATTGGGCTGTCTGAAAGATAAATCTGTAACCCTCATATCTCCTCATTTTACTATATACAAATTAATTGATGTGGATTTGTATATGTATCTGAAGCGGGTTCAATTGTATATGAGAGGAAACCACTGCCTGCCATTGTTTTGATTGTTGTATGCAGAAGAAGGAGAAGAAGATTGAGGATTAGGAGACGCTTCATTGTGTACAATGTTTAACTATATCCATTACATTGCTTCTTTTGCTTATGAGCGCTTGTCCTACGTGCACTGTAACCTTTAAAACACTAGGAATGCGAGATAAAAGTCCCAGTAACAAATAAAATAAAACATTTCCCATGGCCGTGGAGGAAGGTTAGGCCACGTGAGGGCCTCTAGGCTAGGGAGGAGGGAAGGCTCCACGTCTCAAAGCATTTATTGGATTCATATTCCCGTTCTTACTAGTAGTAGAGTCCAACATGTATTTATAGGGTTTCTTCTATGACAAAAACCACGTGTCATATTATTTCCACACAAACTATGCCTATTCACATTCCCATTGACAAATAATAATATTAATCAAGCACAAGAAGCTTGTTTTTTAATTATTTGATTCTAAATTGTATGTTTTTGAAAAATGGAAAATTCAACCCAGAAATTTATTGTTTTAATATTATATAACTAGGTATATAATAATTATATTATTTCCAAAATTTATAAAATAACATTTTTTTATCCTAAGCCTTTAATTTCGTATCCAATTTTAATATGATTTGCTTCCATATGATCGATCAAATAAAATATCTCAAAAAAACACATTTATGGTGGAGACCGGTAGTGGTCCACCGAAGAGGACAGTGTTGAGCATTAAATTGGAAATAAAAGAGGGAAACGTAACCTGTCCTCCGCCATCTCCACGCGCGTTTTAGATAAGGAACAAATAAATGTTCAACCACCTTGTGCGGAGCTCATTAACGGCCCTTACGGAGCTCCTGCGCAGGATTACACAAAATGAAGTCGATTGAACTTTTCCACTTACTCGCCTGCAAGTTATCTGTCCATTGAAGCCTGCGAGTAAGATTGAAGCTATCTGTCGATTGAAGCTTACCCACCATTTGTCACCTCTTACCAGGCCTGCGAGTTATCTGTCCTCTGCGACGCGGAAGTTGCTGTTATCGTCCACCGAAACTCGAGGAGAAGGGTTCACGAGTTCGCCAATCACAGGTACCACCGGCACCGTCTATAAACCCTTATTTTTCTCTTAAAGCTATCCCTCACACTGTTTATCTATCCTTCGTCGCGTCTTTTCAGAAATAAGAGTATATGACTCACTATTTGTCAGCAGGACATTGAGGAGGATCTTGGTTTGGATAGACAAAAGCTAATAAGCATGGCTTTGCTTCTCGGAAGTGATTATACGAGAGGGTATCGGGTAGAAAATTCAATTTTCTTAGTGTTTCTAGTATTGGCTAAAGAGAACTATATTCATTAAGTCGACCATTTGATTGAGTATTCATTACTTGTTTATTATCTGACCTGGTCCATTGTATGTGGCTGGTTGGTTAAAGATACCTTGGAAGACATGGGGAACTATTGATCTAGAATTTTAGTCGCTAACTTTGATTAAAGTTGTTTTTTCAATTAATAAGAAGCCATATCTCTAATATCCTGGGAATATTGTCTTTCACTGAATGTATATAGAACGTTACATCATGCACAAGGTTATACAGTTCATTAGCATATTTTGTTAACTGGTCGCAGATCTGCAGTCTATAAGCATTAGATGCACAAATTGGGTGTTAGATGCTTGTTATTTTCATGAATTTTCTCAAATGAAAGTGTTACAGAATGCATTTCATTGGTAAATTCTATGTATTCTTTGGTCTCAACAGTGAAGACATCCTCTATTTTGACTTTATTTGGTGTTGCTGTGGCTAGTGGCATCGGAATTGTCAATGCTATTGAAGTTGTCAGAACATTTCATGAGGACGATGGTCTGAAGAAGTTCAAGGAGTGGGTTGATTCACCGGATGCATCCCTTCTCGATAAGGTTCATGCTCATGAAGGAAAAGGCTCAAGAAAACGATCAAAATCAAACAAGAAAACTGAGCATGCAGTTGAAGAAAAAGACGAAGGTGTTATACAAGATGAGAGTGCTCAAACAGATCAAGAAGACGAGCTCTCGGAAGACAGAGACTTAGCTCTTAAGAAGATTTTCATGGCAAAACATGTATAACATGTTTCCTGTTCATTACACTGTTTTTTTGTGACCGATTTCCTTAATATTTTCCTCAGTCTTTAATTCTGCTCAAATCTTTACAGAAATGTAACTTAGTTTCTTATGTTTTTCTGTTGCTTATGTATTTCTTCTAATTTTTCTACGTGACTTCATTTGGAGCTCATGTCTTTAAACTATGAAATCTATGGAATGCAGGCCAGGGGAATTCTGTTAAAAAGAATTCACAAATGTATAAAGGAGAGGAGAGAACATCCAGAGGTGCTCCGCAATGACTTGTTGACCAAACTTGTGAGGGAGGGCACATTTTCGGACGAAATTATTGCAGATACAATAATCTTTTTTGTGTTTGTTGGTGTCGAAACTTCAGCAATGGCCATGACGTTTGCTGTAAAGTACCTCACTGAGAATCCACGAGCACTGGAGGAGTTGAGGGTGAGCGCTTTGCTATAACTATAAAATACACTTTACAATGTTATAAATTACCCTGAATTTATTTCATTTCATATATTAGGCCCTCTAATATAGCAGGCATAAGTTTGAGCGAATACTGATACATAAAAAATGAATGATTATGGATAGAGAAGGCTGAGCATGAAGCTCTTTTGAAGGCCAAAGGGAAAGGCAATGAAAAGCTGACGTGGAATGACTACCAATCAATGAAATTCGTTCATTGTGTGAGTAGATAACCATCCTTAATGTAGTTCTGTTCATGAAATTTGAAGGAGCTAATGATCTTTGACAAGCTTGTAGAATGCGATGTTTATTATTTATTAAGCAAATTTTGTTTTTGGATGGACGTGTAGGAGTATTTTATTGTGGAGCTCCAGTGTTGGCGCAAGAGCCGAGAACTTTGGAATGGCGGTTTTATGCGGCAAGATCGTTTGAAGCAGGGTGGAAACAGTGTGTATTCACACTACTAATACTCAAGGAAAATGTTACCTACAGTTCTATGTTTTCAAGCCATATAGAGGTGAGGTTTCAACCTCACCAAGATTCAAATAAATCCTTGTCTTTTAGTTTTTATTTAACGTTGTTCATTTTAAGCTGCAACAATTTTGTTTATGTAATTTTTTTGTTTTTAGTAAAGTTTTATTCCAAGCATCGCTTTAAATTAATTTTATGTTGATCCTTGATTGGTTTTATGTTGGTCATTAACATATTTGTTCGATCTTTCTCTATCACCTATGTATTTAATTGAATATGTCTTTGTATCTTGGATTTGTTTCTATCTCGATTGAACCATGGATTAGTTGATGAAATGAAACCTCCCGAGCCGGTGAGAAGAAGAAGAAGATTTTCAAGGAAATACAGAATTGGGGGGATCTTTTACAGATTTTTTATGTTGTTTTTTTCTAATTAGTGGGTTTTTGTATAAACAAATGTTCTTGGGCGCTTTTGTTGTATTAAGTTGTTTTGATTTTGTTTGTGGTCAGTTTGTTGTGATCTTCAATGTTTTATCTTTTTGTTTTGTACAAGGTTTTGGGAGCCTTTTAAAACACTAATCCGTTTACCTAATAAATAAAATCTTTTTATACTTATAAAAAAAAATACATTTACATTATTTAATGGTGTTCATTTTAAGCTGCAACAATTTGAATAAGGTTATGAACAAATTCTGAGCTGATTTGGTTTCCTCATCTGAAACAATGATTACATTTCGAGCAAAATGTAGTAATCTAAACTGCATGTCTTTATATTTCTTACATTAGGAGCAAAACATATAAACTTATACTGTATGTGTCCATATTCATTACATTCGGAGCAAAATATACCGACTATAACCTATAATCGTGAATGCAATAATGCAAGCACAATTGATTTCGATACATATTTTTCTGCAACACAAAAAAGAATTCTCCTCGAATGCTGCCCTTAGTTTGGACTATCAGGAACGATTGTATCATTGACAGATGTTGTTGGAGTCATCAAGAGGTTCACTGGATGAACCCATGGTGGAATAGGAAAACCAGATATGGTATGAAAGGTTGTGTGTGAAGTAGGAGGTTGTGGGATAATGGGGTGTGTAGTTGGAGTTGAAGTTATTTGCATTCTGTTGGTGTCAAGGAAGTAAGGGTGGTAATCTGGGATAGGAACTTTCAACATATCTTGTAACAGGGAGTTCTGTATGGGCATGGGATGATGCATGGGAAACAAAACCTGCGGATTGTTGAACTTGTTATCTCTTTCTTGTTTCTCTTTCTCCCTTTGATGGCGAGTGGCTTCCTTCTGTTGTAATTCCAATTCCTTCTTTTGGCGAGCTACCTCCCGTTGTTTCTCGCGCTCCTGTCTTTCAACAAACTTTTGTAGCTCCCTTTCTTGCCTCTCTTTAATGCGTTGCAATCTCTCTTCCTTTTTCTGCTCCTTTGCTGCCAACCTTTCTTGCTTTTTTGCCTCAATATGCTCCTTTTTACGCTGCTTCCCTTCACATATTTCTTGTTTTTTATGTTCTGTATCTTTTAACATCTGAACATAAGCATCAGATGTTAACAATTGTGAAGCACGACTTATCCGGAGTGCAGCATCACTCTTACCCTTGAAGGATCCCGTCTGAAAATTGTGGTGTGTCGGTAACCTTAAAAATTTACCCAATTTCTTCTCATTTGCAGCAACACCATCATTTGATATACCACTTTCAACATCATGGCCAGTTGTCTCTTCCTCATTTTTATCTTTATCAATGACCTCAATTTCCTCTGCGTCAGCATAATAATGAGTAAAGTTTGCTGGTTCAAAGTCTGCTGGCACAAGGTTGGTTGGCATCGAAGGTAAAGATATACTTTCATCCTCAGTGTTTCCAATCTGATCAAGTCCCAACTCTGCAATATGCTCTTGCAGCCATGTAGGTTGTTCTGGTGCACTTGGCAATGAGAGATCGTCCTCTCCAAATCCCTGGGCCTCAGTGTTGCAGCTGGATGTGCCTTGGTCACGAGTATTCACAATGTGGTTCACTTCATAATCTTTGGTCTGCATTATACTTTGGCTTTCTCCCTGTATACTTGGTTCCTCCGTCTCTGTATTAGCAACAACCGTTGTTTCAATGGTTGGATGGACTTCTTGTGTTGTTGACAGATTCTCAACTGATTCCATTAAGTAATTTTCTCCAATTTTGTCACCAACTGGTGGAGCTACATCTCTTGACAAACTTAGGATGTTTTCAGCAGCATCAACATCTATTATGTTTTCAGTACCATCAACATTCATAATGTTCTCAGGAGTATCATCATCTGTGACATTTTCAGCATCATCTTCGTTGGCATCTTCTTCAATGATATATAGTTTACTACATTCCATGTCATTCTATAATGCATTTGGATCAAGTGGCCATATACCGCAAGCGCCTAAAACCAGCACGAATATTTGCAGGTGTCAAGGCCTTTGCGAGAGCTCTACTACCTATTTCTGCCAAGTCTGAACGTTTGACTTCTTGGTACTTATTATTACACATCCACTGCATCCTCTCAGATCTGAAATATGCTTTAAAAGGACCAAAGACACTAACATCCAAGGTTGCAACTCGTGTGTAGTATGTGCTTTGTGAATGTCAATAAATCAATCCCCAATCGCCCGGCCTCTTCTATAGTTGACAATGCCACATGGCTTCCATGACCATCAAATATAAGTAAATGCCTATTTTCGGGCACACCCCCGTGCAATGCGACTTACATCGAAATGATACAACCAGCTTATAAAGAGCTCTCTAGTCATCCAAGCACTTGGATGTGCAGCCATCAAAGCACTGTTCACATCCCTTGATGTAATTTTGTGAAACTTTCGACCTTTAAATAAGTAAAAGTTAGGGATACATTGCCTCGCAAAGATTTACACAACATAGAATTGTCATCCATTCTCTGCTACGAGGAATGATTTTGGGAACATTCCTGCAACCCTTGGTGGCAAGCACCCTCATGCCACAATTTCTCCCTGCTTGGATTCCTGTCTCATCACAATTCCATATTTTGCCTGCACCATAGGAATTGATATGAATGTTAGCTAGTTTTTCATAAAACTTGCTAACCACCTCTGGACGTAAACCTATTGCACGATCTCTTTCTAGACCTTCAGCAGTCCGAAGGACTATGTCTGGGTGTCTTTTTCTAAATCCTAAACACCAGGATCTTCCAGGTAATCCTTCTCGAAATGGAGTCTCTCTAGTTTCACAAATTTGTGCAACACAGGCCCTCAGTTGCATAAATCCCACTCCATGCCCTAAATCTGCCATTTGCTTGCACCATTCAACTATCTCTTTCTCCTCTCCTTCACTCAGAACAGGTGCAGGGCCCTTCCTTTTTGTATGGGTCAGACCATTCAGCCAATAATGAACAGATGTAGGAGGTAAATTATATTTCAGTGCAGCAGCTCTAATAGAATAATTGTTGAATTCAATATCATCTATGGCCTTTAACATATCTTCTTTTGACCAACTAGACAAAATTCTAACCTTCTTGGTTGAAGAGTTGCCTCTAACAACCACAGTCTCCTGTAGTTCATGCCTATGTAGTTCACATCCAGCAGGTTCTGGCTGATGATCATCAGTTGTGTTTGTATCTCCTTGATTTGTTATTGCACCATCCTCTTCGCTTCTTATTGTAGCATCCTGTTCATCTGTTCCATGGTTAGATGTTTCAATTTCAAATTGTACACCTCGTCTTTTGGGCATACGTTGTGCTCGATGTAAACTCCTCTTTCTCTTCATCTTCTCTAAACGCTGCAGTATGAAACAATATAAAATTAGTAAAATATGTATTAATATATCAATAAGATCATCTACAATGGGAAAATTTTAGCTAGCTTATGATACATGACAGTATGAATTATGAACTTGTAGGTGAACTTGTGATTACCCCGTTGGGCGCCATTAACGATGATCGAATACATGTTTTATTAATTTCATATTAATTGATAAAGACAGAATTTATAAGCTGGGTTGTTGATTACATAGGGGAGAAGGGCCAGTATGTGAACACGTCCCAATACTTGAACACTATTTTTCATTTAAAATATCCAAATACCTGATGGAATAAAAACCATGAGGACAGATTGCATTTCCCTGTAAGGCCCGTTAATGAGCTCCGCACAAGGTGGTTGAACATTTATTTGTTCCTTATCTAAAACGCGCGTGGAGATGGCGGAGGACAGGTTACGTTTCCCTCTTTTATTTCCAATTTAATGCTCAACACCTGTCCTCTTCGGTGGACCACTACCGGTCTCCACCAGTAAATGAATGTATACTATGAATAACATAACTTATAATATGAATGGAGAGTTTCTGATGTACAGGCTCTGCTGTTTTGCTGCAAGTGAATGTCTCTTATCAAAATTATGTTTTGCTGCTAGTAATAATATTAACTTCACAATAGAACTAATAACTTCAGAATGTAAATGTGTTTTTTTTGAGATATTTTATTTGATCGATCATATGGAAGCAAATCATATTAAAATTGGATACGAAATTAAAGGCTTAGGATAAAAAAATGTTATTTTATAACTAGCTGTCAAATTGGCGCTCCTACGTGGCAAGGAATTGGCTCCATGGACCTGCGAACTTAGGGTGTTCGCATACTGGCCCTTCTCCCCTAATCAAAATTTTGGTTTTTTTCCATCAAGTATTGGATATTTTATATGCAAAATACTGTTCAAGTATTGGGACGTGTTCACATACTGGGTCTTCTCCCCTATTGTCTTTCAATAATCAAAATTTTGGTTCTTATTCCATCAAGTATTGGATATTTTAAATGCAGAATAGTGTTAAAGTGAAATATCATGTCACAGATGACATGATATTTCAGTGCAGCAAAGCTCTAATTGAATAATGCGAGAAACTCAATATCATCTATGGCCTTTAAGATATCTTCTTTTAACCAACTAGACAAAATTCTAACCTTCTTGGTCAAAGTGTTGCCTCTAACAACCACAGTCTCCTGTAGGTCATGCCTATTTAGTTCACATCCAGCAGGTTCTGGCCGATGATCATCAGTTGTGTTTGTATCTCCTTGATTTGTTATTGCACCATCCTCTTCGCTTATTATTGTAGCATCCTGTTCATCTGTTCCATGGTTAGATGTTTCAATTTCAAATTGTACACCTCGTTTTTTGGGCATACGTTGTGCTCGATGTGAACTCTTTCTCTTCATCTTCTCTAAACGCTGCAGTATGAAACAATATAAAATTAATAAAATATGAATTAATATATCAATAAGATCATCTATAAACACTTCTAAAGATGAGGTGTTATCAAATAACACTACATTCATAAGCTTGTTTGTAATTGATCAATATCAATTAGAATGTTTCACTGGAACATGCAGTCGCCCCTTTCCACATTGTAATTCATATCGATCAATTGACGCAGGTCTTGTTAATGTAAAGTTTTGTGACATCAAATCATCTTCAGAAGTGAATGCATGTAAGAATCGTAATTGCAATAGCTTGACTACATATGCTGTTATGGTGGCAGCAAATCTGTTGTACTTTTGAATGTCTTGGTATGGACCTCTTCGGATCTCCACCAGTAAATGTGTTTTTTTTTTTGAGATATTTTACTTGATCGATCATATGGAAGCAAATAATATTAAGATATGATAAATAATTAAAGATATAGGATTAAAAAGTGTTTATTTATACCTAGGTGCATACATCATCACTCCTACGTGGCAAGGATTTGGTTCACTTAACTCGTGAAGTTAGGGTGTTCGCATACGGCCCTTCTCCCTAAACTCTTATAAAGATGAGGTCTTATCAAATAACACTACATTCGTCGGCTTGTTTGTAATTGATCAATATCAATTAGAATGTTTCACTGGAACACGCAGTCACCCCTTTCGACATTGTAATTCATATTGATCAATTGACGCAGGTCTTGTTAATGTAATGTTTTGTGACATCAAATCATCTTCAGAAGTGAATGCATGTAAGAATCGTAATTGTAATAGCTTGACTACATATGCTGTTATAGTGGCAGCAAATCTGTTGTACTTCTGAATGTCTTGGTATGGACCTCTTGGGATCTCCACCAGTAAATGTGTTTTTTTTTGAGATATTTTACTTGATCGATCATACGGAAGCAAATAACATTAAGATATGATAAATAATTAAAGATATAGGATTAAAAAATGTTTATTTATACCTAGCTGGCATACTGTCACTCCTATAATTAGTTAAGAATAAATAGTTAAGTTGAAAGGTATGAATAAACATTTTTCTTTCCTATATCTTTAATTTCTGGGAGTAGTGCAATTATGTGAACACCCTAAGTTCATGGGTCCATCGGGCCAATTCCTTGCCATGTAGGTTTACCAATTTTACAGCTGGCTATAAATAAACATTTCTTTATCTTATCTCTTTAGTTTGGAAACTCAATATCTTATCTCTTTAGTATTGGGCAGTGTTCACGTAGAGTTACAGATTTCTGTTTTGTATCAATATGTGACTGTAAAACAAACTTAACTTAGTAGCTTGTACACTTTTAGCTTTCTTGGTTTGAAGACGAGCTTTATAGACTTTCAGTTCACATTACGGTGTCTTTGAGTAAGATAGGTAGCAATCACGGTTAGGACTCGACATCTCATTTATAATAATGTTTATAGGCCATTCGACTGCTTCTACTCGATTCAAACTGCATACAATTGAGAAGGATTTTCTAGGCCATTCGACGTATGTTAGATGATTTCTCTCTTCGCACTCGACTTGTATTTATTTATATTCACTACCATTAATCTTTGTGGATATTGATAATGGTTTGAATTTCAGTTTTTCAATTTTATAGGATGCAGAGGATGTTGTTTGTGAGAAAATTCAGTTCTCTATATTTTGCAGATGTCTATGGGTTGAGGACGAAACAAATTGATATTTCTTGCACATTCTTGATATATCTGTAGATGACTTATTTTTAGAAAAGGCCTATCCCCCTCAGTTCGCAGGTCCATGGAGCCAATCCCTTGCCACGTAGGAGCGCCAATTTGACAGCTAGTTATAAAATAACATTTTTTTATCCTAAGCCTTTAATTTCGTATCCAATTTTAGTATGATTTGCTTCCATATGATCGATCAAATAAAATATCTCTAAAAAAACACATTTACTGGTGGAGACCGGTAGTGGTCCACCGAAGAGGACAGGTGTTGAGCATTAAATTGGAAATAAAAGAGGGAAACGTAACCTGTCCTCCGCCATCTCCACGCGCGTTTTAGATAAGGAACAAATAAATGTTCAACCACCTTGTGCGGAGCTCATTAACGGGCCTTACGGGGCTCCTGCGCAGGATTACATAAAATATTGGATTTTTTCATTCTGGTTGGGCTGGGCAGAGCGACTCGTTTCATTAGCATTTCGGAACCTGCTTTTAATAGAATAATGTTGAGTATACTGGTTGCTCGAGGCTGTAGGATTGTTTCGTGGTTAAGCATTTAGAACTTTTTAGGATTGTTTCGTGTTGTTATATATAGTTATTAAGATTTACCATACGAGAACCACCAAACTGATAGTCGTTGGGATGTACACGAATAGAACAATTATCTAACATGGAAGGGGACGTTTCCTCATATTGGGGTATGTCTCTAACCGTATATACTCACTCTCCATTCTAAATGGACAATTTGCCACTTGTTTGTCTACCATTTGCAATGTTTCTAGGGGAGAAGGGCGATGTCGAACACCCTCGATTCGCAGAGTCCATGGAGCCAATTCCTTGCCACGTATGATCACCAATTTGTGACAAATAGTTATAATTTAACAATTTTTATCCTAAGCTTTTAATTTCGAATCATATTGTAATATTATTTGCTTACATATGATCGATCAAATAAAATATCTCTAAAAAAACACATTTACATTCTGAAGTTATTAGTTCTATTGTGAAGTTAATATTATTACTAGCGGTAAAACAACGAGAGGTTGTTAATATTATTACTAGCAGAAAAACAACAGAGAGGTATTCTGATTTTTAAAATCGGTTCAAGTATCAAATCAAGTATTGGAAACCTTCGATGGGATGAAAAATAATTTTGCAAATACATGTTTAGATATAAGTTCATGAAGTTACCAAAAAGGCCAAGAACAAGGTTATGACTTTGGAATGTGCAAAAGTTATCGAAAATAATGATGTAAGTACTAAGATGGAGATATGTCATCACAAAGTAGACAACTACTACGATACTCAACTAGGCCTTCATGTTTTAATAGCGTGCCTTTCACTTGACCTGTTAATTTCATGAGAATTCAAGGGCTCAAGCTTTATATATTTTACATCTTCGATACATGCATTCTGTGTATCTTTCCATGCATTTTTCTTGTGTCAATGTTCATTCTTGTTAAAAATTTGGGAGAGGTTGTAATTTTGGATTGCGGGAAAGTTACCGAAAATAATAATGCGAGGACTAAGACAGATATATTCTGTCTCAAAGTAGACAGCTACCTGATACTCAACTAGGCCTTTATGTTTTAGTATTGTGAATTTTGCTTGACTGTTTCTAGATGGGAGTTCACCGCCTTGGGCTTTACGTATTTTACATTCTACTATACATGCGTTACGTCTACCTTTCCATGGATTTATCTCGCACCAATATTCATTGTTGTTAAGACTAGGGAATGAGATTATGACTTTGAAATGTGGGAAAGTTATTGAAATAATGGTGGAGGACTAAGACAGAGATATTCGCACAATGTAAACAAATTGCTGATACTCAACTAGGCGTTTATCTTTTAGTATTGTGAATTTTGCCTGAACTGTTAATTTAGAAGGGAATTCAAGGCCTCAGGATTTATATATTTTACATTCTTTTATACATGCATTCGGTGTGCCTTTTCATGGATTTTTCCGTGTCACTGTTTATCGTTGTTAAGGTTGGGAACAAGGTTATGACTTTGGAATGTGGGGAAGTTCGAAAATGATGATGTGCGGACTAAGATACAGATATTCTGGCACAAAATGGACAGCTACCTGATACTTGTCTATGCCTTTATGTTATGATATTGTGCCCTTTTCTTTACCTGTTAATGTACATGGGAATTCAAGCCCATAGGCTTTATATATTTTACACTCTTTTGTAAGTGTTTTATATATGTGATGGGATATTCTGCAATAGAAACAATCTCTAATATACCCAATAAACTGAAGAACATAATTTTGATAAGAGACATTCACTTGCAGCAAAACAGCAGAGCCTGTACATCAGAAACTCTCCATTCAGATTATAAGTTATGTTATTCATAGTATACATTCATTTACTATCTGTGCAATGGGATATTATACAATAGAAAAGGCTCTTTTGACACTCAAATTGCGATTATACTTGAAATGCAACAACATTTAACTTCAGCTGATGACCATATATCAACACAGCACCAAACATGAATAGAACCACCTGTAATTTTTGCAGCAGGTATGAAAACTAACCTGCAATTTTTGCTTTGCTGGACCTTTCCTTTCCCCCTTGATAGAAGTAATCTCTTCTTATAAACTCCACTCTAATCAGGCACCCTGCAGAAGTAAATCAGCAGTAAACAAGACTAGGAAAGTGAATATATAATACTGACATTGATTTGGGAGTATCCAATAAAAATGTAAGACATGGATCAAGGTGTAGGGTCTTTTTAATCAAAGGTTGAAATTGATTTTGAGATGATCTTGTGGCTGAAATTATTTGATTTGATATTCATATTTATTTTTTAATTTCAAGTGTAGAATTTTGTTTGTGTTTTTAATGGATGAATTTGAATCTTGAGAAGAAGGTTCCCTCTTTTTTTGCAGGTTTGTATTAATGTCTGGACATGAAAGATCTGGTGATTGAACAGCCCAACTTGGAATATGGAAAGAGATGAATTGAGAAGACAAATATTCAACCCATTAAATAGATATGATGGGTTTGTCAACTGATATGTTGTTTTTATATTTTGAACAAATGAGTCTTTTATTGTAGAAAATGAAAGTACCAATCAGTATTTATTGTGTACTGAGTAATACTGAGATGTTGACCCTATGCACATATGGTTTATAAAAAAACAAATTTTTGAACTTCAATAATCAAAATATTGGTTTTTTTTCCATCAAGTATTGGATATTTTATATGCAAAATACTGTTCAAGTATTGGGACGTGTGGTGGATCATTGCAGACGCGGAGATTACAGCCCTCGCGTGTAAGACGGCGATGGAGGCAACTCAGGAGCTGCAGAAGCAGCGGCGGGTTTTCTTCAGGGCATTGAGCTACCTGCTGTAGAAAAGGGGCAGAAGAAGAATATTGTTTGTGGGGATCTGGATGGTCGATTGAGCAGTGGACGACTGAAGACGAACTCTGGGCGTCCAGTTTTTTCTCTCAGCAGATTACGGTTGCCGATCGCAAGACAAGAAAATTGCAGGCAACGGCCGTGGAGGAAGGAAACGTGCTTCAGTGGTGCAGCGTCCATGTCTTGCAGAGGTTGACTCCCTCTTTCGAATTTGAGGTTTTCGTGGAGGAATTTTTGCGAGGAGACGATGTGATTTTGCGGATTGGGGTTGCGAATAACCGCGCGATAAAGATGAGGGTCTCTTTAACAGAGATTGATGTGAGGGTCGATTGCAGTCAGGAGGGAGTCGAACCCGAGACCTCGATGGGGTTAGGGTTATTGTTGCCCCACCTGGTGAGGGATTATGTCAAGGGTGCCCTGCAGCGGAATGAGGCGGAGCAGGGTAATAATAATAATGTTGTGCAGGGTCTGCTTCAGCATGTGGTTCGCTACCTGGCCCATCTGAAGGGATTGTGCGTGGTTTGTGGAAGCGATCGTCTGTTGAAGGTTCCTCTGACCAGCACTTGCGGAAACATTTGCAGGGCTCGCTAGCAAGGATACCAAAATGTTGCGTCTAAGAAATTGATGGTGAGTGAAGATTGGGACAGGAGAGAGCAGTATGTGAGAATGTGGTACAGCAATACTTGCGAGGGATGCTCGGCGCTTTCGATTTTGGTGCGCGCGGGCGTAGTAGGAAAGAAGCAGGAGAACGACGACAAGGAGGAACTGGAAATGATTATCTCAAATTGGCGAAACCGGCGATGAATTGGCGGCGCAATAAGCCGAAAACAACGATTGATTACTCGGAGGCAGTGAGTAAGGTAGCGAAGATGGGGTCTGCAACCATAAGAAGCGAATTGGGCAGAAAAATATCAAAGTTATGGCAAGATGATGTGCTCGGTGCGCCATTTTAATCACGAATTCCTGTAACAAAACTTTCAATGAGTGTTTCTTGAAATTTGCAGTATGCAGAGGATGGCTGTCAAGACTAATTTTAAGATTTAGTTTGCGATTTCCTTCCCTAAAACCATGTGGTTCATTTGTTATGGAACATTGACTTGAATTAGTATTGTAAATATTCATTTATTCTACAACCGTGACCAGGCTTGGAATGGTATGCTTGACCGTGGAATGCAATATTCGACGTGTAATTATTTAGATAATGTTTTTTTAATAATAGATTGACTTTTCTTCGGATTTTTTTTTATTAATTTTTTAATACTAATGTTTATTTTATAGTTAATTGAAATTTATTCAAGCACAATTACTTTTTGTGATTGTCGCTTTGAGAATAGTAATATTTATAAGATACATGGAATAATGTAATTATATATTTTGAAAACATTTAGATCAACGTGTGGCTGTTTTCCAAATTCGTTTATTGTGTGAAAAATATTGATATTAAAAATAGGGAAGAAGAAGACAATGTCATATTGCAAATGCCCACATGACATGCCATTTAAGTGGGTCTCAATCTTTGTTATTTATATCTTTGCTCTGACTACGATATAGTTTGGGAATTCTTTTTCCTAAATTATAGCAGTGTTGGGCGTTTAATGTTACATGTCACAAATTAGGTGACGGCTAGAAAATTATATAGATGTTACTTAATATTCAAAATTGAATATGTCCATCAAATTTGTTTTTATAATAACTATTATAAAATACATAACTTTGATAAATTTTATATGGATGATGTTGTTTTTTTGTAATATTCTCCTATAATTATGGGACTTTTATTTAATTTTGGATCATAGGTTGGACTAATCAATTTCGTAGTTTTTAAGAGATTCATCTTTTCCATAAAAATTAATGTAGATCCAACTTCGAGGCTTACAAGTTCAATTTCAAATTTAACTGAAATATGAAGATGTTTATATTTCATTAATAAGATATTAAGATAATTCTATCATTTTAATTTTATTTACATTATGAAGTTTCTATTTTCATTTATGTTATATTTTCATGAATCTCACAAATGTATAATGTAGGACGGTCAAATTTTGAATATATATGTCATTTCAACGTTTAAATTAAATATTTACTTGACAACTATGATGATCATATTTCAAAAGTGGTTGTATTTTGACATCTAATATGACTAAAAGTGTCTAAACGCCTAGCAAATTCCAACACTTAGAAGTACCAAGGTGTTATGTTTTATACTTTTACCCGATTCAAACCTTATCTAGATGACAATACCTTTAAGTCAATGTTCTCTAGAAGAGAAAAAAATATATGGATGACATTACCTTTATGTCAACGTTCTCTTAAAGACAAAAAAATCATGTGTAAAATGGCCTCTAGATGTGGATAAGTTTTATCTAGTAAAAAAATTGGTTTGGATAATAAAGGTGAGTGAATGGTTTATCCAGGGTTTTAACAAGGCTTTTATTGGTTAGCTTAGACTAGAAAAATCTTTTTACCACCGAAAGTTAATTTTTAGGTCAAAACATTTGAAATATAACCTTGCAATATATCAAGTTCAATTGAAGTGGGTTGAGTTAAGGGTTTGAAGTTAGTTGCATTTTCGATGTGAATTTGTGGTCTCTATTTTGATTAGGTTCTTTGGTGCTATATATATATTTTCTTTCGGTTGTTCTGCTTGTATTTTTTTACCTAATCTCCTCTTGAGTTTTCATGCTCTGCATGGATAATATTTATCATCTTACTTGGTTATTTAATTAATACAAGAATTAAATGTATGTATGCATGTAAAAGAAGTAAAAATTGAACTAGACCTTATCAAGTAAATCCTAATCTACAACTAATACAACTACATCAAGATTGAGCTAAAAGGAAAGAAAACATGAAATTGCATAATCAAAACATGAAAATGCAAACCTTCCTTGATTTGTGGATTTTCTCTTGATATATAGATGTCCCATTGAACCAATGTGCGCAAGATGAGGGTGACATTTGATTTACGGGGTTGATGAAGCAAGAGGTCGATTCACATCGCTTTTGAGCCATACTCAAATCTCCTCTTTATTCTCCAAAAAAGGGTTTGACAATAATTCTCAAAGACAAGGTGTCAAGGTTTATTCCAAAGACCCCGTGTGTTGTAAAGCCATATTACCTTCTTCCTAGGGAAGAACCCCTTTGGGGAAAGCTCAAATGTTACTCACTACTCTTAACCTCTCTCTACAAGGGTGGGTTCTCGATTTTGCTAGCGGAAGATTTGAACTCTCGCCTTCCGAAATAGTAAACCTACTCCTTCCGAAAGCGTTACCCGCCTAACCAACTATCTATCTATTGTAGGTGAAACTACAATCTCTCTTATCTCTCTATATCTCTCTATCTCTTTCTATCTCTAGGGGGGGATCTATCTATCTATCTAGGGAGGGTCTTCCAAAGACATGGTGTGTCTAAAAGATAATATGTGTTTTGGTAAGGGGGCGGAGGTTTGCTTTTATGGCCTTCTCTTCTTGGGAAGAGTGACATTCTCAATGAAAATACGATAATGGGAATGTAGGATTAAGATTGGTTAAGTATGATTAAGCTTGATTAAATAGGATTTAGAGAAATTAAATGGGATTTATACTCCATAGAACTTGGATGGGGATAAAAGGAGACCTAATTAATCAATTGAAGATTAATGAATGTGCCCAGATTAGCTTGTAAAAACTATTTGAGAGGTTTTTAGAGGTGTTGAATGAGGTTTATAGATGATTTGATGTGGGTTTTAATTAATGAAAGTCATTAATTATAGAGACTCAAATCTAGGCCTATTTCAATTTGAAAGGAGGAGACAAAATACGAAGCTCTTTCATATAACCACACTCAAAAATAGAGCATGCAATAGGATAATGGAAGTTGCTAAAGGAAATGGCACTGTTATAAAAGACCCAAAAAGCATCAAAGAGGAGGCTCTTAAATTTTATGAAAAACTTCTCAATGAGAAGACTAACATCACTGATGAGGCAACTTCTTTTATGTTGGAGGCTATCCCCCAAGACAAAATTGAAGAGCAGAGATTTAAAGATATCACTAAAGCAGTCACATTAGAAGAACTTCAAAAAGCCGTGTTTACTCTTGAAGGCGATAAGGCACCAGGCCCAGATGGTTTTTCAGTTAACTTTTTTTAGAAAGTTTGGGAAATCTGTCGGATGATCTTCTCAGGGCGGTGAATGAATTTTATAGAACTAGGGATCTTTTGAAAGAGTTGAACAACACCCACATTGTGCTTGCTCCAAAAAAAATGGATGCTAAGGATTTCAAAGACTTCAGACCCATCAGTCTAGTGAATGTTATCTATAGAATTTTCACCAAGATCATTGCTACCAGATTACAATTCATTATGAATGATCTAATTTCAAAGCAGCAGAGTGGTTTCATTAAAGGCAGGATTATTCAGGATGGTGTGATTATGGTTCATGAGACCATACACTCTATGGATAATAACAAAAAAGCAAATATGGTCCTTAAACTTGATATGAATAAAGCCTTTGATAAAGTCTCCTGGGTCTTCCTGGACAAAGTTTTGGCAAAATTTGGTTTTCTAGCTAAATTCAGAAAAATTGTTAAGGCATGCATCACTACGGTCAGATTCTCAGTGGTGGTCAATGGAGAGCCGGTGGGATTTTTCACAAGCAGTAGAGGGTTAAGGCAAGGGGACCCAATATCCCCTTTGCTATTCATTCTTATGGTAGACAGTCTTAGCAGAACTATTGATAAAGTAGTTACAGATGGTCTTTTGAAAGGCTCTAAACCCACTTCCACTAGCCAAACAACTTCTCATCAGCAATTTGTAGATGATACAATCCTTCTTTTAATGGCTTCCGTCCTTGAAGCTAAAGCAATAAAGTCTATTCTGAAACTTTATGAATCTACTTCAGGCAAGAGATTAATTATGATAAAAGCTCCATTTTCTTTTTTAACACCCCTGATGAAAGACAGATTAAAATTGCAAAAATTTCGGGTTGTAAAATCAGTTCACTTCCTGCTACTTATTTAGGGCTCCCCCTTGGTACTAAAAAAGTTTCAATCAAAGTTTGGAATGACCTGTTGGAGAGATTCCAAAAGAAATTGGCTGGCTAGAAAGGAGCCATTCTGCCCAAAGGCTAGTAAGTGTCTGCTCATAAAAGCACTCTTCAAAATATGCCTATTTATATTATGTCTCTCTATAAAATCCCTTCTGATTTCAGAGAAAAAATTGAGAGGATATATAAAAACTTCTTATGGCAGGGCATGGAGGATAAATTTAAATATCACTTGGTTGCTTGGGATCAAGTTTGCATTCCCAAAAAAATTAGGGGCTTGGGTATAAAAGACATAAAGAAAATGAATGAGGTTCTTATTGTGAAAATGGGATGGAGAATGCTCTCTGAGAAACAACCTTCGATTGAGCTAATTAAGGCCAAATATCTAAATAAACAAGCATTCATTTCTTTTCTTCAGGATGAGAATCTTCCTTATGGTTCCATTTTCTAGAATAATTTAGTTCAGATCAGAAATTTCATCAAACAAGGAAGCAAATGGAAAGTGGGGAATGGCAAGTGATATAGACTTTTGGGGGATAACTGGTTCAACCGCATTCTTATTGATATATTTGGTGCAATGCTAAGGACAACCCGAAAGTAAGTATGGTAAAAGAATCATGGATTACATTGAAATAGATGACAACAAGAAGAAATGGAAAAGGCTTTCGTGGATAGAGATGATCAATCAAATTATTTCCTCTTTCGCAAGACCAGGTTGGACCTTATTCCCTTAATTCAACTCGGATGTTAAGGATGAATTGATCCGAACAATTCTATTGATGGTGAGTATTCTGTTAAAACAGGTTATAATTCTTTCTTTGAAACTATTCAAAGTGAGTTCAACTGGAGCAGGATTTGGATGACTGAGCTCACTCCCAAAATAATTTTTTTCTTTTGGCTTGTTCTCAGGGGTAGAATTCTCACCACTGATAACTTGATAAGAAAAGGTTTTATAATGCCAAATAGATGTCATCTATGTAAAAAATAATCTGAGGATATCATACATTTGTTTATCCATTGTGAGTATGCCATAAAAATATGGAATTTTGTCTTTTCTAATTTCAAAGTTTCTTGGACTGTTCCGAAAGATTTCATTCAGTTTTGGACCCAATGGAGCCCTCCCTTTAAACACTGTGTTGTGACTCGGAAGTTGGTAATGCCTCATACTATTTGGAGGATATGGAAAGATATAAATGATATCATTTTTAGAAATAGTAAATGATGTGCAAGCTCAAAGATTGTTAAAATCTCTAATGTTGTCGAAGAAAACATTGTAAGATTTAAACCTCCTAAGAACAAGAGTTACCTTGAAAATGAAGAACATATCTTGTCCCAATGGAAGATTGGAGCTGACAGTATTCAGAATGGCACCAGTAGTAACATTGATAGATCTTTGATATATTGGAACCCTCCTAATCTTAATTGGCAAAAGCCAAACTTTGATGGGGCCTCTAAGGGCAATCCAGGGGATAGGCTGGCGGGAGGAGTGATTCGGATCACGAGAGGTAATCCTATAGCTGCTTACGCTTGGTAAAATGGGGATACAAATGAATAATTATGCTGAAGCATTGGCCGCTCTATGGGGTCTTAGAATTGCTCAGACTCATAATGTTCAAAACCTTATTCTGGAAGGAGACTCACTGAATATTATCAACCATCTAAATCAGTCTTCACCACCAAGTTGGAACATCAAGGATTTCATCATGGAATCCATAAGTATCTGCCAAACCTTCAACAATATCCGGATCAAGCATACATACAGGGAGGGAAACAAAGTGGCCAATGCATTGGCTAATTATGGCATAAATATTAATTTTAATATTTGGGATAATGGTAATTGCATCCCTGAGCAGGTTCAAAACAACATTCATGTGGATAATTATAGACACTCAAATACGGAGTAAGGATAATGATCTTTTGGAATGGGCTTTTGTGGAGATTAAATTCATACATGCAAGACATCTCATATATAAAGAAGCTCTTAAGCGAGATCTTTGAGTGCACTCAAGTACGTAGTAAGGAAAATGATGACTTAAAGTGGGCTTTTGAGGAGTTAAAAGTTCACACATGCGGGAAATCACAGATACAAAGTAGCTTTCATGCAGTCACTTGCGGGAACTCCCATGTAAGTCATGGCTGCATTAATTATCATTACTCCCAATGTGAGAGGGCTCCTTAAAAACAGAGAAAGATAGATTGTTAACTGCATTTCATCCAGCAGTTCGCAAAAGGGTTTAGAAGAAAGTAGTATTAAGCAGTCTAGAAAGGATAAAATGGGAGGAGCACCTTGTCAGATTGAGCCCAGCAGAGACCCTGATTGGAAGAGTAACAAGGCGCTTTGGAATCTACTTAAGCAGGGAGGAATCACAAACTTTATTGATAGGATCCAGGGGCACGATCAGAACATATCTATTCAGTTTGCGACGGAGTGGAAGGATCGAAAGTTGAATATGGTGGGAAAAAAATCTCTGTTAATGAGGAACTCATCACTGAAGCTACATGCCTTAGGATGGATGGATTTCATTTTTACAACAAGAGGATCGAGAAAGTGGCTAAGGAAAAGAAGTTTGTTGCTGGCAATGAGGAGTTGATCTTCGTTACTGCAGGTTTGAAAGTAAGCTCCATACCCTCACCATTTGATGAAATAACCCGCATGATGGTTCATTACATATATCTGGAGGGGAGATATGTAATGGCTGCCCACAAAACATCTGGTGTTCCTCAACCATTTCCACAGGAATATCACGGTTTGTTTCCCACATTACCTTCTATGCTCTCTTGAACGCTCCATTATGGAGTTCCAGAAACATACCCGTGCGGTCCCCCGCATCAAGGTTTAATTTTCTTATTACACAAAGCTTTGTGTCTTAAATTTTCCCAACTTCCTTCTTCCCCAGGCTCTCCTCCTTTTCTTCCCACCACCATTACCCCCGCTCACACCCCCATCCCTTCCATCATGGCTCCCACCCCCACTCCCATCCCTTCCATCATGGCTCCCACCCCCATCACCTCTACCATGGCCAAACCTAAAACGAGGTCTCAAAAACACCCAAGCTGGATATCCTGTTTTGGGAAGAATTCTTCGCAGCACTCAGGAATTGGAGGATGTTCAAAACCTCCTTCATATTAGTAGAGTAGGTCATCAAGAGGCTTCACACACAGAGAGTACTACCCAAAGGCTGGAAGCCTTAGAAAAAGATATGTTCAGCTTGAAAGAAGGAGTGCAGAACTTGACTAAGAAAAAAGATAAAAGGAAGAGGGAAGAGGATTCTGATCTTGACAATGCACACAAATTAAGGCTATCTATAAAAAGTTAAACTCTCTGGAAAACCGTCTGTCAGGGAAAGCTAAGGATCGCCATGATCACAACATGGCAATTTTTAATGCAATTGGTGACTTCCTTGAACAACATGTTCGCAGTGTCTCTGTTCTTAGTGAGATCCTGGAAACTCTGTGGGGTACGGATAAAGAAAGAAGTCAGACCATTAAAAAGTTGGATGCTAAGGATCCCACTCACATGACGGCGTTGTCTTTGTTTACCTCTTTGCAAACTGTCAAATCTAGAATCAACAGAGCCGCCAAGAAGTAGAGATGTTCTTCACTGCAGATGCTTGACTTCCATCATGTTTTTGTTGTTTTGTTGCTGTTTTTGGCTGCTTTGTTGCAGCGTTCACTCTATTTTTCTGTTATGTTGTAACTCTTTTTTGGTTACCTATGGATTCAATGCCTATTTTGGATTCTGATCCTTCTATTTTTGTGGAACTTCTTAGTATATTATCTAGCTTTTAGGCCATCGTTGTAATCAGGGTATAGTCCCTTCAAAACTATTTACCAATAATAAAAATAGAATAAAGAGGAATTTCTAGTTAATTACCAATGGAGTATTAATTAACAAATGAAAGGGATTTTAATTAATGGAAATTTATTTACTAGTATCCAAGGGGGATTACAATTAATTAACAAAAGTTCATTAATTAATAAATAAAGGTGGGTATTAGTATGATTTAGTTGGGTATTGGTATCTCATCGGTAGGGAAATAGAATCGAAAAATCATGGGGAGGGCCCATGAAAGAGAAGTCAGCTTGTCCCCAACTAGAGAGGCCCATATATGAGAGAGGGGAGGGGATGATTTTACAAGATATATAACACTTGGAAATGTTGATCAATGGGATGACTTCACTTGATTCGGGAAGGGATCAATGGACAAAATTCACAAGTTGTGGATGATTATTCATAAAGAGATGCCTATAAGAGGGATGGTTGATATGATATAAGATTAAAATGTTGTTTAGATGGATATGAAATAGAGGGATGTGGGAATGTTGCTTGTTTGGAAAATTGATATGGTTCTAGAAAACATTTATTTAATATTGGCACACAACAAAAAAAGTACTATGATATGAAAAACCATAATACTAATGTATGTAGGATGTTGTAGGACCGACTAAAAGAAAAGTAAAATGAGATTCAATTAAAAAAATGAAATAAACAAGTACAAGAAAACACACTCAAACAATTGCTTATAAAATTCATTTATTTATTTTCATATGTAATACCCAAGCAATCTTGTTTTATGACAAGCAAAATGGTTTTTCCTCGAGCGAGGGTTCATGCAAGGGTGGTGAATGGGGGAGCGATAGAGAGATGAAAAAATGAGCCATAACTTGTGCCAAACAAGGATGCATGAGGGGGAAAGTTTGATGGAAAAAAATTTCATCTTTGATAAATTTTTGACAGTGTTTTACTTGTCTGTAGCCATATGGTTGAGTATTAGATAGGATTTTTATTTGTCGATTTTTAATATTTGTGACGTGTTTAGATGTTTTTGGATTTTTTTTTAAAATTTGAATTTTAGAAATAAAAATACCTTAAGAAAGGTGCAATCATCTAGTTTCAATACCTATGAACCCCTTTTTTGGGTTGCATGTCATAAATGTTGTGATTGTGGGCCGCGAGGCCCTAATATAATGTGGGAAATGAAAATGGAAAATAAAAGAATGATAGAAAGAGGTACAAGATAGATTATGGAAATGGGGAAAAAGTTTCCCCCAGACATGGTAAAAGGTTTATAGATGCATACAAATATTCAGAGTGAAGAAGAACAAATGTGTGAATATTATAAATGGATATGAAATAAGTTTCTTGAAGATTAGCGATGAGACAAAAACACAATGCATGAGACAAAATATGGAATAAAGTTGGAGTGTGAACAAGGTACAAATAAAATTTGATAACATCCTAGTCTTATTGCTCATCAAGATCTAGTGTGTGTACATGAAAGTTAATTACTTCTTAAAGTGAAGATTTAATAGGAAGTAAGTGAAGACAAACCAGCCAATGTGTAGGAATGATTTATTTTCATAGTTTATTGGTGAACAAATTATGTATGGAATGAAATTATCGATAGAGATAAATTACTCCAAGGAGTTTTAATATGGGTTTTTTATTTTCTTTATGATATTGATTTTTTAATTGATTTTTGACATTATTATAGTATGATGATAGATGTTAGATCATGGATTATTGTTGGATACTTGATTTCACGACAATATGATGGTATGATGATGCTATTAGAGGACATTTTACTAATCATGATATTGATGATGATATGGACCTTATTATTTGACATGGTTATGTTATGGATGTTGTTTGATGATGGTATACATGTGATATTTGGATATTGAGTAGACCTAGAAATGGAAATTATTGGATGATGATATAAGTTGTTGAGTAAAATTGCAAATGATATTGCTAGATTGCTTTGATGTTGTTGTGATTCATATATCTAGATGATTTTGGTAATTATATTTATATTATTTTGGATGTTCTGATATGGCCACGAGGCCGAAGAGGTATTTTGTTTTTACAGTTAAAATATCACAACAAACATCGGGGATTGGAGACCAACCACATTGGAATTCTAGATGAATTCAACAAGGTCACCATGGCAACTTGTTTTGTTTGTGTGTGGTTGTTTTGTTAGGGGTACCCATGGGGGACCACCTTTAAATGTGACCAAGGGGTTATGTGTATTTATTTATTTGACCTTTTGTTTAATGTTGCATGTGTTTATTTTGTGATGCATTTGCCCCTTTCTTTATTTATTAAATGTTGTATTAATATTGTGGGTAAGCATGTTGTTAATATTAATTAATTAAAAGATATCATGAGAAAGTAATTAATAGAGTTGTTGGCCTTGAATTAAAGTGTTGTAAGAGATGTGTAAGTTAACTTTTGAGTGTGAAACACTCCACTTTCTTGGAAATTCGAATTTGTCCTTGGAGGCTGATTTTGGAGGCTTGTGGGACAAGTTAAACTTGTCCCATACCTCTTAAATTTATTTTCCAACCATACCTATGGTTTGGAGGTTAAAATTTAGACTTTTATAATGCATTTTGGGAAGATAAATTGTAAGTTTTAATTGCACTTTTCTTACATGTTTAATTTCAGTCCTTTGGGGTGTGGGTTTGTTTTGAGTATGTAAGTAAACTGTCATATTATTCACCCACCTATTTATTATGCATTGGAGAATGAAGTTGACTTTGGGGGTTGGGGTTGAGGATGTGTGATGTGGCATCCTACATGGATCCACCTCCTCCTCTTCCCTTCCCTCTTCTATAAAATTTGATTTCCTTGCCTTATTTGGGGTTGCTTGATTTTGGAGACTTCATTCTTGGGTGAATTATTTTGCTATTTTGGGAGCTCTTGCTTGAAGGATTTTTGGAAGATTGTTGCATGCTTGTGCTTGGTTGTTTTGGATTGCTTGCATTGGGTTAAGCTTGTTGTTTTGGAACTTGGAACAACTCCATCATGGAGAGGTAGGAACTTGGCTCTTGAAATGCTCTTCTTGTATGAATGTAAATGTTAATGTATGAATGTTTTGGTATGTTGTGGGTTGTTGGGTAGATGGCCTAGGAATGGTGTAGGAGAAGACTATGGGGTTTAATTTGTGGGAGGCACAAGTGTGTTTTAGGGAGGTATAAGTGTGGAGGGAGTTGGGATTTGGGTTCCACCTTACAAAGAAATAGCTTGCATTTCTTTACTCATTATGGGGTGCCATAAGAGGTTGGGGAGGCATAAGGAAATGTGAGGAATAAGGGGTACTTTGGGAGGCATAAGGAATGTCAGGGATTTGATATACTATATTTTGGCAGTTTGTAATTCAGGTGGTGATACCCATTTCCCCTTTGGGAGGCATAAGAAGCATCCCCATAGTTTCTTGCTCCTTTGGCTTGCTTGATGAAGCCTTAGTATTGTTTGTCATGTTTTAATGTAGTTGTAAACTACATTCTATTTTGGACTATGTTTTATTGTGAAAGTGTTGCTTGTGTGTTTGTGGAAGCTTGTTGTTGCCATGAGTTGGATCACATCTTTTATTGCATTGTGGTTGGGGCTCGGGGGCCAATGAAGAAGGATGGCTTCTCCTCTTCATTGGATGTCTTGGTTGGGTGGAGAGCATTTCCTTTCCCCTACTCTTGTTGTGATTACAATGTGGGAGAATGAGATGTATGCACTTGTTGTTGTTCTAGAGCTGAGAAAAAGATAGTTTGATAGTCCCTTGCTTGAGATAAAGTTTATTGTAACCTTTCCCACTTGCAGTGGAGGAACTTGTAAATGTTTTGTAATAGAAAGATGTGGTATTGTTTATGAAAGTTGTAAAGTGAAATGTAAAAGAAATAAACTCTATTTTCAGCCTTTGAAAGAATGTGAAAGAATTGTATTTTGTATGATGAATTCAAAGAATGAAAGAAAGGTTGTAAAGTTGTATTTTGGAATCAATAAAGGATTGCATTACCTTTCTCAATTTGTTGTTGTTTTTTTAAGATTGAACATCTAAATGTGAATTGAAATCTTTGTTTGAAAGAAGTAAATGCGTATGAAGGAAAATGCAAAACTCTATCTTTTGAAATGTGTAAAGTTGGAAATCAGAATTGTATTTTGTTTTTTTTTTGAATGGTTGGAATTGAATCAAATAAAAGTATTAGATTGGAATTGGAAGGAATTCCCAGACTTGGATGATGAAAAAAATGGCAATTAAACCCTTTTAAACTTGATCTCTGCTATGTATTTTCAAAATGGCAAATACTTTACCTAAAATGCACAGTTCAAACCTGCAACAATGAAATAATAGATTAAATGATTAAATTGAAGTAGTGTGTCCTAAATGAATTCAATTGGACTATAACACTTAAGGATAAATCCTTCAAAACCTTACAAAATCGGGCTCAACCCTCTTACAGTCATTTTTCTGTCAAAAAATGTAAATGCTCAAATTGCAAATCAATCAAAAATTGAATCTTGAAATCCTTCTTAAATCCATCTAAGAACAATTCTCCATGTCTATTTGACATGTTGAGAGAGGAAGAAGATCAAATTGAACAAATCTTATAAGTTAAAATTTACCAGTTCATACTGTAAAATCCTACAGACATTTCCTCAAAATTGACCCCTTAAAATTTATCAAAATCAAAAATTGATGATCCTTGAGTAAAGAGGACGTTGAGATATTTCCAGAAAGTCCTCATTTTCCCAAAAATGAGCTCTCTATCAAAAGTTATGGCCTTCTGAAGTTTTTCTTCACTTGGCGTAAAAAAAAAAATTGGGGAAAAATTTCCTTGGCGGGCCGCGGGCTTGAATTTTTCCTTGGAGCTTTGGAAAAAATTTTGGGAAAAATTTTCCAATTTTCCCCCACCCCACCACCCCCACCAATCAATCGGGAAGGCTGCCACCATGGCACCATGAGGTGTCAGCGAAGGGGCGGATCTCTTTTTAAACTTAGCGCTCTCGAAAAAATTTTGGAAAATTTTCCAAATTTTCTCCGCCAGCCTGCAGCCAATCAGAGGATGCCATGTGGCACAACGAGGCATCGACGGAGGAGTGGGTCCCTTTTTTCCTTTGAGCTTTGAAAAATTTTTGGGAAAATTTCAAATTTTCCCGCCACCCCCACCGACCCGCAGCCAATCAGAGGCACCACGTGGCATCACGAGGCGTCAGTGAGGCATGGGTGAATTTATTCCTTTTTTCCTTTGGGTGCTAAACCTTATTTCTCCCCACCACCCCACTTTCCCCACATTTGCTTAGGAGATGCCACGTGTCCCTTGCGGACTCGTGGGGGGTGCGGGCGCAAAGTGAATTCTCGCCCAGCACGGGAATTTTTCCAAAATGTTCCCGCTCTTTTTATCCCGTGTTGGCTTAGAAGGCACCACGTGTCCCTTGCGGACTCACGGGGGTGTGGGCGCAAAGTTGGTTTTTTTCCCCATGTGGGAAAATTTCCAAAAGTCTCCCATCAGCCCGGCCCCCCGCCTTGGGGCAAATTTTCTTCCCTGGCCCCACAGCCCGCTCTTGGGGAAAATTTTCACCCCAAGGCCCGCCAGCCCATAACTTGGAAAATATGAGGAGTTAGGAGGACTTCTTTATATCAATGGAAAGGTGAAGAAATTTCCTATCCAATGGGAATGATTTAGGAAATTTTTTAATGCATTAATTTTGAGAAAAACCAAGTTGAATCTTTAATCCTGTTAGAGAGTGGGTATGGTGAGGAATTACCCTCTGACCCTAATTGAACCTTCTAACCCTAAAATTTGGACCTTGTGACCTCTAATAATTGTGAATAAAAGAAAAGTATTCTCTTGTGGATTAGAATTGATCTGGAACTTGTTAGTGATAGTTGTTGTCTTGTAACCTAGTTGTAGACTCTTTTAAAAAAAAAAATAAATTATTCCATAATTTTCCTAACTAATCCTAGGTTGTTCTTGGGTCTCAAGTGGGTTGTTTTTAGCGGGCATCACACTTGGTATCAGAGTAGTGGTTCAAAATCTTGGGCCATTGGGCACACTAGAAAACTTGAGACATGAACCTTAAACCTAACACACTTGTAAATCTAGAAAACAACTTAGTTAGAAATTACATATTTTAGTAAACATGGAAACTAAATAAAACTTAGAAAGATGAACTAACTCTCACCTTGGTCTGTGCAGGAGGCACAGATGGGATGAGGGGTCTTTTCACATAGACCTAGACTTACCACCACCAGATCATGTTATAGTAGCCATCCTACCCCAGATTTTGCAAGACTCTTCAGGATGTTAATGCCGCTCTACGCGGAGGATCAGTAGGAGGACATGCAGCCAGACATGATAGAGTCACTTCCATTGAGGGTCATGTATCTCCTCGACCCAGCGAGGAGCATGGAGGAGAGAACTCCCATGTAGAGTCAGCCAGAGTTGAGTCACCATAGAGGGGAATAGGGTGACCAAGTTTCAGGACATAGAGAGAGGTCTCGGAGCCCTAGGCTTAGGGATGAGCATACAGAGAGACCTAGAGGCCATCAGACCACAGCTATAGATCACATCAGGGAGATCCTGAAGCTTCAACCATCACATTATTCTGGTGACATAGGTGGATTTCAGGTAGAGGCCTGGTTGGTGAGCTTGAGCGGATGCTTCAAGCTCTGTCCTTGTTCTAGCAACACAAAAGCTCGTGTTGTGATCCATCTACTGAGGGATGGAGCTGGTGTCTAGTGGCGGACAGAGGAGCAGAAGCTCCATGTTGATTCTGAGATAGTTACCTGGGAGCTCTTTGAGGAGTGTTTCAGAGTAGATATTTTCATAAAGAGATTCATTCAATAGTGGATAGATGAGTTCCATGACCTCCGATAGGCATCTCTTACAGTGGTGAGTATGAGAGTAGATTTCTGATCTACTCCAGTATGTTGATTACATGCAGGATGAGTAGGTGTGGATCCACAGTTCATCAGGGCCTGAACCTAGACATTGGAGGTGCAGTGTGGATCCATTGTCCACAGACATTAGCTGAGGCCATCGAGAAGGCCTATATAGTAGAGGAGACTCAAGGAAAGACCCAACAGGCTAGAGACCAGAGTCCGGAGCCGCATATAACAGATGCAGGACAACAGATCGAGGGGGTCAGTACCTCTTCCTCGGTGGATAGGGTTCAACACAGTCATCTTTTAGACCACAGTAGCAATAGTAGTCCCACCCACCTTATAGACCTCCACAGAGGTTTGATGCACAGAGAGGTCAGAGTATGGGGCCTCCTCCTAGGGGTCCCATCAGGACACATGGTGCCCAGAGAGCTCACTCAGCAGGAGCTCACCAGTAGAGACCTCAGCAGACCATAGCCGGATCATCAGGATCCACACCACAGACCTCCAGTACCGTACTCTGGACTGCTACACAGGGGAGAGGATCAGGTGGTTGTTTTGGTTGTGGTGTTACTAGACATTTTGGAGAGACTTCCCACATAACCCTAATAACAAGGGTAAGACACGATCTCAGAGCCTACTGTTGGTGATATGGGATGCAGTCATAGGATGTATGTAGTAGTTGAGAACCACCAGGCTAAGCATCAGAGTACAGATTATTGAGACCACAAGTACATTGGTGGTATTCCTACCTCCATTTTGTTTGATTCTAGTTCTTTTGATTCTTTTATTGCACCATCTTTAGTAGAGCGATGCAGGCTGGTGGTAGTTAGGTAGGGTCATAGTTGGGATGTTGAGATGGCTTCTAGAGCCAAGATCTCTATAGACTCCTTAGTTAAGGAGTGTGTGGTAGATTTGGGACCTTTCACCACTACCTCGGATCTTCGTATCCTTCCTTTGGGCTCTTATGGAGTCATCTTGGGTATGGATTGGTTGTTACTCACATGGGGCTAGATGGATTGTTACCACAAGATTATATCTTGTGTAGATGATTTGGGAGTTGAGTCGGTGATATCAGGGGTCAGGAGACCCATTTCTATTCACACCATTTCTGCTATGTAGCTTAAGTGGTGTGTGTGATGGGGTTTTCAGATGTATGCTATTACAGTTAGTGATAGATCAGAGGATGGGTCTAGTGGACCATCACTAGATGATCACCCCATTTTGAGAGAGTTTTCTAGATGTCTTTCTAGGGGAGCTACCGGGTTACCACCCCCACGTGAGATTGATTTTCATATAGATCTAGTTCCGGGAGCAGAGCCTATCTCACGAGCACCTTATCGGATGACCACCCCGAGAGCTCGTGAGCTCAAGTTGCTAGGAGGGCCTCTGAGAAAGGCCTTATCCATCCTAGTGTATCCCCTTGGGGTGCACCGGTGATTTTGTGAAGAAGAAGGATGGATCCTTGCGGTTGTGTATTGATTACCACTATTGAACAAAGTAACGATCAAGAATCATTATCCCTTCCGCGCATTGATGATTTATTTGATCAGATGAAGGGAGCCACAATTTTCTCCAAGATAGACCTTAAGTTAGGCTATCATCAGCTGAGGATTTCGGAGGTGGACATTCATAAGACCACCTTTCCATGAGATATGGCCACTATGAGTTCACATTGGTACCCTTTGGCTTGACTAATGCCCCCTTGAAGTGTTTATGAGTTTGATGAATGGGGTATTTAGGACCTTCTTAGATCACTTCATGCTCATCTTCCTTGATGACATTTTGATTTACTCACGTACACGTGAGGAGCATGAGGGGCACCTTCACCAGGTTCTTCAGTGTCTTCGAGAGCAACAACTTTATGGGAACTTGGAGAAGTGTGCATTCTTTCAAATAGAGGTGTAGTATTTGGGTCATATCATTTCGGGGAAGGTATCACCATCGATCCTTCCAAGATTAGAGCTATTATGGATTGGCCAGCACCCACTACTGTGATTGAGGTGTGTACAACTTTATGGGATTAGTAGGTTACTACTGGGAGATTTGTTCAGGACTTCTCTCAGATTGCACACCCCATCACTTCCCTTCAGAGGAAAGGGAAGAAGTTTTTTTGGTCGAGACAGGTGTGAGTAGGCCTTCATAAACTAAAGGAATGTCTCACTACAACACCTATTCTTGCAGTGCGGATCCACAGGTGAGTTTTTCATCTACACGGATGCTTCTTTAGCAGGGCTTGGAGGTGTATTGATGCAGGAGGGAAGAGTAGTGGCTTTTGAGTCTCACAAACTCAAAGATTATGAGCTTAATTATCCAACTCATGATCTTGAGCTTGCGGAAGTTGTGCACACTTTGGTTTGATGGAGGCACTTTCTTCTTGGTCAGAGATTCACACTCAGGACTGATCATTTGAGTCTTCACCACCTCTTCACGTAACCCAATCTCAACACTCACAAAGGCATTGGATGGAGTTGCTTTGTGAGTATGATATGGAGATAGAGCATGTGAAAGGGGAAGGAGAATGTGGTGGCAGACACTCTCAGCAGACAGAGACATGTGGTTATGGCCACCTTAGTGAGCACATATTTACGGAGCAGGATTCTTCAACAGCTTCCTCTTGACAACTTCTACATTGTAGTTTGAGTAGAGATCGAGTCTCAGAGACCCCTCGAGGGGAAGTTTGATGGTTTCTCACTAGAGGTAGATGGCCTTCTCAGGCATAGAGTTGGATTTATGTTCCCAGAGATGGAGGATTGAGGCAGGACATATTGACAGAGGCACATCATGTACCCTATTCAACCCATCCCGGGGTGAAGAAGATGCACGCTACTTTGAGACAGTTGTATCATTGGAGAGGACTTTGTAGAGACGTGGCTCAGTTTGTGTCATGATGTTTAGAGTGCCAAAGTGAAGGCCAAGCATCAGCATCCAGCTGGCCTTCTCTTTCCTCATGCTATACTAGAATGGAAGTGGGACACCATTTCCATGGACTTCATTGTTGGGCTACCGATGTCGAGATATCACCATGACACCATCATGGTCACGGTTGATAAATTGACAAAAGT
Organism: Taxus wallichiana var. yunnanensis; assembly: GCA_018340775.1. Taxonomy (NCBI): domain Eukaryota; kingdom Viridiplantae; phylum Streptophyta; class Pinopsida; order Cupressales; family Taxaceae; genus Taxus; species Taxus wallichiana. Next base: position 580,965,009 of record CM031239.1, on the reverse strand, counting down.
GGCTCACTTTTCTCCGGTGAAGACCACTTATACAGCTAGTGTAGTGGCACATGTATATTTAGATGAGATTTTCAGGTTACACGGGATTTCACGGAAGATCATTAGTGACCATGATCCTTTGTATACTTCCCATTTCTGACTACCATGCAACATGCCCTCGGGATGAGAATCAAACTTCAGCATAACATATCACCCCGAGACAGATGGACAGATGAGTGGGTGAATCATATTTTAGAGGACATGCTCAGGATGTATGTGATGGATCAATAGTCTAGATGGGAGGAGTACCTGTACTTGGTGGAGTTTTCCTACAATAATAGTTTTCAGAGTTCTATAGGCATGGCTCCTTTTCAGATTTATGGCAGAGAGTGCAGGACACCTCTTAGTTGGGACATAGGTTAGAGGACAGGGTTTCTCTTGGACCAGCTTTGTTGTAGGACATGGAGCAACAAGTGGTTTTGATTAGATAGAGATCTGCGCATGAGGCACAAGATAGAAGAAAAGTATGCATATCAACATAGGATGGACCGTAGTTTTGATGTGGGCATGAAGGTTTTCCTTTATGTCAAGCCACATAAGAGCCCTATCCATTATGGAAAAGGTTCTAAGTTAGCTCCTAGATTCGTGGGTCCTTTTGAGATCTTGGAGCATATCGGCCCTTTGGCCTACCATCTAGCATTGCCACCTAGCTTGTCTCGCATACATGATGTGTTTCATGTTTTAGTTCTTAGGAGATATGTTGCAGATCCTTCTCATGTGTTAGATTGGACATCATTGCAGGTGCAGGATCAGGGGCAGGTGATGGTGGAGCCCATTCACATCATAGATCGTAGGACCTTGGCCTTCGAGGTAGAGAGGTTGATCAGGTCCGGGTGCAGTGGGACAGATATGATGAGACTGCAGCTACATGGGAGGATGCTACTTTGCTACGAGTTCAGTTTCCACATTTGTTCTAGTGACTTCCAGGAGGAAGTTGAGTCTAAGGGGAGGGGGATGTAGTGCCCACTTCCCTTTGACACCTTTTGATACTAATCATGATACTGCTGATTATATTATGGACTTGATTATGGACCTTATTATAGTATGATGATAGATGTTAGATCATGGATTATTGTTGACTTGATTCAGTTATGATGCATGATGATTATTAGAGGCATTTTGATATTGATGATGATATACTATTTGACATGGTTATATTATGGATGTTGTTTGACATGTGATATTTGGATATTGTGAGTAGACCTAGAAATGGAAATTATTGGATGATGATATAGTTGTTGATAAAATTATAAATGATATTGTTAGATTGCTTTGATGTTGTTGTGATTCATATATCTAGATGATTTTGGAATTATATTTATATTATTTTGGATGTTCTGATATGGCCACGAGGCCGAAGGAGGTATTTGTGTTTTGCAGGTTAAAATATCACAACAAACATCGGGGATTGGAGACCAACCACATTGGAATTCTAGATGAATTCAACAAGGTCACCATGGCAACTTGTTTTGTTTGTGTGTGGTTGTTTTGTTAGGGGTACCCATGGGGGAACCACCTTTAAATGTGACCAAGGGGTTATGTGTATTTATTTATTTGACCCTTTTGTTTAATGTTGCATGTGTTTATTTTGTGATGCATTTCCCTTTCTTTATTTATTAAATGTTGTATTAATATTGTGGGTAAGCATGTTGTTAATATTAATTAATTAAAAGATATCATGAGAAAGTAATTAATTGAGTTGTTGGCCTTGAATTAAAGTGTTGTAAGAGATGTGTAAGTTAAGTTAACTTTTGAGTGTGAAACACTCCACCTTCTTGGAAATTCGAATTTGTCCTTGGAGGCTGATTTTGGAGGCTTGTGGGACAAGTTAAACTTGTCCCATACCTCTTAAATTTATTTTCCAACCATACCTATGGTTTGGAGGTTAAAATTAGACTTTTATAATGCATTTTGGGAAGACAAATTGTAAGTTTTAATTGCACTTTTCTTACATGTTGTAATTTCAGTCCTTTGGGGTGTGGGTTTGTTTTGGAGTATGTAAGTAAACTGTCATATTATTCACCCACCTATTTATTATGCATTGGAGAATGAAGTTGACTTTGGGTTGGGGTTGAGGATGTGTGATGTGGCATCCTACATGGATCCACCTCCTCCTCTTCCCTTCCCTCTTCTATAAAATTTGATTTCTTGCCTTATTTGGGGTGCTTGATTTTGGAGACTTCATTCTTGGGTGAATTATTTTGCTTTTTGGGAGCTCTTTCTTTGAAGGATTTTTGGAAGATTGTTGCATGCTTGTGCTTGGCTTGATTTTGGATTGCTTTGCATTGGGTTAAGCTTGTTGTTTTGGAACTTGGAACAACTCCATCATGGAGAGGTAGGAACTTGGCTCTTGAAATGCTCTTCTTGTATGAATGTAAATGTTAATGTATGAATGTTTTGGTATGTTGTGGGCTGTTGGGTAGATGGCCTAGGAATGGTGTAGGAGAAGACTATGGGGTTTAATTTGTGGGAGGAACAAGTGTGTTTTAGGGAGGTATAAGTGTGGAGGGAGTTGGGATTTGGGTTCCACCTTACAAAGAAATAGCTTGCATTTCTTTACTTGTTATGGGGTGCCATAAGAGGTTGGGAGGCATAAGGAAATGTGAGGAATAAGGGGTACTTTGGGAGGCATAAGGAATGTCAGGGCTGTGATATACTATATTTTGGTGGTTTGTAATTCAGGTGGTGATACCCATTTCCCCTTTTGGGAGGCATAAGAAGCATCCCCATAGTTTCTTGCTCCTTTGGATTGCTTGATGAAGCCTTAGTAATTGTTTGTCATGTTTTAATGTAGTTGTAAACTACATTCATTTTTGGAACTATGTTTTATTGTGAAAGTGTTACTTGTGTGTTTGTGGAAGCCTATTGTTTCCATGAGTTGGATCACATCTTTTATTGCATTGTGGTTGGGGCTCGGGGGCCAATGAAGAAGGATGGATTCTCCTCTTCATTGGATGTCTTGGTTGGGTGGAGAGCATTGCCTTTCCCCTACTCTTGTTGTGATTACAACATGGGAGAATGAGATATATGCACTTTTGTTCTGGAGCTGAAAAAAAAGACAGTTTGACAGTCCCTTGTTGAGATAAAGTTTATTGTAACCTTTCCCACTTGTAGTGGAGGAACTTGTAAATGTTTTGTAATAGAAAGATGTGGTATTGTTTATGAAAGTTGTAAAGTGAAATGTAAAAGAAATAAACTCTATTTTCAGCCTTTGAAAGAATGTGAAAGAATTGTATTCTGTATGATGAATTCGAAGAATGAAAGAAAGGTTGTAAAGTTGTATTTTGGAATCAATAAAGGATTACATTACCTTTCTCAATTTGTGTTGTTGTTTTAAGATTGAACATCTAAATGTGAATTGAAATCTTTGTTTGAAAGAAGTAAATGCATATGAAGGAAAATGTAGAACTCTGTCTTTTGAAATGTGTAAAGTTGGAAATCAGAATTGTATTTTGTTTTTTTTTTTTTGAATGGTTGGAATTGAATCAACTAAAAGTATTAGATTGGAATTGGAAGGAATTCTAAGACTTGGATGATGAAAAATGATGAATAGACCCTTTCAAACTTGATCTCTATTTTGTTTCTCAACTGGCAAATACTTTACCTAAAATGCATAGTTCAAACCTACAACAATGAAATAATAGATTAAATGATTAAAAAGTAGTGTGTCCTAAATGAATTCAATTGACTATAACACTTAAGGAGAAATCCTTCAAAACCTCACAAAATCATTGTCAACCCTCTTACAGTCATTTTTCTATCAAGAAATGTAAATGCTCAAATTGCAAATCAATCAGACAAATTGAATCTTGAAATCCTTCTTAAATCCATCTAAGAACAATTCTCCATGTTTATTTGACATGTTGAGAGAGGAAGAAGATCAAATTGAACAAATCTTATAAGTTAAAATTTACTAGTTCATACTGTAAAAACTCTAGAATGTTTCCTCAAATTTGACCCCTTAAAATTTATCAAAATCAAAAATTGATGATCCCTGAGTAAAGAGAACGTCGAGATTTCCAGAAAGTTCCTCATTTTCCCAAAACCAAGCTCTCTATCAAAATTTATGGCCTTATGAAGTTTTCTTCACTTGGCGTAAAAAAAAAAATTGGGAAAAATTTCCTTGGTGGGCCCGCGGGCCCGAATTTTTCCCTTGGAGCTTTGGAAAATTTTTGGGAAAATTTTTTCAAATTTTCCCCACCGCCCCACCATCCCGTAGCCAATTAGAGGATACCACGTGGCATAATGAGGTGTCAGTGGAGGGGCGGATCTCTTTTTAAACTTAGCGCTCCAAAATTTTTGGAAAATTTTCCAAATTTTCTCCCCGCCCACTGACCAATCAGAGGCTACCACATGGCACAACGAGGCATCGAAGAAGGAGTGGGTCCCTTTTTTCCTTTGAAATTCAGAAAATATTTGAGAAAATTTTCCAAATTCTCCCCGCCAACCCGTAGCCAATCGAAAGCGCCATGTGGCACCACAAGGCGTCGGTGGAGAGCGTGGGTGAATTTATTCCTTTTTGCCTTTGGGGTGCTAAACCCTATTTCTCCCGCCACCATGACTTCCCGTATTGGCTTAGGAGACATCATGTGTCCCTTGGGAATCACGGGGCATGGGCACAAAGGTAAATTCTCACCCAAACACGGAATTTTTCCAAAATGTTCCCGCCGCTCCGTTTTACCCGCATTGGCTTAGAAGGCACCACGTGTCCTGGCGGACTCGTGCGGGTACGGGCGCAAAGTTAGTTTTTTTCCTCACATGGGAAAATTTCCAAAAGTCTCCCTATGGCCCGCCAACCCATCCTTGGGGAAAATTTTCACCCCTGGCCCGCAGGCCTGCTCTTGGGGAAAAATTTCACCCCAAGGCCCGCCGACCCATAACTTGGGAAATATGAAGAGTTAGGAATTCTTTATATCAATGGAAAGGTGAGGAAATTTCCTATCCAATGGGAATAATTTAGGAAATTTTTGCATGTGTTAAGTTTGAGAAAAATTAAGTTGAACCTTTAAGCCTGTTAGAGAGTGGGTATGGTGAGGAATTACCCTCGACCCTAATTTAACCTTCTAACCCTAAATTTTGGGACCTTGTGACCTCTAATAATTGTTAATAAAGGAAAAGTAGGTCTAGTGAATTAGAATTGTTCGGAACTTGTAAGTGACAGTTTTTTGTCTTGTAACTTGGTTATAGACTCTTTTAAAAAAAAAAATTATTCCATAATTTTCCTAACTAATCCTAGGTTGTTCTTGGGTCTAAAGTGGGTTGTTTTTAACGGGCATCACACTTGGTATCGAGCTTTGGTTCAAAAGCTTGGGTCATTGGGCACACTAGAAAACTTGAGACATAAACCTTAAACCTAGCACACTTGTAAATCTAGAAAACAACTTAGTTAGAAATTAAATATTTTACTAAACATGAAAACTGAATAAAACTTATAAATATGGACTAACTCTCAACTTGGTCTATACGGGAGGCGAGACGGGACCAGGGGTCTTTTCAAATAGACCTAGATTTACAACCACTAGATCATGCTTTGTAGTAGCCATCCTATCCTAAGAGATTTTGCAGACTCTTCAAGATGTTAATGCCGCTCTCACGCAGAGGATTAGTAGGAGGACATGGAGCCGGACATGATACCGTACCTTCCATTGAGGGTCATGTATTTCCCCGACTAAGCGAGGAGAATGGAGGAGAGAACTCCCATGCAGAGTTAGCGAGTTGAGTCACCACAAAAGGAACAGGGGACCGAGTACCATTTGTTATTTTGAAAACCCTTTTAGAAAGATAGCTAGAGCATCTAGTTTGGGCTCCATTTTTAATAGATTTTTTAGCGAATTTTTATTTATTTATTATTTTTCTAGTACAAAAATTTTATGTTTTGAACAATAACGAGACTCAACCATGCCCCCTAACTACCTCAAAAATATCAAAAATTTGTGTTTTTTAAAATATGTATAGAATTATGCCTAGTTTGGGATGGTATATTATTTTAAAATTTTGATCACCCAAAAAAAAGATCCACCATGAAAGATAGACATATTTAAACTTCAAAAAATAGCTATAAAAAGGCATAGTTAGAAAATAAATAATATGAAAACCTTATATTAGTCAGAAAATTTGAAAAATTATATTTTTAGAAAGAAGAAACTCTATCTACGTTGTGGTCTATTTTTTTAAAAATGGATCGATTGTTTTATTTTTATTTATCATACAGGAAGTGGCATTTTTACATTTTATTTCAAAAACACGCTGTTTGTTGTGTTTGTACAGGTCCATACCTCGGGCTTGGGGATCCAAACCGGATCCCAAGCCTTGAGGCATGGCTTGGAAAAAGAGAAAATACAAAATGCTTACGTGTTATTATTTGGTTTATATATTGGGCCCCTGACATCCCTTTCATCTCTTTCACGGGAATTCTGTAAACATTCTGTTTTATGTCTAATTTTCTCTACATTCTTTCACAATTTTTAGTAACTCATTTTGTCCCCTACCCCACTAGTTGATTTTTTTCTAATCATGGGCGATAAACGTCAAGATAAGGACAAGATGAAATTCAAAAACAAGACACCGAGCAATTGGAAGAGAAGAGAATAAAGAAATTGAAGAGAATGCAAAAACTTCGAGCGGGCAGGCAAGGTACATCCGCTATATCAAATGTAGCTAGTGTATTAGAAAATGGGGATGAAATACATAATGAAAATGTAGAGAATAATGATTTTGGAATGAATAATTATATTGAATTGAATGATAATGTTGGTATGGATGAAGAAATCGATATGAATCCAATTGTTGAACCATTACTTGAGAATCCAAATGTTAACCCCAAAATTTGTATGAAAACACTTTGAATGCGAGAAAATAACCTTGTAAACGAATCTTCATCTCTAAGAACACATCCTTCCATTTTGCAAAGAAAACCAATTCACTTAATTGAAATTGATGAAAACATTATAAAACCAATGCCTAACAAAATGTCCGAAAAAGAAATGCGAGAAGAAAAGCTAGTGGAATTTGGGATAATTACTTTGAGAATTTAAATGATGCACAAAGATGTCAATTATTTTTTCATTGATGAAATTGATTAATATGAGACCTATAATGAATACTTTGTGGTTAATAACATCTAATTTTTTTGATCAAAATGCGTCAATTGTTGAAAACATACATAAAGCATACCAAACTGTAGGTGGCAAAAGACACACCAAAGATAGTAATGCTACACGATGTGCACTTACTAATTGTATAGTAAGTGATAAATAGTTAATAAACACTTGATTAGAAAAACAAGCAGTGCTTTGAAGCTAAACATAAAAACACTAATGAAAGTAATAGAGAGACGTAAACATCTTGAGTTAGTCAATAACACTGACTATTGGGATTTCTCTAGCAGACTTCCATGAAAAGACAAGAATACATCTGATATTCTAAAAGAATTAATTGTAAAATTTTGGAATGAGAACACAAGGGTGTCACCGAATAGAAGAGATACAAAAAAATAAAATAGGTTCTCGTAATCATGAATCATGTGCAAAACATTTCTTAGATATGACTCAAATAGAATTGTTCTCTAAGTTTAAGAATGAAAATCCACAAATTAACATTAGCCAAATATTCTTTGAAATGAGAAAACCTTTTTATGTGAAAATCAATCACTCGCGTACCACTTGTTGTTGTAGGCATCATGTTGAATTTTCAATGCATTATGATGTTTTTGTCAAATACGTCGTGTTTTGCATACTGACATCATGTTGCAGGAGTGTGGAATAAATGTCCCACAAAAATCTTCAAGGGAATTTATTCGACAATATTTTGTGAAAAATCAACAAGACAATTTTTTTATAACAAAGCATCTTTGGATGGAACGTGCAATGTATGTTGTGGCTTGCCAAATCTGAAAAGTTGTATCCACGAGGAGAGTACATATTCAATAGGAAAAGAATTGGTTGATTTCACCAAATATAAATCGGTGGCATATCAATTAAAAGATGGAAAAGAATATAAGAGGTGTGAGCTTGTTAGAAAACAATTACATGTATCAAAATATATGGTCAAATTCAGAGAGGAAATTTTTTATGAGTATGCAAGGCACACACATAGAGCTCGATGGTTGGATGAACAATTAAAGTTAAGAAAGGACACATTTCCACTTGGTACTATTGTTTTTAGTAGTTGACTTCACAAAGAATTACACATTGCAGCCACAAATGGAGGTTTAGTCTCAATATTATAACTCAGTGCAAGTTTCTATTTTTGTGCATATAAAATTCATGTACTCTCCTGAAAGCACTGAGAAAGATAAAAAAATATTAAGAGAGTATCATTTCTACATTAGTGATGATCGGACATATTCTACAGAATATGTATAAGGGTGTTTCAGTGTTTTTATGTGAACTTGAATGAGAGGAACATTAGTTTCGATCAACATTACATTTGGTCGGACAACTGCACATCACAATTCAAGAATGCACAGATGTTTTATTGGCTAAGAAGGATGCACAAAGAAACAAATGTACAACATATCTAGAGTTTTACTAAGGCAGGGCATGGAAAAGGAGAGCATGATGGTGCAGGAGCATGTGTGAAAAGAGCACTTGCAAGAGAAGAGTTAAAGTTCAAGGATGGTGCTAAATTTATAGATGCAAAAAACATTGTTGATTGGTGTGTTAAGAATATGAGCCATGAATCTCAAGAGAGATCAACGGTTCGTAGATATTTTTGGTTGATAGAGGAACAACAACTAAAAAATACTTTGAAGATTGTATACAATTACGAGAATCAAGTGATATGCACTCATTCCGTAGTTTAGATGTAAATGCTTGGACTATTTATACTAGGTGCATGACATGTTTTTGTATATCATGCATTGATTTTGTGTGGAATGAATGTGAATCACAATAGTGGGTGGATGAATGGACTTGTAGAACTCTAATTCTACTAAACACACATCAAGTTCCACGAGCATTACAACTTGTAGGGTCTTTAGATCAAATGACAACATCACCTGACTTTGACCAAGTCTTTGATTTAGTGTAACAAGGTACATACATATATGTACATGCCATGTTTTAGATTTATAAATTATTAAATTCTCAACTCTTAATATATTTTTAAATTGATTGAATAGTTTTACTTTGTGATACATAGGGCACATTTTTGTAGTTATTACGATGGAATTTAGTGAAGAGGAAACATACTACTTCTTATCTCATTGTGTAGAGGGGAAAAATTGACTTCCACAGTCATTGATGGCGAAGACCTTGAGTATCCCACTGGGTCAGTGGTAGTCACTGGAACTTGGCTTCGACGATATCCTATCAAAAAATCAAACATTTGGTTGTTTAAAGACTATCAAGTACATCAAAAGATACTTCACTATTCACATTTGGTCCTTACAACAAATATTAAATTTATCAAATATCGAGGTCGGCCATCAAACAAGAATATGTGAAAGGTTCGTGAATAATATCATGAAGCAATTCTTGCTACCGTCAAGAAATAGAGTTGATCCTTGTAGTTCATTAGATTGAATTTGGAAAGGTATGTTCTTCATGAATTTAATTTAAATATTTACTTAAATGATTTTGATTAAATTTTGTATGATTTAAAATTCTATTTAATTGCTTACTAACATGTTTATGTAGGTTAGTGGTACCAAAAAAATCTTCCACCTTCAAGTGGTTGCACTTTATCAGAGAGAAATTTATTATTATTGAAGCCAAGTGAAGCTAAGAGAGATTAAATATTAGAAAGGAACAACAAACATAAATTCTCATTTCACCACCTATATTGTAAAAATATCTTATAAAATTATCATTTCACCACCTATATTGTATGATCCACCTATATTATTAAGGTGATTAGAAATGGACAACCTTACACTAATCGAAATAGAGATGGATAAAACCATGATCAGATTTCATAGAGGTCCCCGATGTGGAGGTCTCGGATCGATGAGACGTCTCTAGGTGCCATGGAATCTGAGAAATCACCCATCGAAGATATGGCGTGTTTAGGCCTCAGGGCTCTTAAGGGACTACGCCTAGACGAGGTAGCTCAAAATCACGGGGAGTGTAGGGAACCAAAATTAAGACTCCAATAGCATTCACCAAGAAACCTCGACGTGTTGGCGTAGCTGGTTCGATCCCACGAGCTACCATTTCCAAACTATAGTGTCTAACATCCCTACACCGACTCGAGACTCCAATATTTCATGCGTTTGCAAATAATAGGACAACGAGAGAACCGAATGGAGATGGAGAAAACCACAAGAGAATTTCGTAAAGGGCCCTAACATGGAGGTATCGGATCTAACGAGATGTCTCTAGGTGCCACATATTCTAAGAAATCACCCGTCGAAGATATTACATGTTTTGGCCTCGAGGATTTTAAGGGACTACACTCGACGAGGTAACCCGAAATCACGGAGAACATGTAGGGAACCAAAACAAAGCCTCCACTAGTATTCACCTTGCCAACCCGATGTGTTAGCATAGTTGGTTTGATCCCACAAGCTTTTGTTTGCTAACTACAGACCTCTGGTAGCCCTACACCGATTCAGACTACACTATTTCGCGCGTTTGCAAACAATAGGACAATGAGAGAACTAGATGGAGATGGAGAAAACCACAAGAGAGATTTCATAGAGGGTTTCAACATGGAGGTCTTGGATATGACAAGACATCTCTAGGTGCCACAAATTTTAAGAAATCACTGTCAAAGATATGGCGTGTTTGGGCCTTAGGGCTCTTTAGGGACTATGCCCTAAGAGGAAGCTGAAAGCATGGGAGCGTAGGGAACCAAAAAAAATCCCCCATTAGCATTCACTTGGTCACCTAACTTGTTGGCGTAGTTGGTTTGGTCCCACGAGCTTCCATGTGTAAACTACAACATCTAGTAACCATACACCGACTCGACTCCGGTATTTCACGCCTTTGTAAATGATAGGACAAGGAGAGAACCAAATAGAGATGGAGAAAACTATGAGAGAATTTCATATAGGGACTTGACATGGAGGTCTCAGATCTGACAAGATGTCTCTAGGTGCCACGGAGTCCGAGAAATCACCCATCGAAGATATAGCGTGTTTTGGCATCGTGCTCTTAAAGGACTACGCCGACGAGGAAGCCTAAAAGCACAGGAGCGTAGGGAACCAAAACAAACCATCTAATAGCATTCACCTAGCCACCATGATGTGTTGGCGTAGTTTTTTTGTCCCATGAGCTTCTGTTTGCAAACTACAACCTCTAGCAGCCCTACACTGACTTAGACTGCACTATTTCATGCGTTTGCAAACAATAGGACAACAAGAGAACCAGATGGAGATGGAGAAAAACGTAAGAGGATTTCATAGAGGGCTTTAACATGGAGGTATCAGATATGACGAGACATCTCTAGGTGCCACAAAGTCCGAGAAATCACCCGTTAAAGATATGGCATGTTTGGGCCTTAGGGCTCTTAAGGGACTATGCCCGGATGAGGTAGCCTGAAAGCATGGGGAGCATAGGGAACCAAAACAAGGCCTCCACTAGAATTCACCTAGCCATGCTGACGTGTTGGCATAGTTGGTTCGGTCCCATGAGCTTCTGTTTGTAAACTACAACATCTAGTAGCCGTACACTGACTCAGAATCTAGTATTTCGCACCTTTGTAAACAATAGGACATCGAGAGAACTGAATGGAGATGGAGAAAAAGGTGATAGGATTTCATAGAGGGACCTAACTTGGAGGTCTCATATCTGATGAGACATCTCTAGGTGCCACGGAGTCTAAGAAATCACCCGTCGAAGATATGGCGTGTTTTGGCCTCAGGACTCTTAATGGACTACGCCCGGATGAGGTAGCTGAAAGCACAAGTGGAGGAAACCACCAATGTTTAATGATTTTTCCATAGGATGTAACTATGTAGACTATGAATTTAGTTTTTTTGGGGAGACCACCAATGTTCCAACTTTTCATTTTTAAAGAATGGTTATCTTCAATCAAGCAGAGAATGAAGAGCCCCGAATTTTTTTGGACATTACAAAAGGTTTTTGTTCCCAAAAAAAGCCGAAGGCCATATAAATTTTCAGTCTTCAACTTTAGATGACAATGAACATCATGAAGAAATATGATTAGGTGAAGATGTCACTATGTCTCTTAAGAGCCACGAGGCCAAAACAGCCCATATCTTTAATGAGTGATTTCTTGGACTCGTGACACCTAGAGATGTCTCATCGAGATCCGAGACCTCCACATTGAAGCCCTCTACAAAATCATCTCATGAATTTATCTATCTCCATTCGGTTATCTCACTGTCCTTTTGTTTGCAAAGGCATGAAATACTAGAGTTTGAGTCGGTGTAGGGCTGCCAAATGCATGTAGTTTGCAAATGGTAGTTTGTGGGACCAAACCAACTACGCTACCACGTCGGGGTGGCCGCAGTAAACACTAGTGGAGGCTTTGTTTTAGTTTCATATGTTCCATGTTCTTTCGGGATACCTTATTCGAGCGTAATCCCTTAAGAGCCCTTAGGCCCAAACATGCCATATCTTTGATGGGTGATTTCTTAGACTCCGTGGCACCTAGAGATGTCTCGTTAGATATGAGACCTCCACGTCAGGGCCCTCTACAAAATCCTATCACAATTTTATCCATCTCCATTCATTTCTCTCGTTGTCCTATTGTTTGCAAACGTGAGAAATAGTGTAGTCTGAGTTAGTGTAGGGCTACCGGATGCTGTAATTTGCAAATGGAAGCTCATGGGACCGAACCAACTACACCAACACATTGGGGTGGCTAGTTGAATGCTAGTGGCGGATTCTTTTTGGTTCCCTACGCTCCATGTGCTTTCGGGATACCTCGTCTAGGTGTAGTCCCTTAAGAGCCCTGAGGCCCAAACATGCCATATCTTCGACGGGTGATTTCTCAAACTCCGTGTCACCTAGAGATGTCTCATCAGATCTGAGACCTCCATGTTGGGGCCATCTACAAAATTCTATCATGGTTTTATCCATCTCCATTCAATTATCTCACTTTCCTATTGTTTGCAAACACACAAAATAGTGCGATCTAAGTCGGTGTAGGGTCATCAGACACGTGGTTTGCAAACGAAGCTTGTGGGGACCGAACAAACTACCCCAACATGTTAGGGTGGCCGGGTGAACGCTAGTGGAGTCTTCATTTTGGTTCCTATATGCCGGAAAAGTGACAAGCGAGCGTGGGAATCTACGAGTAACTCTTAGCGTACCCGACCTCCCGAGGTCGTGCCGAGACAATGGTGGGGATGGAATATGTGTGGGATGCAAACAAACTAGTTGGGAAATCTAATGTCTTGAAACACACTAATGGAATTTGTGAATCTAAGGCAAAGAAGGCCCTTCTAACTTGGTGGTGTGATAGATCGATCGGCGAGGATGAGCGCTCAAGGCTCCAATCAATATCGAGTTCTGGCGTGATTCGATCTATGGGTTGTGGAATACGTGGAAAATGACCTGGGATAGTTTCGTGTATATCTCCAGATAAGGTCATATGGTGGGTAATGAATACAATTGACTCTATGGATGATTCTCTGGCCTAGTCCAGAATTCTCTAGCTTTGTTAGCCACTATATCTAGTAAGGATAGTTGTTCGATGATGATGGGTGGAAGTGGAGTGGACTAGAATACTAGTGTGTGTAGGCCAGTGTCTATATCTGATTGACTTATGGATTCGTTAGGCTGCGGGATTTGTGGATCACAACCATAGATTCTTGGTTGTTGCGGTCCTGCTATGGTCATGTACGAAATCAAGTCCTAATCCCTAGTATCCAGTAATCGTACGCTTTCTCAGCTTCTACGTTTAGACTCAATAACTGTGTGATTTTCTTGGAATATCTTACAGGCGTTCATGCAACCTGGATTCTTAAACTAGTATCTATGTCTGTGAGAGTGTCTCCTGCATTTGGCTATGGGACCAAAGGATCACAACCAAAGGTTTGTTCTCTTTCGAACCCTTCTACAGTCATGTGAATGTTTTCCTAGGGTAATCTGTAGTTCGGTTGATTTGACCAAAACGTGTGTGCTTGGTCATCTTCTATATTTAATCCTCTCAACTGAGAGCTAATCAGTCGTAAATCAGTTGTTGTTTGGAAGACTTATATTCTAAGGTTCTAGTCTATGTCAACTATTCTTGACGAGGTTGGGTTGAGGCACTGATTGGCTCAAATACGTATTCTCTAGGTTCCCGGGTCCGTGATTGTCATACAAAACAAAATGTAAATCTAACTATAACAAAGTAAATTTAAACTACGTGGAATAAATCTAAAACATATATAACTTCTATTTTTCTATGAGACTTTCTAAGAATTTAAGAAAAGTAGCTATTTAAATGTATCTAGAAATAACAACTAAATAACAATTTAAAACAAACAAGATAACCGAGTGTAGTTATTTACCTGTGCAATTTGTAGATTTATTCTAAACAAATAAAATAGCTCATCTAATCTATCTACAAGATTCTCGATCCTACCTCGGGAGTGAGGAGTGAATCATAGTTTCTCGAAAAATATCAATCCTCATAGCTTCCAAGCAATATCGAATAGAATTTACTTGAAATGAAGCAATTATCTACTCTATTTGATATGATTCTAACTAGAACTTTGAAAGCTAGAACTGGATTCCGTAGAAACATGGCGAATCCAATGGTGTGTGTGATCTTGTCCCCTTAGTGTGATCTCCTCATTCTTTCGTATTCACGTGAATCTAGAAAAGCGTGTAATGCTAACATCAAGTAGATATTGGGACAAAGGCAGCTCGAATGCGGATCAATATAATGCGAGTAGGAGAGGGATAGCGCAAGAGTACGAGCTTGGCTTATGAAATTCCTAGTGGGATTTCTTCATGAGTCATGCAACATAAAGCGTCTAGAACACCGAAACTATCTTTTTGAAGAGCAAAACCTGCGACTTTAATGGCTTCCTAAGCTATTCTACTCCAATGGATTGGGTGAAATAACAAGATCTTTGCTGCCGAAGATGGGTATGTGGCTTACCAACATCCAACAATGTTAACTAAGCATGCAAGGAATTAAAACTATGGCTTCTAAACGAATAAAAGATCTGAATCTGTGAAAATCGAGCATGAAAGTGAATGAGGGGCGACCTATTTCTTGGGCACAAACCATTTATTTATAGCTTTTCATTCACCCAAAGATCAAAACCAAACTGAACTCTAAAACAATAAACAATGGCCAAACACTATTCCAGGGGACCAAAAACATAAATGCAAGCCTAAGTCGGCAAGGAAAGCTGGTGAAAACATTGATTTTTACGTGAGTCGCGTTAAAACGCTTTCTGGAAAACACGTAAAGGACCACCGCTCACGAAGGGCGGCGGTTAAGACCACCGCCCACGATCGGGCGGCGGTCACGAGACCGCCGCCCATGCAGGTGGCGGTTTCATCACTGAAGAGCAAAAAGGCCAAGAAAAGAGAGGAAAAAGGAAAAACAAAGGATGCGGGGGCTAAGCGGGGCATGCGGGATGTTAACGCACACTCGGAGAGCTTTTCTCGGATCCCGAACACCTTGTGAGGAGACCTGTATCATCATTGGGGCACTTGTTGCCTTTATTCGAGTCTGGTACCTTACAATTTTGGGTATGTACATATTGCCCCCTCGGAGAAGCGTTTTAGCCATGAAGAGGCGTAAAATGGTGGGTCCGAGTATGGCAGTCCCGAAATGGGAAATTAGAAATTATACCTGACACGTCCGTGTGTTGAAATGACACCATCCAAAATTCCCGCTACCTGCAAAATGAAAAGAGAACTCAAGTGCAGATAGACACAATAGTTTGAAAAATAAACACTAAGAATAACAGGGGAATGAGAATGTACCATTTGTGCGGGGATAGAACTTACCTCCATCGGCCTCCAAACCAGTGAAAAAGTCATTTTTAAAATGAAACAGAGTGCTATATATATGAAAGTGGGCCCATTTTCCTATTCATTTACGCGAGTCGATTTGATTGATTTTGAGCTCTGGGACCCACGGTGACGGTTTCTTGCGTGAGTAGAGTCGAAATGTTCGCAGCGAGATCGTGATCATGCCTCCACGTGCGGAACATCGACCTCAGCGATCACAGGTTAGTTTTCTTCAGTTTATTGTTTTTCCCCCCTTAATTTTGAAATGCTAAATTCTTTGCAATGGGGGTATTTTTGAAAATGCTAGTGTTAACAGGTCCACCTAGGGGGGGCGCCTACTGGGTAGGTTTTATTTTTAGGTTAAAAGGCCATTTTTTGCACTTTTTAAGCCTTTTTAGGTTAAAAACCCGCGTGGGTTTTCGGACCACGACCGCCGCCCTGGCCAGGGGGTGGCGGTTACATGACCACCGCCTGTTTAGGGCGGTGGTTCGACCACCGCCTTTAAGGTGGCGGTTCTGAAAAACCGCCTCCTTGCTCGGCTGCGGTTTTGCACAGAATGTAAAAAGAACTTGTTTTTGAGATTGTGTTTGTATTTTTAGCATTTCTACGTGTTTTTATGACTTTCTCAGCATTGCTCTGATACTAACTTACTTTATTTTGTGTGTTTTTGGGTGTATGCAGGTGAGAGAGGAGTACATCCGATGGAGTAGAGAGAGAGTGTGATTGGCTCTCGGCGGTACTAGATGCCCTCTCACGGGATGAGGAGGACACACTTGGAGGGCTGGTATCACACGCATGTCGCGCGTGCCCCATGTTGCACCATCTAGTCACATCCTTTGTGACTTATTTTCTTACTGGGATGCAGATCGGAACACCTTCCGATCGCTGTGGGGTCCGTGGTGAGTGGACCATTACATTGGAGGACGTCTACCACATTCTGGGGTCCCGATTATCGGGAGGTGACTCACTTTGGAGACAGCAGGCTCACGGCATAGATTGCATAGTGGGCGACTTATATGGGAGATGCAGCCATCTCCACGGGGTCGAAGAAGGGGGTGAGAGTTCGATCCATTCCTTCTTTTCCCATCCCCGTATTTTGACAGGCCATCATGGGGATCCTTGCCTCGAGATTGATCGGGGACAAGGGAGGGGACACATTGTTATACTGTTGGGCCCCCATTATTACACAGATAGAGGGGCATGGCTAGATATACGCTTGGGGAGCAGACATTCTTGGGACCACCTACCATGATCTATACAGGGTGGTCCATTTACAGGGACAGTCATTGAGCCACCCGACTCTAGTCATGAGTTGGGTTTATGAGCATTTCATCCCTTATGGCAGGGGTGTGGAGGTGCTGGCGATCTTGGAGCCTGTTAGGGCAGCCGATGATGGATAGACATGTCGGTGCTTAGAGCACCTCATCAGCGATTACCCACCGCTTCGACTACCGCCGACATGGAGGTGACACATGTATGTCGAGACCATGGCGGGCATATGGGGCGAGGAGACTCTTACCTTGATCTCCTGCTCCACCACAGGGCAGCTTATCGATCGAGTGGGATGAGTGGAGGTGCACCCCTTTGGCCGAGTTCCTCAGTGTTTGGCCTACCATACACGGGTATGCTTCCCCTAGTGGCGCCAGTTTACGATCGTTCGCGAGGCGAGGGGGCCTAGAGGCCGAGGTTGGATAGTGATTACTCCGCGTTCCCTATTACGGCCGGGAGGATAGTTTGTCTAGAGGGAGAGCCGGTGCGCCTCGGGCACCTTTACTTGAGATTACTGCGGGTCCTGCTCATAGCAGTGATGACCCTATTGATATCGACTCTGAGTCTGAGGAGTTCACAGAGGGAGGGATAGAGGAGGAGACCGAGGACAATGATCCTGAGTGGCATGACACTCAGGACATTATGCAGGCAGAGAGGGCTGAGCAGAGCGCAGAGAGGGATACTCTAGTTTCAGAGGAGCCCCTCTCCCAGGGCCATGGTGGAGAGGATGAGTCCATTGCGGGGTGACATGTTGCTCCTGCCACAGGAGCAGCCCCTCAGTCGGCAGCGGCATCCGCGGTAGGTGCCGGCCCCAGTGACCCATCCTGGAGGCCTGGTGATCCGAGTAAGTTACCCTTTCTCCTTTTAATGTTTATTTGTAGGCTCTCCTTAGTTGCTATTTTGTATCTTTTAGCCTCTTGCTTAGTTTCTAATTCATTTTCTCCTTTGTTTGCAGAGACTGTTGATGAGTGGTGGGATTTGATCCGCAGGGTATGTACTGATTCCCTGATGATCCCCATGGATAGG
The DNA here is from genome assembly GCA_018340775.1 of Taxus wallichiana var. yunnanensis. Classification (NCBI taxonomy): domain Eukaryota; kingdom Viridiplantae; phylum Streptophyta; class Pinopsida; order Cupressales; family Taxaceae; genus Taxus; species Taxus wallichiana. Next base: position 580,946,806 of record CM031239.1, on the reverse strand, counting down.
ACGCGTGCAAAGCTGTCCGTAGATCTTTGGAGCCTTCAAAGCAGCTGGTAGGCATACAGACGTTTTTCTCCGATCGGCATGTGGCCGAGGATGGTATCAACACTTCGTCACCGAGCTAGTGGGCTATAGGGCGGCCGAGCATCTTATGAGGAGCCATTCTCATGGTGAGACCGTGGCTGCTCCTGGGATCCCGAGCCCTCCGTACATTTAGAGTGTCGGCGTGAGCCGAGTCCTAGGCGTGGGTGTGCACCTTTGGAGGGGTCGCGTAGAGGACCGAGAGGCCACTTGGCTCTCGTGTATTTTGTATTATATATTTCTTTGTATATCACGGGCTCTTTGAGCGTTTTGACCATGCTTAGTGCATGATGGCATTGTATATAAACGTTGATCATTTATATATATGCATTCGTTTTGGATCAAAATCTTGGCACTCATGGTTTCCTTTCTATTTCCGTTTCTTTGTGTATACTACGATGTATGTTTATATGCTTTTTAGAATGTATGCAATGGAGAACAGATGATGCAAATGTTTGTTTCCTTTTGTGTATTTCATGATCTTTGATATATGTAGATATAATGTGATTTTGAATCTTAGCTTCCATAAGCAATTTTTGATATCTCATGTTTGTTTTGCAAAGTGATGAATATAACCAGTATGATGAACAAATTAACTTGCCCCACTCCTAACTCCACGCAACTAGTAAGATGTGAGGGCTCATCACCGAGAGCTAGAAAGGACACAAGTTATGAGGTGTAGCTGAAATGATAGTGATGAAAGATAGACAAAGCTTTAGTGGAACCAAATTGAAGCTACAAGCTTACTCTAATCGAGTGACTTCATAGTTTAGAATGCAACTTACTTTGTGGTTTATCTAGACTTAGATCCGTAGATGGCCACATAGTAGACAAAAAATCAGTTTTTAGGATTTTAACTCTCTTGGAATTTTGAACATTTGATTCGTTTGTTTTTGACTCAAAGTTTCAAAGTTTTGAATTTTTTTCATATGATCATTTGCGTTTATTTGTCAAGAGGACCCCCTACACTTTGCCCCATGCTACTAGTAAGAAGCGTGGGTTTATCACCGTGGGCAAGGTATAGGTGAGTAAGGGAATTTCCATCCCTTCCCAACCCTACGTCACTAGTAAGAGACGCAAGCTCATCACCGAAGGTTGGTGGGGCAAGGAAATGTGTAAAATTAAAATTTTCTATTTAATCACTTTTTGACTTGTTTATTTGAGTAAAATGTCAGTATGCGTTTATTTCCAAAGAGATATACATATGGGATAGATGTGACACCATGAAGCTTCTAGAATAGACCATAGGTAAGACACCTGCCCTAAGAAGAAATCAAAGCGAGAATAAACTTGCAGATCTTGGTATGGTTACCGTTAAGACTTTGTCATGTCTGACTTTATTTGATAAAAGATTCTGAGATAATTTGATGATATCATGAAAATGGAGAGGTATGATTAAAGAGTTTATGCCAACAACATCATGAGTTTGCTATGAATTGCTTTGAGAATAGATTCCTTGATCACCATTTATGTAAGGAACAGGTGGACAAAATGATCTTAATCTATATGAAGATGCTGATGTAAATATATATAAGTAGTGCTGCGCTTATGCGTAGAACCGCTTGAGGTGAAGGGAATTGACTGTTTCACCAAATTCCTCACCTTCTAGTGTACATAAGAGGTATGCACTGTTTCATGTAGTCCTTCATGACTCGGTATGGGCCCAACCATTTGGGCCGAATTTCCTTCCTTCGCCGGTCTTCTTGTCGATTCACCGCTAGTCTTAGAACTAGATCCCCTTCGTATATATCGCGTTCATAGACCTTCTTGTTGTACTGCCAGCACATCTGGTCAACATAGATTCTATGTCGTTGTTCAACATCTAACCTAGTTTCATCTAGGCTTTCTAGTTGAGAAAGACGTGCTTCTCTGTAAGCGTCTTCATCCAGAATCCCTTGTAATGAAATGCGGAGACTGGGTATTTCAACCTCGAGTGGGAGAACTACCTCTGCCCCGAATACTAGTGAAAAAGGCATTGCTCCCGTGGGTGTTCTTATTGAGGTTTGGTGGGCCCACAAGGCCGGATATAACTTCAAATGCCAATCTCGTTTGTTTTCTTTCACAGTTTTAAGAAGAATGGCTTTCAGTGTCTTGTTTGTCGCTTCAGCCTGTCCGTTGGCTTGAGGGTAATACAAGGAAGCCGTATGATGGCTTATCTTAAATTTGTTGCATAGTTCGCGAACCTCTTCATTCTTAAAAGAAGTTCCATTATCGGAGATAATGATTTGTGGATACCGTGATTCTGCAAATGATTTGGTTTAAAATGAACTTGGCAATTACTGGTAACCAGTACAGTAAAGTAGTAAGAGGCATAGCCTCTACCCATTTGGTAATATATTCAGTGGTCGTGATTATAGAATTGTGGCCATCTGTAGATGAGGGAGAGAATTTCCCTATCAAATCCAGGCCCCATGTAGAAAAGGGCCATGGAGTAGCGATTGGTCAGTTGTAGAGCTTGTGCAGGCATATGAATCTCATGGGAGAATTCTTGGCACTTATGACACCTGCGTACAAACTCTATTGCGTCATGTTCTAGAGTGGGCCAGAAATAGCCCATTCGATGTATTTTTCGAGCGGTGGCATGGCCACCAAAGTGGCCTCCACATATTCCACTGTGGGATTCATGGAGAATCTTCTTAGATTCTTCTGTGTCGACACATCTTAGGAGCATTCCATCAAATGCTTTTCGATAGAGCACTTGCTCTATAATGACGTATTTGGCTACGATAATACGTAACCGCCTTCTTTGTTGCATGGTGTAACTCCTTCTGGGTACGTATGGTCTATGATATAGTTAATGATATCGCGTACTAGGGACACTCGGAGATAGAGGGTCGGGTTTCATGTAGTATACGCACTCATTACCAAAGTACAATAGGAATGTTGTAAAAAGTAAATATTTGTCGTAAGTGGTCCGGTAATGTTAAAATGTCAAAGTTTGGGTAATTAGAGAAGTAGGGTCTACATGATTAGGAATTAGAAATATTATATCGTAATAAGGACAAGGAGTGAGGTCATAAATATTTTGTGTATTTTATTTGTAAAAAGTCTAAAAATGTGGAACCCATGTAAATGATAAGGTTTATCTTATCTTAAAAGATAAGCTTACATGTACAGTATAAGAGTTAAGGTATGGAATATGATTCGTCAGAGTGGATTTCTTATCCTATCTTAGAGATAGGATGGATAAGCCTCGAAGTTCTATAAATAGAGAGGCCACCCCCTCATTTAGCATAGAAAGAAGTAGTGAGAAATATCAGAGGAAGTGTGCAAAGGAAGCCATCGCTTAAAGGTGTGTCAAGAAGCCATCAAGAGGTGTAATTGTAAAGTTTCTCCCATAGTCTTGTTGAAGTATCTCATGGGTGAGATCAGAATAATTTCATGTTAATATTATAATTTATTTTGATATTTCAGATTTGTCATCATTCCGTCTTATCATAGTCGATGGTATTCTTGTGTTCGTTGTTGTTTTGTTTCCGTGATTACATCCACCAAACTAAAGGTCAGTGCATTAGTAAATAATCATAAAGACGAGGAGTTCCCGGTGAAGAATTATCATAGTGCCGGATTGGTGATGACATTTTGGTTCCGCTGCCGACCATTCCTCGTTGGTGGATTTTCTCGAGAGATATTCCCACTTAGTCAAAAATCAATCGAGGGTAACCTTGTTTTTACTGCATGCATAGTAGTTACCATGGTAAAGTCATTTTTACCGTGAATAGTAGCTACCATGTTAAAGTCATTTTTGCCATGAATAGTAGTTACCCACTCTGTAAAGTCCTTTTTGCGGGAATAGTAATTACCGCAAAGAAAGTCACTTTTACCGTGAATAGTATTTACCGCAAAGAATTTCACTTTTACCGTGAATAGTGTTTACCACAGTAAAGTCAAAGTTTTTACCGTAGTAAGTCAAGTTTTACCATAGTTTACCGTGGTCATTTCTATTTTACTGTAGAAAGGTGTAAAGTCACTTTCTAGTATAGTGATTCCAATTATTTGTGCACATAAGTCTTGTTGATCAGATTTGTGGGTTGGTATTTCACTGGTGGTTACTTTTGAAAATGGGAAAGATTCCTATTTTTTCAGCTCAATCTAATGAAGATGCTTCTTCTTTCATTCAAGAGTTTAAACGATCTTGTATTTGTAATGGCCTTATAAGAAGGGAACAATGGACTGAATTTTTTCCTACCTTTTGATGGTTCAACACTTAGGTGGTTCAAACACTAGGTGATAATGTGAAAAATTCATGGGATTTATTAACCGAAAGTTTTCTTGAAGAATTTGGTGAACAATGTAAATATGCATCTCATGATCGAGATCACAAAGCTATCCCAAGGAGAGAAGGAGAAGATAAGGGATTATCATGCTCGTGTTCTAGAGCTAAGGAGGAAGCTCGATGCCCGATCCTAAGGAAGGACTAGCGGATGGGTCGATGAATGGCGTGGATAATCTCCTCTCGTAAGCACTTCATTCTTGGGATGAAGCCGAGATCGACAACGAGTGAAGTATGACCGCCCACTACCATCAACAAGCAAAGGAGATTGCAAGAAGGCAAGAAGAAAGCATGGAAGAGGAGCCCAAAGAAATTGTTGCTAAAGTAGAGCCTACACCAAAGACCTTTGGTCCGTAATCCACAACCACTCCCGTGAGCACAAATATTTCTCCTAATACATCTACCGAGTATGAAGATCTCGCTCAAAAAGATGGGTCGCTTAACTATTAATCTTCTTCAAGGAAAGGAATTTAGTTCTCAGGGGAGGAGATAGAGGTCCAAAAAGAAATATTTCTCAAGTTGTTTGTTATGGTTGTTATAAAAAGGGTCATTATAAGTATAATTGTCCATAGAGCTTCTACATCCGGTAAAGGAGATAATGATAAAGGAAAAGCACCTGTGAATTCTTTTGATGTAGTAGATAAGAGTAGAAATAATGAAGTAGATGTGTTTGTAAATAAAAAGAAAGAAAGAAAAAGATAATCAAGATGGAAATGATCCTAAGAAGATGAAAGAAGAAACTAGTAAGAAACATAGAGAAGAAAGTTGGGTGTGCAGATTTTCTCGATTTCACAGGGGCAAGGACCATACTCCATCTTGGAAGATCTATCCAAAAGGCCTAAATATTACATATGGTCAACTCTTGGCTATGTCTTCCGAGAAGAGGCGGGAGTCATGCGAGGTGGACTCAATGCTCGAAGAAGGAAGGAGGTTGAGGTCCCTGCTTGGGAGGCAGAGAGGCAGATCCCTATGCTCCACAAGCCGAGGTATTATGTAATGGTATTTCAATTCATGATGTCTTAGTTGATGGAGGTGCTGCAGCTTAATGTAATGACCGAGTCTCAGTAATGAATATGTTGGGTTTAAAATTGATCGCCCTTCAACACTTATGTTAAGGTCATTAAATAAGGAAAAACTAAACCAAGGTGTAGTTTCAAATGTGGCAATATCTCATGGGTGTCAGTATGTGTGGTAGACTTTCAGTGATGAAAATGGTACTGCAAGTGCACCCAATGCACTGGGAAGACCATGGCTAAGGAGAGTTCATGCAAGAAACTACTGGAATGAAGGTTTCATGACACTTGGACGTGGTAGAGAGAGGGTGAAGATAAACGTGATCCCTCGACATCATAAAGTAGAACCTGTGGATTCAAGTGATGAAACCGATGATCGACACATCCTCTCGATTACTCTAGTACCAAAGAAGTGGACACCAAGATGAAGAAAGTGAGGTGGATGTTTCAAATATGGATATCCTTCCACCACACCAACTCATGACCCCATAAAATTATCTGAAGAAGAAGTTGATGATCGTCTCCAACAAATAAAGATTGGTGATGCTGTGATGGAGAGTGAGAAGGAATCCTACCTCCAGCTCTTTCGAAGGTACATACACCTATTCACTTTTGATTACAAGGAACTCCGTCAAGTAAGTTGGGTAGAACATTGTATTGAGCTGGTAGATGGTGCTAAGCCCATAAAGCAAATGCCATATAGAATGAATCCTAATTTTTCCAAGACTGTAAAAGAAGAAATAGATAAGTTGCTTGATGCAGGATTCATATTTGTCATGGAGAATTCGTAATGGGTTTCTCCCATTGTGATCTCAATAAAAAGAATGGAAGCTACGCATTTGTGTTGATTACAGAAGCTCAATAAGGCAACAAAGAAGGATCATTACCCTCTTCCATTTTCAGATCGATCTTGACGAAGTAGCTGGCCAGAGTGCTATAGTTTTGCCGATGGATATAATGCGGCTACAACCAAGTTCGTATAGCAGAGAAAGATCAGTCAAGACCACGCTCACCACTCCTTGGGGAACGCTTGCTTATAGAGTTATGCCTTTTGGGTCAGTGTAATGCTCCAAAGAACATTCCAAATATTGATGAATAGGGTGTTCAAACCCTACATCGGGACCTTCATCGAGTATTTCTCGATGATTTTTGCATCTATGGGAGCAAGTCGACCACCCGCACTGATGGAGACAACATTTCAAAGGTTAGATGAAGCACAAGCCTCACTAAACCCTACAAAGTGTGTCTTTGGATGTTCTAAAGGCGTTTTGTTAGGGCATGTCAGATCCAGAGATGGTATTGGTACCGATCCTCCCGATAAAGTTTCAAAATCAAAGATTTACCATTTCCTATGAATAGAAGTAAGTTGAGATCATTTTTAGGCCATGTGGGTTACTATAGAAGGTTCATCAAGAATTTCTCAAAGATCGCACACACCACTAACCCAGCTTCTTGAAGAAGGATGTTACTTATGAACCAGAAATAAGGCGCATGAAGCTTTTGGACAATCAAGGAAGCCCCGTGTCTTCACCTGCTTTTGAAGAATCCAGATTGAGCAAGCCATTCATCAGTGTACACCGATGCCTCGATGCAAAGACTAGGTAGTACTTTGAGCCAAAAGGATGAAAATGGGAATGAACATCCAATTTACTTTGGGAGCAGCATAAATGAGCAAAGGCTTGAGAGGTAAACTATACCAGAATCAAAAAGAGGCTCGCTATCATTTTTGTCAAAGAAGTTTAGAAATTACTTGCTAGGGCAGAAATTTATAGTCAGAATGATCATCGCTCTCTAAATATATTGTCAATAAGCCTAACCCATCGTGAGGATAGCAAGATGGATAATTTTGCTACAAGAATTTGAATTTGATATTATAGATAGGCCAGAAAGAAGCATGTCAATGCAGATGCACTCTCTCGAGCCTATGATGGTTTAGGATCATCTTGTGATGATGATGATTTTCCCGATGCAAAGATTGTTCTCCTCGACACAATCCCTAGTGAATACATAGATATTTGGAATTATCTAATGAATTCAAGTTTCCCGATGGTGCCAATGCAAAGACTAAGAGAAAGATTACTCAAGCTACCGTCCATATTCTATTCTCGCATGGAGCATTATTTCGAATAGGACCTCGATGGACAAGACAAGAGGGCAAATGACGTGATCAAGGAAAGGAGCTGCTAGAAGAATTCCACAATGGTACATGTGGAGGGCACTTCTCTCTGACAACTTACAACAAGAAGGATCTTGATGCAGTTATCACCGCCCACTCTTTTTAAAGATTGTTATAATTATTGTAAGACATGTGATATTTGTCAAACACATGGTAACCGTAAGACTTCATCACTCCATTATGTCCTTTTTCCCTCGGTCCCTTTGAAAAGTGGGGAATAGACATCAGAGGTCCACTTCCAACTACATCACGCCAAAATAAGTATATCAGAGTTGCCATGCATTATTTAACCAAGTGGGTCAAGCTAGCCATCAAAACAACTTCCATGGATGAAGTGGCAAGGTTCATATATGAACGCATTGTCACCAGATTTGGTTGTCCATTAGAAATTGTAATGATCAAGGAAGCCACTTCATTAATGAGGTGGTAGAAGCCCTAGTCAATAAGTTTTCTATTAAGCACAGAAGGCAACAACATACAAGCCAAGCACAAATGGACAGTGGAACGAACAAATTTTGTGTCAGTGTCAAATTCTAGCAAAAGATGCAAATTGCAGTACATAAATGGGATAAAAGGATTCATGCAAAGATTGTGGGCATATAGGGCAACATCAAAGTCAACAACAGATACTCCCATTTCAGCTTGGCCTATGGCATTGATCCAGCTTCTTCCTATTGAGTTTGATATTCCCACCGTGAGAGTTATGAAAATGAAAGGATGGATGAAAGTGATTCAAGAAAAGAAAGGTTGGTACATCTTCATTTGCTAGAGGAAATGAGGGAAATAGCAAAGGATACAAGCCATAAGAAGAAAATGAAGCAGTATGGAATACTTTGATCAAAAGATCCGATGGTCTCCATTTCATGTGAATGACTTGGTCCTAGTATATGATTCCGTATACAAAAAAAGAAGACAGAAAATTTCTTCCAAAATGGATGGGGCCCTACAAAATAAAGAAATGGCATGAAAATGGTACGCACTGACCGGAGGAATTGATGGCACTCCCATTACGAAATGGGTCAACCACGACAAGTCAAGATTTTCCAAGCACTGTAATAGTCTACTCCGAGGACTGAGTAGAAGCTTGTAGAAGGGGGAAGATGTCGACACTAAAATTTTCCTCCATAATTTCTATTTCATTAATGTATGTATTAGAATAGGATGTTGTTAAGTATAATTAGTAGTAGCGTCCGATAGAAGATAACGGCGCCACAAGACGGTGCCGCCAATAATGTGGAGTACGGTAACACTCAAAGTACAATAGGAATGTTGTAAAAAGTAAATATTTGTCGTAAGTGGTCCGGTAATGTTAAAATGTCAAAGTTTGGGTAATTAGAGAAGTAGGGTCTACATGATTAGGAATTAGAAATATTATATTGGTAATAAGGACAAGGAGTGAGGTCATAAATATTTTGTGTATTTTATTTGTAAAAAGTCTAAAAATGTGGAACCCATGTAAATGATAAGGTTTATCTTATCTTAATGATAAGCTTACATGTACAGATAAGAGTTAAGGTATGGAATATGATTCGTCAGAGGATTTCTTATCCTATCTTAGAGATAAGATGGATAAGCCTCGAAGTTCTATAAATAGAGAGGCCACCCCCTCATTTAGCATAGAAAGAAGTAGTGAGAAATATCAGAGGAAGTGTGCAAAGGAAGCCATCGCTAAAGGTGTGTCAAGCCATCAAGAGGTGTAATTGTAAAGTTTCTCCCATAGTCTTGTCAAGTATCTCATGGGTGAGATTGTAAATAATTTCATGTTAATATTATAATTTATTTTGATATTTCAGATTTGTCATCATTCCGCCTTATCATAGTCGATGGTATTCTTGTGTTCGGTTGTTGTTTTGTTTCCGTGATTACATCCACCAAACTAAAGGTCTGAATTAAATCGTGGAATATATATGTCATAGCCTCACTTGCCTTGAATGTATGTAGCACTAGCGTTTTGAGACCGAATGGCATAACAGGCGTAGCAATAGGTTCCCAAGGAGTTATAAATGTAGTTTTAGCTTGATCTTGCTAAGATATTTTGATTTGATTGTATCTAGAATCCATCCATGAGAGACAAAAGTTCAAATCCGTTGTTGCATCAACAATGACAATGATAGATGGTAATGGGAAGTCGTCCTTAGGACATGCTTTGTTGATGTCTCGGAAATCTATGCAGATGCATATCTTTCCATTCTTCTTGAGAACGGGAACGATGTTCGATACCCATTGGGAGTAGTCGACTGGCTTGATAAATCCTACTTGGAGGAGTTTTATTACTTCCTCCCGAGCTACCTTGGGCTTCATGGGTCTTGATTTTTGTTTAACTGGATTTGCATCTGATTTAGTGACGAGGTTGTGCACCGCAATGTGGGGTGCGACTCCTATCATCTCCTTATAATTAAATGCAAACACCTTCTGATGTTCTTTGAGGATCCGAGTGTGTATCTCTACTTCTTCTGGGGTTAAGGATGATCCTAGTTTCAAAATCCTTGGTTCATCTTCTGTCCCGATGTTGACATCGATTGTTTCCTCAATTAAAGAGGCGTTACCCTCTTCAAACTCAGGTGGTGCTGGAGGCAAATCCAAATCATCCCCATTTTCTACTGCGTATATGCTAGGTTCCATTTGTGAGGGGAGATCCATCATGGGATTTTGAAATAGGAAGACGAATGTGGAATCAAGGACAAATCTAGCATATGATAGGAGAGATGTAGTGCTGCATAGGTGTTTAAGTAATCCAAAGTGGCCATGTCACTATCAACATGGTCTAGGATGGTAGATTCACTTCTGCTTGAAAGGGGATTTGTCATTGTTTTTATCAATGATTCATCATGAATGGACACCGTGAAATGAGTATCTTCTAACTCATTGCTTGGAGTAAAACGCGATGCTGAAGTTGCTATTGAATCGGCGAGAAGATTTTTCTCTCGTGGGATTGCTTCAATGGATATGAAGTTAAACGCCTTGCTTAAATCTAATACGGCTTCTTTGTAAAGCTGCAAGTGTTCGGCTTTGGTTTCGTATACTTCAGAAACCTGGTTTGTCACTAATTGTGAGTCTCCTAAGACTCTGATGTTATCAATACCAATTCTTTTGGCTAAGGTGAGGCCAAGGAGGAGGGCTTCGTACTCAGCGCCATTGTTTGTGCATTCAAAATTTAGCTTAAAGGAAAATGGTAGGACTTTCTCTTCGGGCGAAGTAAGAATTATACCTGCCCCCGCTCCATAACGACATTTAGCTCCATCGAAATGGAGAGTCCAATACTTAGCCGGGAGTATAGATGTTGGGGTATCTGCTGCGTTTGCGCACTCCACTTCTACCATGCAGAGATCCTCTGATGGAAGGGAACCAACACCTAGTGAATATCCTATGCCTACTGAATCAAATGGTAAGAAAATTGGTAAATCTTGTTCTATTAATTCAACGATTTTTGCAGTAGTCCCTAATGACACCGTTTCTTTAGCCTTATCTTTGGGGGTTGGGGTTGTTTTGGCTATGCTGATAGTTTCAAGATCCGTTGTAGGTACCAAATTCTCCTCTGGTTTTGGGTCAGTGGGTTTATTAAGTTGGTTTGTTGGAAGTTCAAATTCCGAGTGCACACCTGGTCTTTTCTTTAAGTCAGCTAGGTGTATATCGAAAGGTTTTGGATCGCCTTTGCTACAAAATACCTTTCCTAGATGTAGAATCTTACTTCTTGGAGTAAAGTAGAAGGGATTGCCTTCATTCTGTGTATCCATGGTCGGCCGAGGATCATATTATAATTAGTTTCCCGATCTATAATATAAAACTCAGTTAGGATTGTTTTGGGTCCTAAGGTGACCGGTAGTATTATAGTTCCTATCGAAGTGGCTTTAAGGCTATCATAGCCTCTCAATGTATTTCGAGTGGTGGAACAATTTGTTTCCCCATATCCTAGTTTTTGGAGGAAAGAGAAGGGGACTATGTTAACTGTGGCCCCATCATCAACCATTTCCCGTTTTACGTAGTTATTATAAACCCATACTTGTAAGTGTAAGGCTGGATCACCTCGGCGTGCAATCTCAGCATCTGTAGGCATTTTACTTATTTCGAATATAAATTCGACATCCTTGTCCGGCTGCCCCGGAGGGTGGATATCAAAATCTACGTGATTTACTTGTGTTTCAGGAGGTGGAGTGATGTTAATTAGATGACCTAAACCTAATGCTTCTAAAAGAGCAGCTCTGTGAGTAGGAGAGTTCTTTAGTAAGTCCAAAAATGAAATGTGTGAGAAGGTTTTTGTTAGGTCATTAATTAAATCATAGGCACCTACGGGTTTTTCTACTATTTGTTGACTCTTATCTATTTCTGGTAGATGACTTGGGCTTGGTTGAGAGAAATACTCTCGTGTTCTTGTTATAGCTTTGATAGGTAGTTCAGCGTCTAGTTCTACCAAACCGACTATCTTGGGTCTCGGTGATTTCCTAATTGTGGCGCAACTGATGGATTTAGTGAAGTCGAGGCTTCATGATCATTGTTTCCCATCATTGCACCCTTGTTCGTCCCAGTTAGATTCAACCTGTTGCTATCATGATTTGGGAGTGGATCGTTAAAGATTTTGAGGGGAGCATTCTGAGGGGAAACTACCCCTGCGAGCGTGTTTGGTGGCGGTGACACGGGATCTGCCAAAAAAATCTATGAAGAACCTGTCTTTGTTCTTCTGGCAAACGTTGCATGAATTTGTTGTAGTCATGGCATGTTCTAGTATCGTGACCTCGAATCTTGTGGAAACCACAATATGAATTGGGATTGTAATTCCTATTTTGTTGGTTTGGTGTATATTGTGGCCTAAAATTCTGATCAAATTGTTGCCTATTAGGATTAAAGTTTTGCATTTGTTGTTTTTGGTTTTGATAACCAAATGAGTTTTGGCTTGGCCCTTGTATGGGATTTCGCCATTGTTGTTGTTGTTGTTGTGGATGGTTAAAATCCACTGTATTGATTGTCGGGGTGAAGTTGTTGTTTCGTTGGTTGTTTGTTTGTGATGGAGTATTAACAACATTTACCTTCTTGGGCTGGTCGGTTACTCCATCCGTTGTTACACCCCATTTTTGTTAAGGATTTTAGGTCCCCGATTGACGTTTGTGGTAGTGGGATAATTTGTAGTGTTCGATTGGGGTGATTAACCTCCCATTTGCTCCATATGTTTTACGGCCACTATCTATCGCTGCTTGATCTATTCGAAGAGTGCTCTCAAGTACTTCATCGTAAGTTTTTAGTGGGAACTTCTGGACTTCTTCCTTCACCTCTTTGTTGAGAGAATGAAGGAATAAATCTCATAGTTCCATCTGATCCATATTTGGAGCACTTGCCGAGGAATAAAGGGTATACGCCACCTTTGGATGAAATGGGTGACATATTCGTTGTGTTCTTGTTTGATGTGCAAGAATTCCCTGATTCCTGTTCTTAACAATTTGTTCATGTCGAATGCCTTAATGAACTCTGATACGAGTTGTTTAAATGAATGGATGGAAGCCTCAGGTATTCTATAATACCAGTCGAGAGCGATGCCTTCCAAGGTTTTGGGGAATATTTTAGCAACAACCCCATCCCAAGGGAGTAGTTTGCGTATGGCTGTAGCGTAAGCTTTGATATGCGCATTTGGATCTCCCTCACCTTTGTACTTGGGTAAATCAGGAAGAGGTCTTGGAAGCATGACGCTTCATATGGTGAAGTCTAAGGGCTCTTTCAGATATTCTGAATAAGTCCCTATCGCATAGGTTTCGACCATTGATGGTGGTTGCTGAGGGAGTGGTGGTGGGATGGGTTGTTGATACGGCGCAGCGTATGCATTGGTAGGGGCATAGGGAAGTCCCTGTGTTTGAGCAAACATGCCGGAGAGGAGAACATATCTCCTTGTGGTGATTTGGAGTACATGTTTAAGTATGACGGGGTATTGTCTAGTAATGGATTGTTTGATACTAGACTGGGAGGAAAGGTGTTAGAGATGATGGGCCTTGTTGGCGTTTGTTGTGGATACTGAGGAGGCATGCCTAACGTGCCTACTCCTGTGAGGAGATCTACTTGGCCAGGGTGGTATGGAGGATTGGAACTTCCTGCTTGCATGAACTGAGAATTTTGACTTGCTTGAGCAAGTTCTAACCCTCTCACTTTTTCTACTAACGTTGAAATGACTTCATTTGGTGAAGTCACGGTGCTTTGCCTTAGCGGCGTTTGTTGTATACCCTGGTGTTGTATAGGCATGTGATATCCTGCTATGAACTGATCGCTATCTTGCCAAGTTTCTCCGAGAGTATTTCCTATATGTAGTGGCATAGAGGTATTTTCTTGAAAAGAGACCTCGGGTTGTATTTGTAAACCTCCTATAGGTGGGTAGATACCCTGGGAGCGTTGTTCACCCTAGGATAACGTATTGACTGTTCATCATCTAAGACCAGGTATGGGTCTGATTGCCTACTAATTTGTGGTCTAAGTAGCATCTGAGGAGATGAACTAGATTCTCCAGTAAACGTCATATTATTCGAGCCTGAAGGCTTTGTTTTTGTGTTCGAGGGGTTTGATCTAACTCCTCAGTTTGAAAAGATGAATTATATCTGATTCTTGGAGTTTGTGTTGACAACTGATTAGTTGAGTAGTTGTCCCCCATACCGAGAGTGAGGGTGATGATTGCCTATTTTGCTGGGCATAGTATGCCTCAAGACCCAAGAGGGGTTTGCCATATGCATCGAATCCCGACATATTCGGGGGGTATATGAATACCCGTAGAATAATGGGAAGGAGTGAAGGTGATTTGTGAAAGGCTAATGAGGCGGAGAAGATGAAAAGTAAACTAAACTTGGAAGAACACGTGATACTATGACTCCGAATTAGAAAGTAGGAAGTTTACGTCAGCTTCACTAATTTTGTTTGTTTCACATCGGGTTCACCAATTTTGTACGCTGGAAAAGCGACAAGCGAGCGTGGGAATCTACAGGTAACTCTTCCACGTACCCGACCTCCCGAGGTCATGCCGAGACAGCCGGTGGGGATGGAATATGTGTGGGATGCAAACGAACTAGTTGGGTAATCTAATGTCTTTGACACGCACTAATGGAATTTGTGAATCTAAGGCAAAGAAGGCCCTTCTAACTTGGACTGGTGTGATAGATCGATCGCAAGGATGACTGCTCGAAGGCTCCAATCAATATCGAGTTCTGGCGTGATTCGATCTATGGGTTGTGGAATACGTGGAAAATGACCTGGGATAGTTTCGTGTATATCTCCAGATAAGGTCATATGGTGGGTAATGAATACAATTGACTCTACTGGATGATTCTCTAGCCTAGTCTAGAATTCTCTAGCTTTGTTAGCCGCTATATCTAGTAAGGATAGTTGTTCGATGATGATGGGTGGAAGTGGAGTGGACTGGAATACTAGTGTGCGTAGGCCAGTGTCTATATCTGATTGACTTATGGATTCGTTAGGCTGCGGGATTTGTGGATCACAACCATAGATTCTTGGTTGTTGCGGTCCTGCTATGGTCATGTACGAAATCAAGTCCTAATCCCTAGTATCTAGTAATCATACGCTTTCTCAGCTTCTATGTTTAGACTCAATAACTATGTGATTTTCTCGGAATATCTTACAGGCGTTCGTGCAACCTGGATTCTTAAACTAGTATCTATGTCTATGAGAGTGTCTCCTGCATTTGGCTGTGGGACCAAAGGATCACAACCAAAGGTTTGTTCTCTTTCGAACCCTTCTACAGTCATGTGAATGTTTGCCTAGGGTAATCTGTAGTTCGGTTGATTTGACCAAAACGTGTGTGCTTGGTCGTCTTCTATATTTAATCCTCTCAACTGAGAGCTAATCAGTCGTAAATCTGTTGTTGTTTGGAAGACTTGTATTCTAAGGTTCTGGTCTATGTCAACTATTGTTGTGACGAGGTTGGGTTGAGGCACGATTGGCTCAAATACGTATTCTCTGGGTTCCCGGGGTCCCGTGATTGTCATACAAAACAAAATGTAAATCTAACTATAACAAAGTAAATTTAAACTACGTGGAATAAATCTAAAACATATATAACTTCTATTTTTCTATGAGACTTTCTAAGAATTTAAGAAAAGCAACTATTTAAACGTATCTAGAAATAACAACTAAATAACAATTTAAAACAAACAAGATAACCGAGTGTAGTTATTTACCTGTGTAATTTGTAGATTTATTCTAAACAAATAAAATAGCTCATCTAATCTATCTGCAAGATTCTCGATCCTACCTCAGAAGTGAGGAGTGAATCATAGTTTCTTAGAAACTATCAATCCTCATAGCTTCCCTGGCAATATCAAGAATAGAATTTACTGAAATGAAGCAATTATCTACTCTATTTGATATGATTCTAACTAGAACTTTGAAAGCTAGAACCTGGATTCCATAATAGTGGCGAATCCGATGGTGTGTGTGATCTTGTCCCCTCAGTGTGATCTCCTCGTTCTTTCGTATTCACGTGAATCTAGAAAAGCGTGTAATGCTAACATCAACAAGTAGATATTGGGACAAAGGCAGCTTAGAATGCAGACTGAATATAATGCGAGTAGGAGAGGGATAGCGCAAGAGTACAGAGCTTGGCTTATGCAATTCCTAGCGGGATTTACTGTGAGTCATGCAACATAAAGCATCTAGAACCTGAAACTATCTTGTTTGAAGAGCAAAACCTGCAACTTTAATGGCTTCCTAAGCTATTCTACTCCAATGGATTGGGTGAAATAACAGTTCTTGCCTACACAAGATGGGTATGTGGCTTACCAACAGCTGAACAATGTTAACTAAGCATGCAAGGAATTAAAACTATGGCTTCTAAACAGAAGAAAAGAATGAACTGTGAAAATCAGAGCATGAAAGTGAATGAGGGGCAGACTATTGCTTGGGCACAAACCATTTATTTATAGCTTTTCATTCACCCAAAGATCAAAACCAAACTGAACTCTAAAACAATAAACAATGGCCAAACACTATTCCAGGGGACCAAAAACATAAATGCAAGCCTAAGTCGGCAAGGAAAGCTGGTGAAAACGTTGATTTTTATGTGAGTCATGTTTAAAACACTTTACTGAAAATGCGTAAGGGACCGCCGCCCATGCAGGGCGGTGGTTTCATCACTGAAGAGCAAAAAGGCCAAGAAAAGAGAGGAAAAAGGAAAAACAAAGGACACGGGGCTAAGCGGGGCATGCGGGATGTTAACGCACACTCGGAGAGCTTTTTCGGATCCCGAACACCTTGCAAGGAGACCTGTATCATCATTGGGGCACTTGTTGCACTATTCCGGCAATCATACCTTTGAATTTTGGGTATGTACGGTTCCTATGCTCCCGTGCTTTCAGGCTACCTCGTCAGGCGTAGTCCCTTAAGATCCCTGAATGACTAGATTGGCTAAGAATGAATTTGATAGGGGTATGTCTAAGAACACATGGGATTTATCACCACTTAGTAAATATTTGTTGTTTATTTCTCGGATGGGATTCAACGGCCTACGGTTTAGTTACCTTCCATTCATTGATAATTTATGCTATGATAAACCCATGGATGCTTTCAAAAGCACCTTCAAAAGGATAGGGGTAGTCATCAAGCCTAGTGAAGGGTGTGATGTGATTTCCAAATAACTTGAAATGCCTACATATTTAAAGGTAATAACATGAATTAGACGAGATTAGAAAATCAAGAATCATTGAGTGTCTAAATTAGAATGTCATTGCATCCGGAGACATTCTCAAGCATTGGATAATGTATATGGAGAGACATTCTAAAAATATCAACGAGATGAAAGGCATCAAATTGTGATGAATCTCGGGTGTTTTATCGGGGATAAGACTACGAAGCATAGAAGAAGGTAGTAAGGGCATGATAAGATGGGAACCAAGATACAAAGAGACCATGAGCAAGAAGAAGTGCAAGTAAGGTAAATACACATATACACATTGATAAATTGAATGAATAATTACTCGATTAGGTAACTCTTTATATACATACTTTATATAAATATTTATTTCCAAAGTTTGATGCATATTATACATTGAAAATGCTAGGACATGTACATCACCAATAAATTAAAAAATAATCCATAATGTCTTAAATATTGTCAAGTGCACATCATATTTGTTTCATGTGAAAATAATCTCAAATGTAAGGTCTCATACAAAATTATCAAGTTCCAAATAGTATTTTAATGTGCATAATAAATACAAAAATTCCCAAATAGGTCATATACCATCAAGTTCAAATGCCATATAGGCATACATATAATGCCATGCACATAGGCATACAAAAACAATGTCATGTAAGACATATATATTTCCTACTCATCAAAATCTATCCCTCTCTTGGCCTTGCTCAAAGAAGGCCCTCCCTTAGACAAAGATGGAGATCCATGAGATGAATTTGGATCATCCGAGCCCATGCTTCGAGTCCTCTTCCGCTGAATACTCACATGTAGATGAGCCTGTAAATGTAAATAATGTTTTTTTGTCAAAACTTAATTTATATATGTTTTCAACATGTATTTAAGACCATGCTAGAATGAAAGTATTTACATAAATACACAAAATTACTGCAAGTTTTCGATCATGCCAATTTACATCTCATGCTCGGATGAGTCATCGGGAGCTCTGCAGCATACAAATGGGGTACAAAGATGACGAGATGGAGGATTTCGTGCCCTCGAAGTCAAAATGGAGGGTGGAAGTTCCCACATACACATAAGATCAGAAAATCTAACATAAAGATTAACAAAATAGAACTAAGTACTTGTATGTACATAATGACAATATTTTAATTAATTTTATCAATATAGAACTATTGTTTTTACCCTGCCACGCCTATGAATCAAATGAACAGGGATGCTACCTGTCGCAGGTAACTCCTGCATATACAAAATGAAGGATATTATTAACATAATTTAATAATTCTATAATGAAAGAAATTACTAACATGTAATTTAACATAATATGAATTACACAAGAAATTTAACAAAATTTACGTGTTGTTTGAATACCTCAGTGAGTTGTTGCGTAGATGAAATCACAGCGACAACACCTTTATCTACTTTTGCAAAGATAGTGGGGTGTCTAGTGAAGTCAACATCTTTATCAAACATGTATATCACGTGAGTTAGATGGACATACAAGATACATATATTTGACTTCAAAACTACATATATATATATTCACAACACACACACACACACACACACACACACACACACACATGTATGTGAAAATTTTACATAATTAACATTCTAAATTACCTCTGTGAATGTATGTTTATGCATGGTGCTCGCCGCTTATGGTCGGGATGAAGATGCGCCTCCACGCCTTTGTAATATCAATTCATATACATGTACAAATACAATTATTTCAAAAATTTAACATATATAAATAAATCAAGCACTCCAAAATTTTATAACACACATAACAAAACATAACAAATTTACCTACGAAGGTGATGCCGATGAATGTAATCCAAATGTCTCACTCAAAAGGACATCTGACATAGTGACATTATCATGTGCACCCCTAGCACTAGGTGCACCCAAATTAGTACACATGAAAGTATCATCCTTGTCGGGCCCCAAACATATGCTACCACATAACAAGCAAAGATGTGGCCTCATGCTAGTACTCCCTAAGGGAATACTCTATGTACCTCTGTGAGCATCTGGCTTAGAAATATCCCTCATATGTCGAACAAGGGTTGCAGATAGCCCCAAATCACATGGAGTGTATGGATCTATATTGTCTCCTTCATTGATTAAGGGACAATCTCGGGGTGAGGGGCTTTTATTTGGGGAATCTACCCTACTAAATATGTGCATGTTGTGCACCTGGTCGATCCTGTGCAGATCCTTTTCCTCACTTTTGAAATTCGAAATCAAAATAATTTGGGATCTCATTAAGGATAAACTTGCAATAGAGTTTCCTCATAAATTATAGTGGAAACTCATTGTTATTACAAGGTGGAAAATTAAACAACATCCACCATTGGTCCCAAAAATTATTTTTAATCAAATTATTATTGCACCAATGGATGGGAAACCGTTTACATGACAATGAGCAGGAAAATTAGCACGAGGGTCCGTGAATAAGGCACATATGAGGTATTTTGAAATTTTATTTTTCTTTACATCCAAATATGACAATTTGTTGGAATAATAAACCCTACAACCCTCTCTGTAATTTGTCCAATGATCAATTTTCCCCGTTGTCGTGTCAATTTGAACAAGTAATTCCTCTAATGTGTTTGAAAGAGAGGCACGGTGGGGGTTTGTAGATTGTGAATCCCTCATTTTTTTGATTAAATACTCAATTTAAATTTTATTTTCAACTATGTGGGCTGCTAAATCTTCTTGACTACCCGGGGATGTTGAGCAATTGTGGGAGTGTCGGGAGGGATGATAGGAATAGCAGGGTTTGGTTGTGGTTGATTCCCTTAACCTCTAACTGTAACAATAAAAAAATTGTATTAAATTTAAATTTTAATCTATAATTATCATATTTCAATGCAATTTTGAGAAAAGAATTGTGCTTACCTCTTCTTCGTGGTGCCATCGTCGATTCAGATCTTCCCGACGATCCAGAAATGATCCTTTGAGCTTGAGATCTAGTTGAATGAAAAACGCGAGGGCACGGTTAAGCTCTGAAACTCACGTTTGAGGGAGATAAAATGATAGAGGCTCGGGCATCTTTATTTTTGTTTATAGTAGGCATAACACATACATGTTATGCTTCGGTAAATCCCAAACCTAACAATTGAAAACATGATCACGTTATAATAGAACGCGTACGTGTTTTGATATTTTCTGGATTCTTGTCTACTTTTTGGCCCCCAACTTCATGCACTTACCCTGATGAATGACTACAATAAATATTTTTGTCTCACGATGAGTATGAATAGAATAATCAAAAATCACAAAAAGACGATAATGATAAGTGATGTACATAAGGATGGAAAGAAGGAAAGAACATTTGTGTGTAAGTGAGGGTGAGTGTTTACTTACAACTATACAAAACTTATAACAAAGTACCAATAACACAATTTATGGAGGTCTTATTGTGGTTTTTAAGTTTACAATTTTTAATTTTTGTATATTTTGATTTTGGACATTTTATTTTTATTTATTATTTTTTTATATTTTGATTATAGATATTTTGATTTTTTTGATTTGTTGTTTTGGATATATATATATATATATATATATATATATATATATTTTTTAAATATTTTCAGTTTTGTGATTTTTGATTTTTTTTCTAATTTTGAGTTATACGATGTTTAGTATTTTCTATATATGTTGTGATGTTTTATGGATTTTGAAATGTTGTAATGTTTTTGGATTTTAGATGGTGTGTGAAGGAAAAACCATAAATGGAGAAAACCTATTAGAAAAAGAAATGACTAAGTATGAAGACATGCACGAAGGTATAAGGATGCACGAGGGTGCACGCGGAAACATGAATGAAGTATTTGCACAAGTTAAATGAGTGCACGAAGGTGTGCGTGAAGGTATGAGAAAATTATGAGTAAAATTTTGCATGTAGGGAAAACATACTTAGGAGTTATCCAAAATTGTGAGGAAGGATAAAATTAAGAAAAAGAACAAGTTGGTTTCATGAACAAGGAAAAGATATAAATAGAAAAAAACATGGCTTATGCATGATCATAATAGGATAAATAAAATGCGAGGCTAAGATGGACATGAAATATACATAGATAGGAAAAATTTAATTATAGTACATACAATGACTAAAGCAAAAGCTATTTATAACACACAACATGATGCTTTTTGAGAACCATAGGATGACACCTAATTATAGGAAAGTTTAGGATTGAAAAGCATGCAAGCTATGTATAGGAGTAGTCTAAGTATATATTAAAGCATGTAAAGTGGTGAAGGAAAAGTTCCCACCCTATATATGTGTAGGTGTTCATGTGATCAAGTGTGAAGACATGTGTGTGTGTGTGTGCGTGCACGCTTAAGTATGTGTGTATGAATGAGTCCATGTATGAGTCATGTGTTGCGCATAAGTCTGTAATGGAGGTTGAATAAGCCTATCATATTGTAATGCATTATGAGTACAATGTATACAAGCTCTTTTGGTTGGTTAATTATCTTTGTGTGGATTATAATAGTTCATGGTGGCTTATTCCATGTATGAGTCATGCATTGCGCATAAGTATGTAATGGAGGTTGACCAAGCCTATCATATTGTAATGCATCATGAGTACAATGAATACAAGCTCTTTTGGTATATTAATTATCTTTACATGCATTACAATAGTTCATGTTCTTCATATGGCATGTTTACATGTTATGTTAACCATGTTTGCAGGAACCACATCTTGATTGCCACCCTAGAAGGAACTTAGAGGATTTATGCGTGCTTCGGGTGAGCACTTTAACCTATTTATGAGTGAGGTACCAATGTTCCCAACTATGTTGTGCTAATTTAGTGACATCAACGTGAAATTTTGGTTTTTTTCTCGGGTCTTTCTTTTATTCAATCTCTCAAATGTGGCGAGCTTATGGAGTTTTGTTTATCATTGGAGAACATTGAAAGGTGGATAGACGATGAAGAATATGAGTTTGCACAGAGATAAAACTCTAGCGTTAACTTCAAACCACCAAAATGGATCAAATAAAACCTTCATGATTCGTTTTATGAGACATTCTTTAGCTTCTTTTGGTAGGAATTGTATGCGTGGTTAGCAATGTATGCAAAAAAGCGAGGAAGTAGGATCATATGAAAGTAGATTTGGATTCGAGTAGGTATCGAGACATTGGATAACTTGTATGCACCATGGATGTTCACAATATATTATTGGTGGAAAGTTATACGTAATCTCTATGTATTCATGCCTAGAGGAAACAGAGTTCCGCTTCCTTCGTGATCCTGAGAGGATCATATTTACACACTCTATTGTTAGATATAAAGTTTTTAATGGTTGGACTTGGATTGGAAAATATCTCTATGAATGGATAAAACCTCACCGTGTGCGGGGGCAAGGAAAGGGATTGGGAAAGATTATGCTGGGCTAGATGGAAGACATAGATAAAGAAGAGAGATGTTAATAATGCAATATTCTGGAAACCCTTCATTCTTAAACAATGAAGAAGTTGTAATGTTTATAGACATTAAAAAACAATAACAAAATCCATGGGAAGTGGATCAAATATACTATGGAAAATATGTAGAAATAAGATATTTCCCTAACTAATCACATCTACGAACAATAAACTAACAATACAATATGCCCCACTAATCTATGGATGTGACAACTAAGTAATAGCTAACTAAAAGCTAACTAAGTTAAAGTAATAAAATTTAATTACTTTAACATTACAAATTTATAAATGATGAATTAACCTAAGTTTATTCCTAACAAGATACTACATAGATATAATTATGCATGAGAGAGGGAAGTCGAAGAGGCGTTAAGACAAAGAGGAACGGGGTCGGGAAGATGTTATGAGAACTGTGTGAGAGGTGACAGAATGCAAGACCATGTCCCTCTAATATTGGGAAGTGCAATAGAAGTACCCCTCGAAATATGATGAAAGTAAGTATGATAAAGAGAGAAGAACCATTTGCATGCATCGACCCGCCCTAAACCCTTAGCCCTTGTGCTTGGTACTCGGACTCGAAGTTCATATACGGGATCATCACGGTGATAGAGAACAAGAAGGTAATTGGGGATCACCACATTGGGTTAGAGATATAGGCAAATACGTATTAGTATCAACCGAGGAGGCAAATGGATAAAGGCACCTCACATGGATGCTCATTATATTTTTGCGAAAGCACACAAAATTTGATTGGAAGTACAATAGGAGAAACACCTAGGTAAAGTATTGGTGTGAAGACAATTTCTTGTAATGGCATGCAGACTATCTCCACTACATGCACATATATAATAGCTCTAATGACAGGGAGGCTACGGAGGCTCTAGTCATCCCATAAGTAGAGGGAACCTAGTGGAGGTTCGGGTCGGGGATCTTGTCCTCCCTAAGAAAAATAAATCAAGGACAAGGTGGTAACCCAACACCACAACAACTTCCTCATATTTTTCTTTGAAATGTCACTTTGTAGTTCACATGTACATAAATATGATCTCTTTTAAAGAGCCAAGGTTATTACTTCTTTAGACAAGAAGGTTAGTCATTTTGTGAATACACTATAAGGGTGCGCATACGGTTGGTATAGGAAGTATGACCCACATATGATGGTAGTGGACTATGAAACATTGCACACCACTTTTCCGGATGAGTTCCACATACCCGAGTTGAAGCAACATAACATAAACGTGCTCAAAGAAATTAAACAAGGACTCTCACGAAAGTGTTTTGGAATATGATGCATGTTTCAAGACACTGTTGTCGAAGCTCTTATATGAAATCCATAAAATTAAACACATAAAATGGTTCATGAGTGAATTTCTAACACCATTTAGAAGGGAACTATCACATAAAACATTTATAGACCCACGCAAATCTCTAGAGGAAGAATTGTGCGCAGAGGCAATTAAAAGTGTAGATAATAGTGTAATTTTGTTCCTTGAAGTGCAAGTTGTAGCTATGGAAAATCAGGTTGGAGAATTTTTATACTAATTCTACACATGACACTCGTAGTGGAATATGGTTTAGATATTGTGACATAGAAGGGCACACTAAGAATAGATGTTTTCATAGGAATGTGCACGTACTACTCTTAGCTTGCGATATTTTCCATAAAAATCATGATGTATGGGATTTCCACTTGTTCAAAGTGTGACCCCGAGATGAATGTGTCAATATATTTCAAGATTTGTGATGTGCATACACATGGTACATTTAATTTTGGATGATTGACCATATCCATGAGGCTTGTGACATAAGGTTGCGCCAAACTAGTGCATAAAATAGTTCCTAGGCACACGAGGGACATAATAAAAATGAAGATAACAATGATAGTGGAGGATATAGAGGAGCATATCATTATAGAGGCCATGGAGGTTGCAGGAGGTAGGTTTAGTGAAGGGAAAAGTTATATATGTGGGTTTCTAGACCATTATTAGTGTGAGTGTCCAAGAAACCTATCTTGCACATACTATGGAAAGGGGGAAAAGTAGAAGATTTCTTGGAATTGTATGCACATATGTGCAATAATAATAAGGACATGGGAACATAGGTGATACAATTTGAGTGCTCTAGGAAAGGACAATGTGGCAACCTAAGAATTTAATCATGGCATAATATCAACCATTATTGGTTGCTACACAAGAAGAAGCTTGGTGTGTGCATGAGTAGGGAAGATCAAAGTCACTAATAAGACGAGATGAGAATTTATAGCCAACCAAGTATCTAAATGTAGGGAAGAAAAATGAAGTTTTCTAAGAGACCACGAGATTAATTAGAGAAATTCGGGGGGGGAGATACTTTATCCGAAGGAGAAGCACAAGATAGAGAGTGCGCCAAGTAGAATGAAGTACCTCATAATGATGTTGAATACCTTAGGGAAGTATTCAGGATTCTTAGAAAATAAAATATCATACCCTTATTAGGATAATGTTGAGGAGAAGGTATTGTGCATAGGAGCAAAGAGGGAATGATAGATCCTACATGTTAATTTACCATTCCGTAACCATGAATATGATAAGGAGATTACCCCGATGTGGTTATAGATGGTGGGTTGTTAAGTAAAATTTTTATTGATACAGTGTGGAAGTTAATTTCCTTACCCTTGATGCTTAGAATAGAATGGGTAGAAAACCAATACATCCATCCTCAAGTGTGCTATATATGTTAAAAAACAAGGGCCATGGCCATTGAAATTTTGAAGGATACAAGAATCATGATTCGGGAGAAAAATTAAAAGGAAATTTTGAGGTTAAGGTGTGGTAGAAGTGGAAAAATTCCCTACATTACTTGGCCATCCTTGGTGCTATGTGTAGACACAAAATCACGCACTTTGGGTATATATCTAGTCTTGATTACATACTACTATTCATATGACTCCTAAGTAAGAAAAATACTAATCGACCCATATATTTGGCCATCTTTCCTTTCTTTTTTACCACTTTTGTTCTTACAATCTTTCTATCTCAATTTATATTTTCATACCTTGACATTTATCATCCTGGACACTAGCGTCTAGCCAAGACACCAATGCCGGATGCCCTCATCCCCTTTAGGTTCCCTTGATCTCTTTGTACTTTGTTCATATATTTTTGGTCTTTTCTATCCATTTGAGCATATTATCTTTTTGATAGTAAGAATTTTTGGGGTTAATTATGAAATTCAATTAAGGGAATCATATACTTATAAATTTATGTGATCATAATAAAGGACCAAACACTAAATGCTAGCTATAACCACCTAAGATTACATCCATCAAGCATCTAAGAGCTCCATTACATCCATATAGCACCATCTAAGGGACACAAGGGCTAGTTATTTTACATACACTTCATAGGAGGGAAGTTAATTTTATTCCATGTACACATCTATTACATTTCTTTACATCTAGCTTACTTGCTCGTTATCAAGTGTGACACGCATAAGAGCCACCTAGGGCACAATTCCACACACACACATAGAAATACATTGGGTTTAAGATGTAGTGCAACACTTAGTCATAAAATCACCATTGTGACAATTGAGGAAACTATGACCCTCATTCTACATCTTCTTTTTTAGGATTTGATGTCTCTTTGAAGGTTTTGTAGGTCATTATTTCATTACAGGTTTCTAGTGATTTCAATGATCATTATACGACCATATAGAGACCAAAGGTCAACAAAAATGAATACTTAAAAAAATCTCAGAGGATATTTTCTAAGCAATTTGGAAAAAAAGGCACCCATAAACAAGCCTAGGGCACCCACAAGTGCCCTTGTCCCTCTCCAAGCACCCCGGTCTAGGAAGATCTTCACTAAGACACTTTTTTGAGGCTCGTGTGCGTTCCTCCCTCTTTGTTCATCCAGTTAGTACTTCAACATAGTCCAGAAGAACGTGAATCGATAAGGATTTATACCCTCTTTGTGTACTTAGGGTTTTATACTTTTCATCTTAGTTTTCTTGGCTTAATTTTTGTACTTAATTGTTTATTCATTTACTACTGCAATAAAAATCAAATCAGGCATATAAATTCACATTTATCTTAATCATTTTTGTGAACCAAAATTTGAATAATTTTGGATCTTTATTTTTCTTCCATCATGCCTCATAAGGTCTATCAAGTCTCTTTACTTTAATTGCTTCAAATTCACCCATCTTGAAAATATTCTCTTCACAAAACCATGTACACTATGTATCTTCCTATCAACATGTTTCGTCTCAAGTTAATGCTATCTTTGGTCATCTTTTTTTGTGAATCTCTTGGTTCCAGTTACCCATCAATCTATTTACACATCGATTCAATATCTTCATTATTTATTTCAAGATAAATTTCAAGATATGGAATCCACAATTATATCTTTTAAATCTGAAATCAAACTTCTTAAGGATGATTATCGGGTTCATGTTTATTCTCCTTCTATATCTCATTCTCTTCTATGTCTTCTACATGTGCTCATATTAGTGAACCTCAAATATTTCCACTCTCCATGCCTCTCAATTTTTCACTCAATGTTAAGCAACAAGAAATTCTTCCAAAACTCATAGCTCATCAATTGATTAGTTTGAAAAATACTCATTATTATCCTCCTTATTGGCTGATAAAATATCAAGGTCTCCCATTTTGTTCTTATCGTAAAATCAATGGGAATAATGAAAATGATTGCAATGCTTTATAATGAAGAATAAAACATCTTGAACATTAAGGTTTTATCTCATTCACTACACGAAATTCTCACATTACAGGTCATCTCCATTTGTTACATCTCAATGGGTTCCTAAATATGATTCGTCTATGTCTAATGAGCATCAAGTCATCAATTATAATGTTTCTTCTTTTGTTACTCAAGTGTCACTATGTAATCTACTAAATTAAAGAAACCGCCTCTCAAAATTGGTCTCACTACATATCCTCTCAAGTCATGTATGGAACTATCAATTCAACCTAAGAAACCTCCATTAAAAATCAGTTCAACACCTCCTCCTCTCAAGTCATCCATAACATTTCTAATTCAAACTACGCAACCACCTCTCAAAATCAGTCCACCTTCTTCTCCTATTAAGTCTTTTGCAATGTCATCAATCCAACACAATCTCCAACCAATCACTTTTGTTAAAGTTGTAGACACCAAAATTGGGTCACACTTGAAAGAGGATTCACGAGAACCGATGTCGAAAATTGATGCACCACAACGAAGTTACACTCTGATGGTAACATCAAGCCAACGTAATATGCAAGATTCAAAACAATGGAAAGAAGATTGCAAGTAAGAAGAATGGGTCTGCTCATGCTCATAGATCGAAAAATAGGAAGTACAAATAGGGGTGCTATGTAACCCCCATGCCTAAACATGGAAAGAACTCAATGACGCCACTGATGCATATGACGTTGACTGATGCATATGATGCCACTAGAAGAGGAGTTACAATTCCAAATAAGGAATGTAACTCCTATGACGCATTGACGTAAATGACAATGTCAGATTCTATGAAAGAATCTGACACTTGTCATTTGACTTCCTAAGACCTATGACTCTCGCAAGGTGAGATGACTCACCTAGGTGATGTGGACGATGACTGGATAGTCACACACACCAACACCCCCCTTCATCGAAGCCGAGGAAGAGGTCAAGGTAAGCCAGAAAAGAAAAAGAAGACTCCCCTAGACAACTAAGAAAGATGTGTCAATGGGCCTGGCAACTAAAGGCTTGATAAGGTGTCCATGTACAAAAACATCTTCTGGAAAGAAGAAGAGAAGAAGAAGGACTATATAGCCCGAAGAAGATGGGTGGCTGTAGCAGACCTCACCCCAAGAAGAGACCGCAAGTGAAGAAACTTCACCTCAGTGAAGGGCTTGGTGAAAATGTCTGCAACCTGATCAGTTGTCTAAACATACTGTATGTCGATGATGTTTTCATGTATCAGCTCTCGTATGAAGTGCATATGAATCTCAATGTGCTTCATCCACTGATGTTGAACTGGATTTCTACAAATCGAGATAGTGCTCATGTTGTCACAGTAGATAATGGTAGGCCACTGAAAGTGGATGCCAAACTCTGTCATAATACCCTGTAACCAAACAACTTCTATGGCAGCATTAACTGCTCCTCTGTATTTTGCTTCTATCAATGATATGGCAATGGCATTCTGTCTTCTTGCTGACCAACTGACAGGACCTGAACCAAGAGTGAAACTGTAGCCTGAGGTAGACTTCCGATGATCTAGATCACCGGCCCAATATGAGTCTGTAAATCCAACCAAGTCAATCTCAGTCCCTCCTAAGTAATGAATACCATCTGTGTGAGTGCCACGAACATAGTGAAGGATCCACTTTGCTGCTTTTAAGTGCAGCTCATGAGGCTCCTGCATAAATCTAGACATGATCCCGATGACATACGATAGATCTGGCTAAGTGTGAGTAAGGTAGATCAAGCTTCCCACCAACTATCGATAAAGGGTACCATCAACCAAGGGGGAAGAGCAATCAGAAACCAACTTAATCCTAGAAAAGAAAAGGAGTAGGTGAGGACTTGCAGTCGGACATGTGAAACCGAGCAAGCAAATCAAGAGAGTACTTAGGCTGCGAGATCATAATTCTTGAGTCATATTGTGAAATTTGGATCCCAAGAAAGTAATGAAGCAATCCTAAGTCAGACATGGAGAACTTGTTGGCCAAGGAGATCTTCACAGAATCAATGATAGAGGAAGAGCTACCGGTGATCAACAAGTCATCAACATAGAGAACAAGAATAAGCATGGAGTCATCCTATCACAGAATATACACATTTGGGTTAGAGTGACACCGAGTGAACCCTGATGCAAGTAAAAAGGAGTCCATCTTGGCATACCAAGCCCGAGGGGCTTGTTTAAGGCCATAGAGAGACTTCTTTAATTTGCAAACAAGGGATGGATCATGGACATAACCCGGAGGTTGTTCCATATAGATCTCCTCCTCTAGGTCCCCATGAAGGAAGGCACTCTTAACGTCCATCTGGTGGACTTCCCATTTGTTAGCAGCAGCGATGGCAAGGGTCAGTCGAATGGAAGTCATCTTGCAACCGGAGCAAAGGTTTCTGAGTAATCAACCCCAGCTACCTAGGAGAAACCCTTAGCTACAAGTCACACTTTATACTTCTCGACTTCTCCATCAGCTCCATACTTTGTTCGATATACCCACCTACACCGAATGATTTTTCTTCCTTTCGGAAGAAGGGTAAGATCCCAAGTGTCATTCTTTATGAGTGAGGAATACTCCTCATCCATGGTAGAATCCCACTCAGGAATCCCAGAAGCTTCTTGGAAATATGGTGGATCGAAGCAGAGGCAAAGAAGGGGTGAGGTCCAAGAAGTCTCGAGCGATATGTCTCTCATCCAAAGGATCTCCAACTAAATCTCTAGCACTCTGTAAAGTTTTCTTGGCCCAAAGAGGTCCCGACGGCTCAGGCTCCGAGTCAGAAGATTCTTCACTTGAGTGAGAAGGGACATAGTCCTCCTCATCACTACTGTCAAAATCAAAAGACTCAAAAGTTTGAGGATCGGGAGGAGCAGGGAGAGGTGGAACTCACTCAACAACATCATCATCTGAAGAGTCAGAATCTAAATTAGTGGGAAAAAGGACCTCAGTGGAAGTTGAAGTCAAGGATGACTCATCAAACTTCACACTCCTCTCAATATAAAGCTCATGGGTGGTAGGGTTCAACAATCGATATATCTTCATGCCATTAGAATACCCAACAAAGATACAAGGTTTGGATTGTGGATCCAATGCCTTGCATTTCTTTTTGGGAATCCGAGCCATAGCCTTGGATATGAAGACTCGAAAGTGCTTGACATCAAGCTTGTGTCCAAACTAGGCTTCAAAGGGTGTCATCCCTCTTACTACCTTGTGTGGGACATGGTTATGAATATAACAAGCACAATTCACTACTTCAACCCAATACTGTGGAGGAAGAGATTTCAAGTGAACCATACAAGTAGCCATCTCCTTTAAAGTTCGGTTCTTTCTTTCTGCTGACTCCATTTTGGAAAGGGGTTTAAATCAGACTGTATCTTGTAAAGAAATCCCCTCGAAGTGCATAAATCCTCAAACCTGTTGCTCACATACTCACCTCCATTTTTGGTTCAAAGAACCTTGATAGACCATTCTGCTTGTTTCTCGTAGAGCCTTAAAGTTTTAAAATGCTCAAAACTTTAGACTCAAGCTTAAGAAAATATACCCAAGTATAACGGAAAAGTCATCAATGAAGGTTAGTATATATAGAGCTCTAGTAAAAGAAGGAGACGGAAAAGGGCCGAGAAATGTCACTATGAACAAGATCCAAGGACAAGTAGCTCTCCAGGATTTTCCCTTGTCAAAGCTTTTTCGTGGTGCTTTCCAAGGGTGACCCTCACAAAGACCCTTAGAAAACATAACTCGGGTAACCCATTGACCATTTCATTTTGGCTCAATTGTTCAAGGTAATGATAATTTAGATGCCCAAAATGCCCATGTTATAACTTTCTAACCTCATTTACATGAGTGAGCAAGGCATTGGGTGTCGAATCAGAAGAGAAGTGGGAAAAGGTATACAACCGTGAACGGTGATCTGCCTTTCCCTCAGCCACAGTGTAGTTAGAGTTAAGCTCACGAATAATCATCAAGTTAGGACCAAATTCCACTCGCATTCCTTCACCAAGGTGGGTGATTTGGTAAACCGATAGGAGATTGGTAGAGATTGGGAACACTCAACACTTGGTTAAATGTTCCACCTTGATCTCTACCGATCCACTACCGGAAACCGACACATGAGTGTTATCACCCAACGTGATTTGGGACATGCCACATGGTTCAATTCTAGAGAATTCAACCTCTGAAGAATCCATTTGGTGCGAGGCACCAGAATCGATAATCCAAGTTGATGATGGAGCTGATCTAGCTATGAGGGCCTTACCTTTCTTCTTTTCATTTTTAGTCTCCTTTGCATTAGAAGACTCACCTTTCTGAGCATTTTGTTTAACGGATTCAGGAACACTTATTTTATTCTTCTCAAGTAAATGAGTTAAGTGATCAATTTGTTTCCGAAAACAATGCTGCTCGTCATGGCCAAATTCTTACAATAGGAGCATTTATACTTTTCCTTCTTTTCTTTAGGCTTAGAAGTCAAAGTATGAGTGATGGGCTTAACTGGGTAGGTTGGTCTTGGTTTCTTTCTTAGGTTGGTCCTTAGTTTCTTTCTTCTTTTCATTTTCTTGCCCTTATTCACCACAAGGGCATGTGACTTGGATTTTAGAGTCCCCATTTGAATGAGTTTTCCTGTTCTCGAATGAGTTGGGATGAAAAACTATCAAAGGAGGGCATAGTCCAAGTACTACCCAAGGCGGATTTTGTGGTGTGAAAAGTTGAAACTAAAAACAGAGTATTTAGGACCTAACTTAGAAAGAATCGACAAGATCAATTGAGAGTCTTTCTTATCCACTTTACATTCCTTTAGAAGCATTCTAGTGTGGAAAAACTTTGAGAAGAAGGCCTGTAGGTTTTCAAAGTCACTAGGGTTTAACCCTAGTAGTTCGTTCTCTAACTCATGTGCTCTCATGTCATCTTGCTTCCCAAACATATCATCGAGTGTTTTCCATGCTTGATTGGGTGTTGAGGAAGTTTCGATGTGGAAGAGCAAGTCGGGAGAGACGGACATACAGATAAGACCTAAGGCTTCATCACAACGGTTGAACCATTTAGATTTTTCGGGTTCATCAGTAGGTTTGGTCTCTAACCCCATGGTAACTCGGTATAACCCTTTACTTCACAAAACCAATATAATTTTTGATTTCCATTTAATTAAAAGGTGTGAGCACTTGTACTTTATAGATATCCATAATGAAGAGATAGAACCAAGGAATGCGAAGGAAGGAGAGAGATAAGAAATAACCACCCCATAACAAAATTACACCCCCCAGTTTGGCACTTTATAATTGATGCATTGATTACTGACAGAGATCATTGTTATCCAAAATTCACCCCCAGGTAATTTTGATAACATGCATCGAGAATATCAAATCCCAAGAAAATTGATTGATTCGGAGCAAAAATCGGGTTTCTAGGGTCCCTTCGAAAATTTTCTAACTCCCAGGCCGAAGAAGGAGGAGCAAGCTGCGAGAAAATGTGAAAAAGTTGCGAGAAAGGCAAATAGGTTGATCCGGGAAAAGTGTGTAAAAATTGGCTAAGTCTGCTCAAGGGAGCAAGCCGGGACATTTGGGACGTCGAGGCACGGATCGGCCGAAAAGCCTCGGTGGCCCAAATTGCATTTGGGACAATCGGGCAGAAAGTACGTGGCGGGCCGAAAAGCGATCGCGAAAAGCCGATCCGGCCAGAAGGAGGAAGAAAATTGGCTAAGTGTTGCTCAGGACGTTTGGGCCAAAAAGGCCCGAACCGGCCGAGTCGGCTGAAATGAGCACGGGCGATCAAAACGATTGGGACAAGCGAGGCGAAAAGGTGCGAACCGGTGAGCCAAGGTGAAAAAGGGCCAAGCGATCAAAACAAGCCCAGGACATTTGGGACAAATGGATGCGAACCGGCAGTTCACCAGAAATCAACACAAGAGCACCTTTGCACATGCCATCCAAATGCCAAATAGACGCGAAGGGCGCGAAAGAGCCGGGAGGGCCGAGAACCAATAAAATCACGCCACGTGTCACGAGGAGAAAGGTCAAAAAGTCAAAGGGCAAGTTTTCGAGCACCGATCCGAACCTATGGGATAGTGCCACGTGTCCCAGCTAGGGCCCACAGAAATTTCAAAGCAAAGCCCGCCGAAAAGTAGAGAAGAGAGAATTATTCAGCGAATCAGAGCATGCCACGTGGCGTCCAGGTGGCAATGCGCGGGAAAATATTTCAAAATCCGTTTTCACCTTCGTGCCCTAAATCTTCAGATCGACATATCTTTCGATCCAGAGCTCGGATTTGCACGTTCTTTATATCAACGGAAAGCTCATGAAATTCTCTACATGATTCTGGGGTTATTCTCGAATTTTGGTGCAGTCTAGAGGGAGAAAATTGAGAAACGCCTCTGGCATGAAATAACAAGCAGAAGTAATGCTTCAACAAACAACTTTAATGCAGCAGACAGTTCGCCGCTTCTGTTAGGCAGCCCGCCGTTTTGCCAGGATCCGCCGCTTCTGCCATGATGGATGAATTGAATGCAACCTAGAGATGGTTGGGGTAGATTTGGCTTTCCCTCCTCTCTTTCCTCTCTCATTTTCTTTCTATATATTGTAAAGAGGAGCTTCTTTTCAGTGTGGAACATTTTTTCTGTTTTGCCTCTCCCTTTTTTTCTCAGGCGAATTTGTGGAGTTCGAACCTCTCATTTGAACTATAATACTATTACGCCTCTTAGCATTCTAAGATGTATTGTATCAATCTTTGGAGCAAGTAATACATGTCATGGATGATTCTCGACCCTCTCTGTGTTCATTTTGCATCCTCTGGTCTTTTCTTTGCGATTTACATCATTTGTGCATGATCTTGTATCACATTCAAGTGAGTCTGTGTTTATTGGCAAAATAAGTGTTCTTCATTCCTCGGTGCATCACCTCCATTAGTTTAGATTTATTTTTACGCATTTTCTTACCTTGTCTCCTTGGCGAGATTAGATTAGGTTTTAAAAAAGAAAACCCTCTGTATATTTCGTGTGCATCGAGCAGAGGAATAGGAACCAGACCTTCTCTGGAGATTCCTTTCTCACTCTTGAGTCCCACACTTGGAGAAAGGATTCATGTTATGCAATCTGCTGGATGTTAGTATGATCAACCTAGAAATCTAATCAACATCCGGGAGTCTTTGTGATTTTGCACTAACGGTTTTGCTTAGCACGCCAGTGGGACTAGAGGTCTCATTTTTATTGTAGCAAAGTTGATATGCATCTGCTGCAATTTTTCTTGCTTAAAAAGAGCTATTATTTGCATATGCGGCGACTCCAGGGAAGAATCAGCTGGTTTCAGCGATGCGAGGCCTAAAAGCTTATGAGAAGAATCACAGGTCAAGAGTTGGAGAAGAGGAGGTCTTTGTTTGAATACTGCAATTATCTCGAAGAAGAAGGCAAAGAGGAAGAAGGATTGAAGGTCTCCATCTCCACCAAACAGAACTCTCTCAACTCCTCCACACAGCAGGCCTTTCTTTCAATATACAAGAGGTTTTAAGACCAATCGAATGGCGTGACGGTAAACCCCTATGTCGACTTCACGAGCGACGTGACCCACTTGCTCTCAATGCACAAAATCCAATCCCGATTGCGCAAACCTTGAAGAACATTCCATACTTTCTTGGAGAAAATCGGACCACTCCTGTGATCATGTCGAGGACATTGCTAACATTTGTGTAATCCATGAGATTAACGAGATGCAGTAGGCTGTCCAAATTCTTTGGCGTCTTCATTCAAAGGAAGGCATTGCATGGTTTAGGAGCCTTGAAGGCTGCTTCATCACGAACTGGAATCAGTTGTGTATTGCACTTCATAATCAATTTGGAGAGAAGGAGACAACTTGTCTCTTTTGGAGCAGGTGACAACCATCGAGAGCTTCCATGAGCGACTAAGCGACTTGAACTTCAGATTTCAAAGATCTTGGGATAGAATTCGATGCGATCGAGGACCAACGAAGGTGCTTTTCTATATTACCTTAAAGCTTTAAATTACGATATTTCTATGTTGGTTCAATCTATGGGAGGCACAATTATCCTGCTTGCTTATAGTATTGCCATTAGAGCTGAAAATTGTCGATTCAAGGTGGCAAGCTAGCTCTGAGGCCTCCAATGCCATTATATCCAAGTTTAGAGAGCCCAAGTACTAGTCGGGCACTGTCTTAGCTCCTTCTCCCACTCCTAGAAATCGAGTTCAAATGAAGCTTCCACTTCATCTCAAGTGCCCCAAATGAGCTTGAGAAGTCATGAAGCAAGCTGCAAAAATTTAGGTAATGAGCTGGTCACACTCGAGGGCAATGAAGCTCAAGGTTTTAGACCTTCGTATCAGCCTCAAGCTCAACCTAATAGGCAGCCATACCAGCCTCAAAGACCACCTAATCCAGCCACAAATATGAATCAAACAAGGCCTCCTGTCAATAGACCTTTCCAGCCCTATAATCCAAATGCCATATCTGCCTCTAAGGCATTAGTACCAGACACAAAACAACATTGCCCAAGAGTATGATTGGTGTTTTCCATGTAATGAACCCCATAACCAATCCATGTGCTTTCTGATGGTGCTTTAACTCAAGCTTTAATGGTAAAAACTCTTTTTGGTGTGGAGGGTGAAAGCAATCAAGAAAAGCGGCCAACAACAAGAAACATTCCAGCGGCAATCGCCCCCAAATGACACCACATTGGTAAATTGGCGGTAGAGGATTTACGTGGTATGAATCGAGCGATCTCTCAAGGTGTTGCAGCCAACACAAGGTCAAAAGGAGAAATTTGGGTGAAGAACAGCCATTAGCCCCGGCCATCCACAACCTTCCACACTCCACAAATGATTGGCAAGCAAAACCCGATTTCAAATGCACAAGGGCAGCCAAGAACAGCCCCTAGGCCAACTCAAATGCCAGTTTTGCTGCCCACATACAAGGAATAAATGTGCAAACAAAGGACAGCGAGAGATCCTTCATCACCATTCAGTATCATTGATCAGATGAAGAAGACAAACGTCAATATATCTATGTGGGAATCCCTATCCATCCCAGGCCAAAGAGATCTGCTGCAAGCTGCTATGAAGAAGGCGAACTTGAATCAGCGGAGTTCGAGAGGCAAGACAAAGTGCTTACAAATGCTGCCCAGCCTGAAGGAAATCATGGAGCACAACAAGGTAAAATGTTGAAGCCCCCCCCTTTTTATGTTTCGTTAATCATTGGAAATCAGCTAGTGCATAATTGCATGATAGACTCCGGGGCAAGTAGCTCAGTAATGCCTAAACAGATAGCTGATCAGTTAGGGCTCCAATATGAAATAACATCTAAGGGAGTAGTGCAGCTGGATGGGACAGCAATAGCAACAGTTGGAGTGATTAGAAATTTGAGTCTTACCTTGCATGCATGTCCAAATGTTGTTGTCTTACAAGATGTATCAATCATAGACCTTCCACCACTCTTTGCCCTATGCTTGTCAAGGGACTTCACAGCCAAGATTGGGGGATATTTGTCCGTTGATTGGTCTCACATGCTATTGAGACAAGGTATGGAACTAAGGCCACAATTAGATCAGAACCTATTGCAAACTTCCACATTGAGCCCTATACTCCAAGTCGATTAATGCCAATTGCTCGGCATTTGATCAAGAAGATCACCCTAGCACTGATGAAGCTGACACTAAGGTTGGAAGTATCCCAGTTTGACTCTTGATGAATGGGCAAGCAAGGTGCATGCTTTTGATCCTTATCGAGGAATAGAAGAATCGAGCTAGGAGTCTATTGTATACACGAAGAAAGTCAACCTATTCCTAGCATCACCAAGCCAAACCACAAGGATGACAATGAGGTATGGCGGCTGCTTTTTGATGGATCAAGGAGTAGACAAGGTGCGGGAGGTGGAGCCGTGCTTATTTCACCTCGGGTAAAGTATTATTCAGCTTTTAGGTTTCAATTTGCATGCTCCAATAACAACTGCTTGAATATGAAGCCTTGTGCGGGGGATGCATTGGGTAATCAAAAAAAAATAAAGAACTTGCAAGTTTTGGGGACGGTGAATTGATTGTAAATCGGGTCAAGGGACAACATCTTTGCCAAAAATGATCTACTCGGATGCTACAAGACGGGTGTGGGACCTCATGGAAGATTTTGAGGGTTTCGGCATCAGGCCATTCTAGGAAGAGAATCAAGGCTGGCTTGCGAGGCTTGCGGCGATAGGGGCAGCCTTTGACATTGTAGAAAACATTCAACAAGACAAGGTATGAGCCAAACATCCACGTGATTGTGAGGCCTTGATGCTTGGATAACGATGTCGGTTGGCAAGTATTTGAGAATGACCAGCAAATCATCCACTTCTTGCGAAGAAGCTGAGTTCTCGGCTAAGAATCAAGAGAAGTTGGAACAACAATATGGTGACCGGGTGATCTGAGAAGCGACAAGCTGCCCAAGGACTTATCACCTTGGAGTCCATTTTTAACCCCATGATCGAGTTTAGAAAGGAGAAAGCAAACATTCGAGGTCAAGAGGAAGATTCGGTATCCATCTTGGTAGAAGAGAACAAGCCATTGCAAATTGGAAAAATGACAAGCGAAGCAAGAAAGGTATGAATTCATACGACTTTGTCAAGAATTCCCCAGACGTGTTTGCTTGGAGCTATGAAGACTTGAAAGGTTTCAATCCCACTTAGCTCGGCATACCATCGAGTTGGATCCAAATACTAAGCTGTCGGGGAGAAACAAAGACCATCAATCCACACATGGAGCCTCTCATGAGGAAAGAAGCTGGACAAGGCTGATTGAGTCGGCAATTATATTCCCTATCAAGCACTCAGGCTGGGTTGCGAACTTGGTTCGAGTCGGGAAGAAGAGCGGAGAAATCAGGTTGTGTGTGGACTTCGAGACCTCAATAGGGCATCTCTTAAGGACCATTATCCACTCCCTTCCATGGAGCAAATATTGCAGTCATAGGCTGGTTGAAAAGATTTTCACTACTTGATGGATACTCGGGCTTGATCAAATTATGGTGAAGGAGGAAGACCGATTCAAGACAGCCTTCACAACTAAATGGGGCACGTATGCTTACAAGAAGATGCCATTTGGGTATTTGTCGAGCAGCCGGAGCAACATTCCAGGCGAGCTATGGATATGGCATTGAAAGGCTTAATCAATAAGATAGTGCTTGATATACCTAGATGATATCACTGTCTTCTCAAAGAATCTTGCAGAGACCACCTCTTTCACCTCGAGGCAAGTGTTTGAGAGGTGTAGAGAGTTTGGAGTGTCTTTGAATCCTAAGAAGTGCATCTTTCTTGCACATGAAGGAAACTCCTTGGCCATATTGTCTCGAGGAAGGATTAGCAATTGATCCGAGAGAGGTTGAAGCCATAAGGGCTCTACCATTGCCAAGTCACAAGAAGGCTCTTGAAAGTTTCTGGGAAGGATAAACTTTGTTCGGAGGTTTGTCCCAAATTTTGCAGCCCTTGTCAAGCCCATCACCAAAATGTTAAGAAAAAGCATGGCTTTGAAATGGACGAGAAAGGCAGGAGAGCTTTGAAGCAATCAAAGAATCCATCTCCCGAGGCACCCACTCTCATCGGCCCGGACTTTTCCAAGGATTTCATCCTCTATGCATTTGGAGGTGATGACACTATTTCTGCCATTACAGTACAATGAGAACAAAGATAATGATGAGCAACCGATTGCCTTCTTGACCAAAGCCTAAATGATTGCGAGTTAGTTGAGGTACTCTTTTATTGAAAAACATGTGCTTGCGTGTCGGGAGCTTGAAGAAATTCAAGCATTTAGTCTCAAACAACAAGGTCCGAGTTGCTGGTCTCACATCTTGGGGTTAAGGACTTCCTCCTCAACAAGGATTTGAATGAGAAAAGGCGGGATGGATCACCCGTGTCATGGAGTATGACATTGAGATCAAAATCACCAAGCTGGTAAGAGGCAAGGTTTGTGTGAGCAGCTCGCTTCCAAACAACCGGAGACAACCTAGAAGATGAAGAAGGCACGTCTCCTGCTTTATTACAAGATGATCAAAAACAGGAAAATGATGATGTGTCCACTCCCTGTTGGACTCAGAATATGATACATTTCCTACAGACGGGCATGTGCCCTCTAGAAATGAGCAAAGCAAAAAGAAGACACTTCAGGTTGCAGGCTATTCCATATACCATCATTGATGGAGTTTTGTTCAAGAAGGACGTGAATGGAGTGCTGCTGAGATGCATTAACACAGGTCAGATCCAAAGGGTATTAAAAGAGTTTCATGATGAACCAGCTGGTGGCCATTTTGCACCAAGAGTGACAGCTCTGAAAATCATAAAGGCTGGTTATTATTGGCCTAAAATATTCAGTGATTGCTATGCATGGATCAAGAGGTGTAAGAATTGTGCATTCTTCACAGGAAAAGAGAGACTTGCAGCCCTCCCATTACATCCAATCTCAGT
Source organism: Taxus wallichiana var. yunnanensis (assembly GCA_018340775.1). NCBI lineage: Eukaryota > Viridiplantae > Streptophyta > Pinopsida > Cupressales > Taxaceae > Taxus > Taxus wallichiana. The sequence continues at coordinate 580,907,081 of CM031239.1, read as the reverse complement.
TGACCAGCCATTCATGCAATGGGGTTTGGACTTCATTGGAGTCATCAATCCCAATTCGAGCCAAGGGCACAAATGGATTTTGACAGCCACAGACTACTTCACCAGATGGACAGAAGCAGTAGCAGTCAAAGAGGCGAATGAGTCTAGCATCTTGGACTTTTACGAGGGAATAACTACCAGATTTGGTGTACACTGCTTTCAATAGTCTACGATAATGCATTGGCATTCATTGGATCTAAAGTGGTGAGTGGGCTGTCAGAGCGGGATTTACAGAGCACTTCATCAAACTATTACCCTCGGGTAATGGCGGGCCGAGTCTACAAACAAGAACTTGTTGAAGATCATTAGGAGGACTCTTGATGAGACTCGAGAGCTTGGCATACCAAACTGAAATCAGCCTTATGGGCTGATAGGATAACTCCCAAAAGATCCACATGTAACTCTCCATTTAGGCTTGTCTACGGAAGAGAGGCAATCTTGCCCATGTCACTTGAGTTGCCAACGTTGGAACTCATGAAACAGCATTTGGAGTTCTTTAGAGTTTGGGCCCATGGAGGTGAGATATGCGAAATTGATGGAGCTGCAAGAAATCGAGATCGGGCATTCAAGCATGGAAAAGGATCGAGGCTTTGATCGAAGACCTTTGATAGGAAGGCCAAAGATAGATCTTTTCAAGTAGGAGATCTAGTATTGAAATGGGATGTGGACGAGAGAGAAAAACCGGAAGGCATTCAAAATTTGATGCCATTTGGAGTGGCCCATACATGGTCACAAAGTGCAAGAACAACAATGCTTTCGATTGGCTTCATTGGATGGTGAAGAAGCTGCAGATTCCAGTAAATGGAATCTATCTCAAGCGTTGCTTCTAGAGGAGGTTCACTACATCTGTAAATACTAGATTAGATTTTCTTTCCTCCAGTGCTTGTGCACATTGTTTCTTGTAGGTTAGTTTTGTTTTCCCTAAGTGCCTTGCACGACTTGCTGTCCATGGAGATGTTTAGCATGTCTTTGCTTTCATCGAGTCACATTCCATCTTCCTCCTCACATTACAAGTCGGTTTGGATTCTAACGAGAATATTTGATGACTCCATGCCCAATGGATTGCTTGAGTGTTGGTCTTTTCATCTAGCGAGGCGAGATGATCCCATTTGAGTCGCCAAATTGTTATCCAAAATTCACCCCCGGGGTAATTTTGATAACATGCATCGAAATATCAAATCCCAAGAAAATTGATTGATTGAGCAAAATCAGGTTTAGGGTCCCTTCGAGAAATTTTCTAACTCCCCAGGCCGAAGAAGGAGGGAGCAAGCTCTGAGAAAATGCGAAAAAGTTGCAGAAAGGCAAATAGGTTGATCCAGGAAAAAGTGTAAAAATTGGCTAAGTCCTGCTCAAGGGAGCAACTGGGACATTTGGGACATCAAGGCACGGATCGGCCGAAAAGCCTCCAGGTGGCCCAAATTGCATTTGGGACAATCGGGCCAGAAGTACGCGGCGGGCGCGAAAAGCCGATCCGGCCGAAGGAGGAAGAAAAATTGGCTAAGTGTTGCTCAGGACGTTTGGGCCAAAAAGGCCCGAACCGGCGAAATAAGATATGAAGCGATCAAAAGCGATTGGGACAAGCAGGCCAAAAGGCAAATAGACGAACAGTCGAAAGAACCAAGGCGAAAAAGGGCCAAGCGATCCAAACAAGCCCGAGACATTTGGGACAAATGGACGCGAACCGGCCGGTTCGCCCGAAATCAGCACAAGGAGCACTGTGCCATCTGGGCCAAATAGACGCGAAGGGCGCGAAAGAGCCGGCAGGGCCGAGAACCAATAAAATCACGCCACGTGTCACAAGGAGAAAGGTCAAAAAAGTCAAAGGGCGAGTTTTCGAGCACCGATCCGAACCTATGGGATAGTGCCACGTGTCCCAGCTAGGGCCCACAGAAATTTCAAAGCAAAGCCCGCCGAAAAGTAGAGAAGAGAGAATTATTCAGCGAATCAGAGCATGCCACGTGGCGTCCAGGTGGCAATGCGTGGGAAAATATTTCAAAATCCGTTTTCACATTAGTGCCTAAATCTTGAGATCGACATATCTTTCGATCCGCTCGGATTTGCGTTCTTTATATCAACGGAAAGCTCATGAAATTCTCTACATGATTCTGGGGTTATTCTCGAATTTTGGTGCAGTATGGAGGGAGAAAATTGAGAAACACCTCTGGCACGAAATAACAAGTAGAAGTAATGCTTCAACAAACAACTTTAATGCAGCAGACAGTTCGCCGCTTCTGTTAGGCAGCCCGCCGTTTTGCCAGGATCCGCCGCTTCTGCCATGATGGATGAATTGAATGCAACCTAGAGATGGTTGGGGTAGATTTGGCTTTCCCTCCTCTCTTTCCTCTCTCATTTTCTTTCTATATATTGTAAAGAGGAGCTTCTTTTCAGGTGTGGAACATTTTTTCTGTTTTGCCTCTCCCTTTTTTTCCTCAGGTGAATTTGTGGAGTTCGAACCTCTCATTTGAACTGTAATACTATTCTGCCTCTTAGCATTCTGCAGTGTATTGTATCAATCTTTGGAGCAAGTAATACATGTCTGTGGATGATTCTCAACCCTCTCTGTGTTCATTTTGCATCCTCCTGGTCTTTTACTGCAGTTTCTGTCATTTGTGCATGATCTTGTATCACATTCAAGTGGTCTGTGTTTATTGGAAAAATAAGTGTTCTTCATTCCTCGGTGCATCACCTCCATTAGTTTAGATTTATTTTTACGCATTTTCTTACCTTGTCTCCTTGGCAGATTAGATTAGGTTTTAAAAAAGAAAACCCTCTGTATATTTCGTGTGCATCTGAACAGAGGAATAGGAACCAACCTTCTCTGGAGATTCCTTTCTCACTCTTGAAGTTCCACACTTGGAGAAAGGATTCAATGTTATGCAATCACACTGGATGTTAGTATGATCAACCTAGAAATCTGATCAACATCCAGGGGTGCTGTGATTTTGCACTAACGGCGACTATGTTCCGAGAACCAGGTTTGTCACTCACCTTGCAATTAGCGTAATAATGCGCAATGGTGGAGACAACAATCAAGGTTCGTAGGGCACAATAGATCGACATGGCAAACAAGCACAGAAAGAGAGAAGCAAGAGGGGGAAGAAAGAGCTTTGTGAGAAACATCATCTCATGTCACACAAAAGAATCCCTTTGTCGTAAGATTGTGGCGGACGTACTCACAAGTCCACAAAAAAAGGAGTAGAACAAGGCTCAAGAAAAAATGAGCTGAATTAAGCAATACAAAGACACCCCCCAGAATGTGGCACTTTATAAAAATAGTGTGTTACAAAGATAATGATCCCATCATCTAGAGTGCAAAAAAACATACAACTTTGACTAAATAAGTGCTCAAAACCAAGCAACGAGTCAAAAGTTATAGCAAAAACCAATTCCATGAATTGATGAGAAAAAGTCAATAAACTCGCAAGCCGATTAAAAAAGTGCCTAAACACATGAAAAGGTGTCGTATGTATGCCCATTGGAAATGGCATGGAATTTGAGATAGGGTTTATTTGTATTAACGGGGAGATTAGCTACTGCTAATCCCGGACCTCACCCTTCATCTTCGGCACTCGACGGAAGGTTAATAAAACAAGCCAAAAAACTTACAATGCCAATAAAATGTAATGTTTTTACCTTATACCTTTTAAAAGTAATGAAACAACATGTTTTTAGAAGAGTGATAAGGTAAAAAGAATGCAAACATGTTTTTTAAGAAAAGTGAATAAAAAACGTATTTTTAGAGAGATATTACCTGGCAGCGGACTGAGAAAGCCACGTGGGGATAAAAGGCAGGTAAAAATAGATAACTGAGTGACTGTCCACTGCAGAAAAAATGCCAGTAGGTAGAGAAAATGCAGGAACAGGTAAAAATAATGCCAACTTAAGGAATATCCCAGAATAGTGTAAAAAAACACTTGAAACCAGTCCAAAAAACGCCAGTAGTTGGAGAGAAAAAATGCCTGAGTCTGACCACGGCCAGAGAAGCTAGGAAAATGGCCAGAGAAGCTGGGAAAACAGGAAAGGAGAGAAAAATGCCTGAGGATAGTGCAAAAATGCCTGGACAGGGAGAAAACACTTAGAACAACAAAAAAATGCCTGGAATAGGTTTGAACGTGGGGAACAGTGCAAAAACATGAGTAGTTTTGCAAAAATGTGAGAGACCAGGAAAAAACGTGAGAGGTTTTGCAAAAACTTGAGAGACCAGGCAAAAACGTGAGTATTTTTGCAAAAACTTGAGAGACCAGGCAAAAATGTGAGAGGTTTTCAGCAGGCTCACAAAAACATTTTGAGACCAGGCAGAGGTAACTTCGAGACAACAAGGAACCACAACAATGAGGAAAAAGCTCGGAATAGTCTGAGTATACACCGGTGAAGAAAAAACAACGATTCCAACCAGTAATCATAGGTCCACACCAAAAAAATGAGCTCTTCTTTTACCCTGTAGGCGCTGAATCTGAACACAACCAACAAGAAACACACAAACAACCTAGAAACAACAGCCACAAAGATCTAGAAATATCCAAATACGAACTCAGCTGATAAGCAAACCAACCAAATACCTTAAACCTCAATACGAGGTGAGCAATAATTCCTAAATGATAATCGAAAAAAACTTGCATACGAGGAAATGAGAAGAAACCGAAGCAATAAACAAATGAGAAATGAAGAGTGCACGTTTACCAAAACCAGCTCGATACCATGAAAGAGGGATTCGCGAGAATCAATGTCAAAAGTGATGCACCGGAATGAAGTTTCACTCAGATGGTAACATCAAGCCAACACAAAACATACTCACCTAACCATGGCCCCTTCCACCCCACATCACTATTAATTTAATTAAATTAATATATATATCCTCACAATATTTATTATCTAATTATCTTAATTTCTACCCCACCACCTCACCTAGACACCTCATCTAGCCACCTCACCCTAGACCTATTCTTGGCATGTTTCCATAACTAACAATAACTAAGTCTTACTTGCCTTAATGAGCTAAGATTTTTCTAACCCTAAAATCAATTCCTAAGATTTCTCTAACCACATTCCCACTCATTAGAAGGGAAGTTTCCATTCTAATCCGTGAGAAAAAACCAACTTGGTCTAAGAAATTAGAAAGATCTACCCATTTTAGTAAACCTAGGGAATCCCACCTAAGTCAATGCCGGTCAGACCTAAACTGACACCGGTCAAGAAGGAACCATCGTCAGTTACCATTTATTCACCTAAGCAACCTTGTTTTTGGGTTGAACATTATGAGAGCAAGAAGACAAGAAGAGAGCTGCATGCAAGTGGAACCAGAGTCTTTTCATGCACCTAGACATCCATAGCTAGCACCAGGATAGATCCAGAAGCATTGGCACTCATGGTAACATTCCAAGAAGACTCACTATTGCACCAAGTTCTATTCCATCAACCAATCATCACCAACACCCCAAAAATTGGACTACAACATTGGTAAGTGTTTTATCATTAATCATTTCCATTCCTATTTAGTTCATAGATTTGTTATCATTCTTCTATTAACATTCCCATTCCTCCATAGTTCTTTCTAAAAAAACCAAAAATCTCACTCACCCATTTATCAGATCACCTATCCTAGCCCTTCCACCTCTCTGAGTGTTCTCACCATTCCCACAGACCTTGCCATCTCCTTCTTTAGCATCATCTAACCTCACCTAGACTCTACAATAAAGTTTTTAGTGAACTACTATCACCCTATTTACCGACACCGGTTACCCATAATCGTCCCTCCCTAAACCATCATCAATTATACCCAACCAACATGAGTCTCTATGTTTTACACCTTTTCCAATAAAAACCAAACAACCTTTTACCAAATAACCTAAACAACCCGTAAATAGTTCTAGTACCAAGACACTCTGACACCTACCAACCCTTCATATCTGAACTATAGCCTAGCCTATTATATTAGATTTACTTATTGTACTTGAATGAGATACCTAAATCATATCAACTACAGTAGGAATTTACTTATTTCTCACATTAATTTGTTTTAAATAGTGGATTGACAACCATCTAGGAAGTATCACACTTCCTGAACTAGCATACGCTAGGTAGTCCACTGTCATATATTATTTAACTTCTCTTTTGTGGTCTTGTTTTCTATTAATGGTAGTTCCTCCTAGCCAAAAGGAATCTCTCACAATCGACATTGGATCAAGAAGTCAGAATGTGCGCATAAACTTTCAACCACCCCTTTTAACAAGTATTCCTCCTAGCCCTTACCCTTATCTATTTCGTCATTCAAAAAAGTAAAGAAAACGATGAAACATTTTGACACGTGATGGGACCCATCAAGGGTTCTATTGCATTTTCTTCATTTCTAGGTGAAATTTGTGTGTTTGTTTCCCTTTAAAAGGCTTACACATTAATATTTTTCTCTGTAATCTTCTCTTCTTTCTAATTTCTCTAAAAGAAACATTTCTATTGGTGCATTTAAAAATGAATCATTCCTCTTTCTTACTTTCTACATTTAGTGAAAGAGCATACCCTCTCATATTCATCATTTTCTTCATCAAACGTAACCTTTTTGATTTGGGATTAAAATTGGTTGCATTACATTCTATTTTTACATTTAGATCACATTAAAATGAGGGCAACCTATATGCTGGAAGTCATGCCTAGTTGATGGTTGACACAAAGAATCATAGAAAGCACATTCTCTCTCTCTCTCTCTGTGTGTCTTACCAAACTTACAAAAATTGAAATATACACATCTTTCTTAAACAACATATTACCTGGGAACACCTGTCCATGATCACATGATCATATTGGTAGGTAATCCCCACTTATTACCTCTATGTCGATTCATTATCTCGGAGGAAAATCCACCCCCACCATAACATCACACAAACCTCTCCTTTAGATATCCTCTTCATAGGAAGCCTTCCTCACCAAAAATCTATTCTAAATTCATGAGTCGAGTCTTCTAAATAACATAAGATGAACAAACATAAAAAAATCACTTGTTAGGAGCGTGTTTTATTAGTGTTTTTCTTTGCGTTTTGAGGTGTGAGGATACATTCTCCATTTTCCATTCTTTTTCCTTGCACACTCCCCATCATAGTTGGAGTATTTCGACTTTATCGAGTGTTCCAGTATTCTCATTCTCGCATTCACGAGTTTGATTCTTCACTTGGTTTAAATCACAACCCAATTTTCTTCATCCTTTTCTCAATTTCACAAATCGACTAAGCTTGGGTCTAGCATACCATCATGATGTATGTCATCTTCCATAGTCGGGGATGTGATCTAACCGACACTCAAATTTTGGAATTTGGATAGATACTTTAAAGGACATGATTTTTCATCAACTATTTTTGGTTGTGCCTTTGGGAACCAATATATTTTCTTGATACTCTATTTTGTAACCTTCAAATGGTGATTAGATGAAGATATCCAAAATATTTCATTTTCTCAAATTTTATATGAAGAAGATTTTCCACAATAACCAAACATGATCAACACACCAAATCGGTTCTCTAGAAACGATTTGTCAAACTTCCATCATCAATGTATGGTATGTTTTCAAATAAGGAAATCTTGACTAAATTTGAAATCTTGATATGTTTTGCATACTCATTCTTTTTTGATCTTTCCTCGATTTCGTGTCATCTGCAAAATATAATTGTAATACAGTTAGTGCTTGTTCATTTGATGGCGTTTTTTTGACTAAACACAAAATTGCTAATGCCCTCATATTAACTCAAAGCTTAGTAGATCAACCACTCCCACTTAGTCCCTTTAAACTCCTTCCATCCTATCACCCATGGATCCTACTTGTAACCTATCACCATCACTAATTATGAGGAGGAGTTTACGTGACTCTTCAAAGAACCTCACGAGCTTTTTCTACCTTTTCCATTCATCCAAATGGAACTCATCGACCTTTTATATGTCTCATGCATGTATTAGATATCTCTCTATTACATTCAAGCCTTCTCTCCCAATGAAACCCTCATATTCCAAGCATCAAGTTTGTTATAAAATTCCATCACTGATTCGTAGACAGGACGTTTAACATCTATTGCACAAAAGTTGCATTGTTTTCATTGACCACCCAAGGTAACCCCATCTGACCCATTTTCTCACATATTTCAATTACGACACACGTTTTGTCCTCCTACCCCATTCCAAAACATTGTCCTCTTTCAATCATTTCACCCTTTTCTACTTTCCAAATTTTCCTATATAACTTTTACATATGGTATTTCAACCCTATCTCGTCCATCAAAATATCATTGCAGTATATACCTCGATATTAGTCTTCAATTTGCAAATTGATTCCATTGATCCTTGAAGGAAAAATTCCCATCCACATGAATTTTCACCAAACATTTGGTGAAAATTCGATGCAAAAATCACATCTCCAAGCTTCATCGAGCTCAAATGGTGGAAAAAAGTGAAAAATGCAACATTGATTTACCATTGAATTTCCTTCCTTTATCCTTTAATTTGAGCCTATCCACGTCCATCCTATTTGACCATGTATTTCCTATGGGCTTTGATGATCTTGATGAATTACATGATTTATTTTAAAAATTAGATCTTTTGGGTAATCAAATGTAAAAAAGGTGTTCTCTACCCCTTTGCCCTTCGAAAATGGGCCATAACATGTGTCCCAATGCATTTTGGAATCAAATGGACCTTTCTACACTTTCTTGATGAACCTTTTTAAGGGCATTTAAAAGGAAATTTTATTAAATTTCCCCATTGATGACATATTGATTCTATCCTTGACATGTGGCGAACACTTGCTACAACATGTAAATAAAGTGTTCCTCCTTTTAATTTTATGCCTTTATGCCAAAAAATGGGAAAAAATCTCATTTTCCCCAGAGGCCCAGAAATTATGCCTCGACCCTACCATTATACTCCTATGAAGGCATCAAAGTTGATCCTCGACCCTTTTCAAAACTTTTGGATCCCAAGGCCCAAAACCAAAAATTTTCTAAGTCTTCCTCCGAAATCCATTCCCGTCTTTGTGTATAAAATCTTTGGTTCCTAGATGTAAAATATTTGTGTGACATGTTTCCCACTCACTGATTGCTAAAGAAGGATGTTCCAGATTGGACAGAATTAGTGACTTTAATACTTTGACCAAATAAAGGCCTCAAAACACTTCAAAAGAACTCCAACCACCCATAATTGTTCTTGGCTTAATGAAGCCACACTTCGTGATCGTTCTAGCATTTGAAAATGCAACAAGGAAGACATTTACATTTGCACTAGCTAATTCTTTTTCCAAAATATTCCTTAAACCTATCTATGAAAAGAAATGATGTATATTCTTCATGCGGTCAAAACACCCATCTCATAAGCACATTAGGAAAATCATCAGATAAAGCGGAGCCATTTTTGACCAAATTCACCCTTTTGCCAAAAAAGCAAAAAGTGATAAGTTAAAACAATTTTCATGATCCTTGGAAATTAGAACAAAAAGCCGATAAATGTTGAAGAAGAAATTGATGGGCAAATAACGCACATCGATTGTCAAAACACAAAAATGCCATAGGATGCCTTAGAATTTGATTTTTTTGCTAAGGATGTAACAAAATTTTTGGGTTATGAAATCAATACAAAGATTTAGACAAATTTCTTGAAATTGAACAAGACAAGGATACACAATCTAAACATGTCAAGCAAGTATTTTTTCTATCATGGAATTCAATTTTCAATTGGTAATGCCTGTAAATCGATCAATTTTAAACTTCCATGATCGGGAAAATGAAAATGAAGCCCAAGATTTTGGAAAATTAGGGCATTGGAAAATCAGGTTTTGATGTATCATTTATTTCAAATTGGAAGGACTCAAATGTACAAATTGTTTTTATTTGAGTGTTTATGTGCCAATAGAACAAAGGGAAGAGTAATTAAGATCACCAATTTGAGAGAAAAAACATTTTATTCCTAGCCACGCTTGAGAATGAAGGAAAAATTTAGGGCAAAAAATGCAAGCTCAAAAATGGCACTATTTAGGACTTCATTACATCATGTCTTACCTGCTATTGGTTGTTTATCTCATTTCAATTCATAACAATCCATTTTTCTACATCTTTCCAATTCTCACGAAAATGGCATCGGTTTCCTTCCCTTTGTGGCATCGATTTTGTCTTAAGCCGACATCGGTTTGCTATTATTTTGGGTTAAATTTCCTAAAAGAACCCATATTTCATTTTCCTTGTTGTCGAGTTCTGAGTCTATGTACTCTCTCTTTTTTGATAAATAGTCATCATCAACTTGTTCATTTAATCACAAGTCGTGATCTTTTCTTCATTTGGTAAAATTGTTCATGTTTGGGTACTTAGCTAGCTCGGTTCTTATCATCCTCAAAATTATGGGCAAACAAGTAGTCACCCTTAGACATTTGTTAATTACATTGTTTTGAATCTCAAGAAAGGTGGATTAAATTACCAAATATCACCTATATAACACATATTTTATTCATTCCCATTTTTAGCATTCATATGGTTACATCATCCACTTTTATATACATTCCTTCACATGGTGTTGACTTGGTAAAGCTAACGCTCTTATATTTCAACTCAAGTTCTTAATCACTCCCGTTTCTAGTCCGTCACCACCCTCTATCATTAGCATCAAAACATGGATCCAACAATACCTACCACCATTTCTACAAATGATGAAGAATTTGTCATGACTCCTTGATCACAATCCCACAACCATACAATTCTACCTTTCCCATTCATCCACTCAAGATTCAAAAACAATAAATATATTTGATGCCTATATCTATCTCTCTTGCCCTTATCCCCTATTCTACATTAGCATCCCTTATAAACTAGAGTTGCTTCTTCACACATACCCTCTTCCATGCTTCATGCCCTAGTGGTTTCATAGAAATTTGAAGCCCCACACCCGCATAGAACTTGACGCATCTAAGAATTTGTTGGAGCCAGAGAAGATTATGTTCCTTCATGTACCACCCAGAATAGAGACATTAAGGACCCATTATCTCATCAATTGGAATAATCGTGACAGATACCACCCGGGAGGATGAAGGTTACCCATTCCAAATATCAAGGATTATTAAAGGTTTAGAAAACTACTGGGTTTGAAGGGGAAGGGCATTGCCCTTACCTATTGCATATACATATTATCAATGAACCCCCATATCGTTATCATTCATTCCGGTATATATCATGCTATATCGGTCCTCATTCCCAACCTTCCTATTCATCATCACCATACATAGGAATTCCATCCACATATATGTTCATTGTACTAGCCCTCTTACATTACGAGCCCCTTCCATCTTATTATACCTACTTGGAGGTGCCCTCATCAAGTGGTTAATGATGGAAAAGATTGAAATCACTAGAAGCATCGGTTTTTGGATCACTATTCCTCACCTATGATGAAATTTGTAATGAGCCTATTCATTGTCCATTCCTATTACCATACCTCATACATTGGGAAATGCAAAAATTTAACCACTTCAATAGCAAAGAGGACCCACAACAACATTTGCGGTCCTTTAAACATGGGTGTTACCTGATTTCCCATGATGACACTTTACTTTTGAGGAATTTCCCAATGTCCCTGATAGGACCTGCATTAGACTAGTATAGTGGGCTACCAAGACATTCCATCTACTCATTCAATCAACTAGCCCAAGCCTTCTTAGACCACTTCTCAATTAATATTGTCAAGAAGGTTACCATGACTGATCTTTATTCCACTCATGATAGTATGACGATGAGTCCATCACTGACTTTGTCACTTGTTGGCATAGTTTAATTAATCAGCTCACATTCTAGCTACCTCAGACTAAGCTTATAGAGCTATTTACTTGGGCTTGTGCTAGACACATCTCACCAACCCTATAGGTGTAAACCTTTCACACTTTTGATGAGGCATTCACCATGGCATGGAAATTGGAAATTTGTGCTATCGAAGAAAGAAAATTCAACTTCATAACAAGAACATCACATTCAAATCAAATGATGCTTCTTCATCTTTGAAACCCCAAAATAACTATTCAAAACCCAAAGGATCTACCAATGCCATAGTTCTCAAGGCTATTCCCCCTCATCAATCAAACCCAGCCAAACCTCCTTCTAATCTCTCTCTGTCCAAAGCTTTCCAGTTTAGATGAGAACAATGAAAGTACACTTCCATAGGAGAATCTTATTCTTCTATTTTGGAAAATCTTGTTAAGGCTGGTGCCATTACCCTTCCACCTATAAAACCACATACTTGGTTTTGACCCTGAGTGACCCATGCCCACATGGTATAAGGAACATGAATTTTGCAACTATCATCATGTCAAAGGTCATAACGATAATAACTACATCACCTTCAAGAATATCATCCAAGAAATGTTAGACAACAAGATCTAGTCTTGGATAGCCCAAATGCACCCACTAACCAAAACCTACATATCTTTAAGAATCCATTCCTAATCATGCCCCATCTTCCAACCAAGTTGGTGATACTTCAAATAATGATAGCAATGTCCACGAGGTCCATGCTATTTTTGATGACATACCAATTGCTTCCCAATTGCCTCATGTTCCTTCCATAGATGAAATCTTAGCTCGAGCTCCCCTACCTACGCACAAGAACCTATTTCATCTACTCCTCCACCCATAGAAGGAACCCCTTCATTTTCTCCATCACCCATGGAAGAGCCTATAATTAGCACACCACCTTTGACCCCTCAAATTTCCGAGCAATTATTAGTGGCACCTCTCCTACTCATAGGAGATGCATGTCCATAACCTACACCATCACAAGGAGAGTCCACCTCATTCGGCCCATCCTCTCCTCTACCCATAGAGGATCTTATACAAATACCATTTCCTTTAGATGACCATTCACCATCGGACCTTCAAGATCCCACTATTTTCTTTCTTCTCTTACCCACAGAGTCCGAGGCTAGCCATTTCCTTGTATCTCAAACACATTTTATGGGGATTGCCACTCGATCCACATTGCCCCACTTACAACAACACCATTTTCATGCTTGGCTGATCAATTACCTAGACTATGTTGATAGAGCCTTACTTTGGGGATGCCTTCTACTTCCTATTTTGAACACAAATGCAATTGTCACTCACCGACACCTCCACTATCTATCCAAAAGTGTTTTGAGTGACCAAACCAAACACAACCATGACTATTGCAACACCTTCCACATCACCACCCATGGCCCAAATCACACCTCTTCCCATAACCCAACATACATCTACACCCAAACACCTACCCATGCCTATATAATCTCCCTTACCTAAACCTATCACTACCTTAGGGGTCATACCGATAGCTAGCCTTACTCACCCACCCATCAAACTAGATTTAGCCACATCTTCCAAAACTAACACTAAACTTACCCTAGCCCCTAAAAAGAGGATCCAATCTCCTAGGCCTCATACACCAACCTCACCTACCATGCCATTATCACCTTCACCCCTTCCGTCCATCCTAGGACCTCACCCCTCGACCCTGGCCAAGAAACCCCCATCCATCGGTAAACCAAGAACCCAATAACCCATTTCCTCATCATAGAGTCTATAATATACCCAAGTGACCCACACAACCTCTCGCACTCACCCATAACCTTCTTACCACCCATACCACCACTACCATCCATAACTGCTTCACTACCCATGACATTTTCTTCTCTTTCACTCATGCCTCCTACCCAACCTACACCACCTACCTCCACAACACCTCGGTTACCCCCATGGGTAACCCATCCTCTTCCACCATCATTTTTCCCTCCACATCTCATATACACATGTCATCATTTCCCAAAAATACACAACCTAAAGCTAAAAATCCACTACCCTCCAATAAGGTAGTTAAACCAACCAAACCTTCCATCGCCAGCTCTTCTACCATGCCCATACCCAAGCAGATGCGACCAACACCTAAGACCACACCACACACCAAACTAGTAGACCAACCTACTCCCCCTCCTATAAATCTTCCCCCACAATCAGCCACACATGTACCCAAACCCACATTCACCTCCCATTGTGATCCACTAGTAGGATCCTACGCCAAAATCTTAACCAATCTCCTTGAAACTTCCGTCATCACATTACCACCTCTTAGACCTTATGACCCACTCAAACCCAAACCAAAAGGGTTTGATGAAACTAAAATTTTTGCCTACCATCATGTGCCAGGACATGATGTAGAGAAACTATAAGGCTTTAAAAATTGCTCTTGTCCAATTGTGTCCTCTCAAGAAAATTTTGATGATGATGATCTTCTTGATGAGGACCCCATTTCACCTTCACCAATTTCCATAGATCTTCTCCCATTACCTACTCAACAACCAAAATCTCCACCCCCACAACTCTTTGATCCACCCCAAGATTCAAGATCAACATGGTTCGTATAAGAGAGTTGGCCAAACCACCACCAAAATGCCAATGTGCCCTACTCATTTCACAAGGATCATATCCCCCACTAGGGTTTTGTCCCTCATGCCACTATACCTTCCATGACACACCCTCTTCATCCACCTCCCCTCAGATTAACATGATCAACATTTCCACCCATGCTTAGAAAGACAAGGGCAAGGAAAAAGCAACTAGCCCATCAACCAACCCTGTACCCAACATACCACCACACCCATACCCAAAGTCACCATTCGAGGTCTTACATATCCTATTTCCGATGGGGTCACACATCGCACAATGCTAAAACAACTACACCAATCCCCCTCAAAATGTCTTTATATGACCTCATCCAAACCTCGAGTCACATCGTCAAGCCCTCATGGAGGTCCTTCAATCTATTGAAGTCTTACCAAATGACCCCACACCCATAGCCTCCATCATTACCCCTCACCACATAGCCTCTCTCACTAGGTCTTCACCTTCCTCTACACCTCCACCTACTCACCAAGTGGCCACCCTCAACTTTTTAGATGAAGAGATCACTCCCTTCCAATCCAAGATGACCTTGACCCTGCTCTTTTCATCTCCATCTTTATCGATAATATACGCATACAACATGTTATGATTGATGGTGGTGCTAACATTAACATCATCTCCTCCCATGCATACAACCAAATGTGAGATACCTACCATTACATGCATGGTAACCCGATTATGTTGTGCTCCTTCAATGATGCCATGACCTCTACCCTAGGTACCATTGTTCTCCATGTCCACATGGGTCCCCGCACTATCCCAAAACTTTTCTATGTCCTAGAAGGGGAGTTCTAGTATAACTTTTGCTCGGCCGACCTTGGATCCATGCCATGGGTTGTGTCCCTTCGACTTTACATCGATGCCTCAAATTTGAACACGAGGACATAATTACACCATCCCTGCCAACCCATCACCTTTCAAGACCTATAACATGCTATATCGGCCCAATGATGTGCTTATACTTGGTCAAGGCATCTGCCACTATCACTACTTCACCTTCACCTACAAGCTCATCCACCAAAACTGCCACTACCTCTCTGCATCTAACCTCTTATCCCCACTACAGTTGTAGCCTCTACCATGACACACACTTGTTTCCCCATCATCTAGTGAGCCATCTATCCCCACTACCCACATACTAACTACTGATCCCTTAGAAGGTGTTTTTCAATGCCTCACTCTGGGGAATACCACCTATACAATATCGACACCTTCCTCACCCCACAAGAGTATGGGAATCTACATCAACACCCCAACTATGACATCCACATCGGTGATGTTTTCCTTATGGCCCTCCCCACCTTCACACCAATCTAACATATGGGGGACTTGATATTGCCACATATAAACCAAACCTCCATCCCAAGCCCAACCATTTTCATCTAACCTACACTCCCTCACTAACTACCACTTCACTCTCACACTTTCCTCCACCGGTGCACATGGAAAGGATTTGGCTTTGATTTTATGAATAAGGCCGCCATACTATCATTTCTGTACCTCTCATAAACACAATGACCATAGTGGCATTGGTTTTGATGCTCCACCCTCCAAGAAGGTTCACGTCGACCTTATCTAGGATGAGAAATCTTCCCCATCTCATTCACCCACATTACCATCTTCACCCACGAGTCCATAGATCCCGAATCTATTCCTCCTAACTTTTTTTTAAAACACCATTTCCTTGGGACCACTGACCTATCAATGCGATGGCAAGCTCCCTCTTCTCTCCCATTCCTGTATCCTGACATGATCGATGATGATACACCTTCTATTAACATGTCATTCAATGTTAGGATGATGAATCCATCCTCACTACCTTGGTGCATAAGATTCTTATATTCATCGATCGTTACCCTAAAATGTAAACCATGTTGAATGAATCAACCATCAAAATCAACATTAACACTCAGGATGACCCACACATTCTAAAGATCAGGCCAATCCTTAGATGCTACTTGAACAGGAAGCCTTCACCTCTTTCCTTTGGGACCATAGCAATGCATTTTCCTAGTCCTATGCTGATATGCCTAGTATTGACCCAAAAATCATGGTTCCACAATATCATAACCATTCTTGATGCCAAACCCATCAAACAAAAGCTACGGAAAATGCATCCTCACATTGCTCTTCTGGTCAAAGAAGAGCTTCAACACCTTCTCTCAGTTTCCTTTATCTTACCCATTGACTATCCCCAATGGATTTCTAACATCATTCCTATCACAAAGGTGATAGGGGACTCCACATTTGCATGGACTTCCATGACCTCAACCTCACCTGTCCCAAAGATGATTTCCCCTACCAGGCATTGACCAACTAGTTGATCTCACCACTTTGGCCATGAAATGTTATCACTCATGGATGGTTTCTCGGGCTACAATCAAATATTACTAGCTCCAGAGGATCAACACAAGACTTCCTTCATCACCCCTTGGGGACCTTTTCTATCGAGTCATGCCTTTTGGCCTCAAAAACACTGTTGGTGCTACATATCAACAGCCATGACTTACATCTTCCATGACATCATGCATCACATATTGGAAGATTATGTAGATGATCTTCTTTCCAAATCTAAACATCAAACCAAACACTTTCCCATCCTTAAAGTCATCTTTGACCACCTCATCAAGTATTGTGTTCATCTTTAACCAAAGAAGTGTGTCTTTACGGTACTTTCTAGAAAACTCCTGGTTTCATCATTTCTTTGCATGGCATAGAAGTTGATCTTGCTAAAGTCAAGGCTATTCTGGAAATTCCTCCACCCACTAATCTCTGTCAACTTTGAAGCCTACAAGGTAAGTTGCAATCCATTCATCATTTTATCTCGTAACTTTCCGACCATTTGTCAACCATTTCATCATCTTCTCAAGAAAGACATTTCATTCAAATGGGATGATGAATGCCATAAAGCCTTTGAAGCCTTAAAACAATACCTCCTTCAACCACCAGTTCTCATTCCTCCTAAGGATGACCAACCCTTTTACCTATATATTTCCACCACTGACCATTCTCTTAGGTGCCATGCTTTCTCATCATGATGACCAACACCGAGAGCAAGTGGTTTATTACATAAGCCGATACCCTTCTTGGACTATGAAACTAGATATACCCATGCTGAAAAAACTCTGCTTAGCCTTAGTTTTCATCACCACCAAACTCCACCATTACCTACTCAATCACAAAACCTTCATCATTACTAATACTGACCCATTACACTATATGTATGCCAAACCTTATCAACATCAATGTGCACATGTTGGCTTATGCTTCTTGCCAACCTCGACCTCAAATTCATTCATCAAAATTCCATTAAGGGCCAGGCATATTTTGACCAACTGGCTGACGCACCTATTTCTAGGGATCAACCATCTAACTTTGACTTCCCAGATGAGTCTATAACTACCCTTTCCTTGGATGAACCCACTTACCAAATGACACTCTTCTTCGATGGCTCCAAGTGTCAGCATGGGGGTGGGGCTGGTGTTATCCTCATTCCCTTGAGGTGAACCTATGCCTTTGTCTTTCAAACTCAATTTTGATTGTACAAACAATATTGTGAATATGAAGCACTCATATTGGGTCTCCAGGATGCATATGCCTTAGATGTTAAGAAAATCAATATCTTTGGTGATTCTCAGTTGGTCATAAACCAAGTCAATGGTATATACCAGTGTCATAATGAGATCTTCAAAAATATAAGTAGCATATGTAGACATACTTTTGACCACCTTTGACCATTATACACTTCAACCACCCCACGTTCTACCAATAAATTTGTAGATACCATGGCCTGTTTGGCTTCTCAGATACCTACTTTGCCCGTTGACTCTAAAATCTTTGTCACCATACAAAGGCTACAATCACCCTCTTATTTACCTCGTGAGGTCTACTCCATTGGAACCATTTCCCCTGACCCACGTGACCTTTGGTATAAGCAATATGTAGACTATCTTTCCCTTTCCATTTTACCCATCTCTCACTCATAATGGACAATGTGCCTTTCTTAAAAGTGTCTCCCATTATGTCATCATGGGTGGTCTTCTTTACAAGCATGGCTTTACGGACATTCTCTTATGATGCCTTACAAGTTCTGAAATTCCCTACACCATTAAGGAAGTCCACGATGGAATTTGTGGAGGTCACTTTAGTGGTTTAGCTATCACAAAAACATCCTTCACCTAGGCTATTATTGGCCAAACCTAAACCACAATTGTTGTGATTATGTCAAACATTGTGTGAAATGCCAAGCAACATGCTAATCTCCATCACACACCTAGTCATGCCTTATAGGTCGCATGAGACCTTTGGCCTTTCTCTCAATGGGGTTTGGATCTTGTCGGTGAGATCAACCCCATTCTTCACAATGCCACCAATGGATCATAACCACTACCGAATATTACACTAAATGGGTAGAGGCCATTCCTCTCATTTCTACAAAAGCTGAGAAAATATGTGAATTCATCAACCATCACATCATTTGTCATTTTGGTGTTCCTCACCGCCTTATCACTGATAATGGAAAATAATTCAAAAACAAAACCCTACACAAACTATGTGACACTTTTGGCATCCAACTCAATTTCTCATCACCTTATTACCCACAAACCAATGGTCAAGCCGAATCAACCAATAAAACCTTGAACAAAATTCTTATGAAGGTAGTCAATGATACTGGGAAATATTGGCATACACACATTCCTTTCACCTTGTGGGCTTATCATACTAGTATTCACACTTTGACTGCTTTTGCCACCCCCTTTTCTTTAGTCTACGGTACCGGAGGCTATCTTACCTCTCGAAGTCCAGATTCCATCTCTCTGCATCTCACTACAAGACATGCTCAACGATGATGAATTTCACCAAGATCATTTGGCACAACTTGAGTTATTAGATGAACGTCGTCTCAATGCTCTTGACCATCTCCAAATCTACCAAAAATGTATCAAACATGCCTATGAAAAACGTGTTCATGAACAAACCTTTCAGGTTGGTGACCTCATCTTAAAGGAAAATCAACATGTAACTAAAGAAGAGAAAAGTAAATGGGGAAAATTTTCTCCTAATTGGCTTGGACCCTATATCATTACCCATGCCTATGGATCAGGTGCTTATCATTTGTCTTCACTCGAAGGTAAACCCAAACTAAGCCCCTTAATGCCTTACATCTTTGACCATTTTATTGTTGATATCAAGTTCCTATATCACTTTCTGTTAGTTGATCACTCATCCCTTGAGTGTTTTCACCTTCCATATTACCCATTTTTTGAGGATCCATGACTCAAAAAGAATCATGTGATTCCCATCACCTTTTAGCCTTATCTTCAATATGAGTACCACGGCTCTACTCATAGCATGATTCTCATGGATACTTTTCATCTTCTTCAAGATGGAATCCCATGGTCATTCATCACTCAAAACCACCTCTTTCATAGTTAATTTTTGTGTGCTATGGTCTTGTCTTCTAAACAAGAACCTAATCTTCCTCTATAGTCTTGTCCATGACTTAAATGTCCAAAAACAAAAGGGATACAACTCCTTGAGTCAAAATTCCAATAAAAGATGACTCCCTCAAAAGGGACATCTCTTCACTCTAATTCCACCACTATAAATAGACTGCTCCCTTGAAGGACAACTATATAAGTCATTACAAAAATATAATAAATATCCAGAAGCTTCCCACATCGATCAACTTCACGAAGACCTCAAGGAGATAATATACTCATCCCATATAGACTTCCCATCGATCAGTCTATTAAAAACAAAAAATGAAGAAAAAATATGAAATTTTCATCATGGACTTGCCTATTTTTGATCCTGGGTTTCTTGTTCCAAAGACACGTTGTCATACACTAAGTTACGCTACACCACCCATTCTCACCTCCTTTCCTTTTAGCCTAATTTCCTCATTACTCAAGGGACTTTCCACAAAACATGTGACATTTTGTGATTATGTGACTTTCTTCACCCTTAGAATGGTCCATTATGCAACACCTTTAGGGTCTTACGTTCATAAGCCCCTCTTAGGTATGGTTGACTCATTAGGGTTCTTATCAATTAAGTGGCTCTTTTACCACCTCTTACCATTCACCTTCCTCATTACTTATTGATTATCCTATACAAGACTAGCTCATCGACACCTATATTTAAAAACCACTCAATCATGCCTATGACCTACATTCAACCATGCCTAAAATATATCAACTCATTCTTCTACTTTCATCAATCTAATCTTCCCTAGCTTATGGGAGAACTACATCGGCCTGAGGTCCCTTTTCTCTTGGGACTATGTAGGCAGCACTTCGAGGGCATGGGGCCCTTGGAGGTTAGCTCAACCACTCTTTACCCTAACCAATTCCCCCTTTCCCTTTCCTATTCACATTCTACCCTAGTTAGTTTCCTTTCTATATCAATAGCTAGAAATTAAACCTAATAAGCATCAAAAGATACACATTTTATTACATCATCAAATTATCCATTTATCATTTTCACATTTCCATTATGGCATAAATTCAGAAATTAAAAACCATGCCTAGTATATCCATCAACATTTATCTCTCATGTTCCTAAAAATTAGACATTAAATCGACCTAACTTAACCATTAAATCAACCTGACTCAACCATGCCCTAAATCGACTTTAACTCAACCATGCCTAAATCAACCTAACTCAACCATGCCTAAATCAACCTAACTCAACCATGCCTAAATCGACCTAACTCAACCATGCCTAAATCAACCTAACTCAATCATGCCTAAATCAACTTGAATCAACCATGCCTAAATCAACTTGACTCAACCATGCCTAAATCAACCTAACTCCATCATGCCTAAATCAACATGACTCAACCATGCCTAATAAACACTGACTCGATCATGCCTAATCATGCCTAATTAACTTGATTTAATCATGCCTAAATAGACTCCATCATGCCTACACGACCTTGACTCTATTAGGCATAATCCACTTGATTTCCATATATATATATATAGCAATGAAAATTAAAACAAGTACACCATCCATATTATAAATACCATCATCTATAAATAATAAAGTCTTTGTAAAAATACATGTGAACATAGATACAAATAATAATCACAATATCTCAAATCTCTCATATACAACCTCACCATCTTCGGCACGCAAGGCTGATATATGATCAAAAAAAAAAAACTCTCATCTACATCCTCATCATCTTTGGCACATAGGCCAATATACATATCAAAATATGTCAAAAACATGGATACATATGATCATCAATGATGAATAATCATCACCCCACATGATATCCATCCATGTCTCATCAGTCTCCTCCATCTCCCCTCCAGTGGGGTGCCCTGCCAACCTCTCTCCACCTCACCCTGATCTATCCTCTGATGGTCCCTCACCTAGAGCTGGCCTCTGTGCACTGTAGTAGTCTCACCTTGACCCTATCTTAGGGATCATCGGCCCCTTGTAATCTCTACACTTTGTGGGTATGTGACCTAGTCCTCTCACTCGAGGCTTTTGTGCTCTATACTCCCCATAGGATAGAAAATATATCCTTGTGGCCATCAAATATCCTGATAATACCTGACCTCTCCTAAGGCATCCCTCAACCTACCTATCGTATCTTTGTCATGGTGGATCCATTGGCCTCAACCCCTATGCTGTCTATCGAGGCCCTATCCCTGTACCTATAAAGAGGGACCTTTCCTATGCTTGTGATATCTCCCGAGGACCTTGTCCTCCTTCCTATATTTGGGCATGAAGGGTCGTAACCTGCACCTGTGTCAATACCCAAGTGCCCTCAAAACCTATAATCTATGCACTGTAGGGGCCACTTGTACCCCTTTCCTCATCTCCACCTTGTGCGGGTCCCTGTCCTGCCTACACTATAGGGTGGCCACTACCTATGCCCCATCCCCATCTCCACCCTGTAAACCATGTACCTATTCCCATGTACTACCCAGGGCCTAAAGTGGCCACTATAGAGTGTCCACATGTGCCTACAACATAGCTTGTGCCTATGCCTCTGAACCTGTCATTAGCCCCCATGTACTATCCCCAACTGTGTAATCAGGGTAGCCACCTACCCATGTAGGGCGTCCCTATGAACAGTGATGGTGGCTAAATCTGGCTGCCTCGGCCTTAGTG
Organism: Taxus wallichiana var. yunnanensis; assembly: GCA_018340775.1. NCBI lineage: Eukaryota > Viridiplantae > Streptophyta > Pinopsida > Cupressales > Taxaceae > Taxus > Taxus wallichiana. The sequence continues at coordinate 580,884,474 of CM031239.1, read as the reverse complement.
GTACTTCCCATAAATGTGTGGCCCACCATTGCCTGTATCTATCAGTCACCCCAGCATCATCAATCCATTGGTCTCACTCTACTCCTCTACCCTATTACCTTTTCGGCCATGTAGAGGGGAGGCCTCTCCATGTCATCCCTCCTATACTATGGGAAGGGTGGAGGTATATCTTGAAGCATCCCAAACTGTCATCTCACCCTGTCAATAGGTACCATCTCATGCTCTCCTACACGTCACCCCTCTATCCATCGGAGTAGCTAGCTCTTATAGCTCCTCTTCCATCCACCCATATGATGGAAAACCCACATAGGGCCTCCAAATAATGTCCACGTTAGACAACCCCTCTAGCAATCACCTGTAATAGGATACATCATGTGTAGCTCTAGTATCTCGATGCTCCCCATCAGGCACCCATCACCTAAAGCCCACCTACACAAAAACCCAAGCTCAATGCATCAACTCGGGGCATACCAATATATACCACACACATGTGCTCATATGCCTAGTAATGGAGTAGGAAAGTACAACACAGGCTAAATCTCATAACCACCCATAAGCCCATAACTCTCTATATAACTAAACCAGAATGTGGGTGCCCATGAAAAATGAGTCTTGTCCTCCACCATGTCATGCAGAACCCCCATCAATGATCATGGGAATCTCCCACCCTCTGCATTTAGTAGTGCAAAGAATAAGATTGCCTCCATCAACAACACTACCAGCCTCATCTCCTCTCGATGGGCCGGTACATATCTCCATAGCTCATACTTGGCACTATGGAACCTCATCTCCACTAGCCCCTCACCAAACATGGTCAGACATCAACTCCTCAGAGGCCTCTGAGGAGATAGAATACACCTGCGTCCCCACTATCGATAGCCACAGGATCCTGTACACATCCTCCAAGGGTGACTGTGATCTCACCCATCGATAGATGGAAGGTATTGGTCATTGAGTCCCATCTATCGATGAGAGTGACCATCAAACTCAACTCCCTATGTGCCTAGTAGCGTCGACCCCATCAGGCCAACCTCCAAACATGGTGCTTCATCAAAGGTATCACACCCCTCCTCGTACCTCCCACGAGCAAGGGAGGTACCCTATCTCTCATCCGTAGCTAGTCCTGGCCTTGCATTCAACCAATCACACACATTATTAAAACTTTATTTTACCCAACATTGACCTTCAACCCCTCCCTTCTTCCTTCCCCCACCCCACTATCTATTTTACCCACTACCCACTTTACCTAACCTTTCCCCTTACCCTTCCTAGACCTCTAGCCTTTTACCCTTTAACCAATCACCTCTCCCGACCAATCATTTGGTCCATTATAACAATCGGTTCCCTCATCCTGACCGATGTCGGCAAGACCATGTCTTGACCATACCTTGACCAACATCACTTTCATTTACTGCCCCAAACCCAACCCCCGATTTTCTTTACCCCTATTTCTTTCCCATTTCTCTAGACACCTACCCAAACTTCCCCAAATCCCCCCCAACCCTATTCAACCTACTTATGCCTTTCCCCACCCCTCTCTCACACCCATTTTAACCACCAAATTTAAAATTCTCTACCCTACCCACACCCCCCCCATATTCCCTTCTACATTTAAAAAATACATAGAAAGGATTAGATCTTACCTCATCTTGGCATCGACCTCCATGGTGGTGGCACGTCGCCATTGTGTTGTGGTCCACCCCCCTCTCCTACCTCTGCCATGTCAAATATCTACCTCACTCCTCTCCACTAATCACCTCACTCTACCTGATCTCGTGGACCCGTCTACCTCACTCTCTCTCTAATCAAATCTCTCCACCTCACCTTGGTATGGTCCCACATACTTCTCTCATGACAAAGCACAACTCATTCAATGCTCTGATCATTTTCCAAAATCAAAAGCATACAAATGAATCCATATATATGAATTTTTCCTTTTTATATACCCACATCGACCTGACCAGCGTCGGTTATACCTAGACCACATTGGTCCTGTGCCCTAGCACACCATGGTCGGTTGTACCTAAACCAACATCGATCATGTGCCCTAACAAACTGTGGTTAGTTTACCTAGACCATCACCGGTTCAATATGACCGGCATCGGTTACCTGTCATACTCTCTGTCAAATACCCTTTCCCATTTTTTCTCCAACTTAACCAACCCAGCCACCATTTGACCTTACCCACCCTTATCGCAACCTACCTCCAAGCCTACATTACCTATACATGTCCTTAATTACATTTAGGGACTTGTTATTTTACCCATACCTCGGCCCTACCCATGCCATGACCTCACTACCTGGACTGGAACATTGTTAATGACCTATGAACTCATGTGCTCACTATACCTTGTGACACTGTTACCCATGTTGTTTGACCTAATGACCTTACCTTGCCTATTGTCATGTTGTTTATCCTAACCCAACCTTTGGTGTACTAAACATACCTACACGTTCTTGCACACTTGACCTGTGATGTGCTTCCACACCATATCCTATACCTTGGATACCGGAATCACCTCAACCTTGTTTGGATAAACCTATCGACCTTAGACGATGTAGAGTTTGCATGCTCTTCAACTTGTACCATGTCATAGTTTATACATGTGCATGCATTCAATGTCACTACCTTTGACCCTGCCCATTACCTTGATTACCCATTAGACCTTTACCCCATTACCCCGTTGTCCACCTTCCTCTTCATCACATCCACCTTTTATCAAACCACTCACCGATTTTGTCTTCTACCTCATCAGTTCCTAGTTTGAGGGGATCACCTTCACCCACACATGGGGAAACCACATCTTATTTTTGTCAGTGTCACTTACCAATACAAGCTACGTAACAAAAAGGGGGCAAAATGTAGACACCAAAATTGGGTCACACTCCCCTTGGTCCCTCGTCAAATAACCAACTCAAACATACTCACCTAACCAGGCCCCTTCCACCCCACATCACTATTAATTTAATTTAATTAATATATATCCTCATAATATTTATTATCTAATTATCTTAATTTCTACCCCACATTGACCTTACCTAGCACCTCACCCTCACTAGACACCTCATCCATAGCCCTCACCCTAGACCTATTCTTGGCATGTTTCCATAACTAACAATAACTAAGTCTTACTTGCCTTAATGAGCTAAGATTTGGTCCAACCCTAAAATCAATGCCTAAGATTTCTCTAACCACATTCCACTCATTAGAAGGAAGATTCCGTTCTAATCCATGAGAAAAAACCAACTTGGTCCAAGAAATTAGAAAGATCTACCCATTTTAGTAAACTTAGGGAATCCTACCTTAATCGATGCCAAACCTAAACGGATGCCGTCGAGATGGAACCATTTTCGGTTACCATTTATTCACCTAAGTAACCTTGTTTTTAGGTTGGAACATTCTAAGAGAAAGAAAACGAGAGAGAGTTTTATATGCAAGTGGAACCGAGTCTTTTCACGCATCCAAACATCCATAGCCAACACCAGGATAGATCCAGAAGCATTGGCACTCATGGTAACATTCCGGAAGCGCGTCACTATTACTCAAGATCCATTCCATCAACCGATCATCACCACCACCCAACCATTGGACCTGCAATTGGTAAGTGTTTTATCATTAATCATTTCCATTTTATTCTATTCATAGATTTGTTATCATTTATGTTATCATTCTTCTATTAACATTCCCATTCCTCCATAGCATTCTTTCTGACAAAACCCAAAAATATCACCCACCCATTTATCAGATCACCTATCCTGGCCCTTCCACCTCTCTGAGTGTTCTCAATATTCCACAGACCTCGCCATCTCCTTCTTTAGCCCCATCCAACCTCTCCTAACCTCTACAATAAGGTTTTCATTAAATTACTTGTCACCCTATTGTACGCGCCATTACCCACCCATAACCGTCGGTCTATCTTAAACCATCATCGGTTATACCCAAACAAAATTGGTCTCTATGTGTTTTATACCTTTTTCCCATAACATAACCAAACAAACTTTTACCAAATAACCTAAACAACCCAAAAAAACTTGACCACCGACTGACCGGTTCCACTACCCGACGCCTACCCTAACCTATTATATTCGATTTGCTTAATGTAAGTGAATGAGATACCTAAATCATATAAAATATAGTAGGAATTTTCTTATTTCTTGCATTAATTTGTTTTAAACGGTGGATTGACAAGCCATCTAGGAAGTATCACACTTCCCATAACTAGCATATGCTTTAGATCCCAACTGTCATATATCATTTAACTTCTCTTTTGTGGTCTTGTTTTATATTACGGAAGTTCCTCTAGCCTAAAGGAATCTTCACAATTGGATTTGGTTATTGTACTTGAATGAGATACCTAACCAACAATAATACAGTAGTATTCTTCCTACTTATTTGTTTTGTCATTAATTTGTTTCATAAATGGGTAGGACACATTTCAATCTCATCCAACATCGCAAGTATAATGTTGCTTCTTCCTACCATCGTGGTTGCTCTTCCTCTTATCATGACACATACAATGCTCTCCCACAATGGCACTATATCTCTCACATAGTCATCTATATCATCATACACTTGGGGTATCATTTACCTTTCCCCCTCCTCACTACTTTATGGTTATGCCTTTCAACTAGGGTGAGAGAACCCTTTTGTAGCCTGTTGTTTATGGAGGAGATGGGGAATTCCTTCCTTGTGAAGTGTTTAAGAAGACCTTGAAGAAAATATGATCAATACAACAAAACCTAACTCTCACGAGTTGTCACTCTAGATAATGGAGATATTTTCTAAGCAAGGTTCAAGCCACTAAAGACAATGAAAACTTGAGTGTTTCTGCATGTTTTGGTAATAGAAATTGTGCATCTGTATACACATAAGACAAACAAGGGTAGTATGGGTAGGATTAATTGTTCTTGAATGATTTTGGTGGGAGGTGAAGCAAGATAAAGTTGATTATACCAGATCTTTGAGGAATTTTACAAAAATGGAGAGCTTGAATCAGCAAAATGCTTTAGGGTAGTTAAGATGTTCCTTTAACGAATATGTGCTTCAATGGAGGCCCATATCAACACTTTTCACACAAACTTCAAGGATCCAAAATGAAGGCTCAAATTGGAAAAGTTAATTGAACATTATCAATCTCTGTTTCATCACACCTAAGACACCCTCAAAGGCTAACAAACAATCTTATAGTCATGCTAGGAGTCACAATAATTTGAAATTTATTTATTTCACTATCAAATGAAAGTTCTTCTGTTAAATGAAATTGCAAATGCCACCAAAATATCACAAGGATAAGATCTTATATGATTCACATAGATTTTAATGTACGAATGTAATGGGCACAAGAAAAACTACTTACAGACATTCAGACACGAAGCAAACACAAATTTTTCCCAAAAATAACACAGATTAACTAAATTTTGGTTAAATTTATTAGTAGGGGAAAGTTTCTCAAACAATCTTAGAGCTTGTGAATGGATGTACACTTGTACACTTGTAACCACCTTGACATGATCAAATTTAACACAAAGGAAATAAATAGGTTTCTTTAGATAGTTTCTCAATAAGACGGTTCTATCAAGCCTTTTCTTAGAAAATCGAGTTCTGACCTCTAACAATCCAACATTCCAACCTCCAACCATTTTTATGGAAAAGTCATGCCTATTTTTAACATTTTACAATAGAGCCTTTTCCCCCAAAAATCCAAACATTGAATGCACCAGTGCTCACCATGATTCCGATCATGATTCCCAGAATCAGATCTATAAAAAGTTGTCAGGTGCTCAAGGGGTGGATCTCTTTGAATATCTCCCACATTCAACTCCTTCTGGTAGATCACTTTTCCCTCTACTCGCCAACCATTTTCACCCCTAATATGTCAAATCAGTTCTTTACGTGATCGGGAAGAAAAAATGAAAGATATGATCGAGCCCAGAGGTCGAGATCTCATCTTAATGGTAAAAGACATTACTAGATCTTCCTCACCAAACTCTAGATATCAAATTTACTCCCCTTTCCTATTTAGCGTGAAGAAATATCAAAAAATCATGAAGATTCACATCTCCATGAACTCGGAGTGAAAATGGTGGAAAAATTAGATACAGATGCATTGTTGCCATTGATTTCTATTTTGAATTATGACCATCCACGTGGGAGATCCACTTTAAAATGGGCATGCGGGTTCCCTTTTTCATTGTACAACTTTTGGAAAAATGTAAATTTTCACATTTTTCTCTACACCTCCACCTTTGAGAAATGAGCCTGACACGTGTCTTAAGGTGGGTCCCAGAGGAACCGCAGGACCAAAATTTACTATTTCACCTTTTTTTTGGAAAAAGGAAAATTTTCCAAGTTTCCCCAAACTCCACCCCTCCGCTTCCAACCTATGATGTGGGCCCCAGTGGAACCATGCTTCATTTTACACTTTTAACTCTTTTCTCCATAAAAGGAAAATTTTCCAAATTTCCCCCAAAAGTTTGTACCTCTGCCTTTGACCTGAGAAAAAATTGGCTATTCTCTGTCGGGTCTATGGGCCATTTTAATGTTTTAATCCTTTTAGTGACAAGAGGCAAAACATCTAAGTTTCCTCCAATGGTCCACTTCCCCACCCCTTTGACTTTTCAAACAGCCACGTGTTATAATGGTGCATCTTGAGGTGGTCCCCAAAAGTTGAGACCTTAAATGAGCGTGGACCCACCACGTGTCGTTATGGTGCAAATTCAAAAACCTCAAGGATTAAAAATGACTCATCGGGGCATGCTTCCATTTTATATTTTACTCCATTTTTCCGTAAGGGAAAAAATCCAACTCACCTCCAAAGTCCTACATCTTCACGTTTAACCTTGCCACGTGTCCTTCTGCGAGGTTAAAGTAAGACTTTTTCCCTGCCATTTAAATTTTACTTTAATCAAATCCTAGCGGGGCCATGGGGCAGGTTCAAACTTTTTGCCAAAGTATCCAAAAATAACAAGTTCAAAAACAAACCCACTACACCCCATTCAATTAGAAGAAGCCACATAAGTGCCCAAAGAACCAATCAGAAATGAGCGAGCTATGGGACCAAATTTGACTTTTCACCAAAAAGCAAAAAGCGATAAGTTAAAGCATTTTCCCACCATCTCCTGACCAACCAAAAGAAGCCACGTTTCTTGTTGATGCGAGGATGTAAATTTGACCGGGAAAATGCTCATCAAATGTAAAATGTGAAAAAACAATCATTTGAGCCCGAAGATGAAATTTTCTCTAAGGACAAAGAATTTAGAAATGTTACACAACTCAAATACATTCCTTTGAGATACATCCATTCATTTTTATTTGATTATTTAGGAAAAAATGTCAAGGATAGAAAATCCCGAATGTGGAAAACCAAAATCACCAGACAACCCGAGTTTTACACCCAAATACAGACCTTTTCAGATGAACAGAGAAACAAGGAAACAATTTCAGATCTATACATGATCCTTGGTCCAGGAAAGGACTGATTACGGAAACAAAAGGAAAGTGGAAACATTTCAAGCACAATACAGAAATATAAAATGTGACAGAGACCGTAGATTGATAGATTTTTAATGGAAAAATGGGGCGAGACTATTTCGAGCACCAACATTGGCTCCGACTCGGAGATGGGCACTCCCTACGAGTGCCACAAGAAAAAAGGTAGACCAAGTGAAAAAAATATCCATTGGGAAAAGGATTCATCTTGTAGAGTAGAGAAACATAGCCATCTCCCAAAAAATGAAAAGAGAAACCAACAAAAACAGGTCACCAAGGACCAGAACGAGCAAAAACACAAAATACAAGAAACAAACCAACAAACTATACACTATACAGATGATGCTCACCTTTATTCTAGGGAATAAATCCAAGAAATGCTTCAAATGCCTGCCATTAATAGGAAATTCGAGTAGTTCCCCATCTAAGTCCTTCAAGAAGAAGGTATGTTCACCAATTCTAATATCAATGGAGTAAGGGCCCATCCTTAATGCATCAAATTTTCCATGCTTTCCCTTATCTTCATGCCTGCTATCCCATAACAGCACAAGATCTCCAACATTGAAATCTCTGGGAGTGACCTTCTTATCGAATAACTTCTTCATCTTTTCTTTGAACCTTACATGCCTTTGGTGGGATGCCCTCCTTTCTTCATCAAGTTCAACAATTTGGTTAATGTGGGCATCATATGGACTTAATTCTTGATCTTCCAATTGTTGCATGAATTGATATGAGGATAATTTCATATGTAGGGGCAGCAGGGCCTGATTTACATATACCAACTCAAATGGACTCTTTCCAGTTGCTCTTTTAACTATAATCTGTCAACCCAGATAGAAAATTTCAACTGCTCACCCCATTTTATCTTGTTAAGCTCCAAGGTTCTTCTGATAATCTTTAGCAAATTTTTATTACTGGACTCAGCTTGTCCATTTTCTTAGGGATTATAATTACAGGCATATCTCAAATTTATCTCATATTCTCTACACATTGCCACCAAGGGTTTAGCTCTAAAGCTCATGGCATTGTTAGCAACAATTTTGACTGGCACCCCAAACCTGCAGATGATATGGTTCAACATGAAGTCCATGACAATTTGGTATGTTCTCTCTTTTTGGGGATTTCCTCCACCCACTTGGTGAAGTAATCGGTGGTTACAACAATCCACTTATGGCCAACACTTGAAGGATCTGAAATCTCACCAATGAAATCCATTCCCCGTTGCTTGAATATGGCTTCAATTTATACAAGCTACAAAGGAAGGGAGCCTAAATCTTTCAGTCTTCCAGAGAAGTGCTAACAACTCTCACATCTTATAACCAAGAGATTTGCATCCTTGAAGAGAGTTTTTCACCAATAACCAGCCCTCGGGATCTTGTGTTGTGACCTTTCCAAAAATGCTCTCCACAAAATCCTCCATGGAGATCATCAGTTATCTTGGGGGATTCATATTTAGTAACAAACCTTAAGAGGACTCCCTCGGGGTTCTTCCAAGCTAACCCATAATCGGTAATGAAATATTTCTGGGAAGCCAACTAAAGGGCCCTTTTCTCGTTCTTACTTCAAATACTCGGGGTAGTATAAATATCGAGATAAAAAATCACATCCTTGTACCACTCGAACTCAACTCATCGAGTTTTCAAAGACATCTACCCTTCTTTCTTCTACCTCAATCACCTCAATAGTGTGCAAGTTACTCTCAGCCATAAGCTTAGGAAAGCCCAAACGTCTCACCAACTTCGTGGTTTGGATGTCCATGTCATATTCTCACAACTTGTTCACCCATCTGCATCTCTTGCTTGAGACCTCCATCTCTGATAAAATGTCTTTGACCATGGTGTGGGGAACATAAGCAACAATTTTGGAACTCGAGAATGTAAGACCTAAATTTTTTTGTTTCTTTTGCCAAGGCAAATGCATGTTTCTCCATAATAGTGTATTTTCAGCTTAGGCCCCTGCAATGCCTTCTTGAAAAATTCAATTAGCCTCTCACTCCCCTTCATCATCCTTCTGCAACAAGACAGATGCAATAGTGTTTTTGAAAAAAAAAAAACATTTGGAAAGGATTCTTATAATCTAGAGCTGCTAAAATAGGGCATGATTTAATGCCTCCTTGATCCCATCAAAATTTTGAATGGCATCCTCCTCCCATTTGATGGCGAGGTCCTTCTTCAAAGACATGCTTAGTGATTGGAATGGTCAATTCAAAAAGTTTGATATGAATCTTCTGATGAAGTTTATCTGCCCAAAGAAGGACTAAATTCCTTTCTTGGTTCTTGGAATTGGGACCTTGCTGATGGCCTCTACCCTTTCTGGATCAATCATCACTCCTTCTTGTGACATAATGTGACCAAGCAACTTTTCCTTCTGCACTCCAAAATGGCACTTCTTTGGATTGAGTGAAATGCCATACTCTCTACATCTTATCAACATCTTTTCTAAGTGCAGCAAGTGATCACCTTGCTTTCTAGAGAACACAGTCACATCATCCTGTAAACAACAATAAAATCATTGATGTAACTAGAAAAAGCAACATCCATTGCTCTTTGAAAGGTTGCTCTAGCATTCATCAGACAAAGGGCATCCTGACATATACATAAGTCCCCCAAGGAGTGGTAAAGGTTGTTTTAATTCTTTCTGATTCCTTCACCACAACTTGGTTATAACCAGAGAAACCATCCAAGGTAGAAAGTAGCTCAGAACTAGTCACTAGTTGCAGCATGTTTTCCATGTTTGGTAAAGGATAATTATTCTTCATCAATGATCTGTTCAAATTTCTGAAATCCACACACAACTTGATGTTACCATTCTTCTCTTTACATGGTACTAAGTTCGTAACCCAAGAAGAATAGCTTGTGGGCTGAATAATCCCTCCATCCCTTAGTTTCTTGATTCTTCTTGCATTTTGAGAGATAGGAGTGGATTGATTGGCATCTGTTTCTTCCTGAATGGTTTTGCATTAGATTCCAAGGGAATCTCATGTTGAAACAGATCCTCTTTGTATGTCTTTAATTCAGAATAAGTCCAAGCCATGCAATCTTGATATTTTTTTAGCAATTGGACATAAGACTATTTTTCCTCCTTGTTGAGATTGCTTCCTAACCAGATCTTCCTTGGTTTCTCCTATGGTCATTCTTCTCAATATCCCTTGAGGCTGCCATGCATATGTTAATAATGCAATCAACATTCTAAAATTGGATTCAAGAGCAACTAGCCCTCTAGGAATGGTATTATTCTTCGTTGGATAATGACTTTGCCAAACAAGGTTTCTTTATGCTTTGCTACACACACCATTGGTTCCCAATCAATAATTTGGTATCAAATTCCCTTTATTCTACATAAATCTTCTAACTTGAGCATCATCATCAATAACTTACCAATGCTTAATGTTGTTATGGACAAATGGCCTTGTCAATACTTCAACATCATATTCACAATATGGGGACACTACACAATTATCAAACCAAGATCCCAACACAAAGAGCCTATCTACCACATCATTAAACTTCTTATCATGATGCACAACGTTGAATGAATCAAACATCTCAATGAAATCCCAAACTACATTATTGTATTGTTTCATTCACTACTTTTTTGTGGCATACCATTTTCTGACTTGCTTGACAATTAATTCTGAATCTCCTTTGACAATGATGTCTTTAACACCATATTTCCAAGCAATCCTCAGTCCTAATAATAGTGCCTCATACTTAGCAATGTTATTAGTACACTCAAAGTTGAGTTTGAAGGAAAAGAACAAAATTTTCCTAGCCTGGAGAGATCAGAACAACACTAGCACCATTTCCAAACTTGGAGCAAGCTCCATCAAACAATAAAGTCCAAGGAGAGCCTGCCTTTCAAGATACTTACATTCTTCAATTTTGTGCTCTTTTCCATCAGCATATCCTATGAAGTTATCAGCATCAACACTTGTGTACAATACCTCATAGGATGCATTGTTGGGATCCTCAATAAGGTGCAACATCTTCTTTTCTCCATACAACCTGACAAGGCTGCCCTCAATTGGGATGGTAGCATAGGACATGTCCATTTGAACACTCCCACCAAAACTTGCAGCCCATTTTCTAGATAACAACATACCCCACTTGGCTGGGCAGTCAAAAATTACAACATCAAGCTTCAAGTTTTTACCTGGGTAAGCTGCAAGCTGCACCACTAGACCTTTCACACATCCCACCACTGGAACCTCTCTGGAGTCCATAGCAGTACACTTCCCATATGCTATTGTTACTTTAATATTCAACTCATTCATGACTTCTAAAGGCATGACATTACATGATGCCCCTAGTCAAACATGCAGTTGTGCAGTAGCTTGTCCTTAATGATTAGAGTGGTGAAGAATGGATCCACATTTAGCTGAGAGTCCACCAAGGATGTCTCCAAATAAGCCTCAGGTGGTTCACCTAGTTCCTCCAACACTGGTGGTGTTTCTAACTCTTCAACGACTGAGGGAGTTTTCACAATGTTTATATTTCTACCCAAAGCGAGTCTTCTCCTCTTTCAACCCTAAATATTTAAAAGACCTTTTCTTGTGCTCGGAATCCTAAGCAACTCAACAATTGGGCCGAGATCTTGATCGACTCAAGACTTGGGAAATATCATAAGGGGCAGACTTTGGCAAGGCAACATTAGAGGAAGGTGACACACTCATTAGATGGCATAGACTTTTGATAGCTTGGGCATGAGGAGGGGTATGAGTTTTGTTTGGGACAGTAAGGCCTTTGGTAGATGCATCTTTCTTAGGAGCCTCTTTAGGAATATTTGAAAGTAATGGAGTTTTTGGCTTGGCCTGAGGCCCTGTACCTTTGACAACCCTACTCCTTGTGTTGTGTTCCTTTTCTTGAGCCACAACAACATTCATCAACAACTTCTTGTCCTCCTTAGATGGGATTCCTCCATCATACTTCTTTATCATTAAAGCTCTTAGATATTCAAAGTCATTATTGGGTAGTTCAAAAGCTTGTATAGTATCAACTTCTAAAGTATGAGAGGGAGGAAGAATGGGCACCCAATGGATACAATCCCAAAAATTAGTAAGAGTGCTATCACTTATTACCTCAGTTGAAGTTTCCCCTTGTTGTGAGCTCATGGAGCAACCCACCATGCAGACATCATCATCATTATCATCAAATTCTTCTTCTTCTTACTGGTCTTCCTCACATGGAGCATGAAGAATGAAACATCTATCACACCAATCAATAACATCTATCTCCTCCACAACAACAACTCTGGCAGCCAAAGGATCAGGTACTATTTTGTTTTCCCTAGCTTGGGATTGTCTATTTCCAAATCTAACAGGTCCCTTGCCTTTGTCATCAAATATTTGGTGATTTGTAAACTGTCTTGGCCTTGTTGCTTGTGTTGACCTTGTGAACTCTTCCCAATTACTTTTTTTTTCTCTCAGGATAACTTGTATGATATTTCTTTGATAGCCCCTACCAAAGTTTTCATAACCTCCTCCAAATCAATAACCTTACTTGTTTGAGGATTTTCCAGGTTAATTAGTTTTACACCCTCCCTTTTTGAGGCTTTCCAATTGCTTTGATGTTGTTTTCAATTTGTAGAGCCATGGTGAAGGCTTGTCTCAAATTAGTAGGTTTTTTCCCTCAAGTAGTAAGTAGATTTTTTATCAAATGCATCTAAATATTTGATCAAACATGATTCATCACATGGCCTTAAGCTAATAGGAAATATCCTCAAGGTCTTGTTAAACCTTGTGTTGAAATCATGTACTGACTCATTAGGATTCTTCTTGATATTTTCAAATTCTAATAGAAGAAACCTAGGGTTAGTTCTATCACCATACTGCAGTATAAATGCATTGTTCATCTCTGTCTAAGAATCAATGGAATTATCTAGAAAATCTTTATTCTAGTCCCTTGCATCCTCTTCCAGAGTATGGATAAACAACTTGATATATACATCTTCATGTTCAATCTTAAAATCTTTCATCATATTGATAAAAAGATTTAAATGTTGATCATTAGTTATAGCGTTGTTTCCTTGGACATTTGGTAATCTATTTCTTACATCTTGGGGAGTTGCATTTGGATAACCAACTATCCCTACAAAATTTATAGGACCAAAGGTTTTTACAATAAAAGGAGGTATGGGTGGGGGCAAGGCCATGTTGTTTTGAGGAGGTGACCCGAGGGGAGACAAATTGATAAGGGGCAGAGGGTCTTTGAAACACAGGAGTATAGCTTTCAAAATGGATATCCCCTAAAGGCCTTGTTTCTTAGAAATCCCTATCAACTTTTGAAAAGACAAGAGCATAATGAGAAGAAAAATTTTCAAAATAAAATGAAGACCCTCTCCAGATGGAGAATTTAATTCCATAAAAAGACTACTACTGATTCAGAATCACTTGAATGGCAATCTTCAATGATAGGCCGGTCACTTTCATCAATGGGGACTTCTTTTCTTGACTACTGATCTCCAACAACTCTCCAGGATTTTCTTCCTTCTAACTTTGTTTTTCCTAGCTCTGGAAATAATGTCCTAGTAGGATCTCTAGCAAAGAAAGATCTTCTTCCTTCCATCTTTGCAAAGATTAGTAACAAAACTCACTTGACAGAGGTTAAGACACTGGTACTCATCAAGAATCAAGATCAACAGGAGTCGCCACTAAGGATTTCCACCTTAGTTGTGTAAATGCACTAAAATATGATTTGTCAAATGTTTGTCAATACTAGCAACTAGAAATGGAAAGATCTGACTCTTCTTTATCTAGATTTATCAATGAAACTTAGTGCAATAACTGTAGAAAATGGAAATATTACACATAGCACTTGTAACTTTGAACACTTCTTACAGGCCTGAACATAGGATGACGCTTGAAATAATGGATTAGCACTTTGAGCATACAAGAAGTGTTTACCAGGGTCTGAATATGAACTACAATCACTATGTCCCCGACAACAATGCTAGTAAGGTGTTGGTACCCAAATTGATTCTCCTTCAAATTCTGAGCAGCATCATAAGTTTGGCAGGAAGCTTAGAGATAGATAGATCATAGTGAGTCATTTTGTAGCTAGGGATGGGATCTAACTAGCCCTCTATCACTCAGATGTGGAGAAATGGATAGCACCTAAAAGGATTTGATCTATCCTCACTACTTTATGGTTGTGCCTTTCAACTAGGGTGAGAGAACCCTTTTGTAGCCTACTATTTATGGAGGAGATGGGTAATTCCTTCCTTGTGAATTGTTTAAGAAGACCTTGAAGAAAATATGATCAATACAACAAAACCTAACTCTCACGAGTTGTCACTCTAGATAATGGAGATATTTTCTAAGCAAGGTTCAGGCCACTAAAGACAATGAAAACCTGAGTGTTTCTGCATGTTTTGGTAATAGAAATTGTGCATATGTATACACACATGAAAATATGGGTGGTATGGGTAGGATTAATTGTTCTTGAATGATTTTGGTGGGAGGTGAAGTAGGATAAATTTGATTATACTGGATCTTTGAGGATGTTTACAAAAATAGAGAGCTCGAATCAGAAAATGCTTTAGGGTAGCTAAGATGTTCCTTTAACTAGAATATGTGCTTCAATGGAGGCCCAGATCAACACTTTTCACACAAACTTAAAGGATCCAAAATGAAGGCTCAAATTGGAAAGCTTAATTGAACATTATCAATCTCTATTTCATCACACCTAAGATACCCTCAAAGGCTAAAAAACAATCTTATAGTCATGCTAGAGTCACAAAGTGATTTTAAATTTATTTATTTCACTATCAAATGAAATCTCATTTGATAAATGAAATTGTAAATGACACCAAACTATCACAAGGATGAGATCTTATATGATTCACAAAATTTTCAATGTACGAATGCAATGGAAATAAGAAAAACTACTTGAGACATTCGAAAAAAAGCAAACACAAATTTTGCTTGAAAAATAACATAGATTAACTCAAGTTTGATTAAATTTATCAGTAGGGGAAATTTTCTCAAAAAATCTCGAGCTTTTCAATGGTCTGTACACTAGTAACCACCTTGACATGATCAAATTTAACACAAAGGAAATAAACAGGTTTCTTTAGATAGTTTCTCAGAAAGATGGGTTCTATCAAGCTTTTTGTTAGAAAATTAGTTCTGACCTCTAACACTCCAACCTTCCAACCTCCAACCCTTTTTATGGAAAATTCATGCCTATTTATAACATTTTAAAACAAATCCTTTTCCCCCCAAAAATTCCAAACATTGAATGCACCAATGCTCACCATGATTTTGATCGCGATTCTAGAATCAGATTTGTAAAACGTTATCGGGTTCTTGTTGTCAAAATTCCCCTAGGTAATTTTGATAATAGATTGATTTAGGCCCAAAATCATGTTTCAGGGTCCCCTCGACCTCTTTCCAACCCTCTTGTCCAAGAAGAAAAGAGCAAGTTCTAAGAAATGGAAGAAATGCTAAAAACAAGCTTGGGCGAGAAAAATCATGAAAATTGGCTAAGTCCAGGTCTAGGCGGTCCTTGGGATAGTTGGGACGTCGGGCGCGAACCAGCCAAAAAGACCACCGAGTAGTCTCACAGAGCAAAGGGACAGCCAGGACAGAGGGACGCGAGAGAGACGCGAAAGCCGGTTCAGACCTGAAGGAGAAGAAAATCGACTAACTCTTTGAGCAGCGCACGATTGGGAATTTGGGCCGTGAGAACGCGAAGGACGCGAACCGCCCGGATCGGCCGAAAAGGAGAACTTTCACACTAAGCAGTTTAGGACATTTGGGCCATGAGAACGCGAAGGACGCAAACCAGCCGGTTCGGCCGAAACAGAGGACTTTCGTACAGGGATATCCGGGCCAAAAGTGCAGCGAGATGCGGATATTTCCTTCCAAGAAGGAACAGAGCCAATCACATTACGCCACGTGTCATCGGCCGAAAGAGGGACAGAGAAGCCCAAATCGGGTGGATCAGAAGTTTTTGTCCTAGACAGCACTGGGATAGCCGGGACAGAGGGACGCAGGGATGCGAAA
The DNA here is from genome assembly GCA_018340775.1 of Taxus wallichiana var. yunnanensis. Taxonomy (NCBI): domain Eukaryota; kingdom Viridiplantae; phylum Streptophyta; class Pinopsida; order Cupressales; family Taxaceae; genus Taxus; species Taxus wallichiana. Next base: position 580,867,981 of record CM031239.1, on the reverse strand, counting down.
ATCGCGAGGCAGAGGACGATCGGAGTAACGCCACGTGTCACAAGGAAAACGTCCAAAGTTCAAAGAGAGAGGTTTGAAGCGCTGGCCCGAGCCAATAGGAATTGGACATGTGTCCAATGGAACAAGGAAGCGTGGAGCTCGGGGAGGAGTTAGAAAATTTGGCCAAGTTTCAGCCAAAAAGCTAAAAGTAAAAGAAGACCCCGCGCCCCTATCCTCCAATCAATGCATGCCATGCGTCCTCAGTGGCGGGAGGCGGCGGAAAAGTGGAAAATCACAAAAAGGTAAAAAAGTTTTCAAAGAAAACCTGCGGGGTGAGCAGAGGAGAGAGAGAATCATGCACCCAATCAGCTCTTAACACGTATCATCCAGTGGTGAAGCACGGAAAAGTTTGAAACAAATTTTCACTGCTTTTGTGCCCTAAATCTTCAGATCTCCATATCTTTTGATCCAGAGCTCGGATTTGCACGTTCTTTATATCAATGAAAAGCTGGTGAAATGCTCTATGCGATTCTGGGGTCAATCCTAAATTTTGGTTCAGTTTGGAGAGAGGAAATTGAGAAATGTCTCTGATGTGTGATAATGCCCAGAATCGGCGGCGTTCAGCTAGAAAAGTAACAACCAACTTTAATGCAAATGCGACAGATCCACCGTTTTGCCTAGGGTCCCGCTCGCTTCGCCATAATGAGATGAACTAAATGTGACCTAGAAGTGGTTGGGGTAGATCTGACTTTCCTCTCTCTTCCCTCTCTCATTCTTCCTATATATTGTAAGAGGGGCTTCTTTCAAAAGGTCGAACATTTCCTGTTTTGCTCCTCCCTTCTTCTCTTTATCAGGCGAATTTGTGGAGTTCGAACCTCCCATTTGAAACTGTAATGTGACTCTGCCTCTTGGAATTTTGTAGTGTATTGTATCAATCTTTGGAGCAAGTAATGCATGTCTGTGGATGATTCTCAACCCTCTCTATGTTCATTTGCATCCTTCTGATCTTTCACTGCGAATTTTGTTATCTGTGCATGATCTTGCATCACATTTGAATGGTCTGTGTTTATTGGCAAGATAGATGTTCTTCATTCCTCGGTGCATCACCTCTGTTAGCGTAGGTTTATTTTTTATGCATCTCCTTACCCTGTCTCCTTGGCAGATTAGATTAGACTTTGAGTGAACCCTCTGCATTTTTCGTGCATCTGAAAAGGAATAGGAACCAGCCTTCTCTGGAGATTCCTTTCTCATTCTTGCAAGTCCCACACTTGGAGAAAGGATTCAATGTTGTGCAATCACACTGGATGCCTGAAGATCAACTTAGAAACCTGATTTGCATCCAGGGGTGCTGTGATTTTGCATCAACAGCTTCTTAAGAGGTGAATCTCTTCAAATATCTCCCAAATTTAACTCCTTTTGGTAGATCACTTTTCCCTCTACTAAACCAACCACTTCCATCCCTAATCTATCAAATCTAGTTCTTTGTGTGCTCGGGAAGAAAAAACGGAAGATATGATCAAGCCTAGAGGTCAAATTTCATATTAATGGCAAAAGAAATCCCTAGATCTTCCTCACCAAACTCTACATATCAAATTTACTCCCCTTTCCTATTTGGCATGTAAGAAATATCAAGAAATCATGAAGACTTGCATCTCTAGGAGCTTTGGAGTGAAAATGGAAGAAAAATCAAATACAAATGCACACATTAGTTGATTTCTATTTTGAATTTGGAATGTCCACATGGGAGATCCACTTTAAAGCGGGCTGCAGTTCGCTTTTTCCTTTATAACTTTTGGAAAAATGTATATTTTTCACATTTTTCTCCACATCTCTGCCATTGAGAAATGATCCCGACACGTGTCATAAGATGGGTCCCAAAGGAACCACGGCCAAATTTTACTATTTCTCCTCTTTTTTAGAAAAAGGAAAATTTTCCAAGTTTCCCCATATGCTCTAACTCTCCGCTTCCGGCCTCGATGTGGGCCCCAATGGAACCAAACTTCATTTTACACTTTTAACTCTTTTCTCCACAAAAGTATTTTTTTTTTGAAATTTCCCTCAAAATTCTGCACCTTCGCCATTGATCGGGGAAAATTTTGACTATTCTCTGTCGGGTCCATGGGCCATTTTGATTTTTAATCCTTTTAGTGTGCAAGAGGCAAAAAATTCAAGTTACCTCCGATGATCTGCTTCCTCACCCTTTGATTTTTCAAATAGCCACATGTCACAATGGCTCATCTTGAGGTGGTCCCCAAAAGTTGAGACCTTGAATGAGCGCGGACCTACCACGTGTCGTGTTATGGCATAATTTCAAAAACTCAAGGCTTCAAAATGACTCGGCGGGCGTGCTTCCATTTTAGAATTTTACTCCATTTTTATGGAAGGGTAAAACATCCAAATCACCTCAAAGGCCCGCATCTCCGCCTTTAACCTTGCCATGTGTCCTTCAGTGGGGTCAAAGTAAGACTTTTTCCTGCCGTTTAAAAATCGTTTTAATCAAATTTGGCGGGGCCACGGGGCAGTTCAATTTTTTCCAAAGTATCCAAAAAGTACAAGTTCAAAAACAAACCCGTGCCGTGCCCCATTTAATTATAAGAAGCCACGTAAGTGCCCAAAGTACCAATCGAAATTCGGTGGAAGCTACAGGACCAAATTTGAGTTTTCACCAAAAATAAAAAAGTGATAAGTTAAAGCATTTTCCCACCGTCCCCTGACCAACCAAAAGAGGCCACGTTTCTTGTTGATGCAAGGATGTAAATTTGACCGGGAAAAAACCCGTCAAACCATAAAATGTGGAAAAATGACCATTTGAGCCCTGGAGATGAAATTTTCTCTAAGGACAAAGAATTTAGAAATGTTACACGGCTCAAATACATTCCTTCGAGCTACATCCATTCATTTTTCTTTGAGTATTTAGGGAAAAAATGACAAGGACAACAAATCCCGACTGTGGAAAATAGAAAACATGGGATAGCCCGAGTTTTACACCCAAATACAGACCTTTTTAGATGAACAGAGAAATGAGGAAACAATTTTGGATCTATACGTGATCCTTGGTCTAGGAAAGGACTAATTACGGAAACAAAAGGAAGGTGGAAACATTTTAGGCACAATACGGGAAGATAAAATGTGACAGACCATAGATTGATATATTTTTAATGGAAAAATGGGGCGAGACTATTTTGAGCACCAACACACCATATACATTTTGATACACACTCGTATCCTCATTACCCGATGACACACTCTTGTGCTTCGGTTCACACTTGAATGTTAAGTGAATCCTATACACATGAACCTCACATACTTACACATTATACACTCAACATTACACACAACATACTACATACTATGCATCACATTACACACTTCACATCTCACATATTCATCTCCTTCTCACAGCATCTACTCTACACATTCACAATATATCTTTTTGACATCTACTTTCACATGTTGTAGTCATTACCTTATGATACACTCTAGCTCCATGTTCGATACTTTATTGTTGAGGGTATACATACCAAATAGACCTCATCACACTCACACATTCAATTAATCACTCATTCAATCACACATTCAAACTCTATGCTTTACACTTTGATGATCATATCTTTCTAATACACACAGTTCAAATCATTTCCCGATGACGCACTCTTGTTTATGGTTCATTCTTGAATGTTGAGGGGGAATAAATAAATGAAACTCATTACACACATACACATCCACTCAGGGGGCATGCTGCTCCTATCATTCAATCTCCATTCCATTCCTTCTCATCACGCAGCACAATGTACTACATATCTTGGTCACATTTACTCTTGCTTACTTATGATTTTACATATACACTTTATTACACATGCTAGATGGATATCATGTATGTAATTATCTTTATCATACACCCATGCGTGTTAAATTTCCTTTCTAGTTATGATCACAGATTCTACATATATACACACATAGTATGGATGTTTGGCGCGATACCTATTACTAGTCCCACAACGGCTCCTGGGGCATCCAATTTCGTACACTACGGTGTTATTTTTTCATTTTGTTTCATAACACACCACTATATTAGATTATACATTTTTGATATACTCTTTATCTTTTATAACATGCTAATGGGTACTTCATGTGTAACATTTGTTATGCGGACTATTTTCCACCATGTATGTGTGTTACATTGCTTGTTCTTCCTAGTCATTGTTTGCTATTGTTTTGCAAGATTTTCCCTTTGTATTGTATGCACACTTTCTTATTTTGGATTTTTTTGCCTTGATTGTTTTGCAACATCATGAGTGGTGTCCCATGTTTGCAACCTACTTTTCATGGTCTACATTGTCTTGTTGTGTCTTAGAGTACATATTATTTCCTTACATTTTACATGCATGTTTACTTTTACTAACACTTGTCCCCTAGCCACTTGTTTGCATGTGCCTTGGTTTCTACCAAGCACACTCCCCCTGAAAGCCACAATTTTGACATAATGGTGTATCCTCCTTTGTGTTAGGGAAATGAAGGGAAAATATAATTGACAAATTATATATCCACAATTGATGCAAGGATATTATAGATTATGTTGTGCAGTTAAATTAATCACATATTTAACTTATTATGGATAGAGAATTATAGAATTAGATAACATGAGCTAAATACAATAACATGAAAGTAAAAGAGATAAAGAACACTAGATTTAAGTGGGGGAAGTTGAAGGAAAAAAACCCATTGATAAAACATTGTCTTATATAAATAATTTATCATACTTTCACCCAACACTTCCACTTCACTCCTCGATCTCACAAATAATAATATCATACCAATGTATCGCAAGATAACAGCTCGCATATACAAAATATCTTGAGCATGTATTATTATCAATCAATTCAATTAGTCTTATAGGTACCAATCTGTGTGTGTGGGGGATGGGTGAATGGTCATAGAATTTCACACTTTTTAAAGTTGTGCGAGAACGACTAAGTTTAATTAAATAATCTTTTAATAATGGGTCATAAGTAGTGGTCTATCCGTAATGCAAGAAAAACAAAAATATTGTTTCACCTAATCTAATATTCTCAAACAAAACCTCAGATAGAGCAATGGATTGAAAATAAGGAGAGAATAATACCTTTACTTTCCTACAAGATTGTAAACTCCTCCTTTGATGAGTTGGATTTGAACTTGGATTGCTTTGTTGGATGCTTCATATTTGTTTGAGTCACTTAGGTAGCACCTCCCCAATTGCCTTTGATTTATAGATGAAGGACTAAAGGTTGATTGTAGATGAATGGATTGATGGAGTGATTGAAGATGAAAATGTATGATTGATTGATAGAACTAGTAGAACTTTGTTATGGATTTTCAAGCTGGCTCTCATGGAGGATGAGAGCTAAATTTATAGTTGAGGAGTGGAGGATTCAATGGCTAAGATCTTTCCATATTGAATCCAAGGGATAAAAATTGATGAGAGGATTGGAGGATTATAGAATGGAGAATTCTATATTTTGTGAGGACTTTTCATTGAACTAAAAATTCAATGGAATAGTGTGGATTTATTTGAATATTTGAAAATAAGAGGAAAGATAGAGAAGCTTCTAGATTTATAGGTGTGTGCACATGATTAGTTTAGATTAAATGATGTGATTAAGATAATTAATGATGAGTGATTACATGGAATAACTAGTGGTAGGTGTAGGTGTAGACTAGGGTAGGTGAGGCATAGGAATATTAAATTCCTATAAATGTTAATAGGATTATAATAGGATAATAATGAAATAAAAGGGATTAATAATAAAATGGGATAAAAGGATTAATGATATATAATAGATGTTATAAAAGGGATTTTTAATGGAATATTTAGATAAATGATGAAATATTAGAATAAATGGATTAATGATGAAATGAGATATTAGATGATAAAAAATGAATTAAAATGGATTGGTGGTAGATAAATGGTGATGAGGCTAAAATGCGGGACATGATTAATGTTAATTAGTCATGTAGACATTTTAGGTGTCTACATTTTCCCCCTCTTTGAGTGTTATTGTGGAGTAATGACAGTTCAAATAAGAAAGATGTGTGGATGGTGATATGATGCCCCCTCGAGGGGTTAGGCAGGGAGGAACAAGGTAGGTAACCACTCAAAAAGAGGAGAGGCCCAAGTTAGTAGATGAGGGATTATTAGAGGATGAGAATATTTGAGGATTTAGAGGATTAGGATTAGAGGATGAGAGGATTAGAAGAAGTAGAAGATGAGAGGATTAGATGATGAGGAGATTAAGGATTATAAGGATGAGGATATATTGGATTTTGGATTTTTGATGCCCTAGTCAATGATGTATGACAAGGGTGAAGATTTATGATTTGGATTAAAGGATGTTGGATTTGATGATGTTGGATTTAAAGATGTTAGTTGTTGAGATGCCCCAGTCAAGGGGTTGATGTTTTGGATGTATGATGCCCCAGTGAAGGGGTAGAGTTGTTTGGATTCTTGTTGGATATTAAATGCTTTTGAGGATGTTTTGTTATCCTTGGTCAGGGGGTAGAATTAGATAGGATCTTGGATTGATGATGTTGTTGATGTTGGATGTTGGATTTTGATGATTTGGATTTTGGATGCCCTAGTCAAGGGGTAAGGATTTTGATTTTGGATGTTGGATGTGAAGATGTTTGGATGATAGGATTGATTGAAAATATTGGATATATTGATTTGATTATTAGATGATTGATGAGAGGTTGGTTGGATAAGGTAATGATGTAAAGGGGTGGTGCTATTGTAAAGTACCCACAATTATCATCATTAGAAATTTTGATTGATGTGGCATAAAAAAATGCACAAAGGTATAAAGACCATGATGACTAAGTTTTCAAATGACCTTGTCCTTGTATCATTGGAAAAATTAATATTAAAGATGGTCCTCGTATCATTGGACCATGCAAAATAAAAAAAAAAGAAACAAAAAGGACTTCATATAATCAGCCAAAATAGGATGTAAATGCAAGAAAAAGATAAACAAGCGAATAAACATAAATGCATACAAAAATGTTTTAGATTGTATATGTGTTGTTGATTTTTTTAATAGATTTTTAATATTTTTTTTTTACTTTTTGGATTTTTAAGATAGTTTGGTTGTTGTGGGATAAAGATGTGATAAGGATGGGTAGGTTTAAAAGGAGGTGAATTTCTCCTATAAGTCCCAATGTAGATGTGAATAGGGATTAGGAATAAAGGGATGGTTTTGGATGGGATAAGGGATATAGGATAAAGGGATATTTTGGATAGGATAAGGGATATGGGATAAAGGGAAGATTTTGGATAAGATAAAGGAGGCATGATAGGATGAGAGATGTGATAGGGTAGGGTAAATGATGTGGGATAGAGGGATGATTTTTGATAGGATAAATAATATTTGATTGATACAACAAGCCCCAAAGTAAAAGGGTGGGATGATTGATGTGAGGAAAAGTAAGGGATGGTGCCCCTAGCAGATTATAAAGTTTCCCCTAGTCATAATGATGATGGGTTAAAGGAAGCAAAAGGGGGGATAAGATAAAGTAATAGGATCATATATTTCCCAAAGATGATGGATGCAAGAGGATGAATTGTTTGCAATGGATGATGAACAAAAGATGAGCTTAAAAGGTACATGTTATAATAAAATTAATCCTAGAAAAAAGTGTGACCAAGGTCTAAGCGATACTTGGCAACATACAAGCGCAATGTCTCTTCGAGATCAAAGTGTGTGCAAAAGTGATAGTTAATTACCACTTGAAGTGAAGACTCAATGGGTAGTATGTAAAAACAAACTATCCAATGTATAGGGAGTGATTAAGTCAAGTAGGTTGATGGAAGGTGAATGGAAGGTTAAGTTGTGCATTGCTCTGTTCTTGCCGACATCCATATCCTGATGGAGATACATCTAATTATTATCACAACATTTTTCTCTTTGCCAACTAGGCGTCGATAGCCCTGTAGAGTTTCTTGAAACACCCCTAAAGAGATTATTGAGGTGGATTTTATTTGATATTTGTAATTTTTATATGATTTTTCTTTTTACTTTTCGATATTTATATTTTTTAGCATTAAGAGATTTCAGCCGAGACATCCATATCCCCGATGGAGATACATCTGATTATTGTCACAACATTTCTCTACTACCAACTAGGCATCCATAGCCCCGGTAGAGTTTAAAACACCCTAAAGAGATTATTGAGGTGGATTTTATTTTATATTTTTAATTTTTATATGATTTTTTCTTTTTACTTTTTGATATTTATATTTTTTGCATTAAGAGCTTCCACTCTCTTGAAAACTCTCAAGGGGTTAAGAATCACCAGTGGCTTGATGGGGGGATGGAAATGAGTGTAGTGAGGACATTGGCTAGAGTGTCAAAATATGCACCCAAGGTCTTCACCACAAGTTTATTAAATGTGTTAAAGTGCATGGATATCTAGGAGGACAATGGTGCTTGTATGTTGGAGGTAATGATAGACCAAGGTGACACGGTTGTAGTAGGCATTATTGTCTTACAACATGTGTGAGAAAACTAATCAAGTGTTTAAATGAGTGGATTTGAAGAGGATATAAATGGATGTGATAATAAGCATGGATTAGATGCAAAGAGGTTTGGATGTTGGATGGAAGGAGGATAGCTAGTAAGGAAAGAACATCTCATGTGTGTAGTTGATGATTTATTTTCTCAATCCATTTTTAGGTGTTTGGTATTCATAAGGGAATTAAAGGATTTTTGATTGGGTTGAGTGGTTGGGATGGTAGGATCAACAAGAGGGGTGGTAGAAATGGGTTGTAATGGAGTAGGGGGAGGTTTTTTTCAGTGTTAGGTTTATAACCTAAGCCTAAACAACTTGGATTTTGATGAAGGGAGATGGGTTTGTGGATGCCTTGTTCATGGATGCCTAAGCCTTTGCCTCAATGTTTCATATTAGTGAACATATTTTTTTCTATAGTATATGTAGTGGATGGGGGAGATGATGTCATGTGGTCTTCATGAGTCTGGGGGATTGTAAATTTATCATTCGCTAAAAGGCAAGACTTGAGAAAAGATAGGGGATAAGATTTGTTTTTCTTTTTGGTTGGTGAGGGATGTTTAGATATACAATGAGATTTGGATGGATGTCAATTTTTGGATTTAGGGTGGGGTTTAGATGGTGGAAAATGGTTAGAGATAGGGTTAGGATGGAAAGGTGGTGGATAGAGAGGTACAAGGATAATAATTCCTTGGTTAATGAGGTTTTGGACATAAGACCTAAATTACATGCAACAATTAGTCGAATGTCCATGTGTGCGATGGAAGTCACAATAATAGTGCTCCCAATACCAAGATGGTTTGGGGAGGTTTTGATCACGTGATTTGATTGGGGGATGGATGATCATGTTGAAGTTTTTAAGATGATGGAAGATGGTAGTCAAGGATTCAACTAAGGAGGCGAAGGTGGTTGGGTTTTGTAAGAGATATGGTGTGGGTAATAAGGGTGGGTTAGGTAGGATATGTGTAGGAGTGGGTAGGATAGGAGAAGATTGATTGAATTTATGTGATTTAGATGTAGGTTTAGGATGTGGATTAGATGGTTGGGATTTGGATGGAGGATTAGCCTTGGGGGCATTAGGAGGTTGGTTTGGTTTTGGAGTGGTAGTGGATTTTGGCTTGGGATTGGATTTGGTTGATTTAGGAGAGGTGGATGGTGTAGGGTTGGTTTGTGTAGGATTAGATGGTTTGATTTGGGATGTAATATATAAGGTATATGTAGATGAAGATGATGTGTTAGATTTGGATGAAGAGGATACGTTAGATTAGGTAGATGTAAAGGGTGGAGTCGATGTTGATGAGGGAGATGGGTTGAATTTAGGTGATGTTGGTTAAGTTGAGGTAGAGGGGGTGGTGTGGAAACCAAATTGGATTTGGGAGATTGAGGTGACTTAGGAGTCACATTGGATGGTTTGGGATTGGATTGGTGATTGGTAGATTTATTAGATGTGGATGGAGAGGATAAAGGTGGCATGGGGGCCACATTGGATGAAGTAATATTAGGGGATGAAAATGATGTGGGTGACTTAAGAGTCACACTTGATTGGATGGGGTTGGATATAAGTGATGGAGGCTTAGTAGCTAAAGTAGATGTTAGAGGAGGGGACTTGGGACTATCTAGGAGAAATTCCATGGGATGAGGTTGGGATGATGAGGATGATGAGGATTTAGGACTAAGGTGTGATGTAGGGGATAAGGATTGTGGTTTGGTTTGATCTTGATTGGATGTGGATGGGTATGTATAAGGTACATTATGATATGTTTTTATGGGAGGGAGTTGGGGATTAGATTGGTTGATGGGGGATGTGGGGGTCTTGGGACTTCCTAGGAGGAGGTTCGTAGTTAGGGAGGATGATGATGATGTGGGAGACAAAGATGATGGTTGATTAAGTGATTGTTTTGATGCTTGATTATGATAGGTTTTGATTAGAGTAAGTGGAGATTTAGATTGTGGGATGGAGGATTGAGGGGTGGATAGTGGTGATGAAGGATTAGGCTCAGATAATAGGTTAGAAAATTGTAAAATAAGGTTACTAGGTGGTGGTGGTGATTTGGGATATTTAGGTTTGGATTTTGATTTTGATTTGGAAGTGGATGTGGTGGATGAATCATAGTTAGTTAAAGTTTGGTAAAGCTCAAAAAGGAGATCTTTATTGGTGGAAGGGGATGATTGGAGTTGATCAAAATTGATGTAATTAGTTGTGTGTGAGGAAGGAGGATGGTTAGGGATGTTGGATGATGTGGATTTAGGATTGGGTGTGATTGGTTATGTGGATGATGGATCATCTTGGTCGGTGTCAATAAGGTCCTCACTATCATAAGTGGATGTGAGGAGGATGGTTGAGAAGATGTTTGGCTAAGATGTGATTGGAGGTCAATAATTTGTTGGTTAATATTTTGGATGGTTGTGAGGATGGTGGGATCAAATTGGGATGGGTTAAGAGATTGTTGGATAGAGGATGTGAGTGTCATTTTTTAGAGATTGGATAGTAATAGGGATGTTTTGATCAGAGTGGGAGGGTAAAGGTTGATGGGTGGTAGATTTGAATTTGATGGGAGCCATGATGAGGATGGGGATTTAGATAATATTTAGGAATAGGATTGGGTATCCAAGATATATGTAAGATATGATTAAAATAGAGGGATTAGATGTGGATAAGATCAATTAGGAAATGGGATAAGACTATGATAGTTAGATGGATGGATTGGGTTTGATTATTTTTGGATGGGGGGTTGATTGATTGTTTGATAGGTTAATTAATATGTTGTAAAAATAACACACATGCAACACACAACTTATCTAGTTGAATGGGTGTGCAATACAAGCTATAGCCCGATTTTAATACCACACATGATAGTGGTGCACACTGAGCTATCCCACCTTTACATTGATGTGTGACCGACTAGCGAGTAATCTTCAATGGTTACATCCCTTACACTATAGCTTGATTGTGGTCAAGGCTACCATGCTAGGATTAAAAAGATATCAAGGGGCGTCCTTGATATATCTTGCAGTATGTGGGGCTCAAATTGATGTTGCAAGGATAATGTCTAATTCATGGGTTTTGGGATGTGGAAGCCCCTCACTTCACGCCACTCTTAAAACAAAAAATTTCTTAGCCAATAACGAAATATTTCCAAGAATTTATATACCCGAGAACAAGGGTCGTGTCTACGTGCATGGAGATGAAGCCCATGGTCATGAGACCCCTAGGACTATGACAAGTGTGTGGATATCACTTCCATGTCATGTTGCCCCTAAAAATGAAAAATGGAAGAAGGTGGACTGATTTTGATCCTCAAGATCATCCAAGGATGCGAGAGGAGAGCATACATGAAATCCAACCTTTGGGTTTAACAAGCAAACATGCAAGGATACAAAAGATGAAAGATGTAAGATATATTCAAGATAAAGCTTTTTGATTTTTGATTTTTTAAATGATAAAAAGATAATTAAAATTACAAAAGGGGTCTTCAAGAGGAGGCCCTACAAGAAAAAGTGGATTAGTAGTTTGGAAGAATAACCCCAATGTCTTGGACTAAAAGAGCTACAAAACAAAAAGGATTAGTAGTTTTATATTGATTTTTTAATCTTTGGTAAGCGTAGGAAGCGCACACAAAGTGTTAGTAGTTTGGAACAAGAAAAAATAATTTAATGTGTAGTTAAAATAATTTTTTTAGGAAAATGAAAACCATGAATAAATTATCTTCCAAAATACTAAATTAACACTTTCATTGCATAGATATTTTCAATACCTTTCCAGGAAAACAAACGGAGTCATTTCGAGTTCGGGGTCAAAAGTTATGGTTCTCGGAAGTTAGGTAACAAAAGTGCTGAAACAAAACAAAAGAACCATTTCAAAACATAGGTGCCAAAATATAGGTCATATGCGCTATTTCGTGTTGGGAATAGTTTTTGAGCTCAAAATTTCAAACTTTGAAGGTGTAAATGACCATAAAAATTCTTGAAACTTTGACATCCTATTGTAGGGATAAAATAGAGTTGAAAACAACAAAAGAAAGTGGGGGATAAGCCCCACAGTGGGTGCCAAAATGTAATGCAAGAAAATATTAGTAAGTGAATGCAAGAAAAACAAAAATATTGTTTCTCCTACTCTAATCTTCTCAAACAAAACCTCAGATAGAGCAATGGATTGAAAAGAAGGAGAGAATAATACTTGCACTTGCCTACAAGATTGCAAAATCCTCCTTTGATGAGTTGGATTTACTCTTGGATTGTTTGTTGGATGCTTCAGATTTGTGTGGAGTCACTTGGGCAACACCTCCCCTTAATTTCCTTTGATTTCTTGATGAAGGATGAAAGATATATTGTAGATGAATGGATTGATGGAGTTCTTGAAGATGAAAATGGATGATTGATTGATAAAATTAGCCAAAATTTGTTATGGATTTTCAAGTTGAATTTCATGGAGGATGAAAGATAAATTTATAGCTGAGGATTATAAGATTTAATAGCTAAGATCTTGCCATGGTGGATTGAATCCAAGGGCTAAAAATTGATGAGAGGATTATAGGATTCTAGAATGGAGAATTCTGGATTTTTTGAGGACTCTCCATTGAATTAAAAATTCAATGGAATAGTGTAGATGCATTTGAATATTTGAAAATAAGAGGGAAAGATAGAGAAGGTTCTAGATTTAGAGGTGTGTGCACATAATTAGTTTAGATGAAATGATGTGATTAGGATAATTAATGATGAGTAATTACATGGAATAACTCTTGGTAGGTGTAGGTGTGGACTAGGGTACGTGACACATTGGAATATTAAATTCCTATAAATGTTAATAGGGAATATAATATGATAATAAGATATTATAATGAAATAAAAGGGGTTAATAATAAAATGAGATAAAAGGATTAATCATATATAATAGATGTTATACAAGGATTTTATAAACATCACTGGGATTTATAAGTAACTTCACATAGTGTGGCACATTTACTTATTACAAAATGGAGGAAGTATTGGAAGTTTACAACAACTATTAAGAGGTGGAATTTTCATGTACACTCCCCCTAAAGGGAAACTTTGATAAACTCAACAAGGCATGAAACTTGGAAAACTTCATAGCACACACAATGGCTTGGTGAAGATATCTACAACTTGATTTTCAGTAGAGAAGAACTTGAGATCAATATCACCATTTAGGACTTTCTCTCAAATAAAGTGCATATAAAATTCAATATGCTTAGTAATTTTATAATGAAATGGGTTATTTGCAAGAGAAATGAAACTTTAGGTATCACACAGATGAGTAGTGCTACCTTTGACATCAATGTGTAATTCATCCAATAGTCTTTTCATCCACATAGATTCCTTTACATCTTCCATAAAACTTCTATATTTTTCTTTAGTAGAAGAGATAAACACTATTGGTTGTTTCTTTCTAATCCAAGTGATGCCACCTACACCCAACTTGAAAACATATGCAAAGTAGACTTTCTATCTCGTAGCATAACCAACATGATGTTAGGTTAATTATTATTTACCTTTATTAATTATGCATTGCATATTAATAAGTTTATTTATTTATTGGTTATATGGTTATATTTCTTCATAACCATCTAATTGTCTTTATTCTAGCATACGGGTGTTGTTATATTGTTTTAACAATATTATTGTCATTATTCATTTGTGCTTCCCGTATGATATTTTGGAAGCTTATGTAATCAAGGATATTGTTGCACTGTGCAACTTATTTTCTTGTGAGTATTTAGTTGTACAATACCTATAAGTATTGCAGCTCATACCAATGTAATTTGGTTAATTTGACATTAATAAAGTTTATCAGGTTTCCGCCCCTATTCCTCAAGTTTACATTTGGCACCAGAGCAGGAATCTGGACCTGTGAAGTAGAGAAGGTGTGGAAAGAGAGAGCAGTAGAGATAGAGGATATTGGAGAAGAATTTACAACAAGAGAGCCTGTGAAGCCTCCCTGTAACTTCCCGGCCCCATCCTTGCAACCCCATAACCTCCTGTTCATTCCAGGTGTTTGGAATGCAAATTATTTTTTGCACTAATGCACCCTACACTAGGAAAAAGTTGCTGCATGTATAGAAAATTAAAAAAAAATTATTTTTTTCCCCATTAGGGGTTTTATCTCTAATATTAGAGAAGTATTTAGTTACTTGCTACATTGAGCAATCTACTATCAAATTTGGAGGACTGGTCATCCCTGCCTAAGTTGCAGATTTTCATGTGAATCTAGATTTGGAGGCCTATCAAGAGCCCCCCGAGCTCCTAAGAGAGATCCTACCAAGCTTGCACTAAGTCACTTCATTGGAGACTATGAGAAGACTTGTAGACCAAAGCCATGACCATCACCAAGATCCTTGAAATAAAAAAACCAAGCTGCTTGTGTGTGGTGGAGAGTTGATCATGGTGATCATTGAATTTGATCGGCCTCTACAAATCGATGCAATAAAAATATAACAAATAGGCATTAATGAAGCAACCGAGTGACCAAGATTGTTTAAGCTGAGTTGTGGACATGATATTCTCCAAAACAGTGACCTACAGTCTCCAACAACAAATCCATCCTCCTTGAGCTCCCTCTGCGCAACTGTGTGAACACTTACAAAAACTATGACTTCAATCTCCCATATCCAAGCTATCCTCCATGAGCCGTGACCTCTCTCACGTAGACTTGCAACAAACAATGACCCCGAAATAAAAAACTACACATATAGCAAAGGATCAATCACAAACAATGATTTCCAATACAATACAACCAAACAACAAATCCTTACACAAATCCAACACAACAGCTTTACAAAAATTTGACATGAAATATAAACAAATAAAAAGCAATGAAAAAGAAAACAACGAAGGAAAGAAGATAACGAAGGAAGTTTCAGATCCTATTTCTAAGGAGAAAACCCTAAATCCGCATTCATCAACTCTGCCACGTGGATCCTTCACACAGATCACCACCTCCACCTCAACCATGTCATATTTTCAAAGGTTAGTTCCATTTTTTAAATTATTTAAATACAAAGTGCTTCAAAATATATGCAAAGTGCATTGGTCGCTTAGTTGGATAGTGCAAAAGGACTTGGGTGGGTAAGGTGCAAGGTTCAAATCCCACCACTAACAAAAGATTTTGCATTTTGACATTTAGAGGTAAAACTGGAGAAACCGCCAAGTTTGGAGGAGAATTTGGTGGAAAAAACACCTCTACACAACAAGTTATAACTAAACAGGCCCCTAATTTTTTAGTGAGAAAAGCCCTAAATTAGGGTAATTTTTTTCTCCTATTACGCCTATTTTTTTCATTCTCGAGCATTTATTTACCAAAGGAGGTGTACTAAAATTGCATTTTCACCTATTGTTTTGCAAATTTTGGCATAGAGGGTCATTTTGGACCCAGGTCACCAAGGCTCCGGAAAACAAAAAAATTGCCTGCCATTCAATTTTTCCAAATTTTTGAATGTAATTACATGCTTTAGTATATTGTACTAATTTTTAGGTTGTCACATCAACCATAAACTTTGTAACTACTCAAAAATTGGTAGAATATTATAATAAACAATAGTGAAATTTGGTTCTAAAACACTCACGAGATCTTAGATCTCATTCGCAGATGTTCGGTGTATACAGTGCCTCTGGGAAGCACTTATGGGTAAAGCCGTCGTGACTACTACTACACTTAACACCTAATATAGATGCAACAATGTCATCTGGGTATCGACCTTTAAATCGACATGGAGTAATAAGGTCACAGTGCACAAACTATGAGCCATCTCATCCATTTGTGAACAATTGCACAACATAAATCCGAATGATAAATTATCTAAGTTAATAGTGAAGTTATGCGCACGTATGAGGATATTTCTTTGATTCGGTGTCAATAATCACACAGACCCATTTTAGTACTATCTTGGTACCACGTATTGAATTATTTCATGTACGTTAACACCTCTTTCACATACCGGTATATAGAAAGGGTGAGCTTCTTCCACATACCACCGGGTATATCGGAAGGGTGTATATATAGAAAGGTTCGGTATATTGGACTGATGGTATATATATTGGGAGACCTTATACCTGAGTGATAAGATCTAAACCCCATCGCTGATTTCTACAAAATGACACCAATGCCCCCAAATTTTTCTTCCGTAATTCACAACTACTCGAGGAAAAACTATACCGCATGGAAGATAAAAATCAAGACACAAGTTGAGTTTGAAGAGATCTGGATCTGTTGATCGGTACTACTTTGACTAGATCAACAATTGATACAACACAACAATGATAGTTTGATAAAGTAGATCAGAAGGCCAAACTCATCATCTTGTTTGGAGTGTCTGACAATGATGTGCAACCCCACATTCAAGATGCCAAAACAGCCAAAGAAGTGTGGGATAAGTTGAGCATAGTATATGAGGCCAAAAAAAGAATGTCATACTTGAATTTGCAGAGTCAGTTACACACACTAAAGTTCAAGTAGAATGAGAAAATTGAAGCTTTCTTAAGAAGAGTTGCAAAGTTGAGGGCTTCACTTCTAGCCCTAGGAGAAGTGGTCACAGATGATGCTCTCGTTCCCATTGTTCTGAGAGCACTCCCCTCTTCTTACCACATTTTTGTCACAACACTAAACTTGTTAGATACAAAAATTATTTTTGACAAGATGATAAACCTACTGCAAAAAGAGGAAGCCATGCATAATAAGGATGATGAAGAGGAGTAGGCACTTTCTTCACATCAAAAATGGAAAGGAAAAGGAAAAGGAAAACCTAATTCCTATCAAAAGTTCCAACATCAGAATCAGTATCAACATCAAGGGGACAAAAATAGAAGAAGCAATATCCAATTTGTAAAAGAGGACATGACTAAAAATATTTTTGGTATAATACTTACAAAAAAGGTTCATCATATAATTCTAGACCTCAACACCAAAAATCTCACAAGGGACATACAAACTATAATCAAGGCCAGAAAAAGGGGAATTGGAAAATAAGACCCTATCAGCAAGGAAATATGGCTAAGCAAGAAGAAAATTTAGACCATGAAGACTTCTTGTACATGGCTCAATTAAGTGAACCATCCACATCTTCTAGTGATGTTTAGTATGTTGATTCGGGAGCCACTTGACACATGACCAGCCATAGAGACTAGTTTACTTCAATGAGGGACACACCTTCAAAAACCATGTTTCATTGGGAGATGATTCTTCATATACAGTTCAAGGATTGGGAACATTTCTCTACCCCTTGGTTCACACAACTGTAGACTATTAGATGTATTATATGTCCCTAGGTTGACAAAGAATCTACTTTTAGTCAGTTAACTCCTAGATCAAAACTTAAAATTGAATTTGATAGTCATTCTAGAAAGAAAACATGTTTGATTCGAGACAAATCATGAGGCTTGAAGATAGCTTCAAAATCCTCCAATGTGGGACACATGTTCGAGCTTGATTTTGTCCATAGAGATGATCAGACACTTGTGGCTAAGAACTCTACCTTAGAACAATTGTGGCATCAGAGACTTGGTCATGTTAGTTTCAAGTATCTTGAGACACTTCACTGACATAATATGGTACATGGGATACCATCTCTTCAGAAGGATACATACAAGTGTCCTCACTACCTAGTAGGCCAACAACATAGAGCCTCATTCCAAAAAGTACATTTCTAGCTCATGGTACGGATGATTTGGTTCATACCTATCTTTTTGGTCTGATGCAACCAATTCATTCTAGATTTCAGTACTTCATGCTATGTGTTGATGAATATTCAAGAAAAATGTGGAGTTTTAGTCTTCAGAAAAAAGTGAAGCTTTTGAAACCTTCAAAAATTTCAAAGTAGCTGTTGAGAATGAAACTAGTCATCACATTAGAACTCTCCACTTAGATCGAGGGGGGAATTCACCAATAATGAATTCAAATACTACCTGCAAGCTCATGGGATTCATCAAAAATGCCTCCTCTACACACACACACAGAATGGTGTTGTTGAGAGAAGAAATATTACTATCATGGAAATGGTGCGATGCATGATCGATGAATCGGAATTGTATAGAAATTATGTGTAGAAACAAGAAAGACAACAATGTATTTGTTAAACAAAGTGCCCATAGTTAATCTTGACGTAGTAACACAACAAGAAGCATGGTCAAAGTGGAAACCATCTATTGCACACCTTAGAGTGTTCACGTGCAAAGCAAGTATACACATACCCAAGAAAAATAGAAAGAAATTGGACATGAAGTCACATAAACTCTTCTTCATTTAGTACAATGAAGAGAATCTTGGGTACAGATTGATGGATTCAAAGACCAGAAAAGTCTACACCAACAGAGATGTTGATTTTTTTGAGAAGAAGAATGAAGCATATTCTTGTCCTCCAGACTCACCTGATGTAGATTCTTCACCAGTTGTAAAAATTGAAGTTGATGTTCCCACAAATGATGAAAGTGATGATGGGGATGTTGGTGATGATATGATAGAACCACGACCCACAAGAATAGTTCAACGTATGCCCAAGTGGTGTACTAGCACATTACGAGATGCAAGAATGGATGCTCCACTAGATACATCCACCCCTGGACCACATAATCACAATAAATCAAGAGAAGAAGTTAACTTTGATTTGATGAGTAGAGTTATTGAGTCTGATGAGCCCTCTACAGTCCAGGAATCCCTACAATCAAAAGCTTGGAAAGATGCCATGGAATATCGAAAAATAACACTTGGTAGCTTGTCGATCTTCCACCAGGGAAGAAACCCATTAGATGCAGATGGATATTAAAATCAAACTACAAAGTAGATGGGACAATGGAAAAATACAAAAAGAAATACTTGTAGCAAAGGGGTATACATGAAAAAAAGGCATTGAATACAAGGATACATTTTCTCCCATAGCTAAGATCAAAATAACCAGGATGATCTTTTCTCTAGCTACATAGTTTTTGGTTGGAAAGTCCATCAGATGATGGATGTAAAAATTTCCTTCCCGAATGGAGATTTACAAGAAGAATTCTACATGAATCAACTTGAGGGATATGTAGTACCCGGGCAAGAAGCAAAGGTATGCGGGACTCAGAAATATCTGTATGGCCTCAAACAGCACCACGGGCATGGTACATCAAAATTAACAAGCATCTCATACAACATGGATTTGTTAGAAATCCATACGACCCCAATATCTACCTCAAAAGAAAGGGGGAGATTGTGATTGTCGTTGTCTATGTTGACAATCTAGTCATCACTGGTAATTCAATGAGGATGATTAATGCAATGAAGAAAGATCTTAATCAATCATTTAACATGAAAGATCTCGGGCTAATGCACTATTGTCTTTGATTGGAAGTGTGGCAGAAAGAGAATAACATATTTGTTTCTCAAATGAAATATACCAAGACAACGTTATAGAAATTCATGATTATGGATTGCACACCATTTTTGCTACACACCGATAGATATGTGATTGCGCTTATCTCATTTAGATCCATCTCCTGAGGTAAGTTCCACTCTCTATCGGTAGTTGATTGGGATTCTCATTTATTTGACCTACATTAGACCATATATCAGCTTTGCAGTAAGCTATCTATCCATGTTCATGCATGAACCCAAATTTTTCATTAGAAGACAACAAGGCTCATTTTGAGATATCTCAAAGGATCAATGGATCTTGGTCTAGAATACAAGAAGAATGACAACTTCTTCTAGTTAGAATATTCAGATTTAGATCATGTAGGCAACATTGATGATAGAAAATCCACTTCAGGATTTGTCTTCTTTATGGGATTTGGATCAATATCATAGGGAAGAAAGAAACAAAAAAAATTGTTTCTCATTCTTCCACGAAGTTGAGTATTGTTCTCGCAGGAGAAGATGTTTGTGAAGTGATTTGGCTACGTCGCATACTCGAAGGACTTGGAATACCACAGGACAAACCGACCACCATGTATGTTGACAATTAAGGTGTTCTCAAACTTATTCGTAATCCAGTTTTTCATGAAATAACAAAGCACATTGAGGTATAGGTTCATTTCATACATGAGCATGTGTTGAAGCACAACATCCAGCTTCAATTTTGTCCAATAGTTGAACAACGGGAAGATATCTTCACAAATTCACTTGCACGTGACAAGTTCGAGTTGTTCGAGAGAGTTCCTCTCCTCATCCCTTGAGACAATGCACAATTAAGGGGGGGAATGTTAGGTTAATTATTATTTACCTTTATTAATTATGCATTGCATATTAATAAGTTTATTTATTTATTGGTTATATGGTTATATTTCTTCATAACCATCTAATTGTCTTTATTCTACATACGAGTGTTGTTATATTATTTTAACAATATTATTGTCATTATTCATTTGTGCTTCCCGTATGATATTTTGGAAGCTTATGTAATCAAGGATATTGTTGCACTGTCATGACAACTTATTTTCTTGTGAGTATTCATTTATACAATACCTATGAGTATTACAGCTCATACCAATGTAATTTGGATGATTTAATATTAATAAATTTTATCAAAGCTTCCACCCTTGTTGCTCAAGTTTACAAATTATTAGAATCACAATAGCCAAATAATTGTGCATCATTACAAGAAGAATAAAACAGAACATAATTAACTATTGCTTTAATATATTTCAAATTTATTTTTTCCATTTCCAATGATCCTCATAAGGATCATACATAAATCTTGAATTAACTCCTACTTCATAAGAAATATTAGGTCTAGTAATAGTAAAATAAATTAGACTACTAACTAGTTGTCTATACAAAGTAGGATCAAATTTAGTTTAAGTTGGTTTAGGATATAACTTCACACCAAATCAAATAGGAATGGTTATTGCATGACCAAAATAACTAAGTATATACCACACACGAGGGTATAGAGTGTGCGTGAGGTAGGTATGAAGGGTTTGGCACATTAAATAATGGACAACACACGAGGTCTCGTGCCCAAGTAGGAAACTTTAAGTACTTAGCTGATTTTTTGGACCACGAGCTAAAAATAGATAAAGATGGGTTAGAGTGACAATCAAGAAATTTTTTAGATCTAGAGAAAAGCAAGGAGAATTGAAGACCAAGCAATGTATGTTTTGGGATAAAGCACATGTAAAGAGAACATGAAACGTCATGCATGCAACAAGCTCTTATTAGATTAAAGTAGGGTTTATTTAAAGGATAATCTATTATTAGTTCCATGTTAAAAGCATGCAAATGTTAACACATGACTATTTTGAGCATGCATATTATTAGGAAAGTGCATTGGTGGTGAAGGAAAGTCCCCACCCCTATATATACTCATTTTTTTTTTTTTGACACGGTGTATGAGAGTTCTTGTGATGTAATAGTGTTATGCTACTCTTATGTATGTACTAGCACACATGACTCTCTTTGTTTTGTAATGATTATGTTGATGTTTTCAATTGTTGTTATGTAATGTTTTTTCCTTATGCATGGATTATGGAGGATGAATTATGGCCATTGATGTATCCGAGTATGTTAAATTCATGGTGCAATTGATCTTGGTAGTTATCCGGGTGATATATCGTGTTTCCTTATTACACGTGTTTCCATTATGTGCTCGCAATATGATGTATGTTATGATATTCACTTGAATATTTTCTTTGATATTGGTATATATGATGATTATGCATGCTAACATCTTGAAAAACATTTATAAAGAAGGGAGTGGTTACCTTCGTGTGCTTCTCGTGAGTGTTTAAATCTGATTTAAATGAAGTGCCAATGCCCATAACAATTAGGTAGAAATAAGAGATCTACATTTTGGTTCCATTTTTTTTCAAGATGTTAGCATGAACCTCTTTTTCAAACTATCTACCTAGGGATGTCACATGTAGATGGAATATCAATTGAATCTTGAGAGCATTGAACATTGGATTGAAGATGGAAAAGATAAGTTTGCACAAAGGTATAACACTAGATCTTATTTCAATGCACGATGGTGGGTAAAAGAAAATCTTTATCATGATATCTATGAGATGTTCTTTAGCTTATTTCTAGTAAAATTGTATGAGTGGCTCAAAACATATGCTTTAGGAAAGAGTTGTGGATATAGGCCAAAGATTTAGATGTAGGAAGATTACTAGAATTTTTTTGATGCTGATGTGAAGTGGCCGCTGAAGTGACTAGAGCTATAGATGTTTGGTGGGATAACGTGTTGCATAATTATACTTTGGAGTACACTATTTATACTTATTTGTGTGTAGAGGATGCTGATTTAAAGTTATTATGGGAGCCTAGAGTATTATATTAGTGCAATATTCCCTTGGAAATTAAGATCTTGATGATAGAAATGGATTTAGAGTACCCCTATGACTAGCTAAATCCCTACCACGCGTAGGGGCATAAATAATTTTGGTGAAAGATGGTAGACCAAGTGAGAGAAAGAAAAAGAGAAGAAAGACAGATCAAGTTTAATGAAGCATGAGAGAGGGACATGGTGTACATAAGGGAGGTTGCGAAGGCAATGGAGTTGAGGAAAATGATGGCTCACGAAGGTTTTGAAGCTCCTTTTGAAGATGAAGAGCCATAACATATGGTACTCCCCACATTTGGTAAGTGTAACATATAATCCCCTTTGGCTTCGAATGCGAGTGCTTCGTAGAGAGAGCATTAATACCATAGGTGCGCATCTAATCCCACCTAGCCACCTAGCCCTTACACTTGGTTTTCTAGATTGAGAGGTAGTCATTGAGAAGTAGGCTAGTGTAGGTAAGCAATAAGATACAACTAGATATAATTTTACAGTGAATTTAGAGGTGCATCATACAACATATAGACCTATGGTAGCGTAAAGCTTAATGTTGTTTAGAGGTCTAATTGCAGGTTATTTTCAAGTGCATCATCGGGGGTAGAGTGTGGGCACAGAATGATTTGGAAATGATCAAGTTTTTATCTACTTGATCTTGTACCCCTATAGGCTTATTTTTTTTGTTGACAAGTTACTCCTTTTAAGTAATCAATTTAAAATAAATGCAAGAATGTAATGACAATTGCACATGATTGATTATGGAGTTCTCAATAGCCTACATCTCCGGGTTCTTATCGAACCATTCCACTAGTAAAAATTTGTAAGTACAATGTTATTTCTTATAATAAAACCTAATGGAATTTCCACTTGCCTAGTAGTATGCCAGTCCTTTGAAGAACTTCTGATGATCATTCGAATCATTCTTCACCTTCTTGATGCATAACCTCCTTCGGAACTCGATCGGCCTTCCCAACGCTTCTAGATGTTCCGTGATGCGTAATCACAACACCCCTGAATGTCTGCAACTCAATGGGTTGAAACTCTCAGTGTGATTACATAACATGGAGATTTTCCCAAAGTTTGGGACTTTACAATTGGGAAAGATCTCCGATGAAGGTTGGTTCCTATTCCTCTGTTCAGATGCACACATTCAAATTATAGAGGATCTTCTCTAAAACCTACTTTAACTTTCCAAGGAGACATGGTTGAGAAGATGCAAGAAAATAAACCTAAACTAACAGAGGTGATGCACCAAAGGAATGCTTAACATTTACTTTTCCATTAAACAAAAACCATTAAAATGTAAAACACCCAATATACACTGATAACCAATATTGCAATGAGAGATGCAATGAACACAAGAGAGGGTTGAAAATCATCCACATACATGTATTATTGCTCCACGAATTTGATACAATCCATTATAATGGCCAAGAGGCAAGATTTCATTTACAACTTCAATGGGAGGTTGGGAATCCATAAATTCACTTTCAGAAAGAGAAGAAGGGAGGGTGCAAACCAAAATGTCCAACCTTTAGAAAAATTCCCCTCCTTACAATATATAGGAAGAAAATGAGAGGAGGGAGAGAATAATTTAAATTCTTACTTCAACCACCCAAAAATGCATTTAATTCACCTTAAAAATGATGGGTTCTACTACAAAACCCATGCCTCCATGTATTGTTCCTTGTTGGGAAAGAAAGGAAGCCCATACCTTCATTATTGTGGTAGGTGAGGAACTTGGGACACCCTAGAAATGGAAAACTATATTTCTTCATTTTTAATAACTTAGTCTCAATAAAATTAATATATCTAGTCGTAGTTGAGTAGTAGAAGCCGAGATCTTTCAAAAAGTATTTTCTTGTACAAATATGAGCTACCAGTCAAAAGTTATGGCCATCTAAAGGTCGGGGTGTCATTCTACAAAAATGGAAAACTATTGATCTTCCTTTCTGAGTCTGAAATGCATGCATCCTTTGAAATCTGAAATTTAGTATTTTGGAAATTTCCATTTCAGAGATTGAAACAATTTTCATCCACCAATTCTTCCTTAGAGTTCCGAAAGTCCGAAATGCGAAAGTCCAAAAGTCTCAATTTTCGACTTTCTAAATTTTAGACATTGACTCATGTTTTTTATGTTTCAGAGCTTGAGACTTCTGAAAATCCCACTCATCAAGACTTACGAAACCTCGAAGCCCAAAATTTTGAAATTGTGAACTTTCAAGTTTTGGAACTTTTCCTCAAATTTTCTAACTTTGGCAAAATGAAGTTCGAAACCCTGAAACTCGGAAAGTCCAAAATTTTGAAATTTCGAGTTTCAGTTTTGGAAACCTTTATCTTTCCCGAGTCCCAAAATACACCTTAGCCCACCTTCAAATCCCAAAACACAAATTTTAGACTTCTTCCTTTCTCGAAATCTCTGCAACTTACTCAAGCCTACTTCAATATTTTGGACCAACTCTGAAATGCAAGTTCTCTTGATGGATCAACTCCTCCATTTTTGTTGCTTGCAAGTTCTTGTTTGTCTAATTTTTCCCGGGGAAAAATTGGATAACACTTCCTTTAACACTTCGGTTGATACTCCAGTGTCAAAATTGAAAAATATCAGGCTCAATGGGCCTATTGGGTAGTTTATAAATACTCCCAATCACAAATATTTCATCTACTATTGCCTAAAATAATAGGCCAATAAACAATATTTGCTTATAGTAATTTTAGGATTTTTAATATAGTTCGCACAACTATATTAAAATTGTCTTATTACTATATCTCCCAAATCCCACAATTGAGCTTAAAAATTATAAGCTTTGGTCTATCCATGTGTTTTTACAATGTAAGGGGTCCCCTATTTATACTCAAATGGGGCCCTAAAATAATGCCAAAAATAATCTAATGGCTATTAATATCCTAGCCCGTAGCATTATGGATGGGTTTACATCCCATATTGTGCGACTTCCATAATTGAGTGGGTTATACCGGGGTTACATTTAAGTTTTGATAAGGTTTTAATAAACCTTAGCCTCCCACCATTCATGTGGATCTTTCCACACATGGGCCTTTTCCCCACCTCCTTCTCCTTTCCACGTGGATGCTTACATATAAGGGTTGGAAGATTTATATATTGATGCTATGTTTGTGTGATAATTGACCGAGAAAGGATAATAAACTCGGTCAATTCTCAAAACATTACAAATTGAAATAACATAGTAACATGGTGAATAACTACCAATGTAATATAAAATTTGACAATATCATACTATGATATTAAAAATGAAATATGGCTAAGTGGTGGAAAGCCACGTGGTGGCTTGAGAACCCACCATGTTGGCAATAATACCATAGTCCTCACGACGACCAAGCTCCACTCTGTAACAAAAGTTGAGCTTCTTGATCCCATGAGCTATATCATTTTATGACCGTTGAAGATTGGTGGAGAAAACCTCTCTGATTTTTCCAACGCCTTTTTGCCATGTGTTGCAGTGGTATTGGTCCACTATTGACCTATTGACTAGAGTTGACTGAACTTTGACAAGACATAACTAGAGCTCCTAATGTTTGTTTGTCGCATTCTCATAGTCGATGGAAATATCTCAAAAACATCTTTTGCAATGACACCATTTAGAGATGTTTAGGGAAATTTGATATAAAAAATGATCCCCTTATCACACCTCCCCAATGAGATAGGCCTTTTGTCCCCAAAAGCTTATATTGGAACATGTTTCCATCATGTCATGAATCTGGAAACTCTGCTACCACCTCGAAAGTAATGTTGTATTAGACCCTTGGGTCTTTTCCTCTACAACCTTCTCACTTCGACATTTTTTTTGTTGATCCTAGACCTTTAGGCTATGGGCCCATGACACTTTTTCATGCCACTCGATATCCAAAGAAGACCTCAACAACTCCGCTATGTGGTGCTAGCTTCCAAATATCGACAAAAGGATATACTTTGACTCTATAACACGCTTCCCGACTCTTAGTTGATTCCGCATAATCCAAACCGGATTGAAGGAACTTCATGTTACTTACACTATGATTGATCGATGTCGATGATGTACAATGACTCGTGTACCATCTTGCTACATGATCATAAGAGAATCTACATAAAATTAAGTTCTGACATGAATTCACATCCCTTTCCAAGCTTTAATGCCTCCAATGCACAATGATAAGCCTCTTTCAAGACCTCAAGCCTCTAGTGCATGATGCTAAGTCTAATGATCAGCTACCATTCGAATGTGCAGCCGTAATTCCTTGACACCGAATGAAGTTCTCAGATAATATTTTGAGAGCTCCTTTTAAGACTTTAATGCCTCCATGTCATGACCACAAGCTTCCAATGCACGATGCTAATCTGATGATTAGCTACCATTTTGTATACACACGTCATAATGTCTCTATATAAAATGATGATCCGAGCTGATTTCTCACGAGCTCAAAAATGGTGACTCCAACCCCGCCTCACTGGCTAAGTGCCTCTACACCTAGCACAAAGTCTCCTATTGATGATGACTATCGTGTACCATTCTTCTACACAGTTGTAATGCCTCTATACAGAATGAAGTTCTGACCTATTGTCAAATGCCAACGGTGTTCAACTACCATTCTGCTACATGGTCATAATGCCTCTACACATAATGAAATTCCGAGTTGATCCTTTGAGAGATTCTTTTGTTGAAAAACTAATATCATGTACCATTCTACTAGATTCCCATGATGGCCTATTCATAGAATGAAGTTCCGACCCGACGTCAATGTCAATGGTGATTCATCTACCATTATGTTGCACGATCACAATGCCTCTACACAGAATGAAGTTTTGAGATAACACCTATGAGATCAAATGTCTACACAAATGGCTAACAAATCTCCAAGCTTAATATGAGTTAAATCTTGTATCCAAGTTGTAACAGGTACTCACAAGCTTATTAGGATATATGTTTGGAGCATTAATCAAATTTTCTAATTATGAAAATCCACTGAGTATGGTAAACCTTTATCTCAACATTTTATCACAAAATATGATCTCCAAACAAATACTGCATACTATTCATCGATCTGAATTATGCAATATATAATTTAAAAATAGTTGACTTACCCATTTTAAAGGACTTTCACTTTCAGGTATTACCTGGTCGTGGGTTGAATTATCAACTGGTGGTGGATTAGGAACCTCTTTTGCCTTTGTAATAGGCCTCCATTCCATATTTGGCTTGCCATTACTCTTATGGCAAGATGGATACATTTTCTAGTAATTGTCCACCTGGTGCCCATTCCTCTGAAATGAGAATTAAAATTCCTCTTAAATTCCCCCTTATGGGATGAGGAACTCTTTCGCCATTTCTCGACTCTGCATGACGAGATTGGTCTTTCTAGTTTTCCTTGTTCCCGACGAACGACATCAACTTCTTCATCGCCTCCTTTTCCAACATCATCGCCACAAAATGATTATGCAATCCAAAAACGTACACGGAAATCCATTCCACATTTTCTTAAAATCATAACCATACTTTTTAAGCTGAAAAAGTGGATCAAAAGTTTTACTATGTTTATGATTATGGTAAGAAACTAGAGGTGGAATTTCATTACCTCTTCGCTGATTTTTCTTACCACATCCTTCCCGTGACAACAAAGCACAAGTTTCTTGCTGAGAATATTTTTGTAGGACTAGTGGGATATTCTCTTTCTTTCATAATCTTGTCTCCCATTGTCATTCTTGGAGAAATCTCCAATATCCATTCCCACACTAGAAATCCCAAGTCTCAAAATGAGGATGATCCTCAACCTATATTTGGTTAGATATGCCTTGGTAATTTTTACCAAGGCCTCTTCCATCAAATCCCATTTTAACTAATAATTTGGATCCAATGCCTCTAGCATGCTTTTCACATAAGCCAAAAGCATCATCACCGAATCCAAGCCCAAATGGGAGGAAGAAGATTCAAGTGATGAACAATTTACATTGTAATCATTTGGCATGGTCTCTACATCTGAAGTTGAAGGTTTTCCTTTCTCCGATCACCACATGGAAACCTTTCCAAGTGATCATCCTTGGTTTACATTTCTGATTTCAAGAAAGTGTTCTCCTCTTCCAAAGAGTAATACATCGATTGCAGGAGAGATTTATTTTCCTAGATATGGTAATTATAATATTTAACCTCATCGAGATTCACCTATTTAGACATATTTCCCATAGTGCACTTGTACCCTATTCACACAAACTGAACCAACTTGAAGCAATCACTCTGCTAATTAGATTTAGTGAAAACAAATATCGAGCTAAACTAGCTCTAATACCAACTTGATTCGAAAATGATAAAGTTTTTATCTACCTAATATCGACTCCTATAGGCTTATTTTATTTGACGAAAAGTTGCTCTCCTTTTAAGTAATCAATTTAAAATAAATTCAAGAATGTAATGAAACTTACACACGATTGATTACATAGTTTGAAAATAGCCTACATCTTCGGGTTTTTATTGAACCGTTCCACTAGTAAAAATTTGTAATACAATGTTATTTCTTACAATAAAACCTAATGGAATTTCCACTTGCTTAGAAGTATGCTAGTCCTTAGAAGAACTTACCGTGATTAGTTAAATCATTCTTCACCTTCCCGATGCACAACCCCTTCTAACTCGATTGGCCTTCCCAATGCTTCTTGACGTCCTTTAGCACTCCGGTCGATACTCCAGGCATCGCAAGTGAAAAATATGATGGCTCAATGGGCCTATTGAGTAGTTTATAAATACTCCCAATCACAAATATTTCATCTACTATTGCCTAAAATAATAGTCCAATAAAAATATTTACCTATAGTAATTTTAGGATTTTTAATATAGTTCCCACAACTATATTAAAATTATCCTATTACTATATCTCCCAAATCCCACAATTGAGCTTAAAAAATAATAAGATTCAATATATCCGCATGTTTTGACAATGTAAGGGGTCCCTATTTATACCCAAATGGGGCCCTAAAATAATGCCTTTAAATTTATCTAAAGGCTATTAATATCCTAGCCCGTAGCATTGTGGATGGGTTTACATCCCATATTGGGTGGCTTGCATAATTGAGTGGGTTATATCCCACATGGGGCAACATTTAAGTTTTGATAAGGTTTTAATAAACCTTAGCCTCCCACCATTCATGTGGAACTTTCCACGCATGGGCCTTTTCCCCACCTCCTTCTCCTTTCCATGTGGATGCTTGCATATAAGGGTTGGCGGATTTATATGTTGGCCACTATGTTTGGAGTGGTGGTCGGTTGGTTTAATGCACCGGTTGTTGATCAAGCCATGTGCTTGAACTATATGTCAATTCCTTCAATGTGACAAGCTCTCTCTGAGCTAGTGGAAATAATACCGAGCAAGGATAATAAACTCGGTCAATTCTCAAAACATTGCAAATTGAAATAACATAGTAACATGGTGAATAATTACAAATGTAATATAAAATTCGACCATATAATACTATGATATTCAAAATGAAATATGGCTAAGTGGTGGTAAGCCACATGGTGGCTTGAGGACCCACCACATTGGTGATAATACCATAGTCCTCATGGCGGCGGGCTCCCTCTCGTAACAAAAGTTGAGCCTCTTTCTCCCACGAGCTATATCATTTTACAACCATCAAAGACCAATGGTGAAAACCTCTCCTATTTTTCCAACACATTTTTCCTATGTGTTGCAAGGTGTTGGTCCACTATTGACCTCTTTACCAGAGTTGAATTTACCATTGACTGAACTTTGACTAGATATAACTAGAGCTCCCAATGTCTATTTATCGCGTTCTCATAGTCGATGGAAATATATCAAAAATATCTTCTCAGACTGACACCATTTAGATATGTTTATGGAAATTTTGATATAAAAATGATCCCCTACTCATGGAATATTATAATTACTTCAAGAGTGTCAGACAACGCATACCTTGAGTGTTGGGACATAAATAAATATATCTACTGGTCCACTTCCCACTACGAGGGCACGAGAGGATTAAGAGGAATAAGAGGATCGTGTGGAGGAAATAATGGTGGAGGTTTTGGTTATGGATCTGGTGGGAAATTTCCACACCCAAAACAACCACCTCAACAACCTCTACAACCACAAAAAACACCTCAAGCCTACTTTGAAATATATCTCCACTTTCTAGAGTATAGAGGTATTGAAGATGCAACAAAGAATATGCACAAGTGTGAGATACTATGGCACGCTAAAGGAATTACAAACTTCAGATAGGAAGGCAAGTCAATTTTGTATTACTCTTCAAGGGTACACGCATAGTTGGTATAGGAAGTATGATCCACATAATACTATGGTGGATTATGATGCTTTGTACACTATGTTTCTAGTTGAATTTCATATTTTGAGGTTTGAGAAAAAGAGTGTTAGCACACTCAAGGATATCAACCAAGGCCTCTCTCGAGAATGTAAGGGAGTATGACGTGTGTTTCAATACTTTATTATCCAAGTTTTCTTATGATATCCATCCAATTCAACATGCATAGTGGTTTTTTGGTGGATTGTTGACTCCCTTTAGATGAGCGCTATCTCATAAGACTTATGTGGATCCGCATGAGGATTTAGAATCATCCCTAAGCACCGAGGTAGTTGGAAGTGTTGAAAATGGAGTGAGTCCATTCTTGGAGGCACATATAGTGGCTATGGAAAAATATTTGGAGAATATTTATGCTAATTCATCTCATGAGAAGCACAGTGACATATGGTGCACAAATTGTGAGGTTGAAGGACATACTACAGATAATTTCCCATCGCCATGCACATGTTGCTATTAGATTATGAGGTTTCTCACCTGAACCATGATGTCCACGATTGTCCTCTTTTTGTAGCGTACCATTTATAATAAGTTGTCTATGTACTTGTAAGATATGTAAGTCCCATACTCACAACACCGCATGATTGCAGGCCCGATTGATCACATTCATGAATCCATTGAGATATGAGTGTGCCAAACTAGTTTGGTGAGTGGATCAAAGGAGTAGGATGGAAAAAATAATGAAGGGTGAACTAATGGGGATAACATGAATGGAGGATCCTTAGGAGGATATCGGGGTTGCGGTTGCGGGGTGGTAGAGGAAGGTTTGTATGAGGAACTTGTTACACTTGTGGATCCCCTGATTATTGTCGGTTTTCAGCCGTGATTTCACTCGAATACAACTTGCTCATGGTGTGGAAAAAAACACAAGTTAGAGGAATTCCCACACTTATATAAGTAAAAATAAGAATAAGGACAAGGGTATAAGAATGATCAAGGTACAACACGTTGTTGCTGACTAGTGGATGCCTAAGAAAACACATGATCCTAATTTATAGTCAGTAATGGTTACAATGCACAATGAGGCTACACACACGTGTGAGCCTCTAAAGGATAATCCACTCATTATGAGGGAAGATGTGATTCATGCTAAGTATACAGATCATGCATAGAAAGGAAGTCTACCAAGAAACCATGGGAGTCATTAAAGAACTTCAGGGAGAAATACAATACTTAAAATAGCAAGTGCATGAGTGGGAATGATAAAAAAGTTGAGCTCCTGCAGAAAGGATGTGGATGACTTGAAGGAGGTGTGCATGATGTTGTGATAGGAGAACATCATTACTTTGTTAGGGAATGATTATGAGAAAAGGTACGATGCATTAGAGTTGAGCGCGAGAGACATATACTTCACACAAATCTACCACCTCAGAATCATGAATTTAACAAAGAGATTACACTTGATGCAGTAATTGATGGGTGGTTTTTACGTAACATATTGATTAGCACTAGTGCGAAGTAAATGTATTGATTCTAAATTCTTGGAATCGATGATGGGTAGAACCGCATTGCATCCATCTTCAAATGTTTTATATATGGAAAATAAGACTAGGGTGATGCCTATTGGGGTACTAAAGGATGCATCTATTACCATTCAGGGAGCCAAGTTCATTGGAGACTTTGAGGTATTAGAGCTTACAGAGAAGACAACTTCCTAGCATTACTTGGATGACCTTGGTACTATGAAAACAATGTTGATCTGCATTTTAAAAAAGGTAAATATGTTTTTAGAACAAAGAGGGGTGTGTGATTATACCTATATAGGAAAAGAATTCAAAGATTTATGTCGAGCCTTTGAGTGAAGAAGAACTTAATAGAATCTATGCTCATACAAAGGTGCGTGATCTAAAGAATGTAGATCCATCAAAGGAAGATGCCTTTCAGTGGGAAGACATGCAAAGGTGTGTAAGTGACACTACTATTGTTTCTTGTGATAACTAGGCTCATGAAATGTATGAAATGGTCAAAAAAATTCAAAGTAAGAGTCACCCAAATGATTATGTCGTGCGTATGATGAGGAAGTTGGGAATAACCCATGTACAAAAGTCTCTTGGTGAAGGGATCCATGATGCATT
Organism: Taxus wallichiana var. yunnanensis; assembly: GCA_018340775.1. Taxonomy (NCBI): domain Eukaryota; kingdom Viridiplantae; phylum Streptophyta; class Pinopsida; order Cupressales; family Taxaceae; genus Taxus; species Taxus wallichiana. The sequence goes on along the minus strand of CM031239.1, from coordinate 580,834,787 downwards.
CTTGCATGGAATGGAAACTCAGTGGAAGAATGAGGGGGATAGAAGAAACATGCTGGTATATACTTTGTGTGGGACAACAACACGATGGTGGGAAACACATAGAGATAGCCTTTTGGAATGGAAATAAGTGAGAATTACCTTTTCCACTAGGTTTACTCAAAGCAATGTACCTACACAAACATGTGAATTTCATGGGAAGTCTCCTGCCTATCATCATGTCCATGAGTGTGAGAGATCATGGTTATAGGGAAAGGAGGATTTACTTCCATCACTTTGGGTACACAAATTCTACTCCACATTACATGGTTGCAGTAAGTGCGCATGGTATGTCCATCTTTGAGTTGAAAAAGAAAAACAAATTGGTAAGAGATGACTGTAGGTATGATCCAAACTTTTAATTATTTTTCTACTAAACCTTCAGTCCATGAAGCACTATAGATTATGAATCACCTTACTTTGGGAGATAGCAGGAAGTATGAAGAACTCATGTTGAAGATATTTGGGGAATCTAATCTTGAGGTGTACCTTGATCTCGAGGAGATAAAAGAAGAACAGATGGGCCGCTCCTGTAAGGAAAAATAAAAGGGGGAATTGGTATATATGATAGATGATGAGGAAGTTGATAACCTGGATGTTAGCCACATTGAAGGTATGCACAAGGTAATGGACATTATAGATGAGAAGGTATGTGTGTAACATACTCCTATGAAGACAAAGAAGGTTAACATTGGTACAGAGGACAAGCCTAAGGAGGCCATTATTGGTGATTATTGGTTAGAATAAGAAGTGGATAAGATTATTGAACTCTTGCGTAACTTCTAGGATGTATTCCCATGGGGCTATCATGAGTTAAAGGGAGTGCACCCTTCCTTAGTTGAAATGAAGATCAAGTTGAAAGAAGGAGCGCGCCTGGTTAGGAAGAGGTCTTATAGGATGAATCCTAATCTACACGTGAAGGTGAAGGAGGAAATTGACAAGATGCACAAGTCTATCATTATTGTCCCTATTAAATAATGTGAATGGGTCAGCCCCATGGTCCTAAGCATTAAGAAAGGTGGGAGGATAAGGATTTTTGTGGACTACAGAGAACTCAATGCTTCCTATGTGATATATCATTTTCTAACCCCTTTCACAAAATAAATACTTGAAGGAGTTGTTGGGCATGAGATCTATTCTTTCACAAATGGGTTTTTAGGGTATCACCATGTGTGTATCACGAAGGAAGAACAAGAGAAGAAAAATTTCACCATGGAATGGGGACATATTATATATACACTTATTCCCTTTGGATTGAAAAATGTGCCAATAGTGTTTTTGCGCATTGTAGTGTAGGCTTTTAGGATTTTATTCATAAATTCTTGTAGGTATATTTTGGATGATTGGACAATATATGGTTTAGTCAAGGATAATTGTGATAATCTAAGGCTCATGTTTGAGAGGTACATGCAGTTGAGCATCTCTCTTAACATTAAGAAGTGCATCTTTGCTACACCTTTTGGCACTTTACTTGGGCATATAATTTGTAAGGAAGGATTGTTAGTAGACCCAACCAAGATAGATGTGATCTTGGGTTTATAAGAGCCTACAAATTAGAGTGAAGTGTGTGGATTTCTCGACAAAATGGGTATTACTAGAAATTCATAAAAGACTATGCAAATATTTCCATGCCCTTGAAAGAAATGTTGAAGGCTAAAGGTAAAGTCTATTGAGGTAGTGTGCAACAACCGATGTTAGAAACATAGAAGGAGAGGCTCACCGCTTTATGCACCTATTTTATTATTTACTTCATGGAACAAACCATTTCATGTTCATGTTGATGCCTTTGGCATGGAAATTTGCGAATGTTGACAAAACCAGAGAAGGAATTATGGATCATCCCATTTGCTTTGTAAATAGGAAGTTGACACCCATGAGTAGAATTACACGACCACTCGCCTCGCAAGGCATTGTCTATGATCTACACACTTTGCAAAATTTTAGACAAGTACTTATTGTTAACCCCTTTATTTTCTACATAGGTCTTATGGCACTTAAGTACTTGATCAACAAACATGTTTTACAAGGTCACACCTGTGGGATGGATACTTACATTTTGAGTTCACGCTTTTGTAGAAAACCAGTAAGAGAAACTCAAGGATTTATCATTCATCAAGGATCAAATCTAGCAAGGACGTGCATAGCATTGAGGAAACAATTCCATATGTATAAATTTTCGTGTTAAATCACGTGCCCACAAACTTGGAGGATATTTCGGTGTTTTTACACACCGGACAAGATCATCAAGGAATGAATACATTGGAGAAAAATTAGCTTGTTATATGTGGGGTGCCTTATTAACTTATTGTTGGATATTTGTACAAGTTAGGCCATGATGAATTTTTGTGCCGTTGTGTTTTGGAGCATGAGCATGAGGCTATTATGGAAGAAGCTCATGGTGGAATAGTAGTAGGGAATTACACTAGTGATGCTAATGCATGCAAGATTCTAATGGGTAGACTTCGGTGGGAGAATTTGGAAAAATATTCTAAGGAATATGTCAAGGTGTGTGATCATTTTCAATGCCTTGAGAATCCTAGAAACAAAGATGATATGCCGTTGCCTATTGCAAGCGCTCGAAGCCTTTTGAAAAGTGGGTTATTGAATTTTTAGGTCCTATTTCACCACCCACATGTAGGAATGACACACACTATATTATTACTTGTACATACTATCTGAAAAGGTGGGAAGAGGAAACACCTACAAAGTATTGTATAATAAATACACTAACAAGGTTCTTATGGGAGAATATTATTAAAGCAGTATGGCTACCCATTAATCTTAGAGGAACTCATTTTTTCAATGAGACAATCAAAATTATTTTAGTAGATTTTATGGTGGCACACCATAAGAATATTCATTATCACCCACAAGCTAATGGTAATGCGAAGATTTCAATAATATTCTAGGACAAACATTGACAAAAATATGTGATGTTAGAAGAAAAGATTCGAGATGAAAAAGTGTCAGTTGTACTTTGGGCTTACAAGACCACTTATAAAAGGTTAAATAAGGCCACACCATTTCAATTGGTATTTTGCATAGAGGCTATATTTCATGTAGAATTCATGTTACCATCCCTGTGTATTCTATGCATAGGTGGACTAGATGATGAACAAGTTGTGGCAGAGCACATTGATAAACTTATGCAATTAGAAGAGTAGTGCACCATTATTTGTTGGAGCTAGAAGACTTAGAAATCAAGACATAAGGCTTGACATGATAGGCATATTAAGAACAAGAAATTTGTAGTTGTCAAGATGGTCCTTCTTTATAAATCCAAGTTTATGCAACACCTAGGGAAATTAAAGGTGCATTGGTTGGGACCTTTTGTAGTAACCAATATACTTAAATAAGGCACATGTTAGTTACAAGTGCTAAATGGAACCATGTTTCTTGGTTACTTTAGTGGGAGTAGGCTAAAGCCCTACTTTAAATAAAGCTTCATGGTGATTGTAATAAGGCAATATTGCCACTTAGATTAGATTTCCCTTTTATGTGTTTCTTTTGAGTCATTGTTATGCTTTTTCATTTTAGTTTTTGTTTTTTTGTAATAAGCACACTTGCACATAGAAAGATGAGTACTATCTATTGAGTTCATGCACAAAGGATCGTGAATAATTTGAGTGCGGGTTGAACTAGGTGCAAGTGCATGAAAGAGGGAAAGAAAATTATTGGCATTGGGATTTATACAGGTTGGCGCATTCGAGGTTGTTCTCGGAAGGATTGATGCATGTAGAAAGGTGTTACATGTGCTAGGAATGATGGTGTTCATAAGGAAATTGCTTAGAATGGATATCACGCAAGGAAAAGGACCGTATGATGTAATGTAAGGTAGGAAATGATGCAATGAACTAATGTTAGTAAATAAGGGATAAAATATGTGGAAAATCCCACTCAAAATCATGATAGTAGAAACTAATATACAAAGTAATAACATAGATATGAAATATAAGTGCAGAAAAAGTAAAAGAACACAACACAAAGACAATATTTAATGTGGTAAACCCAATTTGGGGTACGTCCACCAAGAATCACTTTCTCATATTTTATTACAAACCACATATTCTATTAATACGCACCATGATATGTTTAGAGATATACTCAAAAACTCTATAGAATTCACACTTGAACTCACACATTTGCAATGTTACATCAACCCTACCATATGCAAAAAACCACATAAATAGGAAATTGTTTAAGCAGTTTTACAATATCATGGGTACCAAAACCATGGGCCAAAACTACCCCATAAACCTATGATTAAAAATACTTCACATATGAGAAGAGCATGTTTCCTAAGATATTAGGCACATTTGTCGAGGCCATTTTTTCTCAAGGGTTGCACCGCCTAACCCCAAAGTGAGAAAACTATGGATAGTGTACATTAATTTTAGTGTATAGTCTTCAACACTTCCACACATGAAAATAGGCTCCAAAACATAACAACTACTTAGTATATGGCGCAGATGATTATGTACTTCATGTGTAGGAAGGTGCGCGTAAGGAGGTCTATGGCTTAGAAAGTAGTAAGGTGCACCATAGGGTTATGAATGTATTGCAGACAAAAGGAGTTTAAGTGATAAAAAAAAGTGGAAAAGGTGCTTTATTACGAGAAATAATCGTAAAAAATATAAAAGAAAGGAAAAGGATGATGAAAGTAGAAAGAGTAAGTCGGTGGCATGTGAAATAGCATAAAAGGGGGAAAGTCAAGTTATTTTCTACCTTGCATAATAGAGAATTTGAGAAATTGAGCTATCGAATGACTTGGAGAGATAAAGCAAGAAAAGTAAAAGTAAAACTAGAGCAATGTACATGAAAAGTTGTGTGCAAATCCTTATGAAGAGACAAGTTTGAGCTAGCAGTGGAAAGAAAGAAAAATTAGGGCATGAGCATAAGGGTTTTGGGAAGAAGTTGACAAATAGGGTTTACAACAATAAGATAGAGAAGTGATACAATGTTGTGAAGCGTAATACCTATGGCATGAATTCAAAGGACTAATGACACCAAATAGTGGAAGAAAGCATTGCCTAAGAGGTTCAAGAAGTTAAAGTGGAGGAACCTTGAATACATTAAATTGGAAATGCCGTACTCTCTTGGAGTTTTTAGGGTATAGACTTGGAAGTCACAACTTACCAAGTGTAAACTTAGTGAATTCAACCACAAAGCTCTAGGGCATGAAGCAACATTGAAGATGTATATGTTGCAAGAATTTTCAGCGATGAATGAAGAGAGGAAATTCTTGGTTGGTGATTTAGTACAGAGGAACTTGGAGAAGGTAGGGGGTCCTTTAGTTTTTGAGCTACCCTTCTTTGTGAAGCCCACTCATCTATTCTAGTGTCTCATGTCTCGGGTGCATGAGGACTTCTTCTATTTTTCTCTCGCCGTAGGATTAGGATTACATCACAACTCATAAAACAACTACAGGGAGCACATGGAGCTGACCTATGTGTTAATTCTACAATAGATGAATTGTATATTCAATTATAGTATGAAAAAGGAGAAAGGGCCATGAGCATTGATAAACTCATAGATCTTGCAACTAGGGTCAGAACCAGCCGTTAAGTTGTAAGTTGGGTTCCTTAGAGAGGTGGATGGATGCCAATAAGAAATTTGTGTACATTATGCAAAAGATGGCAAAAATACCCACTACAACATTGCAAAATACATTGTGAATGGAATAATAGAAGAGTCCAAGGAACATAATGAATAAAGAGCTAAGATAAATTGAGGATCGATCCTCCTACTCATTTTTTTGGGAGATAAGAGTACTCAAAGGTCTAGATGAGGATATGTGGGTTTACACACCTATGAGAAAATCCTTTGCAATGTAGTTTGCTGGCTATACTTGTGATGGTACAATCACAAAGGCATACAAAGTAATGATAGAAAAATGGTATAATAGATTACGCACAAATTTTTAGAATGAATGACGTATTCGCGTGAGCTACCTACAGAGGTTGGGGAATATGTGAAGTTTTTAGTAATACAACACTATATCCTTGCATGTTTTAGAATGGAGGATGGGGATATGGGCCCTTGGTGCAAGACGTCATTTGTATTCACTTCCCGGTACTTTAAGTGTGTGGTAAACATAATAAAGAATGCATAGAACTTGACCTTTTATGCAAAAAAGGTTGAATCTGATCTACATATCTTGTGCGTGAATTACAGGTACAAATTGAGGCATGTATATTTGGAGGTGCTAGAACTAGACACATTGGATTTGAGCCCCCAGTTGAATGTTACTATAAAGGATATGATATGTAGTCTTTTTGGTGTTAAGGCCAAAAACACAAGAAAGAGTAGAGATGGAGGTCACAGATTCTTGCCTCCCACATGTGCTAATACTGACAACTAGTTGTACCACCTCTCAAGATAATGTGTGAAGCTACTCTAGAGGAAGAGGAGGAAGAAGTGGGTGGACTTGACCACTCATGAAGGAAGAAGATGTATTGCGAAGGAGGAATATTAGTGATGGCATAAGGACTTCACAACCACCCAATGATGACATAGAAATACTAAGGTTAATCATAGTGGGGCAAGACACATGTGGTTTCCAATAAAGAAAATTCTAGTGAAAAAGATAAAGATGAAACCCTACTAGAGAATATTGATCATGAATGGGAGGAGGATTTAGTAAGGAATAACTCTGAGGACAAGAAGTATCCCGACACTACGTAAGGGGAGAAGAAATCAAGTCTACCTAATAATGAAACACCTATGCAGGAGGAGGTGCGCAAGTAAAAAGAGACCGATGATACTTATGTCATCATGGAGGATAAGGGCGAAGTTGAGACTAACATAGGAAAATCCACCCCAAGGAAACCGAGAACAAAGGAAAAGGAATTAAGGAAGAGATGGACACCAAGGTAACCATATATGGACTTTTGGATGATGTTAAGAAGGTCCCGAGGATGCGTTTCCAGAGCATGGTGCCCACAAAAAAATTATATGGATGATACCTTATAGACAAACATGGAGGGGTATCGCACACAAGAAAGATGCTATCTTAGAACTTGCACACTAATACGGAGGATCTTGAATTTGAAGTGAGCAATAAATCTCTTAGTGTGATAGAATTCAAGAGTGAGCCAAGAAAGAAGTATAAGACAATGGATCTAACGTATTTAATTGATGAAAAAATGTGCACCCTTGAACAAAAATGGCTATGGATGTCACACGTAGAAACTTGGAAGATGGGGCTACAATGAGGGTTATGGTGGTCGATAAGAAGGGGAAATATCTCGAGGTTGAGAATTTGAAGAAATATATTTAGGGGATCGGAAGAGACCAAGAAGGCATATGACAGGGCATGCACGTTGGTGAAGTAGATTCTAGGTCAATTCCTAGCCTTGGTAATTCAAGCCGAGTAAATTATTATAATGATGAAATGGATTATTTGAAGTCCCGGTTAGAATGCTTCAGTGAACATCAAGAAGGCAATGTATTGTCAAGAAATAGATATGGAGAATGAAGAAAACAAGGTAGTTGTTGAGGTGAGGCTTACATAACTCGGAGGATTTATTCACACAGGAGGCAAGTAGTTTGATTTAATAGGATTTCAATAGGTGCTATAAGTGTGACCTAATCCTCGATAGACGTGTAATTGATGAGGAAGTAGTAATCAAGGTTATCCAAGCTAAGACACTGTATGCAATGGAAATTTACAAAAGCTATGGAATGAGGATAAAGAACCTCAAAGCTTTGCTAACTCATCCATGCATCATGAGATGGGTGTTAAACAAGATAACTTCTACAATGATGAATTAAAATAAAACACTATCATTCTATCTCTAACTACTCTATGATTACTTTAAAACATAAATCAACCTAGTTAAACCTACGAGAAATCAAATTGATTTGTTGTTTCTTCAATGGAGGTGAAGAGGTCTCTCTAAAATGGATACAAGACCAGAGTTAGATACCCTCCTACTAACCTACTATGAAGTTATGGATGCAAGATGGAGGAGCTTCAACAATGGAGGATAGCCAAGATCACATGCATATTAGCTTAGCTGATGCAAATGAGGTCTAATGCTAATATTTCCAAATGTGAGAGAGATTTGTTATGAAAACAAGGTGTAAGGTTGAGAGGAGAGGTGACCCTTTTATTTATAGTTTTTCACTTGGGAGAGTTTGAACTTTGGGTGCATGTGGGACTAAATCTCAAAAAGCACTTTAGGATTAGATTAGAATAAACATGATTTAGGCTTAGTTAATATTAGTTTAGGCTAGTTAACTAGGATTTAGGATTGTTAAACTTGATTAGCAAGTGATTAGAGACTCATTGAGAGTTGGGAGGGGTCCGGATAACTAATTGTGGTGATAGATAGCCTACGAAGCCAATAGAAGTGGTCTAGAGAGAACTAGGGAGGCTTTGAATGGTCGAAAGGAGGAATGTTTAGCTAATAAGAGATATATTATCCAAATTAGATGATTATAGGAGGAATACAACTGAGAAGGTGTCGTAAATGGGCATCCAAGAGTGGAGTGAAGAAGGGGGAATTAATGAAGTATCATCAATTGGTTAAATGGGAGGAAATGTTAAGTGTAAGCATAGTTTGGGTGTCTACATTTGCCCCTCTTTAAGGTGGCGTAAGTGACGTCACTTCAAAGAAAGTAGACAAGCATAAACAAGTAGAAAATTTTGAAGGGATAGAAGAAAATGAGTAGAATGGAGGATTCCCTTGAGTTTCGATGGGGTGATGAAAGAGGTTGATTGACGGTCGAAAAGATGATACAAAGAGAACAAAAGAAAGAATAGTGTGAAGAAGAAGAAAGGGATATAGAAGAAAAGGAGTGTGAGGAAGGGGGAATCAACTAACATCCATCTAATGCCTTTTAAACAAATTTATTTTTCATCATATTGCTAGTGATCTTCATCATCGGTCCTTATTAAAAAGAATGAAAAAAAGTGTAGTATGACATTGAAAGCCATATACGAAAAAAATGTCCATTGCTAAAAACACAAACTCCATGTAACATACAAAATGCAATGCAATATGAGAAAGTAAAATATGCTAACTAACAGAGAAAACACAAGTACCATGTTTTTGTTATCCAACTTCAGTTCCAACCTATGCGAATTAACGAAAAGGGTTAATGATGGTGCCCTGCAAGTAAGGATACATGCATGGAGAATAATGGAGGACACTTTGGTCCTATGAAAAGTAATGTGCACTATGAAACAAGATAAAGGCAACTTGTTGTGCCCCAAAGTACAAAATAGGTGACCCACAAGTAGAGAATGGAGGACTAATTTGGGGTGGCCCAAGTATAGAAGAAGATGATGGGCTACTCAAAAGTGACCCAAGACAAGATTTTGATTGAGGAATGATGACAGATAAGGAATGATTTGGCAATAAGAAGATAGGCCATGGATCAATGTTAGATCCCAACATCTCATCATGCTCAGAAGAAGGTGAAGATGGAATAGAAGAAGAATCAAGTTCTATGACATTACATTCTTCCTTTACGTTCTAATAAAAGGAATCAATTTCTTTTCCCCAATACACGAGAGTATCGAGTTTAAGAAAGAACCCTTGTTTCGCAATCCTCTAGAGGGATATCTTTGTGTAATCTAATTGATTCTTCATTCGAGAGAAATTAATTAGTAGAGGTTGTTGTTCTTTGGCCATAGAAGGTTGAATAGAAGAAACAAGTGTGATGAGCAGGACGATTGATTGATAGAAGAAGATGACTCAAGAGAGGAAGTAAGATTCATGGTAAGCTTCTCATGAATGGATGATTTGGATTTGGACCTATGTCATTTTTCTAGAAGACAACGTAATGTAGGTTGGAAAGTAGGATTGCATATCCATTCATTAAGTTACGATGTAGGAGTTGAATTGGATGATTGACTAGAGTTAAACCAAGTCATGGAACTCTTCGATGGAGGAAAAGTTTATCGAGATGAATGATGAAGGAGGTCCCGTGAAGAAAGGGAGGACCGTGACTCAAGACCTAAATTAGATGTTTGATTGATGGAACTTTGACTCACATGAGTCTTCAAAGGAGGAAGACTTCATTGAGGTGATTTGGAATAAAGGTCCTGCAAAGGAAGGGAGGACTATGATTCAAGATTTGATCTAGGGGTATCCAAATAATAGTTGGGATTCAAGTCTTCGTAAGAAGATTGGGAGTCCGAATGGTATTTTGATCCGAATCAAGAAGAAGAGTGGGGGAACTTGAATAATAATTTGATCAAAAGTATCCAAACCATACCACCAACTATGAGCTGAAGGTGGTGAACAGTGGTACAGTGGGTCCTATAACATGAAGAACCAAATGAGGTTTAGTTGTAATGGGAATATTTTGATTTGAATTCCTAAACCTAGGTTCCGTATTGTAGTAAGTGTGAGAAACCGTGTGATAGTCAAATCATTGTTGGCTTTGTTAAACACAAATGTCTAGATCTAGGTAGTGTGATGAAACTCCTTCAAAGGGAAGGAAGTGACATGTCGATTCAGGGAAGCATAATGGAAACTAACTAGACATTTTGTAAGTATGGATATGTGTGCATGATTTTCTGAAGAAGGTCTAAGGAAAATAGATATTGTGATGACGTGATCTTGATGAGATAAAAAGGATTGTCCTAGAAAATAATTTTTCTAGATGAGTGATCACAAGGAACAATCATGCAAGTGTAAAAACACAAATCCTATCAATAAGGAAATACACCCTATGCAAATGCGTGTGTGCAAAGAGATAGTTTAATGAAAAGATGATCAACATGATGTCAATATTTACGCTCAAGCTCAAAATGAATAAGGCATAAATATTAACAAAGGGTAGATGTGACTCCCAATCAAAGGATACCATGACGTGTTCAAAACCAAAAAGGCCAAAATGTTAAAGGAAGGATTACAAATGTAAGCCACATAGCCACACCAATTGGACACATCTATCAAGCTTCACAAAGAAGTGAGATATTAGTGCCAATGTGGTATCAAAACAACATAAAAAAGTAAGTGACACTCTTCAAGATTTTGGAAAATGTTTGAAGTAAAACCAAGTCAAAGTATACTAAGGATGTGCTAAAATGTGCGCAACGTAATGCCACAATGCGGATACTTAGATCATGTTTACGAAAAACATGACATAAGTATCTTAATTGTGTCAAGACAATGCAAACAAGGTAACACATCAAAGGGAGATCAAATCATGAATCAATCGAACTATGATGATGATCTTGAAATCAATATCAAGTGGCCATAAAATATATAAGGATGCATTCGCACACTTTATATGTTTAACAACTCAGCTCCAAACATGGATGAGCATAAACGGAAAAAAAAGTGGTGAACACAATCTATGACAACACTCCCGAAAGATTCCTTCTGTTGCCCCAAATGGGCAACAAGAACGCAAAGGTGTAGATCAAAAGATGGAAATAAACTAAGCGTCACTTGGACAAAGCTTTTCCTTTTTGTCCAAGGCGAGAAAGAAGCTAAGCTAAGTGAAATGTCATCCAATTTCTGTGATGAAAGGCACTTAGATCCAATTTAAGTGGATTCTTGCCTTGTTTGAAAAACAAGGTTCTGAATCCAAATAAGTTATCACTTCATACCGCCAAGATGTGACAAAGGACTAGTAAAGTGGGCTTCAAGACAAAATGGCCTCCTTAATAAGATCTCTTAACTAGGTGTTACAAAGCCTTCTAAGAGAGGGCACGATTTACCCAAAAAGTCACACTAACTAATTTGGGAGTATCTCAGCTTTTCCCCCTTTAAGTACAATGGGCACTAAATGCATCCATTGTGTACTCTTTTCTAAGGTCGTGATACGTATAACTTTGTAACACTAACTCACAAGGAAAATATTCAAGTGGATAAGCGAGGCACTTCCTCGTTTCATCCATGAGGTTCCACAATGGTGGACTACTTTAGGGTTCCCGAAACCACCCTCATTGTTGTAGCTTAAGGCATTATGCCAAAGGGGTTATGTTCCAGTTACGCAGAGAGGGACATACCCATTTCTTAAACCTACAATATAATGTGATGAAAGTGGTGTGTTTTTTATCTTGCTTAACTTTAATGTGGTTTTAAGTAGCACACCATTTGGCAACCTGCATAAAACATGTGTATTAGAAGTTTTGTGGTTTTGTCTTAGCTCCTCCTTTCTTTGACAATCGTTAGGTCCTATATGCAAGGAGTTAGTATTTTTCCACAAAATATCATGATATCAAAATAGAGTTTGTGTGTTGCTTTTGATTCCTAAGATCACCAAAAAGGTGCGAAGGAAGAGCATACGCAACACGAAAACTCAACTAAAACAAGTTTTATGAAAAAAATACATTAAGTGTGCCTTGTAAAAGATAGAGTTTGTTTTTAACCAACTTTGAAATGTTCATCCATTAGGAAGCATAATTTAAGTGTTTTTGAAAGCAATAAGAGGGTTTTGGAAGTGTTTTTGGTTCCCAAGATCACCTAGAAGGTGCGAGGGAAGAGCATACACACTTCGAAAAACCTCTATCAACTAAGACATGGAACACTTAACTAATTTAGTCAAAAATAAGACCAAAATAACCCTGCAAACAACTGATTAGTGCCAAAAAACCTTTCAAAGTGTTAGAATGGCCAATAAGACAATTTTTCAGACTTTAAGACACGTTAAAAAATGACTATTTACTTAATAATGTAAACCATAATTTTTATGTAAGTAAAAATCCTAATTTTATGATTCCATTTTGTATTTCTCTTCAATACCTTTCCAACGCAACAAAAATGGAGTTGTTTCGAGCTTAGGAGAAAACGTTATGGCCTTCTGAAGATTGGTGGTGAATGCAGTAATTCGACGCATACGTGCCCCTCTGCATCGACAGTACATGCCTAGTTGAATGGGTACGTGCTGTAGTTGATGGATATGCACTCCATTGTACAAAATCATAGTCATAGTTATAGATACACACCTAGAATGACGATACGCGCCCTAGTGTAAAAAACACACTCACAATTACAAATACACGCCTGTAATGATAGATACGCATACCCCTATAAAACCTGCAAAAATCACAGAATTTGAAAATTTTCAAAAGCAAACAGGTTAAAGGTTAGTCAAAGAAGCCTATTTCTATATCAAACCCACAAAATACATGCAAATGAAGGTCATTTATCTAGTGTTAGAAATAGAAATGAGGAAATAACAAGTGATTTGATCCAAAAAACTTGAAAATGAACTTTGAAGAACTCAAAAGACCTCCATTAATGGAGGATGGACATAAGTGTCCCACCGAGCATGCCAAATGTATGCAATGGAAAGTTACAAAAGCTATGGAATGAGGATAAAGAACCTTAAAGCTTTGCTAACTCATCCATGCATCATGAGATGAGTGTTAAACAAGATAACTTCTACAATGATGAATTACTAAAACACTATCATTTTATCTCTAACTACTCTATGATTACTTTAAAACATAAATTGAACCTAGTTAAAACTATGAGCAATCAAATTAGATTTGTTGTTTCTTTAATGGAGGTGAAGAGGTCTCTCTAAAATGGCTACAAGACCAAGTTAGATACCCGCCTACTAACCTACTATGAAGTTATGGATGCAAGATGAGGAGCTTCAACAATGGAGGATAGCCAAGATCACATGCATATTAGCTTAGCTAATATAAATGAGGTCTAATGCCAATATCTCCAAATGTGAGAGAGATTTGTTATGAAAACAAGGTGTAAGGTTGAGAGGGAGAGGTGACCCTTTTATTTATAGTTTTTCACTTGGGAGAGTTTGAACTTTGGGTGCATGTGGGACTAAAGCTCAAAAAGCACTTTAGGATTAGATTAGAATAAACATGCTTTAGGCTTAGTTAAGATTGGTTTAGGCTAGTTAACTAGGATTTAGGCTAGTTAAACTTGATTAGCAAGTGATTAGAGATTCATTGAGTGTTGGGAGGGGTCCTGATAGCCAATTGTGGTGATAGATAGCCTACAAAGCCAATAGAAGTGGTCTAGAGAGAACTAGGGAGGTTCTGAATGGTCAAAAGGAGGAATGTTTAGCTAATAAGAGAGATATTAGCCAAATTAGATGATTATAGGAGGAATACAACCGAGAAGGTGTCGTAAATGGGCATCCGAGAATGAAGTGAAGAAGGGAGAATTAACGAAGTATCGAGAATTGGTTGAATGGAAGGAAATTTTAAATGTAAGCATATTTCAGTGTCTACAACACCCACCAATAAAATTGATCGCACAAAGTTTATGTTTGAGGCATCCGAATAGAAAGAGGAGATAAAGGCCAAAAGGATAAGATGGATCTTATAATAAGATACTTTAAAAATAATATATTAGAGCATATGGATCTAATTGAAGGGGTATTATTATAGTTGAATATGGTGATTCAAGAACTTAAAAGAAGGTTCAAGAGTTGACACACTGACTAAGTGTCGTGAATTGTAGAGGCGACACTCAGAAAGCATTGACAAAACTTGATGAATGGAAGAAGGTGGAGAGTTAAATAGATTTTGAGTTCCCAGAACACTTTCAACCACTTGAGGCTTGATTTGGTTCCCGTATATGTGAATAATTATTTTGAGGATCAATTATTTATTCTTTCATTGGTTGTTTATACATTCTTGGAGTAACAATCTAGACATAGTCATTGCCAAGACAACAATCCAATTTAGTGTGGTATAATGTTACATAGCCAAAATCACTAAGTATATACCATACGCGAGGGTCAGGTGTTTAAACATGTGAGGCATGCGCAAAGGGTGCATACATAGGTTATAATGGACAACATACGAGGGCTCATTCCCAAGTAGGAAACTTTCGAATTAGCCGATTTTGTGGACCACGAGCTAAAAAAAGACAGAGATGAGGTAGAGTTTTGGTGAAGAAATGTTTCATATATAGAGAAAAGTGAGGATAATTGAAGACGAAGGAATGTCTATTTTTGGGACAAAGCACATGCAAAGAGAAGATGAAAGTTCATGCATGGATAGAGCTATTATTAGGATTAAAGTAGGGTTTATTTATAGGATAATCTATTATTAGCTCCATTGTAAAAGCATGCAACTATTAACACATGGCTATTTTGAGCATGCCTATTATTAGGAAAGTGCATGGGTGGTGAAGGGAAAGTGTCCACCCCTATATATATTTTGGTATTTATTGTTTTGGAAATGATTTATGAAAAATCTTGTGATGTAATAGTGTTATGTTGATCCGATGTACTAGCTTGCATGACTCAATAGTGATGATTGTTATGTATTCAAATGATGTTATGTAATGTATTAATGTAATGGATTATGGTCATTCATGTATCTAGTATGGTGAATTCATGATGCAATTGATCTTGTAGTTATCTGATCTATTGTGTTTCCTTATTACATGTGTTTCCATTTTATGCTCGTGATATGATGTCTCATTATGATCTACACTTGAATGTATTCTTTGATATTGGTAATTATGATGATTATGTATGCTAACATCTTGAAAAAATATACAAAGGAGGGAACTAGTAGCTTCACGTGCTTTGGGTGAGCATTCAGATCTATTTGAATGAAGTGTTAGTTTACACCGTAGTTAGGTGGAAATAAGAGACTACAAATGGCAATAGATTACTGAGTAAATCATATTAAATCATATAAAAAAATATTAGGCAACAAAACATGTTTGATTCGAGAAAAATCATGAGGCTTGAAGATAGTTGCAAAAGCCTCCAATGTGGGATGCATGTTCCATCTTGAT
Organism: Taxus wallichiana var. yunnanensis; assembly: GCA_018340775.1. Lineage (NCBI taxonomy): Eukaryota > Viridiplantae > Streptophyta > Pinopsida > Cupressales > Taxaceae > Taxus > Taxus wallichiana. Next base: position 580,819,056 of record CM031239.1, on the reverse strand, counting down.
TTTTTCCACAAAGATGATCACACACTTGTGGCTAAGAACTCTACCTCTCAAAGACAACAGGTGGCATCGAGACTTGGTAATGTTATTTTCAAGTATCTTGAGACAATTTGTCGATGTAATATGGTACATGGGATACCATCTCTTCGTAAAGATATAGACAAGTGTCCTCATTTCCTAACAAGCCAATAACAAAGAGCCTCATTCTAGAAAAGTACATTTCGAGCTCATGGTAAGCATGATTTGGTTCATACCTATCTTTGAAGTCCGATGCACCCAATTCATTCTCGGATTTTAGTACTTCATGCTATGTGTTGACAACTATTGAGGAAAAATGTGGATTTTTAGTCTTCGCAAAAAAAGTGAAGCTTTTGAAACCTTCAAAATTTCAAAGAAAATGGTGTGAGAACAAAACTAGTCATCACATTAGAACTCTCCACTTAGATCAAGGGGGAATTCACCAAAGAATGAGTTCAAATACTACCTACAAGCTCATGGGATTTTTCAAAAATACCTCCTCCACACACACCGCAGAAAAATGGTGTTGTTGAGAGAAGAAATTGTACTATCATTGAAATGGTGCGATGCATGATCGGTGACTCGACTTGCAAAGACATTCTAGGTAGTAAAGAAAAAGACATATTTTTAAACAAAGTGCCCACATTTTCTCTGATGGAGTAACACCACAAGAAGCATGGTCAAATTGGAAACCATCTATTACATACCTTAGAGTATTCGGTGCAAAGGAAGTATGCACATACCAAGAAAAATAGAAAGAAATCGGACATGAAGTCACAAAAACTCATCTTCATTGGGTACAAGTGAGAGAATCTTGGGTAAAATTTGATGAATTCAAAGACCGAAAAGTCTACACCAAAGCAGAGATGTTGAGTTTTTGAGAAGAATGAAGCATAGTCTCGTCCTCCACACTCACCCGATGTAGATTCTTCACTAGTTGTAAAAAATGAAGTCGATGTTCCCACAAATGATGAAAGTGATGGTGGGGATGTTTTGATGATATGATAGAACCACAATCAATGGGAATAGTTCAATGTATGCCCAAGTGGTGTACTAGCACATTACGAGATGCAAGAATGGATGCTTCATTGAATACATCCATCCCTAGACCACATACTCACAATAAAGAAAGAGAATAAGTCAACTTTTCTTTGATGAGTAGAGTTATTAAGTTTGATGAGCCCTCTACACCCGTAGAATCCCTACACCAAAAGCTTGGAAAATGCCATGAATCTAAAAATAACACTTGGCAGCTTGTCGATCTTCCACCAAGGAAGAAACCCATTGGATGTAGAAGGATATTCAAAACAAATTACAAAGTAGAAGGGACAATGACAAGTACAAAGCAAGACTTGTAGTGTAGTCATTTTTATTCCTATCACAAAAGGAAGAACCCCATGCGCGTGCTGGCCTATAACCCAATAGAAGCTAAGCACTCACTACCGAGGCACGCAAGGGTACCCGAGCCCTCTTTTATGTGATTTTAGTGGGAAGCATTATCTATGATTAGTGTAAGAGTATTTAGGAAAGAAGTTGAGACATATAAGAACCATAGGGCTCTTAACGGCCTCCGTCTCTTTAGCAATCACTTCGCATCAAGTGATTTAACAAATTCCAAAACATATAGTATAACAGAAGAAAGATACAACTGCTCATTCATATCATGAAAGGAAAGAGAACTCATATGAACAAAATATACATTAAACCCATTGATATTCATATCTATTTATAATAAGTAACCTCAATATATTCATCGGTTCATTACAAAGTGTCACAAAGAGCAGAATGCAATCATGTGCATCATCGACACATATGTATCTAAGCTAATAGAAAAGAAAAATAACTCCATGTTTAGTACATCATTTCCTGAACCAAAATATCCACTCGTAGCAATTTTGCAGAGCTTTTCTTACTCTCTAACCCACTATTCCCTATGTATATCCGTATGATGATATATCCGTGTGTGTGTTTGTGTGTGTATCTTTTCTCAGGAAGGCACTTATATTTATCACTCTCCCGTGTTTCCAACACACCTTGCGAACCCTCGCATCCATCACCAAGTGTTGAATGTGGTCCTCCATGCGAGCATGTTCCTTTAGGCTTGATCTCTCCACTCCATCACATGATGATCTTCTAGAAGATTCCATCCAGGTATGCGCTTTCCTAGCCAACCAATGTGCAGCCGACATCTTATCCATGTGAAAATGATCATGCTTTTCACATGTTCTTCCTCGGTGCTCAAATTTGCTAAGTCCCAAACCTCCTTTCATGTGTCGCGCACGCTATTTGCTTCCTTAAGCCTTTCTCTTGTACGCTTTTGCCTTGTGCACCATTCTATAACCAGGATCCCGCGTGCCTAAGCACCTTCATACTTGGTCAATATTCCAGGGGCCCAACATCACCCCACACTACACCTATTCTCCTTCCCCTAAACATTTTACTTGACTAAGATGCAAGCTATTTTATGGAACCAATATGTAGATTTATACTTTAAAAAATGAATATGGAATGAAAGAATAAGGGAAAGAATGAAGAATGGGGGACATCAATTCAATAGGCTGGAAAGTCCTTTCATAGATCTACCTCCAGCCTTGTTCCACACTTCGACCTCGCCTTTGCCTTTCTAAAGATAGGTCACCCACCGTGGTGCTCACCGCATCAAATCTTAGGCCATTTCCCTTAGCGCCCAAAGTGTCCACAATATGCTCCATTTCCTTATCCCTGTCTATGAGTTTATCCATTCTTCTGTAATTGGGGGTATAGTTCCTTCAGCTAATTTAGGCCTTAATTGAGCTCCTTAAAGCCTCATTTGCCTTTGATTTCTTTTCTACCTCAGCTAGAACCTTGTCCCTCTCTCTCCCTATTCCCTTTGTTCTTTTCGAACTCTTTTACCTTCTGGTCAAGCATGACAACCAAGGAGCTCTAGCCACCTTATCTCTATCCATGCATGTGTCATCTGTGGCTTCTATAGATTGGGAAGTGACCTCAATATCCACGAGTACTTGGCTATACACGACAACAAGTGCTACTACCTTCAACCAGGCCTTGCTATTTTAAGTGCGCGACCACTTCTTCTCGTAGATTCTAGTGCTAAGGGTTGCCTCTCCATAGTGAGGATGTGCGTTAGGTCTTCTAAGCATTCCAAAGTTGATGCGTACCTCTGAGGGATTGGCATTAGGTCTATGTACTGATAATATGATGGTGCTCTTGATCACTCCACCTTCTTGAGACCTCCTACACCTTTACTTTTTCTTCCTTTAACTCATTCCTTAACTACGTGTTAATTAATTCCTCCTATTTTAAACTCTTAGCCTTCTTCACCGCTTCTTCCTCCTTCTTCCCCAACTTCACCTCTAATGCTTATATTCTATCATTTCATGTGAACAACCTAGCCTCTCCGATCTCAACCACAATTTTTTTTTAGAGCATTACATACTTGCTCATCTGAAAGTTCCTGAGCATTTACTAAGGGGTTGTCTCCCTTAGACTCTGGCAACGTGATGAGTGGTTTCTGGTAGACTTCAAAGTCTGGCTCATCAATGTGTGACTCAAATTCCCAAGATAGCATCTTCTTGGTCTTGGGGTACACGCCATCCTTTTCAAAATACCCCATGGCTAGGAGCCTTCCGTGGTACGTGGTGCTTTGGAACCATGTGCATAACACCTTCATTTCATCCACATATCCCATTACCTATCTCTGCTCAGTATCTAAAGTTATTATACCCGAGTGCATGCCTTTAGTGAAGCTAACTATCGTGAGTGGGGCCTCCTAGGCTGTCATGTTATTTTTCAACACTCTCCTCCTTCCCTTCCTTAAGCACTATGTTTGCGCCGCGCCTAACTCTTGGTCTACAAGGGCTTCTAGCATCTTTTCACTTCTCACTTTGCTATATCAAGCAATCTACTCTTTGTAAAACTTATGGCTCCTCGCTTCTCCTCGCATCCTTCTCATCTACCAGGTCTTCTGCCTTCCTCATCATGTGCGCCTCAGGCCGTGCAAATACAAACTCTTTCTTCTCCTCTCCACTCTCTTCCTCTCGAGTCATGTACACTAAACACATGTGGTTCCTTTTCTTTCTTAGGCTTTTCTTCCTCATCGTCATCTCCTTCACTCTCATCTTCTCCTTCTCCCAAGTATTTCTCCAAGATGTCTGGTCGCCTCCAAGTCAGCTTCATCATCCAACCTCTCGCTTCTTCCCGAGAGGTGTCTTCTATCAAGAGATTTGCCTTCTCTTCTTCCTTTCACAATTCTTCCATGGTGGTGGGATGCCTGGTGCCTCTACTTCCGTGGCATCTTATCCTTCACTAGATACTTATTTCTCCATATGTAGGTGTCAGTTTGGTGTTGTAGATGACATGCTCACTATCTCGAGAAGTCAGGCACACTTTGCGCTCCTCCTCTCCTCCTCCTCTTCTTAGACATTGGCTTCTTCTTCCCAAGGGGTCTTCAGCTATGGAGATTTTTTCCTCCAAATACGTGCCCTTTTTGAACTTCAGCCTTATGCGCATGTACACGTGTGCCGCGGATGGATCCTCTAAAGAATGGGAAGCATCATCGCCCTAGTCATTTAGATCTCGTGACACATCTCGCACGTACGCGTGCTTACCACCGAAGTAATTCAGATTCTTCCCGATCTCCCTATGGTCCCGGTCTAACCTTCCTAGTTCCAGCCTTAGCTTCTTTGATTATTTAAATTTGTTTACTCCCATTTGGAAGTATTGGGCAGTGAACGCGAAAGGAAGCTTGCACCAAGGGATCCATGATTCGTCAATAAGCTTGAATCTACCCAAGCAAAGAGTGCTAAGTACACCGTGAACTCAACTTCCCTCTGGCTACTAGAGTTGTTCAGTGATCCTCCACTCTACCTCCGAATGCATTCCTGGCGCGTATACCACTTTTCTAGCCGTGCTTGTGGGGAGTCATCATCAGATCACAACTATACTTCTCAAACCTCTTCGTGGGCGAAGGGTCTTCAGTTGGGTACTCCCACATGAACTTTTCTTATGCATCCAACACTCCAATTTCTACAAACACTATGGTGAGCAAGACATTACCAAATAGGATCATGTCCCCTTCCTTCAAGCGCACTTAAAAATATCCTCTGCAATGTATGTAGATAAGTTATATATCGTGCCCTTTGTAATCTTCCTAGCTGCATACATGTAGCCAAGGTTTTTGACCCACGCCCATCTTTCTTGTCCATTTAGCTTAGTCACCATATGCGTGGCCATCTTCATAACAAGGTCCTTGATGTCTGAAATATCATATTACCATGACCCTTTCTTGCAGCATACTCGGCATGATGGTCCTCGAATAGCCTCCTTGCATGCCAAGGTCATCTTATAGGCTATCTCCCTCACATATGAGACCTCGTAAATTGTGGAATCAACTAGGGAGTCATGCACATATTTCACCCAAGAAAGTGGAAATAGTCTTCGTGCACTCGAGACATCAACCACTGGTATAAGTGATCTGGATTACCAAAATAAGGCAACTCATAGAGTCAAGCAACAACCCTTCCTTCGCCAATTTAACCTTATCGCTCATATATATGGGCAAACCTTCGTGTGTTCGCTTGTTGGTGAGGCATACCAATTCCAATGCCATTTCTTTATTTATGGTGTTTTTGTGGTGATTATAGTCATTAATGTATGCTTCTCAAGTGGGATTCCCATTCCTTTCCCATCATCACCCCATATGGGTATCAGATCTCTACATACCATTCTTCATTCGTGGTCTACTTGGTTCCGTTTAGCCTTGGCTTTTCCCTTTCCTTTCTTTGGGTGCCATGGTCGAGGTATTTTTATCACTCCTACCCTCTCTTTGTTACTCTATCTTTCTTCTCCCAACCTTCAATCTCAAATCCATGATATAATTCTTCTAAACCCGTGCCCTAGTTTGTCGAACCCTAACTTGGATAAAATCTTCACAAGATAGTGCCTTTTCAACTCCTTCCACGCCCGTGTAATTCCTTTTGGTCCGTAATCTCAAACTGGATCTTCACATTTTAATCACACAGATCTTCCACTTGATTGAATCTAAAAACCCTATTTTATAACACTCACTTATATCTCCAACTCTTCATTTTCGTAAAGTAAAAATGAGAGTGCCCCCTCTTTATTTATAGTTTTTACTTTTTTTCTATCATTAAATGCTACTTTACCTACTCCTATACTTTATTCGTTTAATGTGGATTTTTCAAAAAAAGTCCGTCTTTAGTGCCTTCACTCACGCGCCCTTCCTGCATGAAAAATCCTCCAACCTTCCGGGGCGTGCAACCCAACCAACTTGACAAGAGAATCTTACGCACGCTTAACTTGTGCCGAAGGCACTTCTTCTATCTAGATTCTTTCTTTTACCTACCTCATGTTTCTTTAACTATGCTTCCTTTTCCTTTGTATGTGGGATCTACCAGTAGCTTTATCCTGGCACCAACCATTCTATCTTTTCTCTTCATTTACCTCTTTCAACCGGGCTACACAACAAGTCTCTTCAACACAACTTCCTTGGTACTTTTAATCACGTGCTTCTTCACTTTTCTCCACCCCACACTTAAATGATGTGTAGTCCTTTGCGTACTCACAAATTCTCCAAAATAATAATAAGGTTACTGACACCCAAGGTGCAAAACCAAAACAACAACGCAAAAGGGAAACACAAGAAAGGGAAAATGCATAAAGGAAACTTCTAAACTAACTAGCAAAACTACCTTATTTACAAACACCAAGAAGACTTATTTATAGTAGGGTTTCATCTTACTACCATTGAAGTGTCTAGGTAACTTCATCCCATCCAAGGTTTCAGAATCGCACGTGCCCGAATCAAGCATAACGAAATTGTGTATGGACCCAACCAATGGACTTTCAACTTTCCAGATGGCACAAAAACTTGGAATCATATAAAGAATACCATCTACCCAACCTCAAAATTCTTGTTTCTAATGTGGCAATCATGCCAAGCCTTTTCTTTTCCTTTTCTATCTGCTCCTGCATCCATCGTGCAAGTGATTGTCTCTCATCTAGTTTCATTAGCTCATCAATCCTTTCTTCCAGTGCTTGCTCATCGGCTAATCCTCCTACACGAGTTATTCACAGAGAAGGTAACATAAATTCAACTGGTAAAATGGATTCCACACCAAAAACCAATTGAAAAGGTGTGGGTTTATTTAGTCTTTTATACATTGTTCTATAATCCCATAACACTGCCGATACTTTGTCATCCCAATCTTGTCTTCCAACATCACAAATTTTGGTCAAGGTATGACTCATTATTTTGTTGAATGCTTCCACTATTCCATTTTCTTGTGGGTGATAGGGCATAGTCTTGTGATGAGCCACCATGAAATTTGATAACAGATCCTCACTGGTCTCATTTAGAAAATGTGTACCCCTATCACTAGTCAAACTCAATGACATCCATACCTCATGATAATGTTCTCCTAAGAACCTTACATTTGTTGTTTCCATGTAATCTTTAGTTGGGGCTGCCTCTACCCACCTTGTGAGATAATCCATGCAAGTGATGACATAATGTGACCCAATCCTATGCGCCACCGCAAAATAGGTCCTACAAAATCTATCACCCATTTTTCAAAAGGCTCTACGCTAGGGATAGGGCACAAAGGCATTTCATCTCTCCTTCCTAGTTTTCCAATGCACTGACAGTGGTCACATGCTTTACAATAATCTCTACAATCCTTGTACAAGGTTTCCCACCATAATCCTACCATTAATATCTTGCACGCGGTGGCATCACCTATGTAATTCCCACCCGCACTTCCTCCGTGTGCTTCCTCCATGATGGCCAGGCACTCATGCTCTAATACACACCCGCAAAACTTCATCTCACCCTAACTTGTATAAGTCTCCACCAATCAACATGTAGGGTGCGGTGCGTATCACCAATCGATTCTTCTCCAATGCCTTCATTCCATCTGGTGTCAAACCTTCTTTTAAGAATAATGCAATCTCCTCCAAATCTAAGGGCATGCGCCACAATCTAAACAATTGGGAATCTAGCATTACTTCCTCAATACTTTGCACATCCTCTCCTAAATCAATCCTTGATAGATGATCATGCCCATAGTTGCTTTTTCCGGGCTTCACTACAATAGTGAATTCAAACTCTTGAAACAACAACACCCATCGACATATGCACCCTTGAAGAATGGGCTTGTTTACTAAATACTTTAATGCCATGTGGTCGGTGTAGAATACAAAGGGTGTTGCCAGATAATGTCTAAACTTGAAGAGTGCGTAGATCATCGAAAATGCCTCACACTCAATTGTGGTATAATTCGCTTCTCACTGTCAATTTCTTTCTAAAATTGAGAGGATGATCAATAACCCTTCACTGTTGGCAAGCACTCTGCCCAATGGTAGTCCCCGAGGAATCTACATGGACATGGAAGGGCTTGTCCTAAGAGGGGAAAACGTAATATAGGTGCAGTAATAAGCCTATCTTTTAATGTATCAAATGCCCCTCATTGCCGTGCCTCTCCCCAATGGAAGGTACTTTGTGTCTAAGCTCCTCTAAAGGCGCAGCGATCTTGGCATATCCCTTAATGAATTTTCTATAATACCCCATATGCCCAAGGAATCTACACACTATGCTCTGGCTAGTAGGCTCCCTTAACCCCGCAATAACTGCAACCTTGGCAGGATCTACCAACAAGCCCTCCTTACATATGATATGCCCCAATAAGGTCCCAAAGGGTGTAAAAACACACACTTCTTAATATTGAGGGATATCCTCAACTTCCTACACCTCTTAAACATTAATCTCAAGTTGTCACAATGGTCCTTAACTGCACTATATATTGTCCAATCATCCAAATAGGCCCAAGAAATTTATGGATGAAGTCCTTGAATGCTTGCACCACTATGCGCGAAAAATAGCAGGCACATTCTTCAACCCAAAGGGCATGATCAGATATGTAAAACTTCCCATTTGGTAGTGAAAGTTGTCTTCTTCTCGGTCTTCCTTTGCAATCCGAACTTGTGGTACCTCAAAATCCATCCGTAATGGAGTAGATTTAATGCCCAACGACTCCTTCCAAAATTTCTTCAAAGAAGGGGGTTGAAATAGATCAATGAAAAAACTCGCATTCAATTCCCGTAGTCCACACAAATCCTAATCCACCCATCCTTTTTGATGTTGATTACCACAGACTTATCCACTCCGATTCTTCCACCGCCTTAATGATCCTAGAATCTATCATTTTTTCTATTTCCTCCTTAACTTTCACACGTAAATTAGGATTCATAAGGTAGGGCCTTTTTCATCGGGTGCGCACCATCCTTTAGTGGTTTATCTTCATCTCCCCCAAGGAATGGTGAACACCTTTAAGCCCATGGTACCCACATGGGAATAAATCCTCAAATTTGTGCAATAGATCAATGATCTTTGATACTTCCTTCTCTGTCTAGTAATCCCCAATAATAGCTTCCTTAGGTTCTTCTTCTAAACCGATGTTAACTTTATTTGTCTTTAAAGGCTCATGGTAGGCACACACGTGAGAATCTGCACTATCCACTACCTCGCATGTCCCTACAGAATGGATAACATCTAAGCTTTATGATTCCTCTCCATTAATCACATATACCAACTTTACCTTCTCCTTTTCCAAACACGCGTGCTCAAGCTGTAACTCTTCTATTTCCTCCAACTTATTCAAAGCGTGCCCCATACCTAGTTTGCCTAATAATTCTAACATCCTATCTTCCATTCTGGAACTATCCCCCATGGTAAGGCACTTGATACCCTGTAAGGCCTTATTAATCGATGGCTTGGTACTCCAATACTCAAAGGTTTGAATAAGGTCATCCGCGAGCTCCTACCAATTCCTCATCTAGCAGCGTGTCTCTAAATGAATTTACCATGCATGCGCATAACCCTGTAGTGTAGAATACAATTTGTGCACCTAGAGGGATGGTGGCAAAGCTTCTACGCCTTCTCTCCAGACTTGTTCACACTCCTAGACATGGAAAGAGGTAGGCTCCTTCCCATGGTAGTCCTTGATGATGGTGGGTACATTACTCCTAGAAAATATGACAGAGAGAGAAATTATTACCTCGCATCACTCTAAAAGGATCTCCTAAGGTGTGGCCCACCAACGAGATGCTGTGTCAAGCAAGACATAACATCTCCCTCCATTCCTTCTCATTCTTCCACTCAGCTTCTACCTCCTGCAGAAAGATCTCAGGGAAGGATCCTCCTGAATACTTGGGCAGTTCTTTTCCTCCAAGGTGCCTAATAAAGGCACGCCTTTATTACCTTGGTCATCAACCCTCTCAATTGTCATCCCATTAATTCATAAGTTCCATGCACCCAATTGTCACAAGCTAGTCTCGTGGTATCACTTATCGATCGAGCATCTTCAAACTGGATAACTCGTTAGTAGGGTGTACCATCTCGTGGTCTCTCGATTGAGCACATATAAATCTTCTCCGTGAGCTTCTTCTCCCAACATTTCAATATAGGGCGTCGAACTTCCCATCAACTGGGGGTATAATGACCCATTCCTCTTTGTTCATGAAGCTGATTTACCCTTTGTTGAATCAAGGTCCGCATTATTTTTTGAGAATACCAAGGGCACCCAAGTAGTGCTGAAATTGTCCGCCTGAAAAGCTAAGACTTCAAGTCCCCAATAAACTTGGCTCCTCGGATAGTAATAGTTGTATCCTTTAAGACACCGATGGGCATTGCCTTATTTTTGTTTGCCATATATAACACATTCAATATGTTTGTAATGTAGGTCTCACCATTTGATGCCATGCATCCAAAGTCATAACATTAACCTCATGTTAGTGTCAATGAGTATATTGAGTCGAGGATCCATCCATCTACAATCGCATTCAATGTAATCTCCTTGTCATATTCAAGGTTGTGAGGGGGAAGGTTCACGGTAAGACCTATCTCTCGTGCTCTTCTCCAAAGACATGGTACCTTCTCTATCAACCAGATCTTTAGCAAAGGAATGATGTTCTCCTACCTTAGCATTTTACACACCTCCTTTACCCCATCCAAGTCATCCTTTCGCACCTCAATCTCCTTCCTTGTTCCTCCTTTCTAGATTTCTCCTTTAGATATTGGATCTCCCTCGTAAGCTTCAAATAACATCCATGGTATTGATATATCTCCTTTTGATGCGTAGGGTCTAGATATTTTCCATGAACGACCTCCTCCTCAGTAACCAGGTCTTCTATCTTGGTACAAGCACTATCTTGTGACACTACTTCTAGCCTTGTTGTTTCTAAGACAGTCCAAAATTCATCCTATGTTACCCAAAGCATCCAATGTATGTCTACCTTCTTAATGTTGACCATCACAACACCCTTGTCTTTCTGGTGCTGCTAATTCATATGCTCAAATAACTCCTGGGAACTCCTCATACTTATGCTTCTTTCCACACCACGAGCACTGCAACAAGTCCAGGCACTCACGCTTGTAATGTTCTGTAGATCCATAGTTGAAACATGTTCCACACGGGAACTCACTCCTTCCTCCATGGTTACCCCAACCACAAATCCTCCTCAAAATCCTCTTCCACGTGCACCTCCATCTACGCGCTCCTCGTAATGGCGATCATCATTTTTAGAACCACTAGCAATGTTGGTTTGGTGTACCCCATGATCAATGGCCTCATGGATCTATTCAATGAGCCTACATTCTTTAGTATCATGGGTTGTGGAGGTGCAAATCTTGCAATAACAAGATACATTCTTCCCGATCAGCAATCGTAGAAAGGGACATATACTTCGCATCGTGGTCCCCATGAAAATCTCACAATCTACTATCACAATGCGTACTCATCCTCCTGGGGTAATTATCCTTAATTTTCCCATCTATTTCACAATCCGTGCACCAAAACCACTGCGAGTCCTCATGGACTCGAGTTTGTCAGAGACAATTTTTCCAACTCTTTGGCCATAGCAGCAATCTGAGCCTCCAAGAATGGGCTAACACCAGTATCAATACTACCAACAAATTTCAACGTGCAAGGTAGCTTCCAATGCTTTTGTATGGATCTCGTAAAAGTTTTATGAGACAAGGCCCTTCTAAAAGGGGTGATAAATCCTCCAACAAACCATCAGTGAATGCTGAAGGGTGAATATCATATGATAATTTAGACAAGAGAGTTTTAAAACATGCATCATACTCCCACAACTCTCTCGCCATTCCTTGTTGAATCTCCTTCAAATCACTATGATTTTCTACTCGAACTCGTGAATGTGGAACTCTATAAGGAATGCATTCTTAAAAGTAGTGTATTCCACCACCGTTCGATGAGGGTCATACTTTTCTACCAGCTATGTGCGTGTCTCTTGCAGTGTGGTCACAAATTAACTAGCCTTTTGTTTTGGTGTTGTGATACCCTTCACGCGCCATAAAGTAGTTCACACTTGTGAACATGTTCCACAACATCTTCAATGCCCATGTAACTGGAAAACACAGAGACATTTTAAAGAATACTTGAGGTGGTTAGGGTCCTTGTCTTCAACTGCAGCCTTGGTTCCTCCTGTGTTTCCACCACCTAATCCACTAGGTCCACCGGGGGTCCTATACTCTAGAGCCACCGCATCCACCGTAACCACTGGGTCTAATAGGGCTTTATAGGAGTCTGTGTCGAGCTGAAGCACCCCCATAGTCCCACCGAAAATATACGTGCCGATGGTCTCGTGATAGTGCCCCACTACCACTACTTTGTCCCGCGCCACTCCCTGATGCGAGCCCAAAAGCTTGTACACTTTCCCCTTGTCCAAAAAATCCTCCGAATACTAGAATATGTGCAGCCATAGAAGAAGGAATTGAAAAATTATACCTCCTAGGCATGGATCTATCTCTTCCACTTATATCAACTGGGTCAATAACACTTCTTCCTGGATCGGAAAACCAAGTGCCAAGGCTCGGTCACTGGGTGGGTTTAGATATGCGCCAATGACTCTCCTCTCTCCGTACAAAAACTCTCACGGTAAGCCAAGGGGTCTCCTCACATGCTTACCAAGATAGGGTACAATAGACTATTCAAGTCCCACATCCTCCGCGTGAACCTCAACTTCTTCCCACAACATCTATTTCCATATATCCATCACACTAGGAGCCTCATGTCATCTAGCAAATCTCCATTTCTCACGCTTCACTATACTTGAGTCATCTTTCTTCCCTCTCCTTCTCTCTATCGTGATAGCTACCATCTTCCTCACCCAAGTTCCCTTACCCGGACTCTCAAAGCAGCTTTAGCTGGCCATTAGGGAGCACCTCTAAAATCATGGCAACCATCAAATATCTTCATATCTAGAGGGATAACACATAGAAACATTCCTCTAGGTTCTCACAGTAAACTCAAACTCAAGAACCTCTGACAAGAATACATAGAGATGGCATATTCCAAAGTGTAGCTAGTTAGGAATCCTCTCCACCAATGATCTATAAGATGGGTCCATGTCGATTTGCATCCCGCAACCTCTCGGTAGTCTTCTTGGTCCACACATGCGATCTATAACGCCACTTGATCTGATTTATAGGCTAAAGCAATTCATATAACTCTACAGGAAGCAATAGAAAAAAGTCTCATATAGATCATGATAGAGGTTCTCTTCTACCCATCTACATGTATTAAACTCAGTCCAAAGTGATGAATCTCTAAGAAAATTCATCCTCTCGTGCTTTGAACCATGATTCAACATTTTCCAATGTTAACTAATCCATCATTACTCTTACAAAGATCATGATGCATGTTATATCCCACTAAAAATTCAAAAAGAGGTCCCGTAAATAAACCAATATGTAGTCATTTTTACTCCTATCATGTAAGGAAGAACCCCATGCACACTCACCTATCACCTGCAAATAGAAGTTGAGTGCTCACCCGAGGCACGTGTGGGTACTCTAGTCTCTCTTTATGTGATTTTAGTGGGTAACATTATCTATGATTATCAGAAGAGTATTTAGGAAATATGTTTCGAGACATAAAAGAACCATAGGCTCGTTAATCCACCTCCATATCCTCAAAGAATTCTTCAAATCGAGTGCTTTAATTGATTCTAGAACATATACTATAACAGAAAGAAAGATACAACCATTCATTCATAGCATGAAAGGAAAGAGAACTCATATGAATGAAATATACATTAAACCCATTGATATTCATATCTATTTATAATAGGTAACCTCAATATATTCATTGGTTCATTACAGAGTGTCACAAAGAGTAGACCGCATTCATGCGCATCACCTGACACATGTAGCTAAGCTAATAGAAAAGAAAATAACAACTCCATGCTTAGTACATCCTTTCCTGAACTAGAATATCCACTCACAACAATTCTCTAGAGCTTTGCTTACTCTCTAACCCGCTATTCCCTATGTATATCCGTATGATATATCTATGTGTGTGTGTATATATATTTTGGTAAGGAACTTATATTTATTACTTTCTCGCTGCCAACTCACCTTCCGTGCCCTCGATCCGTCACCAAGTGTCGAATGTGGTCCTCCATGTGAGCATGTTCCTTCGTGCCCGAGCTCTCCACTCCATCTCATGATGATCTTCTAAAGATTCCTTCCGGGCATGTTTTTCTCGCCACTTCATTTGCCAGGATGGCATCTTATCCATGCGTAACCGATCACACTTTTCATGTGTTCTTCCTTGGGTGCTCAAATTGGCTAAGTCTTGAACCTCCTTTCGTGTGTCGACATGCTATTTTCTTCCTTAAGCCTTTCTCTTGCGTGTTTTTTCCTTGCACACCATTATATAACTAGGATCCCACACACCTAAGCGCCTTCATACTTGGTCAATAATCTAGGGGCCCAACATGTAGCAAAGGGTATACATGAAAAGAAGACATTGACTATGAGGAGACATTTTCTCCCACAACTAAGATCAAAACGAACAAGATGACCTTTTCTCTAAGAACACAGCTTTGGTTTGAAAGTCCATCGATGGATGTAAAAAGTGCCTTCCCGAATGGAGATTTACAAGAAGAAGTCTAGATGAATCAACTTGAGGGATATGTAGTACCCGGTCAAGAAGCAAAGGTATACGATTTAGGAAATTCTCGTGTGGCCTCAAACAGCACCCTAGGCATGGTACATTAAAATTGATGAGCATCTCGTAAAACATGGATTTTTAAGAAATCCATATGACCCTAATCTCTACCTAAAAAAGCAAGGGGGGAGATTGTGATTGTCGTTGTCTATGTCAATGATCTAGTCATCACTGGTAATTAAGTGAGGATGATTGATGCAACGAAGAAAGATCTTAATCGATCGTTCAACATGAAAGATCTTAGGCTAATGCACTATTTTATTAGATTGTAAGTATGGAAAAAAGAGAATCACATATTTGTTTTTCAAATGAAATATACCAAGACAACATCTAGAAATTCAGATTATAGATTTACACCGATTGCTACACCTATAGAGAAAAGATTGCAATAATCTCATTTAGATCCATTTCTTGAGGTAAGTGCCACTTTCTATTGGCAGCTGATTGGGATTCTCATTTATCTCGACTACACTAGACGAGATATCAACTTTGCAAAGAAGCTATCTATCTAGGTTCATGCAAGACCCAAAGTTTGTCATCTGGAAGGAAATAAGGCTCATTTTGAGATATCTCAAAGGATCAATGGATCTTGGTCTAGAATACAAGAAGAATGAAAACTTCTTTATCGTAGATATTCAGATTCAGATCATGCAGGCAACATTGATGATAGAAAATCCACTTTAGGATTTGTGTTCTTTATGGGATCTGACCAATATCATGGGGAAGTAAGAAACAACACTTTGTTTCTCGTTCTTCCATAGAAGTTTAGTATCATTTCTCGCAGTATAAGCTCAGTTATGAAGTGATTTGGCTACATCGCATACTCAAAGGACTTGGAATACCATAGGACAAACCAACCACCATGTATGTTGACAATGAAGGTGTTCTCAAACTTGTTCACAATCTAGTTTTTCATGAAAGAACAAAGCACATCGAGGTATAGGTTCATTTCATACGTGAGCATGTGTTGAAGCACAAAATCTAGCTTCAATTTTGTCCAATAGCTGAACAACGGTGATGAGACCAAAATATGTCTCATTATATCACCAAATAACATTCTTATTCTCTCTCTCAAAATAAAGCTTTCAAGTGGATTTAGATGTAGTTTTAATAACATATATCATATTTAAGGTAGAATATAGGATTTATCTTATCATCTCTTTAGAAATCTATTTACAATCTAATTGTTATTTCTTGATATTTCTTCTAAAGTTGGAATGCAATAGTGTGTAGAAAATAGGTCATAAGCAATCGTACTCCAAGTTCGTAGATCATAGCTATGGAAATTCTTCATGCAACTACAGAAATTCTTCACACAACTACGAAATTATTCACGCAACTACGGAAATGTCCAACTAGTGAAAGTATTTTGGTTTGTTCCAAAATAATGTAAAGGAGCACCAAACTATTTAGCCTACTCTTTTCTTCCATGTCATCAACCAAGAATATAGATCCAAACATAGGCATCCAAAGTCATGAATACATGTGGCATTCCAAGAACAATTCAAAGTCATGGACTTAGAAACTCCTCCATTTTCTCTCATGTTTTAAGGATGAGAAAATGGTGGAATAGTACTAGGAATGTTGAATAAGTACTCTCCCACTTTGTGTTCCTAGATTAAAGGGATGAGTTGTAGAAATATTATCCATGATAAGTGGGTTGTTGTAGTCAAGTTTTTTTAGTATTTATTGCTTTGAATAAATCCACCCAAGAATAGGTAGTTAGTTCTTAGAGTGTGGACCAAGTAAACTAGGAGTAATGTCTATAAATACCTCTTCCATATATTTGGAAAAGGGGCATATTTTGTAAATCAGTTTTGAATCAATACAAATGTGGTTTTAAAAGTTAATTGTAGTTGCTTCAAATCCAAAGGGAAGAGAATGGCCAAAATCAGCTCTTTTTTTTTCTATTATTTATTAGCATAGTTTATTTATTACAGATTTATTTCAGAGTTTAGTTGTTGTGTGTTTCTTTTTCATGCATGTTTAATTTCTCGTATGTTTTCTTAAGAAGAAGTACTATTGATAAGATTTTCCTTTCTTATTTTACATACAACTTTAGACACCACCTTGTTATAATGACACCAACTTGTCTATGAGTCAAGTTAAATGATTAGTAATACAATGATCTGTCAATGGGTAGATATCTTCAAAATTCACTTGCACGTGACAAGTTTGAGTTTTTAAGAGAGTTCCTCTCCTCATGCCGTGAAACAATGCACAATTAAGGGGGAATGTTAGGTTAATTCTTATTTACCTTTATTAATTATGCATTACATATTAATAGGTTTATTTATTTAATGGTTACATGGTTATATTTATTCATAACCATCTAATTGTCTTTATTCTACATACGAGTGTTGTTATATTGTTTTAACAATATTATTGTCATTATTCATTTGTAGCTTCCCATATGATATTTTGGAAGTTTATGTAATCAAGGATATTGTTGCACATGTGTAACTTATTTTCTTGTGAGTACTCAGATGTACAATACCTATAAGTATTACAGCTCATACTCAATGTAATTTGGATGATTTAATATTAATAAAGTTTATCGATCGACTACCTCCTTTTTGCTCAAGTTTACACATGATTAGAATCACAATAGCCAAATAATTGTGCATCATTACAAGAAGAGTAAAATAGAACATAATTAACTATTTCTTTAATATATTTCAAATTTATTTTTTCCATTTTCCAATGATCCTCATAAGGATCATACATAAATCTTGAATTAACTCCTACTTCATAAGAAATATTAGGCCTAGTAATAGTAAAATAAATTAGACTACCAACTAGTTATCTATACATAAGTAGATCAAATTTAGTTTGTTGGTTTAGGATATAACTTCACACTAAATCAAATAGGAATGGTTATCGCATGACCAAAATAACTTAGTATATACTACACATGAGGGTATACGGTGTGCATGAGGTAGGTACGTAATGGGGTTTGGCACAGAAATAATGGACAACACACGAGGGCTCGCACCCAAGCATGAAACTTTCAATACTTAGCTGATTTTTCGGACCACGAGCTAAAAATAGATAAAGACAAGTTAGAGTGACAATCGAGAAATGTTTTAGATCTAGAGAAAAGCAAGGAGAATCAAGACCAAGGAATGTCTATTTCTAGGATAAATCACATGTAAAGAGAACATGAAATGTCATGCATGCAATGAGCTATTATTAGATTAAAGTAGGGTTAATTTATAGGATAATATATTATTAGGTCCATGTTAAAAGCATACAAATGTTAACACATGACTATTTTGAGCATGCCTATTATTAGGAAAGTGCATAGGTGGTGAAGGGAAAGTCCCCACCCCTATATATACTTTTTTTTATTTGTTTGGACACGGTGTATGAGATTTCTTGTGATGTAATAGTGTTATGCTACTCTAATGTACTAGCCCACATGACTCTTTGGTAATGATTGTTATGTTTTCAATTGTTGTTATATAATGTTTTGATGTAATGGATTATGGAGGATGGATTATGGCCATTGATGTATCTGAGTATGGTGAATTCATGGTGCAATTGATCTTGGTAGTTATTTAATCTGTTGTGTTTCCTTATTACATGTGTTTCCATTCTATGATCATGATATGATGTCTGTTATGATCTACACTTGAATGTATTCTTTGATATTGGTAATTATGATGATTATGCATGCTAACATCTTGAAAAAATATACAAAGGAGGGAACTAGTGGCTTCATGTGCTTCGGGTGAGAATTTAGATGTGTTTGAATGAAGTGTCACCACACCATAGTTAGGTGGAAATAAGAGACTACAATGGCAATAGGATTACAAAGAAATCATATTAAATCTTCTAAAAAATTCACATCATACTGAGATTGAGATGCAACAATAGATTTGTGATCTTGAAATATAACCATGCCAAGAAAATGAGTTAGCAAACCTAAATTAGTCATTTCAAAATGTTGTTTTTATCTTTCTTTGATTCTAAGAATTTTATTTCTATCACTGCTAATAATCAAAATATCATCAACATAAAGAAAAATAATGATAATATGATTGTTTTCAAACCTAATAAAGCATTCATTGTCAGTAACAACAGCTTAGAGAAACCAAGATCCTGAAAGAAACTATTAATTTTAGCATACTAACCTCTAGGAGCTTGCTTAAGACCATACAAAGACTTTTTTATCTTACAGACATAAAGTTCCTTACCATTTTCTTCAAAACATTTAGGTTGTCTCATATAGATTTCTTCTTTTAAGTCACCATTTAGAAATGCATTTTTAGCATCCATTTGGTGAATCTCCCAACCATATTAGGTAGCCAAAGAAAGAATAAATCTAACAATTCTCATCTTAGTTATAGGAGAAAAAGTGTTAAAATAGTCAAGACTGTGTTTCGAGTGAAACCATGAGCTATTAACCTTCCTTGAAATTATCAATTTCTCCTACATATTTATACTTGATTTTATAAAACCACCTAGATCCTACAATGCCTCTCTTGAGAGGAGGGACTAGCTCTCAAGTGTTATTTTTAATCAAAGCATTTTATTCATCTTTCGTAGCTCTAATCCATCTATCATCTTTTTAGGATTCTTCAAATGATTGTAGTTCAACCTCATATAGGGTCATCAAGGCATGATAAGTATGTTGACTATGTGTTACCTTTCAAAGATTAATAGGTTGAGAGTCTTGAACAATACATGGAACCCATTTAGGAACCTTGTGATGCAATAATTTTTAGATGACCCCCTCAATCTCCATCATATCTAGATCAAGATAATCATCCTCTTAAAAAAATTCTCCATAATGTCGAGAAGGATTATCGTGCCGTTTTCAAGAGAAACAGAGGAGGGCTCATGAGAAGCATAAAAATTGTCTTTTCTAAGACAAGAACATTCCTATTTTCTATTATTTTATGCTTGAAAGGATCATAAAATCTTAAAACTTTAGTTCTACATCCATATCAAACAAAAATGCAAGAAAAGGAGGTTAGATCAAGCTTCTTCCTATTAACTTTAGAAATGAAGATAGAAGCACGATTGCCAAATATTATTAAGTGAGAAATATATGGTTTTTTCTTTGTCCATACTTCATGAGGAGTAGCTTGATGAAGAGATTTAGTAGGCACTCTATTAATAATATAGACAACAATATTCATGGATTCTTCCCACAAAAAATTAGGCACATTGGAAGCATGAATCATAGTCCTAGCCATTTCTAATACAGTCTTATTATTTCTTTTTTCGCAATGTCATTTTGCTAACGAGAATAGGGAGCATTCAACACTCTTTCAATCTCACATGACACATAAAACTCATAAAAGTTTTTCTGAAATACTAACCTCCATTATACGTTCTAATTTTCTTCATTTTCACATTATAATAGTTTTAAACTAAAGCTTTAAATTCCTAAAATTTATATAAGACATCAAACTTTTTCTTAATAAAATAAGAATAAGTCATCCTATCAAATCGTCAATGAAGTAAATAAAGCATACAAAGAACCACTAAGAGACATAACTTCAAGTGGTCATCTTACATCACCGTGAATAAGATTTAATAGTTGAGAAGAATTAGGATCATGATGCTTATGAAATGGTTCAACATGTTGTATACCACGCAAGAAACTTTCACATGTTTCATGATCCAACTTTATGATTGGAATATTGTTGGTTGTCAATTAGGACTTTAATGAAATCAATAATCGAGGTCAAAAAGTCTCTCCTCTTAATGGGTGACTTATTTACAACAAAACTATTTACAAATGTACAACTGTCTACTTTAATGAGGAACTCTGATATCATGAAAGTGTTTTAATGCAAAGGTAGATGATCAATACAAAAGAATAGAAGAACTAAGGGAGGAAAAAGGTAGAACATAACAACATTCCCAAGAAATATAGATAGAAAAATAGTTCCTTATAAATGTTGAGAAAGGGTGATATATAGAACAAAATCATTCATATTAAACCACCAGATATTATTTCATAGACACAAAGTTCCAGAAATGACATCCATAAGAATACAAAGCTTCTTAATGCAATAGATTAATGATTCACAAAATTTAGACATGCAAGAGAGAATAAATCGATGCAGATAGAAACATGAAGGGAAATCTTCTCAGATTGATAACTTTTAGTTCTTTTACACTTTCAAAATTATTAGAGTTCCAGCCCCTTGGAATGGCATGGAGAGCCCAATATATAGCTTACAAAGTGGTTACATTTAGTAACCATTTCTTTTAACCAAAATATTAATTAAGGAAATATACAATATAAATTTACAAGGAGACCTTAACTAAACAATAGAAAGAAGAGAGTCAAGAGCCGTAAGTAGAGGTATCTCGGTCAGTGGGCTGAAGAGGGCCCAATGTTTTGAGGATCCGATGCCTAAATCTCTTCAATGCTTCCGCTATCTCCAATATCGCACAAAAGTCTCCAAAGGGGATGATGTTGTGGCCTCAGAATTGATCTTCATCTTGACAATGAATAGAGGAATGGGCTTCAAATAACAAATTCGCAACAAAAATGCAAAGAGATACATGAAGGTGGACAAACGATCAGGTTTTGCAAAAATGTGAGAAAGAGATAATGAGCAAACAAAGTGACAAGTGCATAACGCTCTATTGCCTTCTTTAAATAGTCATTTAGAGATATAAGATCATAAATGTACATTTAATATACCTTTCATACTAACTTAAAAAGGTGAAAAGTAGAAAAAAACTAGCCCTGACGGTCTATAGGAAATCGGGACATGAGGGACACGAAGAGCCGATTTGGCCGATGTGGACCAAAAGAGCACAAGCAGCAAGGGACACACGTAAAACATGAAGGATGTGAAGATCCGATTCAGCCGATGCGGGTGATGTGGGGAATCGGGTGAATAGGAGGCTTGGGCGTACTTGAGATAGATGGGATGAAAAAGTCCGAAAAGCCGATATACAAGGACTTGTGGGGAAATCAACCAATCAAGAATAAAATTCCCATCGGTATTTGGGACATGAGGGACAAAATGTCCAATAGCCCTCCAAGTCATTAAGATGACCCTAAGAAATGAAATTTCCGTAATCTCTTCAAATTTTTACTTCACTAAAACATGACTCGAAGGGTGCCAACTTGAATTTTTCAAAATTTTTCAACTTTCAAAAGAGGGGAATTTTGAGGGGACAACAGCTTGGTCTCTTTCGGGGATGACTTTACTAGATCATAGGAATGAGGCAAGGAAAGAATCAATAAAACTCTAGGAAAGAAGACCAAAGGCCTTATCCATTGGGAAAATAGAGTGAAACATAAATCAATACAAAGGCAACACATGGAAAAAACAACAAAACAAAGGAAAGGAAAGGAAAACACACATCAGACATAATATACAAAGAACTTCCTATTCACCTAAGATTTGAAAATTTTTAGGTACTGCCCACTATAATGAAGTGGGAGAGAAGATCCATCCATGTAATCAAGATAGAAAGAATTTTCACCAGAAATGTGCTTGATTCTCAAAGGACCAAGCCAAAGGGAGTCAAACTTACCATGGATTCCTCGAGGTTCATGTCTTTTGTCCCATTGTAAAACAATGTCTCCAACTTTGAAATCTCTACATCTTGTTTTCTTGTCAAATAAATATTTCACCTTCTAATGATGGGAAAAGATCCTATCGAAGACTTGTAACCTATCTTCATCTAGCTTATGGAGATACATGATCCTCTTATCCAAAGAATCAATGAAACTAGGATCCTTAATAGCTTTCATCAAATGCAAAGTCAGGTAGTTCCATCACACCGGTAGTTGAGCTTCCACACCATACACCAATTGAAAAGGGGATATTCCAATTGCTCTTTTGGGTGTAA
Source organism: Taxus wallichiana var. yunnanensis (assembly GCA_018340775.1). Lineage (NCBI taxonomy): Eukaryota > Viridiplantae > Streptophyta > Pinopsida > Cupressales > Taxaceae > Taxus > Taxus wallichiana. The sequence goes on along the minus strand of CM031239.1, from coordinate 580,796,158 downwards.
TACTATATGCCCAGAGAGCATCATAAATCTTCTTGTGCCGCTTTCTCTAGGATTCATCGACAAGATTTCTTATAATGGTCACCAAATTCTTGTTTGTTGATTCTACCTATCCATTCCCTCGAGCATAGTAATTTAAAGAATGAGCGAGGAAATTCAATAACCATAGTAGAAATCCATTATCTCAAAGAGAAGAAAAAATTGGAAGCATTATAGGTCACGATCTTGTTTGGTACTCAAAACCTTATCAAGATGTTTTCTTTGATGAAATTACATACTACCTTAGAAGTAGTACTTTAACCTCGGAATGGCTTCTACCCACTTGGTGAAATAATCTATGGCATACCAACACATGAGTATGCCCTGCACTTAAAGATGGGTTGAGTGTTCCAATGAAATCCAAACCCCATTGTTGAAAGGGTTCTTCGATCACAACTGGCTTAAGTGGTAAAGCAGCCAACTTAGGTCTTCCCACAAAGATTTGACAAGCTTCACACTTATCAAACCACTTTAATGCGTCTCTAAACAAAGTAGGCCAATAGTACCCTACACGAAGAATTTTGTGAGTAGTGATAGCTAAGGAGAAATGACCCCACAATCTTGATCATGAAAGGCTGAGAACAACTTCTTCTATTGCACTTTGTCAACACACTTCAAGAATCTTCCATCCACTCCTCACTTGAACAAAGCATTCTCCCACAACACATACTGTGTTGACCTTAATTTGATAGCTCTCTTATCCTTGTAGTTAAGTGAGATGAAAACTCACCATAGGCGAGAATTGAGAAATGTCAGCGTACCATTCATCTATCGAAATGAGGAACAAAACAATAGGGACATCAACTTCATCCTTAGGAAACTCATGGCCAACTCCTTTCAAGCAATGAGTTCACACAGGCCTTTACCTCGAACTAGTTTCATTGGTCTGATGTCGAGATCATATTCCTAAACCTTCGCTACCAAATTTCCTCTCTTGGTTCCAAACTCCTATTGTGTAAGAATAGACTTGATAGTCGTATCAGGCACAAGCACAACAGAGTGAGAGTTAAGAATGTAAAATCGAAACTGCTTAACAACTTTAACTACTACAAAAGCATGTTTCTCCATCATAGCCTACTTCAACTCATGAGTCTTCGTAATATAACTCATGAATACAATTGGGAGCTCATGGTCACTGAATCTTTTTAGTCAACACAACGGCTAAAGTACTCTATGGCATAGTAATAGATAGTAAAATATTTGCTAAAATCTGGACATGCTAAGATAGGAGTCCTACCAATAACTTTCTTAATGCCTTCAAATGCTTCCTTTCCTTAAAGGACCAACCAAATGTTTTCTTTCCTTTCATCATTTGGGAAATATCCAAAGTTAGTTCTACAAAATCGGGATGAATCTTCTCAGAAGTTGATCACCAAAGAAAGAGTGCACTCCTTTTGTTTGCTTGTGGGAAGAGGAATCACTGATGGCTTGAACTCATTCAAGATCAATCTTGATCCCTTCTTTGGAGATAACATGTCCCAACAAATTTCCCTCTCGTGACAAAAAAAGACATATTTCTTAGGATTAAGAGAGAGTCCATGTTCTCTACATTTCAAGAGGACTATATCTAGATGTTAAAAGTGATATGCTCTAGTTTTGAAAAACACAGCTTAAATCATCTAGATACATAATAATAAATTTTCGCTTTGAACCCCTAAAAGCCAAATCCATTTCTCTCTCGAAAGGTTGCACCAATATTAATGAGGCCAAAGGGCATCCTCTTATAGGAAAAAGTTACCCAAGGAGTGGTAAAGGAAGTCTTGTGTTGATCTACAAGTATTGACTTCTACTTGATTATATCTTGAGAAACCGTCAAGTATGGACAACATCTCTAAACCTATGACAACTTGCAGTACACACTGGTCCCTCATGGGTAGGGGATAGTTGTCCTTCAAAGAATCCTATTTAGATTCCTTGAAATCAACACGAGATATGAAATCTCATCATTTTTCTTCCTAACAGGTACAATATTAGCAATCCATGTTTAATGATGAATGGGGAAGATAATTTTGGCTTTCAACAACTTATGTATCTCTTGGAAAATGGTTTCAAAGTGATCTTGGATTGTACTTCCTTTTCTTCTACTTGAAAGGTTTAATCCTAGTGTTTGAGGGGAATGAAATGTTACATTTCTTTTGGCTAGAAAGCTTTTAGATTATCATAAGAATAAGCAAGGACATCAACACACCTCTTCAAAATATTTATCACCTTCTTCCTCTCCTCTCGGGTACAACACTTTCCAACACTCACCATTTTGGGTTCAGCAGGATCCCAATGTTAATCTTTTCATATTCAGAGACTACCGAGCTCCTTTGGAAGCCTCGACTTGACATATCCTGTCATTTTTATCAAACAATTCCTCCGTGCATTTACCACCCTTTAGGGATCTTGTTACCTTTATTTTGATGTAACCATCTTGATCCATATCCTCCTTGACACCTTCCTCATTGGAAAAGATGCTCTCTCGGGAAAGATTGTCACTTCCTTCAAAATACAATTGATCAAAGTTATCCCCGAGCTCTTCCAGGAAAGAGAGAAAATTCTCATTCATCATTGAAAACTTGCCAATTTTTTCCATTATCCGGCATGTTTGTTCTATGGATTATTTCAATGGTGAATTTTTCCTAAGAAAAATTGGGATGAGGTATCAACCCTTGTGTTCTTCTCCCTTGGCACCATTTTGATGGAGAAGGCATCAAATAATTCAATAGAGTCCTAGACCAGATTCCTATTGTGCTTCAACCTTCTATTCTTCACTTGAAAAAGGTCTCTGACTTGTTTGATAACTAGTTCTACATCTCCACGAGCTAGGAGGTTTTTTACACCTCTTCCTTTTTCCGTGTTCAGTCCAAGGATGAGAGCTTCATATTATGTCGTGTTATTTGTATTTTCAACTACAATTTGAAGGAGAAAGGATGAATATTTCCTTCCGGAGATATCAATACCACACTATCCCCATCACTAGTTGAAGAGCAACTTCCATCAAATTCTAAATTCCAAATGCTATTAGGATAATGGAGCACTTTTTGATATGTTTCACCTCATACCGAGACATGATCATGTATTTTCCATGCCCAATATCTTCATAAATTATTTGTGCCTTGGGATCATCTCGTTTTTACATAATATATTTAGTTTCTTCTGGGCAACATCTTCTTCATCTTTCCATTGACTGGTATAAGGGCATGTGACCAATCCATTTGAATTTCTCCTTCTACATCCTTATAGAAATTCCTACTCAACAACATGCCATATAAAGGAGGAATATCAGCTACCACAAAATAGTAGCAAAGACCTTTTCTCCGGGAAAAGAAGAAAAAGCTACTTGTGCATCCTTAACTCTTCTCCGACCAAAGGCACCTCCCCTAATCTCCATGGAATAGCAGGAACCAAAAGTGCATGTGAGGGTAAGACCCAAAGCATGAGCCACTTTGGCAGAAATCACATTATCCGATGCTCCCGATTCGGGCTATGATACAATTGTTGCGAGTCTATGGCTAGCTAAGAGGAGGGTCACATAGAATGGTTTGATTTTCTCATTAAGTGAGGTGACTGCAGCCACAAGATTTAGTTGGGAGGTAGAAGAGGGAGTGGGAAAAAGATCTTTAGAAGTGTTGGATGGAGTTTTTCAATGCGAATTTGACAAAGTGAACCATTTTAGCAAAGGATTTTGGATGGGTTTGATAAAACTCAAATTTCCTCTGAAATCTAGATTTTTGTCTTCTCAAGGTGGTCAATGATATCAAAATATCCGTGAGGTGGATGGAGCATCATCACTAGGCATCCTAGGCTTATCAAGTTTTGGAGTCGAGAATAATAAGTCTTGTGGCTGGTGAGTAGAAGAAGAATAATTAGCATAACTCACCTTTACGTGGATGTAGTGGGAATAGGAGATCCTCTTCTTGCAATCACTAGAATAGTAGTGGGATGCTCCTTAGATTTTTTAGTGGGCTGCATCACTTTTTCTTTCTTGTTTGTCTCGCTTCCTAGTCATAATAGCATTTGACTCACTATTCATCTCCTCGCCACCACTTCATCATAATCATCTTCTTCATCAATAACCTCAAGTAGTGAGGAAATTAACTTGATATTCATCAATTTATTCCAGCCCTCCTCATCCTCTTTTCCAGCTTCTTCAAAGTCTTCATTAACCTCTTCATCATTAGGTTCTTCAACTTCACAAGTTGCATTAATAGGAACTTGATGGGTGTTCCTTCGATTTCCAACCTTTTCTAAGAAGAAGGTAAATGGTTTCTAGGCTGAAAGTTCTTCCTCGAATGTCTTGATAAGGAGCATGATGAGCCAATCGCTTTCTTGATGGAAATGAGGTCATTGGCCAAGTTCAGACTAACGATCCACATTGGCTTTGGGGTAGAGGAAGAGGAAGAATAAGTTTTGGATATCAAGAAAGTATCTTTTCAATTTTCTGTAGACATGATCAAGTCATCTTCAACATTGATGGCTAATCTCTAATCAACATCCAAAGTTGTAAGATCGGGCTCTTCTCAATGCATACGCTTACTTTAGAAAATTGAGCATTTAGAAAAACATTTTTAAATTTGATCCACAAAATCGGGTGTTTTCAGGGATCTTGTTAATTAGCTTGTTCAAATTGGCCAAATTCTCATCATGGGATCATGTGGTTCTTTCTTGATTTGAGAGATCTCTGGCTAGCAAAGCATGCACATCTTCAATCGAGTTTGAAACGGTGCTCAAATCAATCGTCATGGCAGTGTCCCATTGGTGATGGCCCCAGTGGGGAGATGTAAACCAATCTACCACATTTTCCTACAAAGTCTCCACAAAATCCTCACATAGACATCCTCATGTTCAACTCCAAGGACTCCACATGCAACTATGAAGGGTGCAATGTGTTCTAATGATGTACCATTCTCGCATCACCTCTCGAACTTGGGAAAGTTCTTTCACACTGGGTAACTCAAGCAAAGATTGAGGAAGGGAAAGAGGCCCAACTCATTGGCCCAAGGTAATGGAACTAGCATTCTTAGAAAAATTATTGAAGTGAACTCGAAACACTGACAAGAATTAAAGTGAAGATTAGGGCTGAGTTGTTCTTGAGAATACCACTCCCAAAATCTCTATCTTCAACAGTGGTGTGCTTGTCAGAACCGAGCTCTACTATTTATCCTTGTTGAAGGAAGGGGAAAGCCTTGCTGCTCCAGGAGTTGAAACTGAGAATATTCAATTCCAAGATCCCTTCTTCTCGTGAGTAAATCTTTAGAGTCGCTAGATCAAAAATGATCAAGAAATTATTCTTTAAAATCTGGAATTCATTAAAACGAATCCTCAAAGAGAGTCACCAAAAAATGTTGGTTGTCAAATTAGGACTTTAATGAAAGCAATAGTCGGACAAGTCCCCTCCTTTTAATGGGTGAGGTGCCCTTATTGAAAGCAAGCAAAAAAACTATTTAAAAATGTACAACTGTCTACTTTAATGAGGAACTTTGATATCATGAAAGTGTTTTAAATGCAAAGGTAGATGATCAATACAAAAGAATATAAGAACTAAGGAGGAAAAGGTAGAACATAAAACAACATTCCCAAGAAATATAGATAGAAAAATAGTTCCTTATAAATGTTGAGCAATGGTGATATATGAATACAATCATTCATATTAAACCACCATATATTATTTCATGCATGAGCACAAAGTTCTAGAATGACATCCATAAGAATACAAAGATTCGTTAATGCAAAGATTAATGATTCTGGCCAAACTTTATACATGCAAGAGAGAATAAATCAATGTCTGAGATAGAAATAGGAAGGGAAAATATTCGTATTGATAGCTTTTATTTCTTTTCAGACTTTCAAAAATTATCAGAGTTCTAGCCCTTTGGAATGGCATGAAGAGCCCACTATAGCTACAAAGTGGTTACATTTAGTAATCGAAGCTTCTTTTAATCTTCAAAATATTAATTAAATGAAATATACAATATAAAGTCCTTAATTAATTTACAAGGAGACCTAAACTAACAATAGAAAGAAGAGAGTCAAGAGCCGAAGGTAGGGATTTTGGCATTGTCGTCATAAGAAAGGGCCCACCGCTTTTAAGGATCTCGTGCATGAATCTCTTCAATGCTTCTACTATCTCCAATATCGGGTGCACAAAAGTCTCCAAAAGGGGAGATGCTCGCCTTTGAAACTTGATCTTCATCTTGACAGGTGAACAAAGGAATGGGCTTCAAAGAACATATTCACAAAAAATCGAAAGAGATACAATGAAGGTAGAGATAAATGACTCGCTTTTACAAAAATGCGGGCAAGAGATAATGAGAAAACAATGTGACAAGTACATATATGGTTCCCTTTAAATATCTATTCAGAGAGATGAGATCATAAATGTGCATTTAATATACCTCGGTGTCCACTCTCAAAAAGGTGAAAATAAAAAAAAAAAGCTAGTATCTCGGATGGTCACATGGGACATTGCGCACATGAGGACGTGAAGAGATGATTGGCCAATGTGCGCAATGATGTTAAAAGAGCATGGGTGGTCTAAGGGACACATAAACATGAAGGATGTGAAGAGCCAATTTGGCGATGCACGTGTGATGTGGGGAATCAAGAACAGGAGGCTTAGGTGTACTTGGGACAGGATGAGGTGAAAAAAGTTTGAAAAAGCCGATCGGGACATACAAGGAGTTTGTAGGGGAAATCAAACAATCGGAGGCAAAAGGCCCACTCCAGTACTTGGGACATGAGGGAAGAAAATGTAACACATTCCCACAAGTCATTAAGATGACCCCAAGAAATGAAATTTATGCCATCTTTCAATTTTTACCTCACTAAAACACTACCTAAGGGTGCCAAATCTAAAATTTTTCATTTTTTTCAACTTTCGTAAGAGGGGGAATTTTGAGGGGACAACAAATACCAATTTCAAGAGATTTAGTCTTGACATTTCAAAAACTTTTGAAATTAACATGACCTAATATTTCATGCCAAAGATGAATATCATTCCTCGAGGAGGAATAAACGCAAGACTCATATACAAAACCATCAAAGATATACAAGCCAATTTTCTGAATACTAGAGGCAATAATATTACTAAACTTATATTTTACATACCACTTATCTTGCAATAAAACAACTTTACAATTTTCTCTGAGTTATTCATAAGAGAGAAAAAAGATTCTTTTTCAGTTGAGGAATATACAAGGACATTCCTACTACTCCATTCGAAATCTTAACATTCCTATAAATTCTCCGTGATATAATTATAGAGTTATCTCCTGGGATACATATTTTTCTCACATTTAATTATATCCTAGAGGGATACCAGGAGTTTAATTCATGTTCCTAGAGGCATCACTATCAAGAATCCACTCATTGTCATTCAAGTCGAAGGGTAGTATACATGGTAAAAAACTACTCAACAACATTTACATGAATTTGCTTTTTGCTTTGATCTTTATTATGATTTATCGAACTTGTTGTTCTTAGTATCATTGACTAATTTGTTAGTTTTTACTCTAAAAATCGTGACTCTTTATGTCAAAATTTTCACACTTACTTCAAGTTCCATTCTAATTTGACTTTTAAATTTCTGATTGTTCTTACCGAAGTCAGAAGTCAGATTTTGATCAAATTCTAGATACGATATTATACCTTCCGATTATGATTATTGTTATTCCTATTCTAATAAGAATTATGATTCGCGTGAGAATAGAGCTTGAGAAATGATCTCTTTTCAATCAAAATTTTCATTCATTACATAGCTTCTTCTTTGAATTAACAGAGAAGACATGTGTCTACAATCGAAGGCAGATCATTCTCATTCTAATACTTGGAATTAAGAATCGAGATGTAGTTTTAAGTTTTCATGAATTTTTATTTGAATAATGAAGTACATAAGCTTATCTTGAAACAATTCATAGTTATAACCATCGCACTGAGCTTTAATGTTCTTAATTTTAGCTAAATAATGGACTATTTTCTCACCCCTTCATGGGCTGAGTTGTGAACAACTCTAAAACTAATTTTAGTCAGACACCAAATTTGTGTCATGCATGACCCCCTTTCATGGACCCGCATCTCATTCCCTCGTATCCTAACCTCATCACCTAAACCTTTACACGCAACGCTTATTTATTAATTACCTCGTAACTGATGCAAATCCACATCACCCACCACCAGCTCACACTCTTGTTTTGCCACTCCATCGTGACCCAGTCCTAACCCTAAACTAACCTAATTAAGACCTACAACTTGGTCTACACCTACACCCATGATTAAGGACCCACTTTCGCACTCCAAACACTAGAAGCATTCCCAGTCACTGGACGAAGCATGCAACTAACTCCCTCGAGAAAGTGCTAGGAGAGGTGGGCTATTTTACTAAAAATAGCCTCTACTTTTCCTCTGGAAATCTTAGTTCCTACTCGGCTGTTCACTGACCGCCGTTTGCTATCGGTAAATCCGCCACTGCCTCGTAAATGGGCTCCCCCAACTGTAAACAAGCGTCGAAGGATTTTTGAATCAAGAGAGATCATTGGAGTGATCAAGAGCATTCGTGATCTTCACTTGCCGAGTAGAGACGTAGTGAAGAGATCAAGAGAGCACAGCAGTGCTGGGAGATCAAGCCCAAGATCGCAACGGAATAGCCGTAAAACCTCGATAGCGTCAAATTGGATCATCTGGGAGGGAGATCTCTCATCTTCCTCGTGGTCGTCGCCATCCCACTTGAGTTCTCGCCTTTGTCATCGAGTTCCTAGACCTCGTATCTTCCATCGATAACATTAGTAAGTTACACATTTACATGTCCTCTTTAATAACATTTATTAGACTTTGATCTCAATCACAGCCTCTACAAATCCATTCCTAGATCCACTACCCAACGTGTCATTGCATCTAAAGCTATCATTCATTTACCTCTCACCATCTCATTACCTAATATCACTCCTATATACTAGCCTTTTCTTTTTTTACTAACAACATCAAGTACCCTGCTAACACAACCACCCCACAAAACAACCAACCCACGGATCTTGGGACCATACCTCAATACTCGGTTATCGGCTGAATTCCCAGACGGCATATCAGTGACTCAAAACTAGAATCAACCTTTCCCCTACCCGTACTCAATGAAGCAATTTAATTGATATTTTACGAGTCTTTTGTGTTAATTCATATTAGCAAAGGGGAACTCCACGTACCCTTCTTGAAAGGAAGTTTTATATTTCCCCAGGCCCAAGCGCCTCATTTATCAGTCTAATCAAAATCTGTGGTCTTGCAGTTCTTGATTTATAGTAGTCCTTCCAAGACAAAAAGGAGTTCTCGATGCGCCAACTCGATCTTCTCCATGTGTACGTGCATCATCGACGCCATCTCATTGCCTGTCAGACAGTATTCCTCAGCCCTAACTTTATATGTTTCTAAAAGGAATGAAAGGATAGTGAAGCCTAACTCTATTCCCGTGCTTTTAAACATTCCGAAAGCGAAACATTTCGCACACCTAGTGGGACCCATTTTGGGTTTCTTTCTTCTTCCTTGCTTTCATAGGAGTATACTTGCCAGTTTTTATTCTTCTAAAGATATTCACAATAGATTTTATTATTTTGGTAAAAGAATTTTTCTTGGCTTTCCTAAGTCGCTTCGACAGAGCAAGAAAGTCATCTCTTTTCTTCATCCGAATATCATTTCGATTTGGGTTTAAACATTTCACGTGTGCATTGCACACGTTTCCAACATTTTCAATTCTAACATAGCATATGATTGGCAGTAACAAAGTCGTGACACGTGGGGTGATATCCATCCCGTATTGACAGAAATTAATCTTACTTTCACCGCACAATACATACCGAATCACTTCACCAATTAATACAATGTACCAAACATCCCCTTCTTTTCCGCGTTATTCCTTTAGCCCGATCGAGGTAACCTTATGTAAGCCAAAACAAACTTGACATTTCCCAAGTCTTTTGTTTAGATTGACATCATCTAACGTCTGAAGGAATAAGCCCGACGATTAATTCAAAATTAACTCCCAAGGTTAGTCTCCCGGATTTGCATGTGCATCTCGCTTGTAGCCATTTCGGCCATTCTGGCCTCTCTTGCTTCGTGATCACCACTCAGAAGATATAGTGTATTAAACATTATTTAAAAATCAAATTAGCAGCTTTTATATCTTGTTGTCCTGCACTTCTTACACCGACAGACGGTTCCAGAATCGACCGGTCGCCGTACGTTTCGCGGACCAACATCGCTATCGAACCGATATCTCAGCATCTGTCTTTTCCAATTCCTCGACAAAACCAACAACCTACCAATTTTACCAAAGCCTCGAAGCTTGTTTCCATCGCTCTATGGCAGTTAAAAAAGCCCTACCGTGAACTCCTCGTCCATGGTTGTTATCACTCAAAGCAAGTCACCATGGTTTCACATACGCTTACTCTGCTTTCTTCGCTCGAATCACTCCCTTCACATTCTCGCTGGGAACTCACCATAGGCCAACGAGGGTTCCTAAAATTCTGGGTGGGAGATAAAGAATTCACAGGTTTCCGGATGCTAAATCCTAGGTGCTATACAATACTATTTGTCTCATACCGACTTATCTGATGGTCAGCTCCCAGCTGGCTAGTGGCTCTTGATAGTATACCATAGTATACCAAGCTGCTCATTTAGCTCCCACTCCGCTTTGATAACACCGCCTCGCTTCCGCATCTTTAGCCCCGTCTCTCCCAATCTGACGGCCGCAGGTTCATACGACTCGAGATTGGCTTTCCGTTGGTTAATCTTGGACCCCATATACTGGCATTACTACCGATTGCCCCTACTCTCGTCTCTCTCTATGCAAACCGCTCCGTTTGGCGACTTGTCACGCCTATCCACACTAAAGCCTTCCTTCTCAAGCTCCGCCTACCTTTTCATTCCCATACACGTATCAAGCTGACTTCAACATCTTATATGGGACATCCCTATTCGGTCGCCTCAACATATTCATCCTCCATACCTTATGAACACTTGACCCCACCATTGTCCAAATGTGAGGCACTTGGCCCAATTTACCTCCGCGTTCTGCCAGCAAATCACACTGTCATCTAATAAAGCCACGGATTTCCATCAAACAAATGATGGACAAAATGCAAAATATGGAAGACCTCTCGTTTACAGGAAGTCAGTAAGCGCCTTGACATAAAACTAACAAGTGATTGTCGAGCTCATCTAATTCACCCTTAATACCAATTCATTCGTATCCTCCTCGATAGGAATTAAATTTACTCATTTTAATAGTAAAAGCAATACGTAAC